>JAQSVV010000132.1:0-1200000 GCA_036375495.1 Agrotis segetum
ACGAATTCCTGCCCACACCATGATTGTACCGCCTTGGTATGAATGGACCTCCTGAGGGTGCCGTAGACGGCTAACTCTCCCTGGAGTTCTCCAAACGCGTGTTCTTCGTGAATCCAGATGAAACCCAAACCGGGACTCGCCGGTGAACAGCACCAAAGACCATTGTTCGGCACTCCATGCTAAATGCTCCCGAGCCCACGAAAGCTGCCGACCGCGATTGCCACGTCGCAATGCTGGAACACGTAGCTGTCTTCGAGTATGAAGACCAACTTCATGCAACCTCCTTCGCACGGTTTGGTCGCTTACCAGCAGCTGGTGATCCTCCTGGAGCCTTTGTATTAGTTGCATCGCTGTGATATTGGGTTGTCTTCTAGCGGTTATTTGGAGCAATCGATCCTGTCTCTGCGTAGTAACGCGATATCTACCATGTGCCGTTCAGCTACATCCCCAACGAAAAGCTTTGAGAGATTTCCCGCCAAATTAGACGAAAGAACAACAACTTTACGAACACTTGCAAAGAACATGGGACCTCATACCGCAGCAAGACATTGACAATCTAATTTTAAGCATGAACAATCGATGTCGATGTATAATTAGTGTAAGAGGTGGCAACACTGATTATTAATAATAAGATTTTATAAGAATTTTTCAATTTTCATTAAAATTATTGGTTTTAGAAGAAGAAATGAAGTTTTTTACCACATTAATTTGCTACGGCGATTAAAAAATAAACATAATTTATTTAAAACAAAAGAATCACGAAATGTTTTTTATTTTTTATTATAGACCTTAAAATAACCTATCATTCTTCCATTTACTGTATCAGAAAATTCTTTACCTATAGATTTTTAGATATTTGATAAAATATAAAATATCCCTAGATTCTGTTGATGTGTGTATATCTCCCTATGAAATCAGTTTCCCAGGCCCCGAGGCTGTTTTCAAACCCTGGCTTGAGACTTGACTCTCACAACGAGGCAACTATCGTTTTTTCTTATCATTTGAATCTACTGGCCTCTATGCTAGCATGGAGGGAAGTGAAAACAATTTTTTTCAGGATCCAAGACTGGTAAAATCATTGTCCAGGACACGTCGAGCTTCATTGTCTCGGTGCTTTTCTGGTGATTGCCACTGTTGATTCTGGCTCTCAGGAGTTGCAGTGGTTTGGGAATAGTGTGGTCGGTTTGAAATGAGAAAGCACAAATATGAATTCATCATCATCATCATCAGCTCATAGTGTTTCCACTGTTAGGACACAGGCCTCCTCCCTGTGAGATCCCGAGTGAGCTAATCTAGTACGCGGACCGAGTCTGAGATGATAGATGTCACAGTCATGTTCGAAATTTTGGTTCTAGAACATGCCATTTTTCCTTCACCGTTTCGAATACAGTGGTGATGAAATAAATTACACAAACTAATGCGCCCACGATATACAACACGTAAATCGGGACCGATACTACATCATTGCAAATAACTTTACTGTTAGTACTTGTTTGGGTTTTGAACTAACAACCCTAGAGTACGAAAGGTGGAGTGTTAACCTCTTGACCATTATGACAAAATTACGACCGGTTTCTTTTTACGAATCTAAACAACTTTTCGCAGAATTATTGAAACAAAACAATAAATTAAGCACATCTATAATGTAATGGAATTCCACAAAATAACGGTTGATTCCACAACTGAGCGATTTTCGAGGAATTCATCGATGTTTTGATACGAATACTGACAAAAGTTTTATTATTCTTATGAGGAAAAATCATGAGATTATCAACTACAATCATGATAATAGGGTAGTTTCTAGGGTCAAAATAATTACATTCTATTTAGTCCGTATTTTAGATTATAAAAAAATATTGGACACGTATTTTTTCTTTTTTCGATTAAACAAAAAAGAACAAAGATAATAGCTTATTAAAGTTACCTGTGACGTCACTCTGCGCGAAAAATGCCACACATCGTGACGTCACACGTAACTTTAATAGGCTATATCTTTGTCATTTTTGTTCTAATTTACAAATAAAAAAATACGTGTCCCTTATTTTTGAATAATCTAAAAGACGGATTAATTACATTTTTTTAGGCAACTAGCCTATTATTGCTAAATGGGCTATACAAAACAAACACAAAAAAATCGGTCTAGTAGTTCTTGAGATTAGCGCGATCAATCAAACAAACAGACAAACCAACTTTTCAACGTTGTAATAATCTATCTAATATATTTAAACGAGCAACTCTTGTATATTTATATATAATCAGGATCTCGGAAACGGCTCCAAGGATTTTCATGAAAGTTACAGATTATGGGTTTTTCGGCTCAAGGAATCGATTTATCAAGGTCCCAGGTTCGAGAAAAGCTCGGTTCCCAAGATATAGACATTTGAAAAACCGAGCGATGCTCGGTCAACCGGATATTGAACTATAATAAGTAAAAGATGAATATCAACTATCAAGATCTGCGTAGCTACTTTTTTTTTAATAGAAGATAAGGAAAACCATGAGATTATCAACTACAATAGTGTTAATTACGAAGACCAAAGCAAATCATAACTTTTTGCAGTACATTTTGTGGTTGTGGTCATGAGGTAATGGATAAAAACATCATACGCTACTTTTTGTGAACTATTACCTCACCACATTATACTCTCTCAAAAATTTTAGATAATCATGTATTTATACAGCGAAAGAATAAAATGGATAAATGCTCGAAATCCCGAACTTACTTTTAAAGAGCAAAAAATCTAGTGTTTCATTAAATTAAAAAAGTTTTTACTAACACACAATTTGGTTATCTAATAGGTATATTATCTCTGATGTTTTTTTTATTTATTTGTAATACTGTTTTTCACACGAAATTGTATAATAGAAATTCCGGGAAGATCAACATAAATGCATGTAAATACCAAAATAACTCTACCTAATTCTGACCTTTACGGTAATAACTATCATGCCCAAAAAAATAAGACGACTATTGGCGCAGTGGCTTTTCGGTTTTGGGTGAATCCTGAGATTCGGAATATTTAGGTGATTCCCTTGGCGAAATTTATTTAAACAGATTTTTTATAAGTAATAATTTAATATGAAATTTAACTTCATTATAAACACATATAACGAATTGGCATCACTTTTGGCCGGATGGTTCCCAATATATTGCGTTTTAATTTTTTTTGACCAGGGGAATCAAAAAAAGGTAGAAGAAAATCAAGTTTAATTACTATTTTAAAGTAGCCTCTATAAAATACTTAACAGCCTCGTTAACAATTTATCACTTTCAGTACCCGACCACAAATCGTTAAATCACAAATTGCATTTGAAAACTTGGTCAGGGTAATCAACGAGCTAGCGAAACCAAAACCAGGGGAATCAAATACTTTTGTTCATAATTTCGTCCTGGACCAACGAGCGGCGTAATCTTTCACAAAGACGTACGAAGCTCCACCAGCAGCGCACATGCGACGGCATGGAGACAATCTTCTATAAAAATCTACTAAGATAAACGAAGATTTCTGACGCGCCAGGGTAATCACTGTTTAGTCCCGGACAAACTTTATATTGTAATTTAAAAAAAAACTAACATAAATATACATGATGTATCTTTTTTAAATATATCTACAACAATCTTGGTAGTGATTAGATCGCACTGTTTATTTTGTTTACGTTCGTAAGTATGAGTTTTGTTGGTTTTTTGTTTGCAAAATGTGCTGCGGACGCGCCAGGGGTATCAATTTTTAGGCCTTTTGGATTTTTTTTCGACTATTTAGATCCAAATTAGACACAAAAACTATCGTGCAACAGTAAGATCATACAATATTGTGGCATAAAAAAAATATTTTGGCTTCTAATTTAAATACTACGGGTAGTTTTTTTCTTCGGACAACGTAAAATGACCCTCTCAAGATTCACCCTTTTACAGGTTCGGTCACAGAACGAAGCAAATATTCGTATATACAGGCACTTAGTTCCCAGAGAATCGAACACAGGGCACCCAACTCACAACGCTCGCTACGAGACAAGACGAGACTGATAAATTTATAAGCTCCAAGGTTGTGATGAATGTCACTCATTACGTACCTAAGTTAAGATTTTGTTTTTAACGTATGATGTGATGTCAATCGAAAGGCGCGTACGTCACTTATTTTCTGAGTACCGTTGTGCGAGTCGTGTCACGGTGACTCATCAAACAGGGGTATTACACAAGATTTCTGTATTTGAGTGCGTGATCTGAAAGTTGGCAAAGTTGCAAATAGTTGTCAAATAATAACAAGAATTAATTCTGGATTTAATTGCTGAATTTCGTTCTTGAAAAAAAATGTTTTATTCTTGTAATGCCGGTTTTTTTTTCTACTTATCTCAAAATCGAGATGTAAAGCAGAGTAGTTACGAGTAGCTCGGGTGTAAGCATCAATTGCACCCTCGAACTATAGGCGCACGTCGCGGGACTTATTCCATCGCCGTGACCCCGCAACATAAAGGGCTATTGAAGGACACCGTGGAATTTAGTCAGTACAAGTCTGACAGTCCCTCCCGCCCTGCCCGGGGTGGGAGGACTCATTTGATGATTTTAACACGTTAAGAAAAAAAAATTGAAATACCTAATTGATGCCTTACAGCCCTTGGCTACTAATCTACTATTGTGGTACTACGGCAAAGGTTTAATTAAAATTTCAATGTTTTTGAATGAAAAAAAAAAAAACATTATTATGTATCATAAACTGAAAACCATGACTTTATAATTATTTAAGTATACGGTACATACAAAGGGTTTTCCTATACTTTGTCATCGATTTATTTTAAATAAACGATGAGACAATGGTGTTCTATTATATTTAGGTATTAATAAATTAAATGTAGTCTTGAATTCAGTATCTCGCAATGTTTTCCTGTTTTGATGGTTTTCGTTAAACCACATTTATTTATGTTGAAATTATTTAATTAATAAATATTTTTAAACACCATATCTCAAGGTCAGTGTACATGTACACGGTAGTGTTGATGGGTAATCAATAGAAATAAATTATTGAATACCCACAACAACACTTTGGTGAAAACTTTTCACCAGTCGAAATTGGCTAAAGCACATTGGTAGTGTTCCAAAACGGTAAAATATGAACAAAATATTAAAGTTACTGCGCTGAAATTTTGGGTACTATTCAAGTCGTGTTTTTCGTTAGTTGAAAATAGAGAAAACAACATTTTTCAAGTGTCACTAAACCAGTACATTTTGCCTATCTTTCTATAGAATGTCTTCGCAATAGTGGGTCAGGTTATATTGGAACTTATTTTCTTGATTTATGTCTACCCCAATAGTTTGTCTTCAGATTTTTGCGTTATATCGCCAATTTTGTTCAAAACTTTGTTATTGCATAATAACTGTATTTTATTTCCCGTAAAGTACAAATAAATCGTGTTTTATCAATTCAATTGGCTTTTGAAATACAATAATATTGTACAGGTAAAAATTAATGATTATTATTTTAAGTAAGTAAATAAATTGAATATTATTTGTGTACTTATCTGAATCATATATTGTAAACTTATTGTTTGCCCTCAGTTTCAACCCCGCTGTTTGACTCTACTTAGTCATAGCGTGCTGTTTTTTGATAAGTGGATTGCCTAACATAACACATAACATATTTTTTTTATAGTAGAGTTTGTAGATTTGCTTTCTATTTTTTGACACATCTCCGAAGTTTATGGGTCGATTTCGATTCTGTTTATTATTTCCAAAAGCATATGAGTAATTTTAACAGATAAATTAACATTTTTACTAAAAAATATCTACTTCGAAAAAAAATACGGAATGGAAATAATATTTTTTTTCGGTAGAAAAATATGTATTATTAAAAATTGAATAACATGAAAAATGTTATAGATAGAACCCACTTTTGAAGTTTATTTTCGTAATTTTTTCATGAATATTCAGAAAATTACGGGCGGTCACATGCGCAGTATAATATGAAACAAACTAACATACAAAATAATTGAAAACTACATATTTTGAAATGAGTTATATTTGTCCTGACCTCGACTGCATTATTTCAAATACAATTTAATGAGTACGTTTTCAAGTACACACATTAGGCTCCAAAACAGGATAATTACAATATTATTGTAATGTAATTAGTGTTCCAATATTAGCGATGAGCGCGAATTGAATTGCTTCGCAAACATCATTCGCAATAATACTAATTTGAGTGTGACTAATAATAGCTATAATAAGCTATTTTCTGTTTTGTTTGTTAATAATTATCATTTTAGTTGAATTACATAGTTAGTGAAAAATATAATTATGGTATTCTTTAAGTGTTGTGCGTTTATATTTTGTCTGTACTATCATAAAAACAAGTGTGTGGTGTTGCCACACCACACACTCGTTTGATAGTCCAGAAGCTTTGGCCAGCATCAGTATCGACGCCTTATGTGTATTCGAGAAAACAAGTATGATGATGTGTCAAGAGCGCGTAAAAAAAATAAAAACCCTTTCAAACTTTAAGTAATATAAAAAAAAAAAAACGGAAAAAATGGGAACCCTGATATTAAGCGGCAACAGATATAAATCATCTGTGAAAATTATAACTGTCTACCTATTACGGTTATGAGATAGGCTGGTGACAGACAAACAGACGGACAGCAGAGTCTTAGTGAAAGGATCGCATTTTACTGTCTACGGAACCCTAAAAAACAAAAATTTCTCAAGGTGAATAATAAATTAAATTCCTTTAATCTAATCACAAATTAGGTCATTGAAGTTGTTATCACAAGTTTTCTTTTATAAAGATTTTTAGTTTTTACCACTACAAACATCTATTTTTATTTTATGTTCTCTTACCACGAACCAGACGGTTCTATAAATTTTAAACGTTGATTTCCAGCCAAGGGCATTTCTATTAAAATATTAATTATTTAAATAAGTTATTAGCTTTGTAATGTAAGATTTACATGCGGTTTTCGTGTAAATAATTTATTTGAGAAATTCTTTGTCGTATTATTCTAACTCTGCATAGTAATTGCGCGACATTTTACATAATAATTATAATATTACCTTTCCCTTACCAAAAATTTCCATTGGGAATTTTCCCAGCTAATATAAAACGGTAACATTAGGTACAAGTTAGAATTTAATTTAAAACAGAAATTGTAGCGACCTGCCTGAACTAGGTTAATGAAAACCTGTCCTTTACAACTCGCTGCCTGACCAAGGATCATGCCCGGGTCGACGGCGCGTTGTGTCCCACGCGCGCCTCAAGGAGCGTCAGCATAGTGACGGGGCCCCCCTATAGAGGGCCACAGTCCTGCCGGGGTTGCGGGACATACGTATACCGCGACCCCGGCACACAAAGGGCTATCGAAGGACACCGTGGATTTTAGTCAGTACAAGTCTGACAGTCCCTCCCGCCCTGCCCGGGGTTGGAGGACTCATTTGATCATTTTGCCACGTAAAAAATAAAAAAAGGCCTTTACAACAACAATAATTTGAAAAGATGACAATAATAAAATAAGAATAAATTATAATAACCACAACGGTACTTTCACAGTGTCTTGTAAGTGAGAACGTAGCACCATTATATTGGTCGCGGGAATAACGATTTACCGTGACCCCGAAATGTAAAGGGCTATTAAAGGACTCCGTGGATTTTAGTCAGCAGTACCTACTTGTATAAGAAGGTACTGACTAAAACCCACGGTGTCCTTTATAGGCCAGTTTCTAGTTTTACTTTTAACATGGTTTCCAACCCGGGCCAGAACTGATTTGATGACAGGCTAAAAAAAAGCATTTTTTTTTGTCAGTTAAAAAGTGCCTGATAAACGTCTAGTTGAAATAAATACTGTGATCCTTATTATTTAAGATTTTGCTCATCTCACAAGCAAAAACATAAGTAGCAACAAAACATGACCAAGAATTACAAAAAGAGAATTTCGACAGGCGCTCACTATTTATTTGCGGTTTTGCAACTTGCTTGCATTGTTTTTTTTTTATTCATGACCGGCTTATGCCCGTGGGTTTGTTCACGATTTTGTTGAGTTGTTTTTTTTATCGTGGTTAAATCATCAAATGAATCAAAGTTTACGTAAACATTATTCAGCACAAATTATGATATGCAAATTGAAAAGAATACGGCTCAAATATTTTTTGAAAATAATCTTTTGTATCTTTTCTAATTTTTTTGCGAATAATCAATTTTTATCATCTATGCCAGGGGTTCCCAAACTTTTTCAGCTCGCGGCGCACATACAGCTTTAGAATTTTTTCGCGACGACGCCTTAGCTATTGGATACCAGGTGAATAATAAAACAAAACGAAACTAGGTATCTAGTTTCGAACTCCGCGCAATTAGAGCACGTTAATCTGGGTTTGTTGCTGCAAAAGAGATCAATGAGACTTTCCTCTTCTTTGTGGTGGATATTTTAGGCGCAAAACATATTAAGATGGCGCGGGCGTGGTGCGGGTGTGACGCCACTTTTATATATTTCATACAAAATGTAAAGAAGTGGCGACCGCACCACGTCCGCGCCTCGCCACCGTCCGTCGCCACTTCTATTTGTCCCTCGCGCTTAGAATCGAGGTTCCACGCAATATCAATCCGGAGAATGGTCGACTCTCGAGTCTCACGGCGCCCCTCTGTAAGTACTCTCTAAAACGCACAAGGGCGTCGCAACGCACAGTTTGGGAACCCATTTAGAACCGTGGTAAATGACTTGACAATTACCTCAACCTAGGTATTGACCCCTACAATTAAAGCCATTTTATTTCTTTCTCCACCATTAAACAATTAGGTATTTGAAAAACTTTACAGTCTTGTTCCCATTTTCAAAGATTTAACAGCATCATAAACTGTCCGAAATGTGGTTTCAGAAGCATTGTGGTAAACGGGAGACCACTTAAAACCGTAAAGTAGTTATACGACTTTAACCTTTGTATGAACGTTGTAAGGTTAATAAAAGGCAGAGTGTTTCTGAACGACAGATTGTCTGCCTCGTGTTGACAAATAAATTAGAAACCAACGTCTTTTTACGTGATTTAATAATCAAATGAGAATAGGCACTCAGGCAGGTATAATTTTGGCAACCGATGGATGCAAGTGGCGAATTGTCGTTCGGCGTGGCGGTCTAAGGGGGAGGCCTATGTTCAGCAGTGGACGTCTTCCGGCTGATGATGATGATGATGACTCAGGGCAGGCCTTGGATCATGGACCGTGTCCGGTTGGATGCAGTTCCATCACAGACTCTCCGAAATGTAACCGATAAAAAACCGACAGGCTGGCAACACGGCGTCGATGTTCAAGGCTCTGGAGCTTTGAATCGACCAGAGCATCGTCACCGATTAGCCTCTTGGTCCGTTTTTCTATTGACTCAAGTGCATCTAGTTGATATTTGGCGGTGGATCCGCGATCTCAAAGGTGAGAGCAGTACTCCATGCATGACCGAACTTGCGCTTTCTATATGTGTAAATGAAGCAGCCGTTTAGGCGTGAAGTTTTTTCTCACCATGGAGAGGATACCCAACTTCACGGTATACGACTTGCATAGCTCTGCCTAATGTCAAAAATTATATAATAAGTATTATCATCTATAAAAATTTCATCTACCTAATCACGGTTCATGAGATACACCCTGGTAACAGGCCGACAGACATATTACGAACATCGCGTTTTAGAATTACCTTCTCGTTTTATTTTTGAGTACGGAACCCTGAAAACAATATCTTCTTCTAAATATTTGGAGTAAATAGCGAAGTATTTAATAGAGAATGAAAGTTAAAAGTTGATGAGTTCATTGACTTCTTTGGAACAGACATTTTAAACACGTGCAAGGTTTAAGGCTAGACGAACATAATAATAAAACAGAATATTTTCTTAAGTTGAGATAAACTTCACAACAATGAAATCTCGCAGATATATTATTTTTCTAAGTTGTGATTTCATGATTTACGTCTACTTTGTTCACAGGTTTAGTCGAAACTTGATGAATATTTCATCAAATTCAGTCTTAGCACGATTTTTTTCAAACTTTTTTCTGCAGTATCGTTAACAATTTGTTTATCATGATAAAATCCTCAAATGAGTGGAATGGACAAGGTGGGAGGGACTGTCAGTCTTATACTGACTAAAATCCACGGTGTCCTTCAATAGCACTTTACGTTCCAGGGGGTCACGGTAATTCGTTAGTCTCGCGACCAGAATCGTTACATAGCTTTATAACTTTTTAATGGTACTCTTAAAATATTTAGATTTAATGTCATACGTATGAACAACATTCCCAAAATTATGTAAACATTGAAAATTAAATCTAGATTTCCCAAAAGTGCCTTAAAATTACTACTGTATGACATAAAAACTCTTCTGTGCGTTTCAGGGGCAAAGTTCTATAATTTGTTAAGGGGATAATGTTTGAAGCTCGAGACATGTGCCTAGTAAATATTCAACAGCAACTCAGGGCCGCGCCGCCCCTATGTGCGAAGTGTGCGGCGCACACAGGCGCCAGGACAATAGAGGCGCCGCCGCCGGATGACCAGTACCAAATATTGAAATTATTTTTGGCACATTACAACATATTAATACTTTAGTATCGATAAGTAAGCAGATACAAGGCTCACAGTAGGTACGGCGCGTACTGGCAGGAAACTGTTAAATTGATAAAACTGATGAAAATATTTCAGCAAAATATTTGAATTAATGAAATAAATTTGAAAGACGACTACATGAAAGGCGCTTCATAGGTTTTGCGCACAGGCGCTTCATATTTTTTGCACACAGGCGCAGCAAGGGGTCGGCGCGGCCCTGAGCAACGTTACGCGCAAACAAAATTTTTTGAAAGAAGGCAGTAGACCAATTTTTTTTTCACATAACAAATATTTTTAATCGGTGCTCGGCATTTTAGTAAATATACCTATTTGTAAAAGTACCGTCCATCCGCATCCATTGTACAATCTAAATCAGCATTTTGGGCACTTTGGCGTGAAAGATTTATGCTCATAGCTTTTTTTATTTTATTTTATTTAAAAATAGGTTCGCGTTTGCGCCTGATGGTAAGCGAAGATGTGGTCGACGATGAAGCACACTTACTTGGATGAAACCTTTTATGTCGTGTTATGACTATTAACACGGTATGCCGTGTTTGGATACACAGCACAGAAGCAGCAAATAAAGTTAGGGTATATCCCATGTGAAAAACCGTGAATTTATGTTTTCACATCAAAGGGGTCGCGGACTCATCAGGTAAGCGTGAACCCGGAACGTAAAGGGCTATTGAAGGAGACCGTGGATTTTAGTCAGTTCGAGCCTGATAATCCCTCCCGCCCGTCCTGCCCTGAGTGGAGGACTCATCTGATGAAAAAAAAAAACAAATTTTACAAATGAAGCTTTATCTAATTTCTGAAGGTAATATTAATTCTGCCTACAAATTAATTTATGTTAAGCATGAAATTCTTCTGAGGCAAGATATTACGTCAGTACACCCTTTTATTAAATAGATGTATGATATCTTGAAACAATTTTGCATGACCCAAATCCGGACACGATATGGCAGTTGTCCCACTGCTAGCGAGTAAGCGTATGAGTTTTCTTGTTCCTGGCTCAAGCTATGAACAAAAAGATTTCTATGTAAGCAATAATGCAAGCAAATACGCACATTTCAATAATAGTTATCGGTCATTGTCTATTTTGTTCGGGCAGTGGGTACTTCCCTCCTACTACCACGGTCAATGTTGCGCAGTCAGTGCCAAAAATAAGAGTGTGCCAACAATGCCCAGGCACAGAGCGTAGACCAGTACCACAATTGGCAAGACGGGGCCGTATTATGACGTCTCAAAACCAGGCTTATTCCAGTGAGTGAACAAGTTGGCTCTAGACTAGGTACTTGTATAGCTCTAGCTGTCTCTTTCACTTACTGGAACAAGCCTAGTTTTAAGACGTCATTATACGGCCGCAGGGCTCAGTTCAAAATCAAAATCAAATATTTTTATTTCGCATAGGCCCATGAAGGAACTTATAAAATGTCGACAACAGGTGCTCGGTTCGGTTTCGGGGAGAAGAACCGGCAAGAAACTCTTACTCTTTTAAAATGTGGTATAATTTTACAAACTTTACAACAAACAGAGTTAAAAAAGCACGCTTGGGATGCATAACAGGTTAATGTTAAGGCAGGCACTGTGTATTATAGTAAAGCGAACAGTGCGACAAGTTGCATTCGAATACTCCAGTTCAACTACAATACAATGGAACTACACACATGCTGCTCGTTTTAGTTTGTCGCTCCACTCGCTACTCGCTTATCGCCCGCGGTGGGACAGTTGTTATACGACATAGGTTTTATTTCGGTTGTAAACAAAAGACAACTGTCATTCCGAGTGACAGATAGAAGATATCTGGGAGGAATAAATAGCTATGACTTTTTATGGTTTTACTTACATAGAAGGTTTATGAAGGCCTTTGTTTCCTGAGCTCTGCAACACAAAAATGATAAGAATTTTTTTTTTTTTTTACGTTGTAGATTCTCTTTTTAAAATCATCAAATGAGTCCTCCCACCCCGGGCAGGGCGGGAGGGACTTTGTACTAGATATTACAACGCTGACACCTGTTCTTAGTAGCTTTAGCATGGGACTGTCAGACTTCTACTGACTAAAATCCACTGTGTCCATCGATAGCCTGTTATGTTCCGGGGTCACGGTAAGGGAATAATCCCGCGACCCCGGGATAATCCCGCGACCCCGGGGAAATGACGTCATAGTAGAAATCCTTAAAATATATTTATCTAATATCTTTAAACGAGCAATTCTTGTATATTTATTATATGTATAGGTAATCAGGATCTCGGAAAACGGCTCCAAGGATTTTCATGAAAGTTACAGATTAGGGGTTTTTCGGCTCAATGAATCGATTTATCAGGTCCCAGGTTCTAGAAAAGCTCGGTTCCCAAGATATAGACATTTTAAAAACCGAGCGAAGCTCGGTCAACCAAATATTAATATTTTATGGGTGGAATATCATCAAATAACTTCTTCCACTTTAGGTGCAGCTGCAGTGGCTGTCAGACTCGTACTGACTAAAGCGCACCCAGTTACTTCTATATTACTCTTTACGTTCTCGGTCCGAGAAAACTTCCTTTTCACACAATAATAGTTTACATTTATACGCTATGCGAAATTGTTAACATAATTATTCAACGACAAGGATTATACCACCTTTGGCGATAAAATGCTTAAATACAATATCCTTATAAAATTCAATTTCCTGGTGTTTCAAAGGCAACATTATATTTTCACTTGCCAAAGGAGTGACGCATCGAAGAATATAATAATTATACGGTCTTAGATAATAATTATCTGGCTGCGTTGTTCCTGTTTTATTATTGAGTACTAACAACCTGCCTCGGTTTCAGAACCAGAGTAGGAGAAATTATTTCATGATTTATCACGAATCCTATAAAAAACCGGCTTCAAAAACAAACACAAATAAGTGTCCAATAACTTTTTTTGAGTTACTGGAAGTGGCTTTTTTTTTTGAGTTTTGCCACTGAGTATTCAACAAAAAACTTCGTATGGCGACGTGTTCAATCAAATCTTTAGATGGGAATCATAAATTGCTTTTTTTATTTTATTTTAGATAGGTTCGCGTTTGACCACTACCCACTGTTTTCTATAAATTACACCTCTACCAAACCCAATTGTTAGTTACCTACAAACAAAAAACACCACCTTATAACCTACTGTTTTTTGCTCCCGCAAGACAATTTTCAGTAGTGCTGTAACCAATTTCATGAAAAAGCTACCCAATCTGTACAAGGACCATTCATTAAAATTGCTGGTTGTGACCTCATTGGATTGAGGTTATCTGGAAAGCTCTTTACTCTCGGGATCACTTTATTACATGTGGCATGATGTATGAACATTCATTTTTTCATTAATTTGGAGAAAATATTACACCAAAATCCTAGTGGGACTAGTGGGAGGGAACATTTTGGTGAGCCTGATAAAGACACCATAGCAGCAAATAACTTTTTGTCAAACATGCTATTATGTAGCACTTGATTGGCAGAGCTCGTGGCTAAATAATTACAGTCGCACGGGCCGATCTTTCGGGATAAGCCGTGCTTGCCGAGGTTGGTCTGTGAATGGGTGACCATCTGTCATAACGAGTTTCCTCCGTGTCTCGGAAAGCACGTAAAGCTGTTTGTCCCGGCTGTCATTTATAGATCTTTGACAGTCGTTACTGTTAGTGTGTTGCGTGTGGCAAAGTGTTTCTCATTATAAAGAAAATAACAGATATTATATTAAAAATAATCATCTATTTTCACAGCATTTTATGTACAGGTTTTAATTTTAATTAATAAATTAGTCCTTAATTAATGATACTGGTACTGAAGTTTATCCTAAAGCTTTAGCTTGTCCGAGGACGCCGATGGCTGGTCCAGCCTTGATGATGCCGTCTCTGACGTTACGACCGACTTTCTCCTGAAAAAATAAATAGAACAGCATGTTAGTAAAAGTTCAGAACTCAAAATAAAAATGGGTATTTGACACTGTTAATTCCAAAATGTATTTTCTCCAAAAAACACTTTATTTACCTAATCCAAAAACCGAAAACTCTATCACCTTTAAAAAACTGTTATTTTTATTTATTTATTTATTTATGTACACACACAGATATATACAGGAAAATATTTTAAGAGGAATAAAAAGTACAAAGGCACTGCTTATTTCTAAAAGAAATTTTTAATTTCTTTTAGAAATTCTTTTAAAAATTTAATTTTTGTAGCTCTGTTATCAATAAAAACTTAGATTATTGAGATAACTAGTTAGTGTCGTGACAATTTGCTATTGTCATACAAAATCTATGGCAGAATCGCGTTTTGACAGCTCAAAAAACTATGTCAATGGGGAAAACAAGTCAAAGCTATTCATAAATGGCACCACCATAGCTTATTCCTAATCCGACCAATGACATAGTACTATTTTGAAGTACCTTTAAGATTTGAACTGATTTGAACCAATGACGATTCTTGGAACAAACTCTACTAGCGCCGTTAGGTCCCCAGTTGCCATCCCCATTGATTGGTGTAAATACTCAAAAAAATTGGCAAGGTGAATACTGATTGTGGAGATTGCATAAATGTGTTCCCGGAAGTACTAAGTGAAAGAGGATTTTTTCGTATAGAAAGTGGGGGATCTAGCGATCATGCTTTGCTTGGCTTTGAATTGAACTGAAAACCTCATAATTGGAACCCATGACTACTATATATTTATATACATGGTTTATTGTATTTAAAAAAAAAACTCTTCTGGATTCTTTTGATCTCGGTGGGCGGTGCAAAAGAGACAGTTAGACTCGTTCTAATAAAAAATTCACCCTATACTTTGGATGGTTATCAAAATCAAAGGGCAACTGAATAAAAAGGGTGTATGCCAATTACCTATTAGCTTACACTTTAACAAAATATTAAATCTACAGTTAACTGTAAACAGTTAAACTTCGAGCATGTGGTGGCCCAATGGTATCGGTCCCGACTTACGAGTTGTAGGTCGTGGGTTTGAACCTCGCCAGGTGCGTTACTTTGTGTCAATTATTTCATCACCACTGCTCTCTAAACGGTGAAGGAAAACATCGTGAGGAAACCAGCATGACCTAGAATAAAAAATTCGAAGACATGTGACATCTGCCAACCCGCACTGGGCAAGCGTGGTGGATTAATGGCCATTCCCTCTCACAGAGGCCAGTGTCCCAGCAGTGGGAAGATTATAGGCTGATGATGATGATGACTAAACAATTAAAAAGATACTTACAATTTTCTTGAACACCTTCCACCTGGGCTCAGGCGCCGCCGACACAGCGCACAGTGCAACCAAACAAGCGAACGCAAACAAGAAAATGCGAGAGAAATTCATGTTTACAAATTATTATTTTTAATTCAAGTTATTATTGTATTGAATTCACGAAGATGTCTTCGAGTTGAATGATGTTCCAGTTACAAAATACTCGCTTTATATACTGAACTTACCAAGATACTGTTTGCAGTCAACAAACTGAAAATTATACAAACAAAGACTTTAGTGTGTTGACATAAAGATTACAACGTTTCACACGAAATGATGTGTAAATATCGGTATGCAGGGAACTCCCGATTCTGTGAGCTTTATGAAGTCCCTCGTTCACACATAATCGTATACAGTACAACCCATCCAATGAGTCCTCCCACACTGGGTGGAGCGGAAGGGACTATCAGACTTGTACTTACTAAATCCATGGTGTTCCTTCAATAGTCATTTACGTTCCGGGATCACGGTTGCCTAAGACAGTCCTGCGACCCCGACTGGATTTGACCCTATGTGGGTCCGTCACATTGCTGACGGCTCTATGAGACGCACGTGGAACATGACGCGCTGTCGACCCGGGCATGGATCGGCCGGCGAAACACTTATTACTCGTCATACGCATGCCCGTGCTTATGGTGGCCGGAAATCGCCTCGCGACGTCCGTTGACTGCGTCTGCCTCGGCGGCTAGGTCGTGAGGTGGACGCTTTCCTCTACCTCACGCGTACCGCCTCCCCCTTCGCTATAAAACCAGGCATGGAATCTGATTTGACCTCTTTTGTTGACAATAGATAATTAATTTTATCTTTTTATCAATCTACATCTTGGGGATAGGATGTTGGTTCAAATCCACATTTAACTTCAGGTACCTAGGGAAGGCATTCTGTACCCAAAATTGTAGACAGTTATTTCAACATCAAAATAGAAAACAAAATATTCACACAAACATAATTATGATACACTTCCGCATTTATAGGGATTAGTTAAGATTACTCATCTATGCATCACGAGATAAGGAAAATGTTTTTTTTTATTTACCAAAAGAAGTGTCAATATGACCTGACTTAATGACTTGTATCCAATTATCTTAAATACCTACGTCATCATCTTTCATTTTATCTCTATGTGCGCTTGGATCAGAAAACTGTGTTCAAGACAAACAACTAATTCGGAACCTGGTTTAGTTTAGGTTGCAATTGTGACTGCAGTGAATAAGGTGTCCTGGGGGGGGTTCGAAAGTTGAAAGTGACAGAGCTATACAAGTCGTCTAGCGCCATCTCGTTCACTAACTGGAACAAGCCTGGTTTTAAGACGTTGTAACACCCCCCCTGGGTTCAATTCATGGGTCGTACAAAATTATTTTTCCATCAGATTAATTCATCATAAATCATTCATCATTCATTCATCAGCCTATAATGTTTCCATTGTGGAGACACAGTAGTCCTCGTCTTTCTGAGTGGAAGTGGGCCACCACAAGGGCCCAATGCGAGTTTGTAGATGTCACAATGGTGTCTTTGAATTTGATGGTCAAATTCTAGGTCACGCCGGTTTCCTCACGATGTTTTTCTTCACCGTTTTGAGAGCAGTGGTGATGAAATTAGTCGGGGCCCATACCAGTGGGCTAATTTGTCTTTGAAGCATGCTCGGAGACCCAGTATTTAGAAGTTAATGTGATGGGTAAAATTATAATGAAAAGAATCTTCGTTCGAACACAAGAGGCGCTTTTTCATTTTCCAGATAATTTAGGTGCATCGCAGAAGACGGACTATCCGTGACGCACTTTGTAGTCTGTGAAAATAGAATCTAAGAAAAATGCTGCTCGTAATATCTCTAAAAAAAGCATTATTATCACACCCCCTGTTCGGGTCAATCACCGAACAATATGAACATGTCAGCGTAATTGCGACACCGCGCCATATGCATTGAATATTTTATATACACCTAAGTAAAATGGTCAGTACGCTTTCGGATAGCATATCGGGCGCGACTCAATCTCATCTCATTCACCTCATTAGTTTTAGTTATTGTCCCATTTACAGTACTGAAATATATCTTTACAATCTTCAACCTTAGTATTATCTTAATCTCACCCTAACCCCGAACATTGGTCCTTCGAGCCTATTAAGGCGGGACTGACGCGAGTGCATTAGTGTATTTCGTATCCAGTTATCCACTAACTGTACTGTACGTGTGTGTGTCTCGCTTGAAACCTGTAACCAGACCCTGGTGAACAGAATTGAGTGAATCAAAACTTTCATCATCCCGCTGATCCTGTTGTACCTGGTTCTACGAGAGCATCGCATCATCTCATCGCGCTGCTACTCCAGGTTTGTCTTGCAGCCATCGCAAGGACATTTGATCTCCAAAGAAGCCTGCAGTACAAGTAAGGTCTCTTTTTATCCCTATAATGTCGAAAATCGAAGACATTTTATCAACCCAACATCAACTAATCGAAGCCATAAATGGGCTCTTCACCAATTTCAAGAAGGATGGTGCAGAGCGCAAGACCTCGGACTACATACGTCGTCGATTAGCTACCTTGGAACAATACTTTACAGAGTTCCATAATAATCATATGACTTTGTTATCTTTTGGTGATAAATCTCATACATATTTCAGTACTAATCAGTATGATCAAATGACAGAAAAATATAACAACATTAAATCTACTATTCAGAACTATATCCCTCACGCAAACAGACCGCAAACCTCTGAATTGAAACCTCCTACATTCCAACCTACTGTGGAATCTCAATCTTTAAACCTCGCATCCCAAGCTGCTGCTAAAACTCCTGCTCTTGAAGAGAGTAGAGCCGAAATGCTCTTAAAAAAGCAAGCCACAAACTTTAAGGCATTTTTAAGAACATCTTCCAACATCGACCTTGACCTCGTCACGGAAAAATGGGAGTTCGAAGACCTCCTGAAGACGATTCAATCCCGTTGGGCGGCTATTGACTCGCTTCATTGGGAGCTAGACAACGAGTGTGGCGGATCGAATCCCGAGTACGAAGAACAATTTACTCATTACGAGAAATATTATAACAAAATCAAGAAAGACATCAATAAGAAAATGTGGTCCGTAGCGCATATTGAAAAATCGACTCCTAAAATGGAGATAGCTGCCTTTGAAGGAAACTACAATAAGTGGATTTCGTTCAAAGATCTTTTTACCGAAGCAGTTCACAATAACCCCTCTTTGTCGAATGCACAAAAGATGCAGTTTTTAAAGAGTAAGGTGAAAGGTGAACCCGAAAAATTAATCCAACATCTCCAAATTAGCTCCGACAATTATCTAGTGTGCTGGAATATCCTTAATCATCGTTACAATAATAAACGACTGATCTTTACATCTCATCTTAACAACATCATGAATATCCCTGCAAACCAGCAACAGTCGGCAAATCATATAAAACGCATTCACGACACTACGTACGAAACCGTAAATGCTATCAAAAACCTCGGAGTCGATGTGTCTTCCTGGGATCCCTTCCTCGTATGTATATTGTCCCAAAAACTGGACTCCGATACATATGAGGATTATCTACAAGCCTTAAAATCCCCGCGAGAGTTGCCCGTCTTAGAAGATTTCCTTAATTTTCTAGAAACTAAATTTATGATGCTGGAAACTTCAAGAAAGAAGCTCGAAAACTCCACGCAGAAATCATCCTTATCTCAATCCAACAACAATAGCAAACCATCTTTTTCAAAAGGTTCCAATTTTAGCCGAAATTATAACAATCCTAAAACGAATTACTCAACAAACCAAGTTTCGCAATCGTCAAAGTCCAAGCGCAAAAATAACTACCGCAAGCAATGCCCTATTTGCAGTTCCGACGATCATCGAATTCATGCATGTCAAAAGTTAATAGAAATGCAACCTCATGAACGGAAAAATATTATAGCTAAATTGAATCTTTGCATTAATTGTCTGCATTACCACGAAGGCAAAAAATGCCTCTCCGAAATAAGATGCAAAGAATGCAATAAAGACCATAATACCATTTTACATGAATCATTTACGTCACATCGGTCTGGGTCAAATACAGCCACGATTACAAAATCGCCATCCCAACAGCAAGAACGAAACACAGTTGCATCGCTTCTTAAAGAACCCTCAGAAATTTTGCTTGCAACAGCAATAATTAACGTACAAGCAACGGACGGATCCTACCAAAAAATGAGAGTTCTTTTAGATCAAGGGTCACAGACATCCATTATTAGGGAAAGCGCAGCTCAGTTGCTAAGACTACCGCGACGAAAATGCAACGGTTATATCTCTGGAATAGGAAATAAGGAAAACAACTGTAAGGGCAGTATTACCATCAAATGTTCATCGTTAGTCAGCGATTTTACCTTTGAAACGGACGTATATATAATGAACAGACTAATAAATAACTTACCCAGCTGTACCTTACCTAAACCAGACTGGCCTACCCTTAACCAAATAACTCTAGCAGATCCCGAATTCTACAAAAGTAGGCCAATCGACATCTTATTTGGGGCAGATATCTATTCCACTATCCTTATGGACGGTATTTGTCGAGCAGAAGGTATGTTGCCCATAGCCCAACAAACTCAGTTGGGATGGATCCTTAGCGGCAACTACAAAACATACCATTGCAATGTGATCTTAAATAATATCGAAGAGATTCAGCAATTTTGGGAAGTGGAGGACATACATGAACCTCCAGCGTTATCGGAAGAAGATAAAAAATGCATCGAATTCTACCAATCTTCGATCTCAAGGCGGCAAGATGGAAGCTATGTCGTGAAAATACCATTCAAAGAAAACTTTGAGGAAAATATTGGGGAATCGAAAACAAAATCGATTGCTCAATTCTTTCAATTAGAGCGGAAATTAAGTAAACAGCCGGCTGTGGCACGTGACTATAAAACGTTTATTTCTGAATACCTAGAGCTCGGACATATGACACGCGTTGCGCCACACTTACAGCCGGACTGCTACTTATCGCACCATTGCGTCCAACGATCTGAGTCAGCAACTACTAAACTGCGAGTTGTCTTCAATGCCTCGGCAAAAACCTCGAGCGGTTACAGCCTCAATGATCTTATGTGCCGAGAACCCAATTTACAACAAGATCTTCAGAGCCTTATCTTAAAATGGAGACAATTTAGATACGCTTTTACAGCAGATATAGAAAAGATGTTTCGTAAAATCTGGTTGTATCCCGATGATCAGAAATATCAGAAAATTATCTGGCGAAACAATCAATCACAACCTTTAAAAGAATACCAGCTAGCGACAGTTACATATGGCACAAAAGCCGCACCTTTTTTGGCCATGATGACACTGAAGCAACTGGCCAACGATGAAAGGCCAAACTATCCGCATAGCTGCGCTCCTGACATCTTAGAAGACTCATTTTATATGGATGATCTCATGCATGGAGAACATTCAGCGGAAGCAGCAAAACAGCTCAAAGCCGAAATGATTAACCTCCTCAAATCTGGAGGGATTAATCTCAGAAAATGGCGATCAAACTTACCGGAAATATTAGATAGTTCTGATGCACCTCTGAAGGAAGACTTCGACTTCAAGCAACCGGAGTCAACCAAAACTTTAGGTCTTAGATGGGAACCAAAAAATGATCTATTTATCTTTCACCCTATAGAATTTATCTCACAGGACATCCTTACAAAAAGACAGTTCCTATCTCAGATATCGAAAATTTTTGACCCTTTGGGCTGGCTAGCACCAGTCACAATAAAGCTCAAGATTTTGTTTCAAGAATTATGGAAATCAGACCTGGGTTGGGACCACCCTGTCCCTCAAGACATTGCGTTAGAATGGAACATAATTAAAGCCGATCTATCTCACATATCTCAATTTAAAATTCCACGTTGGATTCAAACCCAGGATAAAGATACCATCGAACTGCATGGTTTTTGTGACGCTAGCACAAAAGCATACGCTTGCGTGGTGTATAGCAAAATACAAAGAGATAATGAGACCCACGTAACTCTCATTGCAGGGAAGTCAAAAGTAATACCGCTGAAGAAACCACAGTCCATCCCACGCTTGGAACTTTGCGGCGCTCTCTTGCTGTCAAAGCTTATGCAAAAAATAATCTTAGCCCTGAGACACTACAAGGTGCATGTTTATGGGTGGATTGATTCAACGGCCGCACTAGGTTGGTTAAGTGGCGAACCGGAGAAATGGAAACCTTTTGTTGCAAACCGAGTGAGGAGCATTACAGAAATAATCCCTAAAGATAATTGGAATTACGTAAAATCAAAGGAAAACCCCGCAGATTGCGCCAGTCGTAGTTTACCTGCTGCACAATTAGCCAATCACTCATTGTGGTGGCAAGGGCCCAACTGGTTGCCACAATATAACCCTAAAGAATCCCATAAGGTGCCAATTGATACAAGTGTTACTAGCTGCGAAGAACTAAGGAAAAAAGAGAAAGTAAACACGGTCATAATTAACCCCAAAAATTCAATAGTAATTCACCTTTTAACAAAATATAGCACTTTAAGGAAAGTGACTCGAGTATTAGCCTACATCAACAAATTCATCGACATTGTTGTTTACAAGAAACAACGCACTAGTTCCCTTACTCTGCAAAATATAAAGACAGCAAGAGAAATGTTAATTAAGCACGTTCAGAATGAATATTTCCACGACGAAATATCGCGGCTGAAAAACAATGACCCACTAAATAGAAAAAGCCAGATTCTTAATCTCAATCCCATCCTGGACTCCAATCAAGTACTCCGCGTCGGAGGTAGACTTAAACATTCGAATCTTGACCCCGAAATGAAGCATCCCATCATAATACCGAATAAGTCGAAACTGGCAGATCTTATCATAGATGAATCCCACGAACTTGTATTTCACGGTGGAGCAAAAATGACAACTGGATTCATAAGGAGGAAATACTGGATTCTTGGAGGCAACAGAGTCACTAAGAAACGGTTAAGATTGTGTGTCAAGTGTATAAGAAATAATCCCACACCTCAACATCAAATCATGGGCGATCTACCTCCAGCGCGATTGATCCCTAACCGACCCTTTTACCACACTGGAGTAGATTATACCGGACACATCTTTATAAAAGCAAACAAAGGCCGTGGCATTAAAACCTGTAAAGGGTACGTCGCAGTTTTTGTTTGCATGGTGACTAAAGCTATACATTTAGAAATAGTCTCAGATCTCACTGCGTCAGCATTTATTGCCGCACTTCGACGAATGTCAGCTAGAAGAGGAGTTCCTGGGCACATCTACAGTGACCAGGGAACTAACTTCATAGGAGCCAACAAAATCTTAAAACAGGAGCTGTCTGAAATCTCAAGCATCATTTCTGATCAAGAAGTAAGCTCGACAATCTCTGAAATGAATATTGAGTGGCACTTTAATGCCCCATCATGGCCATCTGCTGGCGGACTCTGGGAAGCTGCAGTTAAGAGCCTTAAACATCATCTCAAGCGGGTCGTGGGAGAGCAAAGACTAACCTACGAAGAATATATTACCCTGCTATCCCAACTCGAAGCCTGTTTGAACTCCAGACCACTGTGCCCTCTGACAGAAGATCCTGAGGATTTGGACTTCCTGACCCCGGCTCACTTTCTTGCAAGTGGCCCCAACTTAACGATTTTCGAGACAGAGCATGATCTCAGAACACGATGGCACCTGACGCAAAAAATATACCAAGATATATGGGCCAAGTGGAAGACTGACTACCTCTCTCAGCTTTCTACTAGGGCCAAATGGCGGCAGCACCAAAAGGATCTCAATCTTAACGATATCGTTATTATAAAAGACGACAACCTTCCACCAGGAAAATGGAGTCTAGGTCGCGTAGTAACGCTACACCCTGGAAGTGATGGACACGTAAGGGTCGTCACACTTAAAACCAAAAACGGGATCTTAAAACGCCCAGTTGTAAAATTATCCTTGCTGCCGACAAATAGTAATGATCAAGATGAAAATGCACCAGAAGTTGATAATAAACCACCAGCTACGAGGAATAAACGTCCCATCTCATTCTCAGCTATGGTTTTATCTTTGACATTATTTTTACTAACTCTAATAAGCACCGCTCAAGCATCCTACAACCTCACCATGCTGACAAACAATAGTGTCTACTTCGACAAAATATCTAATATGCACCTAATTAGAGATGATTGGCATTTAATAGTCTATTATGATACAAAACCTTATCAAGAAGGAACGGCGGCATTATTAAAATATATCAAGTATCTTGAAACCTTATGCTCTACGATCAGAACACAAACACCTTGCGACGGCGTCATGTTACAACTCGAGCACGAGTTCGAAGAAATTAAACATTACGATAATATTGTCACGATGAATGACTCATTTATGACTAATAATAAACGGCGGAGACGCGGCTTGCTAGACGGAGTAGGCTACGTTGCGAATAGTTTATTCGGAGTGCTAGACCAACGATTTGCAGAAAAATATGAGAAGGATATTGACCTTTTAAAGCATAATGAAAACCATCTATATAACCTCTGGAAGAACCAAACGTCAGTCGTAGAAGCTGAATTTAATCTCATGAAAAGGATGGAGAATACTATCAACAAACATCATAAATTAATTAATCAAAAGCTTAATTATCTCCAAGACTCATATAAAAATCTCGCCCTGCAAGTGCAAAACGTAACTATGGTCACAGATTTTATAACTTCGGCATTCACTGCCAATAACTTGCTGTATACCCTTCGAAGAATCCAAGACTCAATTTTGGATACAGTAACTGATATTTATAGTGGAAAATTAGATTTTCATTTAATATCTCCGAAGCAACTCAGATCAGAGCTAAGTATAATTTCCGCACAAATATCTGGAGACTTAGTAGTTCCTGTCGACAATTTTAACCTTAAAGATCTTTACAGCTTACTCAAAGTAAGAGCTAAATACTCTGGCAAATACCTAATTGTAGAAATAAAAATACCCCTAATTGAAAGGGATGTTTACGAGGTATTCAATTTTATCCCGGTTCCACGCATTGTGAAAGATAACTTGATCATGAAGGTGAAAACTATCTCTGAAATAGCAGCCATCAACATGAGAAAAGATTCGTATTTGACCGTCACAAACACGGATCTACAGTCCTGCATATTGCAAAACCCTGCGACAATTCTGTGCCACATCAGGAAGCCTATTCACCACATGAAAGATGATCATAGCCTTTGCGAGACAATCCCAGGAACAAGAACTTGTAAAACTAAAACCACTTCGTGCAAAAATGACTGGAGAGAGTTAACATCAGAAAACAAATATTTTTATTTATGCTGCAATGAATGTAACGTCAAACTCTTGTGTGATAATCAAGTACAGGCAGTTAGATTATCAGGTGCGGGTCTGTTGCGTGTAGGGGAAGGCTGTCTAGTAAAAACAGAAAATTTTATGGTGTATTCAAACAAAAGATTGTCTAGTATAATTAGCTCGACGAAAAAGATTATCTCGCCAGAGATATCACCAATCAATCATATGATAAATATCACCATGCCTGAAATCTGATATGAGCTTAATCCCAATAACTCAGATAACCTCATGCAATTTGAAGCTATTAAGAGAAGTCTCGAGATCATGAAGCAGAGTGAACCTTTGAGCACCGATATCTCCTTCCATGACGTTCACCAGTATGCTGCTATATATCTCGTCATATCATTCATCTTGTTATTGGTGGCAGTCTACTGTTTCAAGTATTGGCGGCAACAACGATGTAACGGAAATCATCCCACTCCTACAGTAGAGCGGTCAGCAGCATCTCCGGCGACTGGGTTGCCACCTCGACACACCGTTCCAGAAAGTGTTGTGATTGAGTGTAGTGAATTTAGGGAAAATGGGCAATCTAGTAGTAAATCAGTGAAAAGTGATCCTAAGAGACTAGCTCTTTCTAGTGAGTGCTTACAAAAAAAGGAAGATAGAGGTTCTTCTCCGATCTTTCGTGTGTTTTCTCTTCCTGATTTAAACTGTAGAGACTCTGTTTAAGTTGTGATGTTACCTTCATCTCATAGTTTAACATAACTAACCCTACATAACTACTTTATTATTTTAAGAACATTGTCTTCACCTTGTTAGTATTTATTCCATAACTAACTTCGCATACTAACCTCATCCTTTTCTCCCTCGGGAGCATGTTCGGGTCAATCACCGAACAATATGAACATGTCAGCGTAATTGCGACACCGCGCCATATGCATTGAATATTTTATATACACCTAAGTAAATTAACTTCGTAATTATCTTAACGGCGTATGGTACAGCGAAAGCGTCGTTTGATGAGTCGGAAAAGTTGCCACACACCGCCACCAGTAGGCGCCCGTATCGCGAAAAAACGAAATCCAAAGTTTTATGTATTTCATTTCGTCAACTTCGACATTTCATAAAGTGTTCCCTTTACGCAAAATACATGTATTACTCTAGTAGAAATATTTTGATGTAAGGATATCGAAACAATTACTAAAACAAAATGATAGAAATACTTTTTGATGTGGATAAATATTTTGTAAATATTTTTATCATTCAAAGTCTTAAATTTATTTTATAACACATTGACACAGATTTTGACGTCCCGAGATAAC
The DNA here is from genome assembly GCA_036375495.1 of Agrotis segetum. Taxonomy (NCBI): domain Eukaryota; kingdom Metazoa; phylum Arthropoda; class Insecta; order Lepidoptera; family Noctuidae; genus Agrotis; species Agrotis segetum. The sequence goes on from JAQSVV010000132.1 coordinate 26,385, forward strand.
GAAAAAAACTACTATTTGGTAGAAAATGAATGATAATTGGCATACTTTACAAAAGTGACAATACCCATTTATCGTTAAGCCCCAAACATACGCGCGCACGGGCAAGGGCATGTGCGTTGTTTTCCACGCGCGCCTGAAAGAGTGTCAGCACAATTGCAATGACGGAGCTCCCCTTTAGAAGGCCTACCTGGGTCGCGGGCTAACGAATACCGTGACCCCAGAACGTAAAGGGCTATTGAAAGACATCGTAGATTTTAGTAAGTATTCCGAGTCTGACAGTCCTTCCCGCCCTGCCCTGGGTAGGAGGACTCATTTGATTATTTTACCACGCTAAAAAAAGCCCCAAACACACGCTCTTTTTATTAACGTGCGTTCACAAAGCTGGTTGCGTGATAATAAATCCTTATATATGTTCGAGAGTGGAAAGCTTAGGGTGCTTGACACCCTGTCTTCCACCATCTGGTGTTGGTACTAATTTTTGATGCATTTTGATGTAATGACAGACACTAGAACAATTATTTAATGTCAGTAAACTCTTTTTAATTAAATCTTCATTCTATAATATCTTATCCACAGTTTTTTTATTTTGGGACAAGGTTGTAATAATCACTTTTCTGATAAATGAAATCCTTTTTTTTTTTAGCGTGGTAAAGTCATCAAATGAGTCCTCCCACCCCGGGCAGGGCGGGAGGGACTGTCAGACTTCTACTGACTAAAATCCACGGTGTCCTTCAATAGCCCTTTCTGTTCAGGGGTCACGGTGAGGAAATAATCCCGCGACCCCGGCAGGCTTTGGCCCTCTGCCCCGTCATTATGCTGACGCTCTTTGAGGCGCGCGTGGGACACAACGCGTCGTCGACCCGGGCATGGTCCATGGTCGGGCAGCGAGTTGCCCTTTACTCGCTGCCCGCATGCCCGCGCCTACGGTGGCCGGAGATCGTCTAGCGACGTCCGTCGCCGTGGGCGTCTACTACCGCGGGTGGGGCGGAGGGAGGACACTGTCCTCTCTCGCTCACGGCCCGCCTACTCCTTCGCGAGCATTACTGCTTGGCAGAAGGAGGCGACCGCTTCGTCCACTCCGTCTCGCCCCGCAGCATGGCCGCGACCAATGCTGGGGGCGCGAGATGTGTCCGCCTATCGCAGCCGTGAGGACACGTCGGTGCTCTGCCCAAGCTGGGCGACTGCAAGACGTGCAAGACTTTGCACCGAAATGAAACCCTTAGAGATATTATCTATCGACTCCAAAAGCATGAACCCAGTACTGATCTTTTTTGACTCCAAAGCAATAAATAGAGCGAGAAGCAACTTGTACCGAACACGCGTTGAGACAGCAATGACCACCAATTTTTCATCGTAGTCGCAGCATTATACTATAGGCGATATTATTTAACAGGGTGGTGGGTTCTATGCCTTATTTCTAGTTGACAAGTAATTTTGAAGTATTTAAAATGACAACAGCAGTTTTCATTTAATTTATTTTATTCCTGTTTCTTAGAATTTTTATAAATCTGTGACGAAACTAAATAAATAATAATAAAAGTGAAGTGATTCTTATCCTATATCGCAGTTTGATACGATTAGAAGTTGTTTTCAGTTACATATCTCAAATTGTTGACTGCAAATCAGCGCATTTATCATTAGTTCACGTGAAATGGTATTTAGAAGCATAAAAATTTGATGGGGGGAGGATGGACACAGAGGAACCATCCGACAACAATAGTACGATATCACGATAGCATTGTTATAATATCACTGTGAGTAATTTATTATATTGATAGGAACAATTCTTAATGTATAGAATCATACATATTCTAACATTTCCCTTGTTTGCTCTGTAGGGGTCGTCAGGAATTTGGTTTAAGTATTTTATTCTATATTTATTCATGGAAATAATGCATTATGTAAAATAGAAAGTTTACGTGACTTATTTACAGTCATGTCCGTTTAATCACGTCCCATTGAACACAGTGAAACATAGTTTTGAATAATCTATAAGCCTACGTATCATTCGTTGTTATTTTCTCGATATTTTTATCCATTCCAATTTTATTATTACGAAAATCTGACAGCCGCTATCTGAAAAAAAGTGTCACAGGTCTAGCCTGTGAGAGCCACGCTGGCTGACTGATTCGTCAAGGAACGAAAGTGATGACACTACTTTTGAAAGGCAAAAGATGAGAGGACGATAGTGAATGTGTGCTCAGAATAAAACGGCGTATGTGCCCAAACATATTGACGTCTTTTTATGAATTAAAATTGTTATTAATTGAAAATATGTCTTTACAGAATTTAGATACTAGTATTTTCTACAATTTAAAACAACATCCTTTCAATAACTCATAGTAGTTATTCCATAAAGTCCAAAAAGTAAAATAGATAGACCGAACTTTGCATTTTTTTTGTATCGAGAAAATTTAATTGAATCGTGTTTTCAACTTTGTGAGAATTTAGATCATATAGTCAATAACCATATTCTAAGTTGTAAGATCTGTAGTCCAGATATGTACGAAGAAAAGTAAAAAATAAAAACCGTATTTTTACTGACCAAGCCCCTTAATCTCACCCTAACCCCGAACACCCCCTTATTAATAAACGTGGACTAAAGTTACGCCAAGGTTAATCCTTAAAAAACGTGAGGTTAATCCGAGGATTATCCTGATTGTAACTTTAGTCCACGATTAGTAATGAGGTAATACACAAATTCTTTAATTTTTATTTCTTCTTTAAGCCTCCTGCAGACAGACGCGATTAACCGCGCGTGGCGATTGTTGGAAAAACCTACTTAGTCCATTTTCTATGAAAACACCCATATCTGTTCACACTGAAGCGGCGCGGCGTATCGCGTTTCTAATATTATTATTGCGACGGCTTGCGACAAGATTGACGCGCGACAAGTGCGTCGGTGCCGCGTTGTCGCGCGCTGGCGCTGGTTGCCAATGTAATTTCCACTCTAAATGTACTACGATTGGGTTCACTTCTCTTTGCAGGGCATAGCTCCGCGGTGCCGCGCCGCGCACCGCGCGGCGCGCGCATCTTGTCGCGCGGCGCGTCTGTTTTGCCGTGCCGCGTCGTGTCCTTAATGTAATACATTTAGAGTTTATATTTCTTTGGCAATTTGTCGCAGCGGGAGACGCCGCGTTCCGCGCGCGCTGTCGCTAGTTGCCAATGTAATTTCCACTCTAAATGTACTAAGATTGGGTTCACTTCTCTTTGCAGGGCGTGGCTCTGCGGTGCCGCGCGGCGCTCGCCTTGTCGCGCGGCGCGCGCGCCTTGCCGCGCCGCGTCGTCGTGTCCTTACCGTAGTGAATTTAGAGTTTATATTTCTGTGGCAATTTGTCGCAGCGGGAGACGCCGCGTTGTCGCGCGCTGGCGCTGGTTGCCAATGTAATTTCCACTCTAAATGTACTACGATTGGGTTCACTTCTCTTTGCAGGGCATAGCTCCGCGGTGCCGCGCCGCGCGCCGCGCGGCGCGCGAGTCTTGTCGCGCGGCGCGTCTGTTTTGCCGTGCCGCGTCGTGTCCTTAATGTAATACATTTAGAGTTTATATTTCTTTGGCAATTTGTCGCAGCGGGAGACGCCGCGTTCCGCGCGCGCTGTCGCTAGTTGCCAATGTAATTTCCACTCTAAATGTACTAAGATTGGGTTCACTTCTCTTTGCAGGGCGTGGCTCTGCGGTGCGGTGCGGCGCTCGCCTTGTCGCGCGGCGCGCACGCCTTGCCGCGCCGCGTCGTCGTGTCCTTACCGTAGTGAATTTAGAGTTTATATTTCTGTGGCAATTTGTCGCAGCGGGAGACGCCGCGTTCCGCGCGCGCTGGCGCTGGTTGCCAATGTAATTTAAACTCTAAATGTGTTATGATTCGGTTCATTTCTCTTCGCAGTGCTTGGCTCTGCAGTGCCGCGCCGCGTCATGTTATAATCGTGTCCCGTCGTGTCGCCGCGTAGCGCGCTCTTAATGTGAACAACAATGCGGCAAGGAAACGCGCGCGTTATCGGTGATGTCGCCACGCGCGGTTAATCGCGTCTGTCTGCAGGAGGCTTTATTTCTTTTTTTGTACTTCAAGTATAAAATAATATAAAGAAAGAAAATTAAAATTATTTGGCACAAGCCACTACACACATAGAAATTTATAAAAAAAAAAAAACGCAATCCTTGTCTTCGCCAAAAAAACACAAAAAGTGTGACTTCGCTGCACCTTACGTATTTATCACCGTCCATTATCACTTCAGGTGCGAAGTAAGAAACAAATAAGTAGAATTCGTGCTAGGGCCTCCGGATACAAAATCAATAGATAAACCAGTCAGTACATTACACAGTCTAAGCACTAAATTATCAAATAGTATAATCTCTCCAAAGCCTTACAATGTACCGGATTAATTCAATTTGGCACAGGTCAAGCAAGTTGGTTTAATTTAAGTCCGGTTTACACTGCAAGCGGAGCGATGGTATTTATGACTTCTTTCACCTTGTTTGTTTTTTTTAGCGTGGTAAGATCATCAAATAAGTCCTCCCACCCCTTACTGTCAGACTTGTAGTGACTGAAATCCTCGGTGTCCTTCAATAGCCTTTTGTGTTCCGGGGTCACGGTGATGGAATAATCCCGCGACCCCGGCAGGCTTTGGCCCTCTGTGAGGGGGGCCCCGTCGTTATGCTGACGCTCTTTGAGGCGCACGTGGAACACGACGCGCCATTGACCCGGGCATGGTTCGTGGTCAGACAGCGAGTTGCCCTTTACTCGCCGCCCGCATGCCCGCGTCTACGGTGGCCGGAGGTCGGTCGCCGTGGGCGTCCACGAGATTTTGAAATACCTTACAAGACAAAATTGCTAACATGAGTTTCCACCAACAAAGAATCTAGCGCAAATGACTCAGCGGGCAAAAAGGGGCGAAAATGACCTCGCTCGAGGAATCACACGACTAAACTTCGTTTCAAATCCGCGATCAGGCAGAATTCATTTCTGATCCGTACGAGAAAAAAAAAAACTTATTAGCAGAACACAAACACATTTTTTTAATACCATCAGTGTTTCCCAGCTAAAAAAAAAAAAATTTCCTCAATGCCTGCATTCTCCCTTTTCCTAAGGGGCTGCCTCCACGAGCGAGAGAATCGCGACGAGTCCGCCCTTATATCGTCGGATAATCTCCACAAACGAGCGATAATTCCGCCGCGTATCGTCGCGAGTCGTTACGGTATCGCGGCGATTCCGCGGCGACTCGTAACGGTATCGTCGCGTTTCCTTGACGTCACGTTGCCAAAGAAGGGAAACGTCTTCGCTTAACGAGAGGCAATGCTGAAATGACGCTACGTTTGACAGCGCGCCCGCCGCGCGCTCGTCGCGAGAGCGCCGCGAGCGCGCGGCGGTCGCGTTGCTAGTCGCCGCGGGCTAGCAACGATGTATTGACGTTTTGCGCGCTCGTTGCCACTCGTCGCATCGCGGTGATAATATCGCCGTGTGGAGACGGTTCCATAGAGAGTGTATAGAAAAACGTGGCACGGCGATAATATCGCCGCGATTCTCCCGCTCGTGGAGACAGCCCCTAATTGTTTTGCATCTAAAAAAAATTGTTTTTCTTTTATTGCTTTCAAAATTTTATATAAGTAACTAAAATCAATCATAATAATATGTAATATAGACTATAACTTTATTTAATTTCTTTTTGTTCTATATTTGGGACAAACCCACCACACTATTCCCAAACCACTGCAACTCCTGAAAGCCAGAATCAACAGTGGCAACCACCAGAAAAGCGCCGAGACAGTGAAGCCTCGACGTGTCCCGGAGACTGAAATTACCTGTCTTGGATCCCGCACGAAATTAATCAGAAAAGAATAGTGGAGGAGTAGGAAAAATATGTTTCCACTTCCCTCCATGCAAGCAGGAGACAGAACAAAACAAGGCCAATAGGCACAAAGGGGGCATTACAACTGGGAGAAGCCCAGTTGCCTAGCACCACGGGTAAAAATGACTAATAATATTAATGGGTCCTAAGTTGTGAGCTGCTATATTTGATTCCAATAATAGGTATGGCAAAAACGCTTGAACGCACGGAAGTTTGTTCGAGTTTCGACAAGGTCCGTATAATAAATGACTCCAGATGTAGTTTGAACAGCATCCAACATTATATTGCGTTCGTTTTGCCAAAGAATACACTCCCAAAGAATATGATGTGCTGATTGTTCATATTCACAGTCAGGTGTCGAACATTGACAAAAAGGCGAGGGAACAAGCTTGAAGGAAAACAATTTACTTTTAAAGTTACCATGTCCGGTGAGAAATTGGGCAACACAGTGATCCACCTCCAGCCACGTCCTAGCCAGCCGCTCACGAACGGATGGAAAGAACTGGTAGAGGTGCCGTCCCTTGATAGAATTATCCCACCTATTTTGCCATTCGGATAAAAGATCCTCCCAGACGTCGCTCTGGGGTTTGAATAATCGAGATATCTTATCACGGTCACGTTGCGGTAGAAAATCAGCGTCAGTGGTCTCCCGTGCGGAAAAGTACATAGCAGCGCGTCGTTGCACTTCAAGATCTACTGGTAAAACACCAGCAAGTACCGGTAAAGCTTCAGTACTGACGGTCCTATACGCTTTACTTAAGAATAACAAAGCCAAGCGCTGACTTTGAAGCAATTTACGTCGTGCCGCACCTATGGTGGCTCTATCGGCCCAAACAGGTGCTCCGTAGCACACACAGCCCAAGTAAGTAGCCCCATAAATAGTTTTTAAGGTTAAAAATGACAAACCCCAAGTAGATTTAGATATTCGCGTTAGGGCATAAAAGTTATTTTTAGCTTTTTCACCAACCGTTTTTATATGTTCTATAAATGTGAAATTCCTCTCTAAAACTAAACCAAGATAGCACACCGATTGTTTTCTCTTAACGGGAACATTATTGAATTTAATACTAGGCCACGATTTAAGGTCACCCTTTAAAATGAGTTGATAGGTTTTTTGTGGTGCAAAGGTCAGGCGGTTTCGATCGCCCCACTGAGATATTAATCGTAGGCAAGTGTCAGCCAAATTCTCGAGTCCAGCACGAGTACTTGACTGAATGAGCAGAAGGGCATCGTCCGCATAACCAGTTAAAGAACAACCACTAGGAAGAGGAATCGCGAGGAAATCATCGAAGCCTAGATTCCATAAATGAGGACCGATAACCGAACCTTGAGGACAGCCCATGGTAAGAGGTTTAGATACGGAATGATGTCCGAGCTTAAGTTTAGCGGATCCATTAGAAAAGTACGAATAAAGAAGATGAAATATATTTTTATAGCAACCACGAGCTTTTATCTTGAGTAGTAGCATTGGCCACCATGCGTTATCAAAAGCCCCGGAAATGTCTAGAAAGATTCCTAATACGTACTTGTGCTCGGAGGTATTAACCATTTTTCTAACAGAAAGTGCCGCGTCAACGGTTGATTTGCCGACAGTAAAACCGAATTGATTTTTATGGTATTTGGGTCCGTCCGGTAACAATCGTGGGACGATAAGACGCTCCAAGAGCTTTCCCAAAGATGGTAATAATGTTATGGGCCGGTAAGACTTAGGGTCATCTGGTGGCTTGTCGCCGCTTTTAGGTATTATTCGAATAAAGCCATCTACGATATACGAGGAAAAACACCTTCAGCAATACACCGGTTGTAAACAGTTAATATCGCGTCGGCCGCTGCTTTACACGCTTCTTTTATCATACGATTGGATATTTTATCTTCACCTGATGATTTGTTAAGGGGCAGCATCCTGACAACATTAATGAATTCGTCAGTGGATGGAAGGTCTGACGCTGGTGATTCAGGCGGGACTGTAGCCCATGCTCTAATCTGTTGGTGGTAGTCAGTATCATTAACAGGTGAATCATCAGGGATAAGAGTATTTAATAAAACTTCCGATGTTTCTTCAATACCGGTGGTGTGTTTATTATTTACTTTAATATTCTGAACATACGCGAGGTCGACCGATCGATTGGCTTTAAACTCATGATATAAAGGAGACCACGGACCTTCCTTTTCCAATTTATCCACTACTTTGCGCAACAATTTACCTTTAGACTTTTCAACCGATGCTCTGTAACGGGACCTGGCAACTCTAAATGTATTTAAAGCAGAGGTTAGTGAGTCTCCGGTGACTTGACGTTTTGTAAGCTTATTGAGATGTTTACGCGCCCGACGATAAGTTTTACGCTGTTCGGTTAGGTAGTCACACCACCAATCACATCTACGTACATTGGTCATAGGTCCGCGACCAATAGCAATGTCAGCACAGTAAGTGAAGGTGTCTGACATAATTTCAGCACTTTCTTCAGCTGACAGCCCTTCACGAGTGAAATCTTTGGCATGACACGCAAAAAGCGATCTAAAGAATTCCCAATTAGCACCCTTACTTTTATACCTAAAGTTACCAATTACATGTGAAGAACCATGAGTAAAAACCGGAACAAATTCGTACACAATCAAGCGATGATCACTGCAAGACGCGTCCGGTAGGACACGCCACCTATCCAAGCCAACCTATCTTTTTGTTCTGCTTTCAATGTTTCTATTGGAAACTTGTAAATGATCTTCAAATTATGTAGGTACGTAAAATTTTTATTGAATTAGCCTGTCAGTTTCCCGAAGAGTATGAGTTTAAATTAAAAAAAAAACTCTTTCTTGATAGAAACAAATAGGTACCTATTCCATTTAAAAGGAGCTTCTATTTTCCGCGCACTATCCTTTCCTTTCCTTTCTTTTCCTTTCGCAGTGGAAACCAGGCTTTATTCTTGTTTCCCGTACTGTGAATTATTTAGCACATCTCGATTCACATTGAACTGAGCACGGCTTGTACAGGTCGGGAGGCAATCGGCTGTTACGATGTTGTCTAATCCCGACAGTTTGCCATTAACCCACAGTATCTCACATGAGGCAAGTCGAGAAACCATTTTGGCAGCCTTTATGTTTCATTTTGTCAACCTTTATGTCGCAGTAGTACGGTAAATTATCGTAGTTCAAGTAAATGAAGTTTTTTATAGCCAAAAACATGATTTTTCATACTGGGCCCGATCAATTTCTCATTTTGTATGAAAAACCATTTTATTTGCGAATTTCACAAAAGTTTTAGAACAAACATTGCTCAGTAACATGGGCTGAGTTATCCCACGAGAGGTTTTGCGCATTTAATGTTACACTTTGTACAAACTTAAAACTAAACAGAAAAAACTTTTTCTCAGTTAAACATGACCTTGAAAACTATTTTTCCTTTTCTTGGCCTGTGTTAAGACGCTATCATTCATCCCTTTTATTAGATATTCCTCACACAATCCATCCATATTTTCTTTGGCCTTCCTAGCCCTCGTCATCGATCAACATTAATATTCGTCACTCTTTCAGACTCAGATAAAAAATGACCTTGAAAACAAGACGAGAAAATTTATGTTCCGACACAAAGTCATGTTTGGTGTGCCTGTGTCCAATCTTCAGTGAATGAAATGAATGGACAAAGCGTACATAATAAAAGTATAATCTATTCGTTGGTCTCGCATGAACTCTAAAACTGCTCTACCAATTTCAATAACACAACAAAACAAACTTTGTGCTACCGAAAAGCGTTCAAACGAGGAATTGAGAATTTCAGCTTGCAGGTGTGGGTTGCAATGGCCTAGTTGGTTAGGGCGTCTGGATTCATCCAGAAGCAAGTTCGAATTCCTCTTGAAATTTCTTGTTCTTCTTCCTCAAAAATCATCTAAACTTTGTTGTGATCGTAACGTTCAGGAAAGGTCAGTTTAAGGAAAATGTCATTTTTAAGTTTGTTTAAAAATAGCATTCGTGCGAATCTGTGACTCACACGCGACTTACAGGCTCATATTTGGGTCAAAAAGATCCCACAAATACCTATGGTTTTCTATAACTCGGGTCTTCAAAACGGTCAAGGAAAACATCGTGAGGAAACGAGAAAAGAAGGAGTCCTGCGTCCCAGTAGTGGGAACATTATCAGCTGATGATGATGATTGGTATTTTATACTTCATGGAAGGTTAATTTCTAAACTACTATTCAAAAACCAATTTGTTTCCCAAGATTTTGACAAAATACCCAATCTTGACCCAATTTGACAGGTTGACAGGTTGACCGTGTCATTGAGGGTACTTGGCGCATTTATCTGGGGAAAGAACCTCTTAGCTCCGGTAATTAAACTAATTCGTTATCTACAGCTGTTAACAACTTACTGTTGACACAATAGTTTTAAAAACAAACAAAGTTTTCCTTGTTTTAAAAATTCTTTGTTTTGTGAAACATGATTCATCTCTCCGTTTCGGTAAAGTACCTTGCGATGCGCATTGTGAGAAATTTTGTGTTTTTGTTTACCGTACTGCCATAGAAGTTTATCTTTATAATTTTCGGACATTAGCAGCGTCTAACATTATTGTAGGTAAGCGTAGGGTGGGACGCCCCCCGGCAAGATGGACCGATGACCTGAAGAAGGTGGCTGGCAGTGGCTGGATGAAAAAAGCTGGAAATAGTGCGCTGTGTCGCTCCCTGGGAGAGGCCTATGTCCAGCAGTGGACTGCAATAGGCTGAAATGATGAACATTATTCTAGGGGTTCCCAATTTTGGTTTGCGTACGGCGAGTAATAAATAGCTTGGTTTCTGATCAAGGAGCAGACCTGGGTCCGACGGTACATCGTGTTCCAGTCATACCTCAAGATCTGTCAACAAACTGACGTAGCCTATAAGCCTATATGGGGCAAAACTCCTGCCGGGGTAACTAGACTGTCAAAGCAGGATACTGCGGCCCCGGAACGCAAGATGCATTTGGTCAAATTGCGTGGATTTTTAGTCTACTATACCCAGGAAAAAAAAAACTAAAGTTATGTAATCTAGCTGGCTTTCTGATTATTTTAACAAATATTACTTTCAAGTTTGTTTACGAATTTTGCATAATAAATTACAGCCGATAACAAAAGTTACAATAACCTTTACAACCAAAACAAACACATTTACGTGCTTGGGACATTTTGTTACACACGTACAAATGAGTGACGGGGCTGACCCGCATTATTCATACCGATAATTATTTTATAATAATAATTACAAAGACTTACTACGATTCCAACAATAGTAAATTCTTTAGGAGTGACTAAAACTGACGTTTAATTACGTTTTCTGCGCGTGAGCACGGGGGAATGACCTGAAGTGACTCAGTGAACTTGAATTGTGGGAAGCAGGAAAAACATCTTGTGTAATTATTATGAATAGTTGATTGATCTTTAATTGGTTCTATCGAATGGTTTATGTTTTCAAATTCTTAATATTCTATTATAAGATAATGTCAACGTTTGAGTACTTGGACGTTTTCTTTTTTTAACGTGTTAAAATCATCAAGTGAGTTCTCCCACCCAGGGCATGGCAAAAGGGACTGTCAGACGTGTACTGACCAAAATCCACGGTGTCCTTCAATAACCTTTTACGTTCCGGGGTCACGGTATCTCGTTAGGCCCGCGACCCGGGAGGTTTTGGCCCATTATTTAACTTTTATTATTTTTTAATTTGGCGCTTTAGCCGACTGCCGAGCACATGACTGCTGCGTGGCGTGTCTCGGTTTCGTTTAAAGTCTATGGTGGGGAGAAATTCCTAGCGAAGGGAAAACTTTCCTAAAACAAATAAAATAAAATAATGGAACGAGATAATTATCTTTAGATTCCACCTGGCGGTGATTTTCAGCTGCAACCCGTGAGTGCTATAGGTAGGTACTATCGAAAAAAAAGCAAATAATTATTTATTTTTAAAAAAGCAACTATTCCATTTTAAATTTTAAAAAAGAAACTTAAATAAAATAAAATTATCGAGCGGGAGTCACTGGTGTTAAATAAAACAAGATAATGAAAGAAATTAAATAATAATAAAAATACTGTAATTTTTGTAATTGATAAAAATAATAAATACTCTTATACCTACCTATTTAATATTAAGTTGCAAGGTAGTGATTATAATTTTAAAAGAATGGAAACTGATTTTCGTGTCAATAAAACTTCTTCTTAATACTTACTAAAAAAAAAAAAATTAAATAAGGTTCAGATGATAGATGATTAAGATGGCAACAAAAAATTTCTTATCAGTTCATAAAGTGTTTGATAACAGTCAATACAGTTATACGAGGGACTTCATAAAGCTCACAAAATCGGGAGATCCCTGGCAGTCAATACACAGCGAACCGTTATCGACGCGGCTTATTCCACTTTTCCCCGTTGGATGATCCCCATTGATGGGGATTAGTGAACTTTTTGTTCACTATTCCCCGTTGACCCAAAATGTTTATTTAATGGGGATAAGTGAACTAAAAAGTTCAATAATCCCCATTAGGTAGGTACGTTAAAAAAATAAAATATATGAATCATGTTACATTTATTAATTAAAAATATAACTTTCTTATACCTAATAAAATCACAGATTGTACAATTATTAATCTATCTATACATATAATAAAACTGTAGAAAAATAATTTTTGTACATTAAATAAAAACTCAAAAAATATAGCCAGCGTGTTAAAGGACAACCAATAGAACCCATTTCTAGCATTTTTAGAATTTTTGTCTGTTTGTCTGTTTGTATGATTATTTGTTCGGGCATCACGTAAAATGTACGAAAGCTATGTAGATAACTTTATTACATAACGACTGACCGTAACTTGAAGTAACATTTAGTTTTTGTTTCATTGAAATCGGATCAGTCTATCAAAAGATATTTGAATTTCAAGTGTTCCAGAAGTAAAATTACGGTCAGTTTACACCGAGACACGCAGCTCGCAGTTCAGTTGCGCGATCTAGCTTGGAATAGAAAAACAACAAACCTATTCAAATATAGTGGACTGGAGTGGAGTGGTTTGGAGTGGAGTGGAGTTGAGTAGAGTAGAGTAGAGAAGAGTAGAGTAGAGTAGAGTAGAGTGGAATGGAATAGAATAGGATGGAATGGAAAGAAAGAAAGAAAGAAAAGGTTTTTATTTGACTCACACTAGAATGGGATGGATGACTGTTGTATGAACAGATGGAAGCGGATGGAGTAGGATGGAATGGGATGGAAGCGGATGGATTGGGATGGAGTAGGATGGAGTGGGATGGAGTGGGATGGAGTGGGATGGAGTGGGATGGAGTGGGGTGGAGTGGGATGGAGTGGGATGGAGTGGGATGGAGTGGGATGGAGTGGAATGGAGTGGGATGGAGCGGGATGGAGCGGGATGGAGTGGGATGGAGTGGGATGGAGTGGGATGGAGTGGGATGGAGTGGGATGGAGTGGGATGGAGTGGGATGGAGTGGGATGGAGTGGGATGGAGTGGGATGGAGTGGGATGGAGTGGGATGGAGTGGGATGGAGTGGGATGGAGTGGGATGGAGTGGGATCAAGTGGGATGGAGTGGGATGGAGTGGGATGGAGTGGGATGGAGTGGGATGGAGTGGGATGGAGTGGGATGGAGTGGGTTGGAGTGGGATGGAGTGGGTTGGAGTGGGATGGAGTGGGATGGAGTGGGATGAAGTGGGATTGAGTGGGATGGAGTGGGATGGGATGGAGTGGGATGGAGTGCGATGGAGTGGGATGAAGTGAGATGGAGTGGGATGGAGTGGGTTGAAGTGGGATGGAGTGGGATGGAGTGGGATGGAATGGGATCGAGTGGTATGGAGCGGGATGGAGTGGGGTGGAGTGGTATGGAGAGGGATGGAGTGGTATGGAGTCGGATGGAGTGGAATGGAATGGAATGAGATGGAATGGGTGCTCTAATCCAGTAGCAATTGAATAGTACTGCCTTTGAACGACAGAGGGCGTTTATTACAAACACGTCAAATGTTCTCGAAAAATGTAATAAATTCTAAATATAGGGTTTATATGAAAACGATATGATTATACTGGCGAGAATCAAGCGCTTCGCACAAAAATATACATTGTTAAATTCCGACATCCACGCGATCGAAGTCGCGGGCACAGCTAGTTTAAAATAAAAAATATACATTGTTATACCTAGTAAAATCACAGATTGTACAATTAAACTAACTACGTAACTTCATTCCGCGCAAAATCAGGTTCACAAACATTGTGTCGTTTCTCAGCTACAACTTGATTGTCCTGTAAAATTAAGTAATAATAATTAATTACTTTACATTATTTTTTAAGTAAACAATATTGCACTTACATAGAATACAAAATTAAATAGGCTATTTAACAACCTTTAAAACTTATAACAAATTGTTGTTATCCTATCAGAATAGTTCAACAAAACGTATTTCACTTTATGCCTAACTAAAATATGTAATACTATTTAAATATAATTATACAATTCACTTCAGCTACACTCTTTTACACTAGGTGTAATAGACTTGTTTGACAAAAGAATGACGTCACACGTGCCGCCATGACAGAAACAGTGTTTAAACTTTAACGTTGATTTTTAAATTTTGATATTGATAAACGTGATATTGATAACACACATAACCTGAGTTATTATTGTCATTATTAATCACAAAATATAATAAGTAACTTACCATGACAGTGATGGATCCGGCACATTTACTTTGTTTTCTTGTGGTACACTCCCACAAAACTTCACCATTTTTATATTTGCATTTTTTACTGTATTGATGTCCGGCCCGGAGAAGTATGGTAGCTTTACCTTTTTTAACGTACTCTAAACAAACGTCAGTTGAACTAACCAGCCATTTCCTTTATTTATTCCTATATTAAACTAATAACTGCGAACTGATAAGAACTGCACGCTTGAACTACACTACACACTACTAACCCTTAACGACTACGAAACAAAAACAAAAGATGGGTCGACCAATCACATACGAGCTAACTCGCACCCCGCTCCGCCACCGCCTTGCGCGCGCGCCTCTAGAAAATGAGCATCTTTTACAGTATTGTGTATCTTATTAGATAGATAGATATAAGGTCTTATTCCCAAACATCGTTAGAACAATTTCGTTGGGGCAACAATCTGTTTTTCGTTCTAATAAAATCGTAAAGTAGGTATGTAGGTAATTTAAAATTTTGTTCTTACCTTATAAAAATAAAAGTACATGACTCATATATTTTATTTTTATATTGTTTTTATTTAACGTACCTAATTAGAAAAACTTCAGTGATTGTAATCTTTGATTTTACAAGGTATAAGAAAGAAATATTTTCATGCTACAATTTTAAATTAATGATTGTAACAATCTGTGACTTTATTAGGTATAAGAAAGTTATATTTTTAATTAATAAATGTAACATGATTCATATATTTTATTTTTTTAACGTACCTACCTAATGGGGATTATTGAACTTTTTAGTTCACTTATCCCCATTAAATAAAAATTTTAGGTCAACGGGGAATAGTGAACAAAAAGTTCACTAATCCCCATCAATGGGGATCATCCAACGGGGAAAAGTGGAATAAGCCATCGACGCAAACTGACATTTTTACACACAGGAAAACATATGACAAAACAAAACTATCCTTATGTCAACGACGTTAAGTCGATGTTTGTACAATTTTCAGTTTGTTGACAGCAAACATTAACTTGGTGAGTCTGGTAGTATATAAATCGAGATTTTTGAAACTAGAACATCATTCGACTCGAAGAAGTCTTCGTGAATTCAATACAATAATAACTTGAATTAATAATAATAATTGTAAACATGAATTTCTCTCGCATTTTCTTGTTTGCGTTCGCTTGTTTGGTTGCACTGTGCGCTGTGTCGGCGGCGCCTGAGCCCAGGTGGAAGGTGTTCAAGAAAATTGTAAGTAATTTAATCTTTTTATTTTACCAGTGATAAAATTTTATTAGAAGTGCCTTGTTGATTAGTGGTCGCAAACAAGACTGCTGAAAAAAAACCAGCATCAGTTTTATTGTTATTTTCCATCCGAAAATTCATATTAGCCCGGTTGATGGAATAGAAATAGAAATCATTTATTTGCTGAAAATGTAGCTACCTACATGGACTTAACAGTAATTGGCTAAATGTGGTTGCATTTATATTAGGTAAAACACTCCTTGGCTATTTTGGGATAACAGTAGACGCTGATGTTATGTTTTTTAAAAATAAATAAAAATTTTGACACGCCACGAAACACCACCAGTATCAAATTCGAGTACTGACACTACTGACAAAGTCATCATCGTCAGCCTAAAATGTTCCCACTACTGGGACACAGGTCTCCTTTCCGTGAGAGGGAACGGGCCATAATCCATGACGCGGGCCCAGTGCGGGTTGGTGGATGTCACATGTCTTCGAATTTTTGTTTCTAGGACATACCGGTTTAATCACGATGTTTTCCTTCACCGTTTTGAGAGCAGTGGTGATAAAATAAATTACACAAAGTAATGCGCCTGGCGGGGTTCGAACCCACAACCCGGGACCGATACCACTGGACCACTGGCAAAGTAATAATGTCTTAATCGCGCTGCCGCACGGTACACAGCTAAGACCAAAGTCGGGCCATAAAGCCATTTACTGTTGTTACATATAATATTTTGTCCCTAACCTTTGAGGGTCGGACTAAAATAAAACCACAACATAACATAAACCGGTTTATTACTGCGAGTAACAATCTCCCGTATAATAGTAGTATTTGATTAATTATTCACACCTTAACTTTAAACCTTTAAATTAAAATTTACATTAGATAAGTTACTTTATTATCTTTACTATGTGGTTATTAATTATTACCCTTTACAATTAATTTAAGCTAGCCAGTTGTAACTTATAGATATATAGAAGAGCTGAGGTCGTGGGGAGTTGGAGATACACCCGAGTACTGTTCCGTTAACAAGGTTAAATTATAAGAAGATTTACTAAAGCAGAACTAGGTAACTACCGGAACCTTCCAGTTAAAAAACAATTATAATGATTTAATGAATGGGCGCCAGGGACCTGGAGAGTCCCGAATCCTGGAGCTGAAGATATCCTCAATTCTACTGTCTCCACGGGAGGAATGCAGCAGGAGCTCAAGATTCACAAAATAAAGTTCGGGGTAGTACCGACATCAACGCCGGGGACCAAAATCACACCGGTGTACCAAGGTGCGGTGATAAAAAAAAATAAATACAAAGAAAAAAAAACCGTCACGCCTGCGCTCACGCTAGGCGGTGTCTGCCAGCCGTACAGCCCCTGCAGGAGGCTTCCCGCGCTCTCGAGAGACGGACTTCACGTCCCGGCTCTAAGCTTCAGCCTACGACCCCGGCGGTGAAGCGAGTCCCCCGATTAGCCTTTTGGTTATTGCTGGGGAAGGCGGCGTGGGCTGCGGGCTGCTGCACGTTCCATCGGGCAGAACCGCGACGACAGGCGCTGTTAGGAATCCTTCTGCGGACCGCCTCCAGACATGAGTGAACACAGCGAGTGCTGGGGGGCAAGTCAACGACGCCATTCCAGCAAAGTCATCGCAAATCGCCGGCCGGAAATCGGTTAAGGGTCGGGTGCCCACCCCATGTCGAACTCCCGGATTCGGCGGAGAAACCAATATCCCGGCAACGACCACAAACACCTCACACCAGAAATTCACCTTGAATACTGTGGAACGACACTTGCCACAGTCGGCAACAAATTACACAACACTAGATCCTATACCATTCCGTTCTCCATTATAATCTCTCCCAACAATTGATAACAAAACAGTTTCAACCAGGGAAACCACTCCTACAATAATAAATGGGTAAAAACAAAACCCAACGTGACAACATTAAGGTTGACAGTTCCAAAGACAATCCACGCAAAAGTCCACAGATTAAAAATGTATCGATTCAGTCGAAGGTTCTCGAATAAAGTCTATATTGAAAAAACTAAATCATTTCCGTTTATGGATATTTAGTTTATTATTAATTTCTTTTATTTATTTACTATTTAAAATTGATAATTATTACAAAATGAGTTAGTTCATATTATTTAAAGATTTGTGATCCTTAGATTAAAATATCGATTATTTTATGGTTGTTAAATCGGAGCGCGCCAGAGGGCGCCTCGAACTGTCAGAATTGACGTCTGACGTAATGAATGTCATGTCATTAGTAAACAACCTATGTTTTGGTCAAAATAATATTGTGAAACGGTTTAAAAGAATTTAGAAAAGTGATTTATTGTTTGGAAATGAAACCAACGATACATAGGAATGGTTGACCCTTGAATGCAGGTACTTGACACTTTGTTTATTAGAAACGCAGCCGCGAAATAGCAACCTAAGCTAGGAACACAAAAAAAACAATGTAACAGTACCTCCCCAACCACCAGAGATTTGACCCACTAGGGCAAATCTCGACGCTGGCCCTCCAGCGTTAAAGCAGACTCCAAAGTACCAAGCTCGCTTTCCAAATCCACTCCGTTCGAGCCTGAAAAGAATAATGGAGAACGAAAAGAAGTAAAAATTAAATATATGAATGCTGGTGTACGATTAGTATTATTATTTGTTGTAATATATTAACTAAATTTTTTTTTCCTGGTGCGAGTCTAATCCATTTACAAACATGTAAAAGACAAGCTCCAAAGAGTTTAAAAAAATTACGTAAGTAAGTCTCTACGCACTGTCCCAGTCTGACCTACTATATTTATGTAGGACAGACAACCCTATTCAATCGTACACCACCCTTCACACCCCAAATTGGTTAACTGCCGACAATCATCTGAGCTAGAATCCAAATAATTCACTGAAAAGGAAAGTACCGGCCTTTGGCCTGGCAAAAAAAAAATACTAACAAGAACGTATTCCATCAATGCAGCCTACACGCCCGCCATTACGGCCTTCTATCTCAGGACTATCAGTTTGCTGCCTTATCAGCAGTCCGGAGGTTTGGATACCCAACAGGGTTGTTAAACATGCAACAACCACTTTCAAATATGGTCAACAAACGTGGACACAGTAGGAACCTGTGTACCACTACAAACCTTAAAAACAGTGGAGAATACCTTTAACCAACTGTAAACTAGCGCCGTGAATATAAATCCACTAACGCTCAAATAAAAACCAGCAGCCTCAAGGCATATACAGCCCTTAATGGTCATTGCGACCAACTACTGTTTTAATGTAGCTGAACCAGAAGATAAATTAAGTTTTGGTGTTAGGCTTATTTAAGGAGTTACCATCCGCTCCCGCCAAGGCTTATTTAACGAGTTGCGTCCGCTCGTAAGTATCACCATGAATGGTGTGAAATTATATTTTATTTTACAGTGTAATACCTGAAAAAAAAATAAAAAAAATTAATCATGGCCACCTGGAGGTTTAAAATCTTTTATATGCCAGGTGCCCAGATTTTTGCCGGAACTACAGCCTTCCAACTCATACACTAAGGGTGAAAGTTTTTTCCTAATTATACATTTTTCGTATTTCGGTGCTAATTTGGCCATAAAGAATTTGGAGGCGTCACTCTGGGGATATGTTCTCTTCCACACAGTGTCGCCTACCTCAAACTCCGCGTGCCTCCTACCACTATTATAATAACGAGCACTACGAGAATGTGATTTGATGAGCGCTTCCTTTACCTTATCGAAGATATCACCTAACGTTCCCAGCTGGTTTCCGTATGAGCTGCGAGAGGCGCAAGCTAGAGTGAGCTGTCCCACGGTATCATTGCCGAAGACATCACCACTACTAACTGCCTCCCTGCCATGAACTAGGAAGAACGGGGTGAAACGAGTAACTTCATTCGTGGAGGTGTTCATAGCGAACTGGATCTTAGAGATGTTTACGTCCCATGCTCGATGATCATCCTCCACGAGTATTGATACCGCGGTCATTATGGTACGGTTATAGCGTTCCACGGTGTTCACGCTAGGGCAATAACGAGGTGTGAAGTGAACTTGAGGTATTTTGTACCTCTGTAGTAGTGAGCGAATCTCATTGCCCGTAAATTGCGACCCGTTGTCTGCTATCACCGTGCGGGGTATACCGTGTACCAGGAAAACGCCGTCCTCCAGTTTCTGTGCTATAACCTTTCCAACCGCTCTACGTAAAGGAAACAGCAGACAATACTTCGTGAAACAGCACACGACCACTAACAGGTACGTGTATCCCGCCCTTGACCGTGGTAACGGACCTACCAAGTCAATGCTTATTGTTTCAAATGGTTTGGAACAGTCTTTCGCATCACCTAAGAGACCGGAAGGAGGCTGTTGTGAGTGTTTGTACGCGGCGCACTTATCACATTTACCAACGTGGCTAACCACATCTTTGTACATGTTCGGCCAGTAGTAACGGAGAGCGAGTCTTTTATACGTTTTAAACACTCCGAAGTGTGGTGACAATTCGCCACTGTGATGACTCCTTAGCAATTCTTCTCGATTACTCTCCGGTACTACCTGCTTCCAATCATTGTCACTGGCTACTCCGAATTTATTTTTTGAATAGCGGTAGAGTTTATCCCCCTTAATAATATAGTTAGGACACGACCTAGGCGTACTGACGCATTTGTCCCACACTCCCTTAAACCAAGTGTCAGTGTCGGACGCTTTAATTTCCAGCACCGGAACGCCACGCGATAAGGCATCTGGGACCACATTGTCCTTACCCTTGCGGTGCTCAATGGTAAAATTGTAAGGTGATAACCGACAACCCCAACGGGCCAATCGCCCAGAGGGATTGGTTAAATTAAAGAACCACTTCAAGCTAGAGTGGTCGGTTATCACTTTAAACTCAGGCCCGCCTTCAACGTAAGGACGAAAGTGTTCCACGGCGAAGACCACCGCAAGTGCCTCACGCTCCGTCGCAGAATAATTGCGTTCCGCCGGATTAAGCGAACGACTGCAGTAGGCGATCGGGTGCTCCTCCCCATTAACAACCTGAGTCAGAGTGCCCGCTATCCCATAACTGGATGCGTCACAATGAATCTCAAAAGGTTGAGAGAAATCCGGGCAAGCTAATACTGGAGCTGACACCAATGCCTCTTTCAAGGTTGAGAACGCAGATTCGGTCTCAGCCGTCCACTTGAAAGGCGGCGCCTTTTTACTAGTACTAGTTAGCGCATTTAAAGGGGCTGCTATGGAGCTAAAGTTTTTAATAAAACGTCTATAGTAGGAGGCCGTTCCAAGAAACATTTTCACTTGCTTACGAGTTGTAGGGGTTGGAAAGTCGACAATGGACTGAATTTTCGACGGGTCAGTGTGCAAGCCTCGCTCGTCTACTATGTAACCCAGATATTTAAGTTCACGTCGAAAGAAACAGCACTTAGGTAAATTAATTGTCAAATTTGCCTGCCTCAACTTATCTAAAACCCGTTTTAAAAGCGAAATGTGCTCCTCGAAGGTTGATGAGCAAATAATTATATCATCCAAATACACGAAGACCTTATTATCGAACTCCGGACCGAAAAGTCTGTCCATTAATCGCTGTTGGGTGGCTGGGGCTCCTGTCAACCCAAAGCACATAACTTTAAACTGGAACAAACCTCGACCGGGGACTGTGAACGCGGTTTTTTCTTTGGACGAAACGGAGTCCAGTTCAATTTGCCAGAAAGCCGATTTTAAGTCAATAGACGAAAGATAACGCGCGTCACGCAACTGATCTAAGATGCGAGAGATGTAGGGTAGTGGATACGCATCTTGCTTACTGACCGCATTCAGTTTTCGGCTGTCCAGGCAAAACCGCCATTCTCCATTTGGTTTTGGAGCCAACAGAACCGGGTTATTCCAAGCGCTATTGCTAGGTTCCACCACCCCCATCTCCAACATCTCATCCAGCTGACGGTTGAGTTCCTTGAGGCGTTCAGGTGACAAAGGGTAATAACGCTGTTTAATAGGGGGAACATCTCCCGTGTCAATCTTATGACGCAGCAGGTGGGTGCGACCCAATCCCTTCACCTCAAAGGAAACCCCTTCAAACTCCTTAATTAATAACTCCGCTTCAATCTTCTGATCCGGTGTTAATTCATCAAACGGCTGTAGATGTCTAACCTCCGAGACGCAAGTATGACCTCTTCTACGTTTTATATATTGGAAAGGTAAAGTATTAAAAATTTTTGGTGCCAAATTAAAGGCCTTCCAAAAATCAACACCAAAAATTAATGGTGTGCTAATATCCGGAATAATATAAAATTTAATAACCCTAGTTACTCCCATGAGAGTTACTGGTAAAAATACATAACCCTCCACGGATGCTCGCGAATCATTGGCAGTTACTATGCTGCCCAACTGTTTATCGGCGTGCACAGTTGCACCGGCCCTTATAAAATGTTGGCCAACATCGGAACCCAACACCGAAATGCAAGAACCCGAGTCGAGTAAGCCGTAATACTGCTCATCGTATATCGAGACAGTTAAGTGTGGACGACTATCATCTGAAGTCTTATAATGTACTGTATTCACCCTTAATGTATTAAAAAATAATTTTAAAAATTGTAAATGATTGTTCCAATCGGACTTATCAAAACTTCGGCTGTAGTTCCGGACATTCAGTTTTTTGAAATGCAGGTTGGGCAGGACTGAACCTCCTTCCGCTTTTTATTGCACTTAGGGCACGATGGTGCACGTACACCCTTCTCGCCACAACGGTAACAAACAACTTCTTTCGATTTACAATCAGATAACGAGTGCCCTTTAACCCTACAACGAACACAGAACAATGAACCCGAGTCCTTTTGCACGGCCTCAACCCTTGTACCCTTCGGGGCTTGGTAGGCTAAGTCCGCTGCGACGAAAGAAGACGTCGGTTTGGGCGGCTCATGGAACTGAGCCTTGCTGTGGAAGCCCAACTCCAGTTGCCTGCACTTCTCCTTTAACTCGCCAAGCGTATTGATGTTGAACAACGACAATCCCGAAGTGTACTCTGGTCTCATGTTGTATTTAATCCGCGCCAAACGATCGTGTTCCGGAACTCTATAAGAAAGCCTATTAAACAAATTTTCCATAACCGCAATAAAGATACAAGATTGTTCAGTCGACCCCTGCGTTCTATTTGTGATTTCCGACATGAGACGCATGTCGTAATCTGGTGGAGCGAAATCAATAAGTAGCTGCTTCTTCAGTTCCGGCCAATTACCAACCAACGCCTTAATGCCTCGGTACCACAATAAAGCTCCATCCGAGAAAATATCCAGAGCAGACTGATGTAAGGACAGCTCGTCTATTCCACGGGCCTCGCAGAGCTCCTCTAGACGCTCAATAAAAGCTTTTACGCAACCCGTCCCGTTAAATTTAACCCCAAGGGTTTTAACCGTATCCTTTTTGCAGGAAATGATGACATCCTTCGACTGCAAATCAGTCAATACCTCCGGTGTCCCTTCAGCAGGAGAAAAGGATTGATGAAAGCTTGCGTTAATAGAATCAAGCCTTGATAAAAGCCCGCTAAGTTGTCTGTCAACGGCTGCGAAATCGGCTTCACGTTCAGCTGGAGGAGCTATCCTACCCAAACGATGGAAGAGGTGGAAACCCAAAGCCCTGGCGCGGTTAAATTTTTTAAAATTGGAGGGGTACTTCTCCAGAACTTCACCAATTTCTGGCAATTTGGCCTTAATTATTTTTAGTTCCGCTTCCGGATCCCTATCCGTCTCCAAGATTTCATCGGAACTAACTAGTTTACCGAGATCTCTTATTTGAATCCGCAGTTCCTCCACAGTTGAGGCGGGTTTAGCGTCCCGGATCAGTACTTCATATACGAGCTCATCTTTACGCAGTAAATTAAATTTAATGGGTCGTTCCATATTGTCAATTAAAAACTGAACCGAAGTTAAAACTGGCCGTCACAATTAACGAAGATGTTACAAGGTAAACGCAGTTACAGTAGTAGCGATCTTACAGAGCAATACAATATAAAATTTTGTTAAAAAAACAAAAGTCCCGTTACAATATCTTGGCGCGCAGGTGAAACGAAACTGATTGCACAATGTAGCAAGAAGTTTTTAAAATAAAATTGTTAAAGTAAATGTATGTAATATTGCATAAAACAACACAAACACAAACAAAGGATTCCGCACGACGGTTTTTTCTTCTTAAAATTAAAATAAATGGAAGGTTCCAGAAACAGTACTCCGGTTTTTAAGTTACAGCGACAGACGTAACCTCTATCTCCAACTAATACACACGTTGGGCGCCACTGTTACATATAATATTTTGTCCCTAACCTTTGAGGGTCGGACTAAAATAAAACCACAACATAACATAAACCGGTTTATTACTGCGAGTAACAATCTCCCGTATAATAGTAGTATTTGATTAATTATTCACACCTTAACTTTAAACCTTTAAATTAAAATTTACATTAGATAAGTTACTTTATTATCTTTACTATGTGGTTATTAATTATTACCCTTTACAATTAATTTAAGCTAGCCAGTTGTAACTTATAGATATATAGAAGAGCTGAGGTCGTGGGGAGTTGGAGATACACCCGAGTACTGTTCCGTTAACAAGGTTAAATTATAAGAAGATTTACTAAAGCAGAACTAGGTAACTACCGGAACCTTCCAGTTAAAAAACAATTATAATGATTTAATGAATGGGCGCCAGGGACCTGGAGAGTCCCGAATCCTGGAGCTGAAGATATCCTCAATTCTACTGTCTCCACGGGAGGAATGCAGCAGGAGCTCAAGATTCACAAAATAAAGTTCGGGGTAGTACCGACATCAACGCCGGGGACCAAAATCACACCGGTGTACCAAGGTGCGGTGATAAAAAAAAATAAATACAAAGAAAAAAAAACCGTCACGCCTGCGCTCACGCTAGGCGGTGTCTGCCAGCCGTACAGCCCCTGCAGGAGGCTTCCCGCGCTCTCGAGAGACGGACTTCACGTCCCGGCTCTAAGCTTCAGCCTACGACCCCGGCGGTGAAGCGAGTCCCCCGATTAGCCTTTTGGTTATTGCTGGGGAAGGCGGCGTGGGCTGCGGGCTGCTGCACGTTCCATCGGGCAGAACCGCGACGACAGGCGCTGTTAGGAATCCTTCTGCGGACCGCCTCCAGACATGAGTGAACACAGCGAGTGCTGGGGGGCAAGTCAACGACGCCATTCCAGCAAAGTCATCGCAAATCGCCGGCCGGAAATCGGTTAAGGGTCGGGTGCCCACCCCATGTCGAACTCCCGGATTCGGCGGAGAAACCAATATCCCGGCAACGACCACAAACACCTCACACCAGAAATTCACCTTGAATACTGTGGAACGACACTTGCCACAGTCGGCAACAAATTACACAACACTAGATCCTATACCATTCCGTTCTCCATTATAATCTCTCCCAACAATTGATAACAAAACAGTTTCAACCAGGGAAACCACTCCTACAATAATAAATGGGTAAAAACAAAACCCAACGTGACAACATTAAGGTTGACAGTTCCAAAGACAATCCACGCAAAAGTCCACAGATTAAAAATGTATCGATTCAGTCGAAGGTTCTCGAATAAAGTCTATATTGAAAAAACTAAATCATTTCCGTTTATGGATATTTAGTTTATTATTAATTTCTTTTATTTATTTACTATTTAAAATTGATAATTATTACAAAATGAGTTAGTTCATATTATTTAAAGATTTGTGATCCTTAGATTAAAATATCGATTATTTTATGGTTGTTAAATCGGAGCGCGCCAGAGGGCGCCTCGAACTGTCAGAATTGACGTCTGACGTAATGAATGTCATGTCATTAGTAAACAACCTATGTTTTGGTCAAAATAATATTGTGAAACGGTTTAAAAGAATTTAGAAAAGTGATTTATTGTTTGGAAATGAAACCAACGATACATAGGAATGGTTGACCCTTGAATGCAGGTACTTGACACTTTGTTTATTAGAAACGCAGCCGCGAAATAGCAACCTAAGCTAGGAACACAAAAAAAACAATGTAACACTGTATCTATGTCTACAAAACTTATTTTCAGTATCAAGACTACTTTTCAGAACTTAACTAATATTCCGTTCTATTTATTTTTTCAGGAGAAAGTCGGTCGTAACGTCAGAGATGGCATCATCAAGGCTGGACCAGCCATCGGCGTCCTCGGACAAGCTAAAGCCTTAGGATAAACTTCTGTACCAGTATCATTAATTAAGGACTAATTTAAAAGTTAATTTTAAAACCTGTACATAAAATGCTGTGAATATAAATTATTATTTTAAATCTTATGCCTGTTTTTTTTTTTGTTACAAATACATACTACAATTAATATCGATAACACAACATATTCCGCACGCAAAATACGCGCGTATGACGTGGAGTTGCGGATACCAGCCCGTTATACAATACAATAATAATATTCCACAACTATCACACAACGCCATCTAGTCCCAAGCTAAGCAGAGCTTGTGTTATGGGTACTAGACAATTGATAAACTTACTTATATATTTCTGAATACATACATATTATAGATAAATTACACCCAGACACAGAACAAATGATCGTGCTCATCACACAAACATTTGTCCTGGGTGGGAATCGAACCCACGACCTCCGGCATAGCAGTCAGGGTCACTAACCACTAGACCAACAATATCTGTCTTATTTCGTTTCGGAAATGTGTTTTTTGTTGTTTTTGATAAAAACGTTGCCACATACTAGTAATTTCTTCGGTGTCGTGGGTGCGTTTACAAAAAGAAACTCACATACACAAACACCCATACCCGGAACAACTATTTGTAGGTCATACAAATATTTGTTCCGTGCGGGAATCGAACCTGTGACTCTGGAAAGCTACGGATTTTGATTCGGTTTTACCTTCTCATCTGCAGCAGTAATGGTGCTGCCTCATCGAGGACTTTTGCCTGTAATGTAACGTTACAGATGCAAGCATTACATCAGTGAGGGAGAAGAATCGAGCATTAAGGCCTATTCAGACCTAAGCGATATTCGCTGCCGCTGTGGATAGAGGTACATACCGCGCGGGATTCGCTCAGGTATTTAGTATCAAAACCGTGGCTAGAGCGACCTGAGCGATATTCGCTGCCGCTGTGGGTAGAGGTAAAACATACCGCGCGGGATTCGCTCAGGTATTTAGTATCAAGTACCGCGGCTATATCGACCTAGCGATTACCGCGTGTTATTCTACCCACAAGGATAGCGAAATCCGTTTTGGTGTGAACAGTAATATTACCGCATACCCACTGGGTTTTCTCTGCCGCAGACGGTAGCGAATACCGCTTAGGTCTGAATAGGCCTTTACAATGCACAATTTGTAAAGTTGTAACCTTAAAGCGCTCCACTTGTAAATAAATGTGTCCAGCGGGTCGCATACCTACCTTAAATTGGGTTATGGGACATCTCGCCCACGAAAAAACTGGCCCACAGGCCAGATGTCCCCTTTTTAAAATGTGCATGGGTATATTCGCCCGGACCAATTTAGTACAACGGGCCAGATGTGTGTGAAAGTGATATGTACTTAAATAATCCTAATGCCTAGAATTATTATTTAAGTACATAAATAATTATACTACTTTGAACTTATGCTTACCTAGTACTTTTGCTGATTATACACACAAAATAATATGATCCCTTTGAGACATCAATATTGGCTAATTTTTATTTTTCATGGAAGTTTTGTGTTTGAAAAAAAGTCAATCACAATAGATAATAATAATTGTATAGAATAAATTTTATTATGCACAACATACCTACTTTCAGCAAAGTAAATCTTCTAAGTAGGGTGACACAATTTTCAAGATAACCTTTTGATGGATTTTGAAGAGAGCGAGAAACAATACTCTATTAGTCTAGGTAGTCTGGTGTACAATTTGCACAAAGTATTGTCATACTAAATGTTTTGTTTACAAACAACAAGAAGCCAAAATATTTAATTCTCGGGTGCTTACATAGCTTAAGCAGGCTAAGCCCGTCGCTTCTAAGTAAATAAAGGTAAAAGCCTGTGCTTACATACATCCATATTTCACCAGTTCTAGTTACATGGAACTACGGGAAAACCTAGACATTTCTCACAAAATGTTTTTGTGTTTTTTTAATGAGTTTTTTTTGTGCATTCTTACGTGTAATATTTATGTTATTTAATTGGGAAACTCAAACAATAAGAGACTCCGACGAGTTGAGATCTTTCCTCTTTTCTCGAAGCTTAAAATATCAACATAAATACATTAAAACTATCTCTTTACAATGGCATAACCCGCCATTACTAGTATTATCTACAAGATCAACATCTTGCACTAGACACTGACGATTTGTCAGCCAG
This sequence comes from Agrotis segetum, assembly GCA_036375495.1. Lineage (NCBI taxonomy): Eukaryota > Metazoa > Arthropoda > Insecta > Lepidoptera > Noctuidae > Agrotis > Agrotis segetum. Next base: position 54,475 of record JAQSVV010000132.1, read on the forward strand.
CCGATAATATAAAAAGTAAATAACTTTTACCTACTATGAACCAACTTTGAAACAGCAATAATAGATCTTTTAGGCAAACATTAAAACATGAAATATCAATAACCTTCATGTTTTCAAATCTGAAAATATTTACAACATTTGAAAATAACAGGATTCATTTATGTAGAAATGTATTTTAAACTACTGGTTATGATCTTTTTAGTCGTCTTACAAAAGCAGCCCAGTTCAGAAATTGTATACAATGACTAGAACACGTTTATAATAAAAAACAGGTATTTAAGAGATTTTAAAAGTTTAAGTTTATAGAAAATTGGAATGGATTTATCTGCCCGCGACTATTGCACTGGGTATACTCTACAGCTTAATACGTAAACATTTTAACAGGGTGTTTAATATTTCTAATGTACAATCGACAAAGTTGAATCATGACCTATTTTGACAATAAATCGTTTGAATTCGTGAAATTGACAAAGATCAAAGTCGTTACCATGGAAATGTAAATTTACGTGAATGTGGACCTAATTGTATTTGAATGTCCGCAAGAAAATAAGCACCTCTCGAGCCCCCGAGGAAAATGTTTTTCCACTAAATACTAATCGATTTTATGACTTATTTTTCCAAAAAAAAGGATTAATATCGGTTTTTGTTTTGGTGGCACAAAAACGTGCCGTTGGGGATCGGGCGGTTAAGGTACATTAATAAAAAATATTAAAACGATTAAAAAAGAAAAAAAAACTCGGCTAGAGGTATTTGGATTCCCGCACGGAACAAATATTTATATGACCTACTAGTATCTAGTTGTTCCGGGTCTGGATGTTTATTTATGTAAGTTTTTATGTTTGTAAACGCACCCACGACACGGAAGAAATTCCTAGTGTAGGTCGATGTTTTTTTTTTTAAAGCAAAGCAAAGAAAAACAATTTTGTCCACTAAGTTCCGCTAACAATGTTCCGTCTCTGCGCAGGCGCAGGAGTTTTGGTTCGCTATCGGTGAGGTCGCTCCATCTTAGGGTGCGTCCACATCTGGCGAATGCGCCGCAAATGCGCAGCTCGCACGCCGTTTCCGAGAGAGAGTTTGCCAAAAGAAGGGCGAGAAGCGCGCGCGCGGCACGCGATCTGCACGCGTGCAGCTTCCAAACGGCGGGCGAGCTGCGCATTTGCGGTGCATTCGCCAGATGTGGACGCACCCTTAGATCTCGAGTTTGTTTTTACGGTAGATTGAGGCCAAGAAAAAAAAATATTTTAACACATAATTATAATATAGTATAATATTGTGATTTTTTTTATATTTTTAAAAGCTTTCTTATAAAATAAATAGTAAGTTGTAAAAAATTAATATGAATGAAATATAGGCATGATTTGAGGTCAATTCTAGCATACCGTAATGCTTATGCGAAGGTGTTGTTAGGGGCTTAATTAAGCTCACAGAATCGGGAGTTCCCTGAAGCGAACACAGTGCGTACCGTTATCGACACAGACTGGAAAACATCTGTCAAAACGAAATGACCCTTAAAAGCAACATCGTAAAGTCTACGTTAAAATTCTTCACATTTAACAATATTTCGGTCAGTTTAGTAGTATATAAAATGAGACTTTTGAAACTTGGACATCATTCAACTCGAAGAAGTCTTCGTGAATTCAACACAATAATAACTTGAATTAAAAATAATAATAGTAAAAATGAATTTCTCTCGCATTTTCTTGTTTGCGTTCGCTTGTTTGGTTGCACTGTGCGCTGTGTCGGCGGCGCCTGAGCCCAGGTGGAAGGTGTTCAAGAAAATTGTAAGATTTTTTGAAATATTTAGCTAAACGAATAATTTTAGTTTTAGTAGCAGTATATTTTATCTTTCGTTATAAGTTTCCACTTTTTAATAATTCTCTTAGAAGATCATCAAGAACAAAAAGTTACTCTTTGTTTTATTTTTTACAAATATTTCTAAACTCTGTTCTTCGACCATTCAAATCCAATCAATGAATATTTTTCTGGCTCCAAACAGTCTGCCAAGTGTAGCGTGCATAAAAAAACGATCACAAAAACTTTACAGTAACTGATATTGTGAGTATCAAGGTCATTGCTCTCGAACGAACATAATGCTATGTAGATTTTTTCAGTACCCGATTGTAAATATTGTATTCAGTCGGCTGTTCATGTTTATACACATTCTTTTACGACATCATTTCTGTCTGTCAATCTGGTATCGTAATATAGACCTTCCTTAGAAGTCTGCCGTCTATAATCTAGATTAGGTCAAAGGATACTCGTATTTATTCCCTTACATGCTCAGATTAAATAAATAGGCAGATAGAGGGCTCAGAACACGCGAATGGTTCCACCAAAGTTAATACAAAATCAAAATCGAATACAAAGTCGCGACAGTACCAAGCGTCGTACCAAGCTGCGCGTCGTTGTTGTTGTTTGCCAAAATATGCCGTCACGTGTCTTAAACCATTGTAAAAGTTGTTCTCAAAAACAAAGAAAACATTATGGAATGTAATTCGATTTGATTTTGTATTAACTTTGGTGGACCCACACGCGTGTTCTGAGCGTTCTATCTGCCTATTTCTTTGATCTTAGCTTACATGTTTAAGAAGATGTCCACACGAGTAAAACCTCGAGCTATTTAGATACAAAAGGCCAGTCAGTTAACTTATCAAAAACTAAAAATATTTCCCCAACCGAATATGCACCTTTTTCTCTTGTTTTAAAGTAAAAAATCCTTTAATCAATAAAACAGCACAGATAAGAGTAGGTCGAATTGCTAAAGTCTGTACTTGTATCAATGTAATGATGTTTTACTAATTATGCCTTTCTTTTTTCCATTTTTCAGGAGAAAATCGGCCGGAACGTCAGAAATGGCATCATCAAAGCTGGTCCAGCCATTGCCGTCCTCGGTCAAGCCAAAGCCTTAGGATAAACTTCTGTGATAGTATTTTTAAGAAATTAGTGTTAATTTTGTAAATATTTTCTATTAAGTACTGCCGTTAAATAAAATATTAATTTATACTATATTTTCTGTTTTCCTTAATCTGATTTCTTTTTTTAATAGGTACTAGTCGTTAATAGTTGTATGAAAAAGCAATTTTTTTTTTGCGAGTTTCCAAAAGTCTTTGAACAAACATTGTTCAGTAACGTGGGCTGAGTTACCCCATGAGTGGTTTTGCGCTTTTAACGTTACACGTTGAATATGCCATGAAGGTAGGCAGAAACCACAGAGCGACACCTGTTACGATCCGTACAAACTTCTTTCACCTCATCCACATTCATACATCAAGGCCTCAGGTTTGATAGCACAATATGTAGCTTCAGAACTGTCTATTATTAATTTTGACTTTATGAGTTAATGGGGTCATTGTGACTTTACAATGGTCAAACACTCCATTGAAAAAATGGTATACACATAGAATGCTCATCTCGTGCTAATGATTTTTGCTAAACTGATCGGACGAACTTCGTTCCAAAAATCCTAGTCAAAATCAAAATCAAAGCATTATTTCAAGCAGGCCAGTTACAGGCAAGATAAAAAGGAATATTATTAAAGACCAAAAAGTTATGGTGCTACAGTCTCAGTCACAAGACATAAAAACTGTGAAAGTACCGTAGATGCCCGTTCCAAGAAGTAAATCTCTATGGAGAAGAACGTGCAACGCTAGTGTGTGGCAACGCTTTAAAAAAACTTTTGATAAAACGAAACAGTCTTAGTACAATATATTTAATGATTTTGTTAGATTTTAAAAGTTGTTTTTAGCGCTATTTGTAACGCACACCAGTGGTGCGAGTACTACGCACAAGCAATCAGCCTATAATGTTCCCACGGCTGGGACTTGGCCCTTTTTCTGTGAGAGGGAATGATTTGTAATCTACAACGCGTGTCTAGTCTAAACTACGTATGTTGGTCGATTTCATAAATTATGTCTTCGTATTTTTGGCTCATCCACATGTCGGATTCCTCACGATGTTTTACTTCACCGTTTTGTAAACAGTCATGATAAAATAAATTACACAAAGAAATAATGCGATTGTTTAAGTTCAAACTCACGACAGAAACAGGGTCCAACCTACCGGTCCTCCGGCCCCGGGCAGGGCGGGAGGGACTGTCAGACTTCTACTGACTAAAATCCACGGTGTCCTTCAATAGCCTGTTATGTTCCGGGGTCACGGTAAGGAAATAATCCCGCGACCCCGGCAGGCTTTGGTTGACCCGTTAGTGTGCTGACGCCAGTGAACGAAGAAAACATAGAAGCATTCCTAGAGCCCAAAAATGACCCAACGCAGATCGTGCCTCGGTAGGCGGGGCTTATCAATAGTGCCTCGGAGGAGTTTAGTTCGGCTGTGACGGCACATGTCGTTGTTCGTATTTTTATTCAGTTTAAAACTATAAATTATGCCTTCTTGCGCAATGAAATGGTGTACTACTACATAATTTTTATATTAATTATAAACATGGATCAATTTTTTTCAATGGGGATGGTGTTATGCCCGATAGGCTAAGTAAATTAATGTTGAATGTTTGAAGTAAATAATATGTTTGTGTTTTCTTTTTGCTACATTACAAAACACTTTGCTCCTTTGACAGATTTCCACAAGATCCAAATCTCAAAGAACAATGGACGAGATCAGTTCGCTTGGAGAGACAGGAAAACGACTGGTCCCCAAGCAAAACAAAAATAATTTGTTCAGTCAAATGGACTGAACAAATTATTGTCAAGATGACGATTTTTATATGACGAAAAAAGGATACCAGAAGCTATAAACGATCCGGGCACTTTTTAAATTTATATTATCCAACATTTTTGACATTTTGGTAAAGCAAGCTATGTTAGCCATTTCTGTTATTCGTTTTTAAACAGAAGACAATAAGACTTTCTAGTTAATCTCTTAGGAGGCCGTAGCTCACAGTAGGTGCCAAATAAATATGTTTTCTTAGCTCACAGTAGGTGCCAAATAAATATGTTTTCTTTCTTTCTTTTTTTTTTCTTTCTTTATATAAGCATGAGCCATTTTATGTAAATGTAAACGTGAACTTTTTGTTGTTATGCTCAGATCAAAGAAATAGGCAGATATAGAACGCTCAGAACACGCGAGTGTCTCCACCAAAGTTAATACAAAATCAAATAGAATTACATTCCATAATGTTTTCTTTGTTTTTGAGAACTACTTTTAGGATGGTTAAAGACACGAGACGGCATATTTTGGCAAAAAACAACAACGACGCGCAGCATGGTACGACGCGTAGCTTGGTACTGTCGCGACTTTGTATTCGATTTTGATTTTGTATTAACTTTGGTGGACCCACTCGCGTGTTCTGAGCGCTCTATCTGCCTACTTCTTTGATCTGAGTTGTTATGTATCTACATCAAATGCAAAAGAAATAAAAATACATAATAAAAAATATTCAAATCTTTCATTGTTACTTTTTATATAACTCGTCCACTTTGACAATTCTTGCAGCCCGTCAAATTAATGTCATGTGTTCATTTCTAGCGCCAATGATGACATTGTTACTATGCGTTGCTTAGCCAATAAGAGACGAGCGTTGACAACCTACCCAATCATAACTTCGTGATGTTAATAGAGAACAAACTAGCTGTTCAAAGAAAACAAACGTCGTGGGCCGTCTATCAAAAAGATTTTGTTTGAAGTTAGGGCTCATGTACACGACGCCGCCGCCGCGCCGCCGCCGCGCCGCTACCGCGCCTCTAGGCTGTGTACACGGTCGCTACCGCGCCGCCGCCGCGCCGCAGCCGCGCCGCCGCCGCGCCGCCACCGCGCCGCCGCCGCGCCGCCACCGCGCTGCCGCCGCGCCGCCACCGCGCCGCCGCCGCGCTGGCACCGCGAATCCAATTCGATAGTGTTTTATTTATCTGAAAAAGGAGGTTTCTCATTTCGGCCATAATGTTTTTTTTAATGTTTATTCGCGGATAACTTCTTTGTTCATGAACCGGTTTTGATGATTCTTTTTTTGTTGGAAAGAAGATATTTCTTACTATTTAGCTCCACTCGATTTCTCTGGTCTTCCATCATCAAACCCTAATCTCCATATCATGGGACCGCCTTTGAAATACCTTCTTTCCAACAAAAAAAGAATCATCAAGACCGATTCATAAACGAAGAAGTTATCCTTGAATTATCCAAAAAAAAAACATTATATGGCCGCAATGAGACATCTCCTTTGTTAGATAAATAAAACACTAGCGAATGGCATCGCGGTGGCGGCGCGGCGGCGGCGCGGCGGCGGCGCGGTAGCGACCGTGTACACAGCCTAGAGGCGCGGTAGCGGCGCGGCGGCGGCGCGGCGGCGGCGTCGTGTACATGAGCGCTAACTCTTCCATGTTTTCTTCGTTCACTGGCTGACGCTCTTTAAGGCGCGCGTGGGACACAACGCGCCGTCGACCCGGGCATGGTCCATGGTCAGGCAGCGAGTTGCCCTTTACTCGCTGCCCGCATGCCCGCGCCTACGGTGGCCGGAGATCATCTGCTGACGTCCGACGCCGTGGGCGCCTACCACTGCGGTTGGGGCGGAGGGAGGACGCTGGCCTCTCTCGCTCGCGGCCCGCCTCCTCCTTCACGAGTATTACTGCCTCGTAGAAGGAGCAGACCGCTTCCCACTTCGTCTCGCCCCGCAGCATGGCCGCAACCAATGCCGGGCGCGAGAGGTCTCCGCCTATCGCCGCCGTGAGGACACGTCGGTGCACCGCCTAAGCTGGGCAGTCTTGCACCGTATGCTCTACTGTGTCCTCCGGGCGATCTTCCCAGTGGTGGCACCCGGGCGTTTCCTCCTTCCCCATCAGGCAAAGGTATCTCCCGAAACTTCCGTGTCCGGTGAGGACCTGCGTCATCCGATAGGTCAGGACGCCGTGACGTCTCTCCAGCCACTCCTCAAGGAGGGGTCTTACCGCCGCAATTGCGGCGTGCCCGTGGTCAGAGCCCTTGAGAAAAGAACCTCCTAATTTGTATCTTTTTTTATTGTTTTGTGCAGATACATAAGGCATGTTTCTATTACCATCACCATGATCATCATCATATCAGCCGTGGAACGTCCACTGTTGAACATATATGCCTCTCCCATAGATTTGGACGTCCCACGCTGCGCTCGCCGGTACGTGGTCTCCATTCGACAACCTTACGGCCCCATCGGCCATCACTTCTGCGTGCTATCTGGCCTTCCCAAAATTCAATTCAATTATAACTCCAAATAATGTTTCCATTGAACTCAGGGTCTTAATGTCAATCACCTTAGGTCTTACAAAGTTATACTCCATTATGAATTTGTCAGATAAGTCTGAGGTGAATCACTGAATAAGCTTGCCCCTTATTAAAGGGGACTTGAAACTTCACCTGGAAAAGGGAAGTTCATGCAAAGGTGAGTGAACTGCCTCGGGGAATAAATTAGTTGACATGAACGTATGAGCGGGATTTCAAACAAACTTTGAAGTCCATATTTTTCGAAGTTTCCTCCGTGCCTCAAAAAGCACGTAAAGCTATTCGTCTCGGCTGTCATTTGTAGATCATTATTTGACAGTCCTTGATCACAGTCAGAAGCTCAAAAGTTCTTTCATTTAACTGCTCCAAAATACCTAAGAATAATCATATTATTTTATTTATATGCTTAATAATAATTATAAATACAGAAGCTATTAAAATTGCAAGTGATAACCCAACTGTTGGATTAGGGACTTTACATTCGGACTTCCAGGAGTCCCGTCACGTCAACAAATAATTAACGCAGAAACTTCTTATCACATCCATTTTGCTGTCACGTGACTGCAAAAACAACAAAACCAACTCTTATTACTCAACCACTAAAGACTAAAATAAAACGAGATAAACTAAAATGACGGTAAATATAAATTTGTTTGGTTTTAATAACTTGGTATAAATATGGTCATAATTGTAGATTGAGCATCATTCAACTGTTTGCACTTCAGTGTGATTTTGAAATTGTTTAATTTAAATCAACAAAACAAACATGAATTTCTCTCGCATTTTCTTGTTTGCGTTCGCTTGTTTGGTTGCACTGTGCGCTGTGTCTGCGGCGCCTGAGCCCAGGTGGAAGGTGTTCAAGAAAATTGTAAGTATTTTATACTTAAACACAACTGGATAAATGATCGTCTTTTCGTGTCGTGGTACATCCACTTTAAGAGGTAGCGGTCTGAACCCCTTACCTCGGAAAGCACGTTAATCCATTGGTCCTTCACCTGTACCCATACCCATACCATGAGTTGTCATTACGATACTCGATCATACGCATCGACCGTGTTTGGCGCTCTCATTGGTTGAGAGTAGTGGTTAGTGATCCTGACTGCTATGCTGTAGGTCGTGGGTTAGATTCCCACCCAGAACAAATGTTGGTGTGATGAGCACGATCATTTGTTCTGTGTCGGGGTGTAATTTATCTATAATATTTATGTATTTAGAAATATATAAGTATGTTTATCAGTTGTCTAGTACCCATAACACAAGCTCTGCTTAGCTTGGGACTAGATGGCGTTGTGTAATAGTTGTGGAATACTATTATTATTATTATCAGGCCGGGATCAACCACTGCTGGGTATAGGCCGGGTCTTTTGTTGCCATATCTCTCGGTTCCGTGCGTCTCTCATCCGTGACAACCAATACCCGTACCAAATATTATTTCATGGTTTATTAACCTATTGTCTTTTTAAATTTTTCCAGGAGAAAATGGGCCGCAACATCCGTGACGGAGTCATCAAGGCAGGACCAGCGATAGCAGTGTTGGGAGAAGCCAAAGCTTTAGGATAAACTTCTGTGATATTTGTATTATTTAGGAATTATTTATAATTTATCTTTAATTCTCAAGTCTGCCATAAAATAAATATTTTTAAGTACTTACTTTTGTGTTTATGTGTTATCTCCTTTAGATTTTTATAAGTACTGGCAATAAAGAATGCACATAGGAAGGAATGCTTATAATCTAAGCTGTAACCCATAATACAAATATCATTTATCATTATTTTATAGCTTAAGCCAACGACGCGACGTTTCGGGCCTTGCTTATTCTTTATCACTTAGGGTGCTTGTACACGGCGCATGTAACCCGCGCAAGTAAAGGTGCGGGTTACCCGCGCGAGTAACATGTGCAAGCTACTTGATCAAGTTACCCGCGGGGTACTTATACATGGCGCATGTAGCTTGAGCATGTTGAGGCTCTTGCGCGGGTTACATGCGCCGTGTACAAGCACCCTTACAGACTACGGTCCGATTTCGCAGAAATAATGTGTGGCACATTTTCTCCACACACATTTGGTTACGCACTTCTGCAGTGCGCGTACTAAGCTGGAATCGCGTTTGGCACCTATATCTACAGACAAGACCAAAGTCACCTAGTGCACCACATTTGTGCGCGAACATTTTCACTGAGTCTAGCAATATTCACACACAAAACAATAACGAGTCTACTACTCAAATTAAAAAAAGATGTACTGGTACTTACCCAGATTCAAACTCACAATCTCGTGTATGTCGGGTGTAATGTTAAAGTGTAAATCTTAAATTAATCATCATCATCTTCCTGCCCTTATCCCTTTTCACTTGGGGTCGGCGCAACACGTTTTTTTCTTCCATTCTCCCCTATCAGACGTCACAGTATCATTTACTCTTTTTTCATTCATATCATTTCGTATACAATCCATCCACCTTTCTTTGGAATTCCTTTTCCTCTCCATCCATCAACATTCATACTCATCTGTGTGAATCATAGAGCTTTTCATAATATAAACATTAGTGAGTATTCTATAATTATTTTATCAACTCAAGTGACCTTTTCATACGTATGTTTGGGTGATATTTATATTGAAATGATATTATATGTATACCGCTTTATTATTACACATTATGATAACACAAGTTTATTGCGATAATTATTATTTCGCACATAATTAACACAGTATCGGGACTGAGGACTTCCCTACAATCAAAACACGGGCGTTATATCAATATAAATAAACTAAACCCTGCGGTCTCATTAATAATTTACAAAATAATATATTGATGTTTAATTTTAGAACTTACATTATGATAATAGTATGTTATCGTGGTTACATCCGCAAATAACCAATTATACGAACGTCAGCAGGTCAACTTATCCTAATCTGTCAAATTTTACCAATCGTATTTTCACAATTGTGATAAGGTTAAAAATCTATCAAAGGAATTTGACAGATTGGGGTAATTTTGATTAAGTTGATGTGCTGGCGTCTGTACCTAATTATTACATTTTCATCATCAACAGCCGGAGGACGTCCACTGCTGAACATAGGCCTCCCCCTTAGACCGCCACGCCGAACGACAATTCGCCACTTGCATCCATCGGTTGCCCGCGACCCTCACGATGTCGTCGGTCCACCTAGGTCTGCCTACGCTGCGTCTTCCGGTCCGTGGTCGCCACTCGAGAACTGCAGTTACATATTTACTGTCGTAAAATAAATGTTGTGATGTACAACAACATTTAGTATTTTTTAAATTAAACTCCATGAAACCAAGACGTTGACACAAAATGAAAGTAATAAAAGATAAACTTTACTAGTGTAAACGCTGCTGCTTTCTAAAACAGAGTACAGTACCCTTAGCACGACTTTTCAGTATTTGACACGTAAAGTAAACTGGAACTTTGACAATTTAAAAAATACAATTTTCAAGGAAAAAATTTGTTCCGTCTTCGCACACCATGAGGCGCTGATCCATTTTTCCATACAGGAAACTCTGTAAATAATGGAAAGAAGCTGTAAAGTAAAAGAGTGAAAACTCGTGCTAAGGGTACAGAAATATACTCACCGTTCTTAAAAATTAAAGTGAAAAAGCGTTTAGGTATTCGTGGTAACAGCATTCATTTACAGGTAACAAAATTGTTACTTCTGCCAAACTGTAACGCAGTTTCTTGGGACATATAACTACAATTCTACAACTAATCGTTTGTACTTTTTCATTACCGTTAAATATTATCTAAACGATCGTCCTGCTTCGTGCGCATAACCAAATTAATTGTATATTGTTAACCTAGTGGTGAAAGTAACTTATTTGGTCCCGGTATTTACGTTTTAGAGTTACGGGAACTCTATCAAACGTTCCTATTTTCCTGGAACATTCACACACCTAAAACAAAGGCCGTTGTCATCATTCATCTAGACGTACCTTTGCAGTTTACTGGTCCGTCGCGCCGGAAGCCTATGATGCAGAGCCGATATAACTATTGCTTGCTTACTTTCCTCTCTGCAAATTGATGGCAATCTGATTGAACAGTGAACACCTTTAGTAGTGTCCATTGGTGGCGACTGGACTTGAGGCCTTACCACGAGCTCTTAACGCGATCCAGTTTAGGCTGTGGGAAAGAGACACCTTAGAGCTATACGAATCGTCTAGAGCCAACCCTTTCCCACGACTAAATCGGATCGTTATGAGCCGTGGTAAGGCCTCAGTTCTACATTTATTAGATAGGTAGGTACAGTTGACAAGGGCCCGATGCCATGAGGGTAATGAGTACTTGCAAGAAGGAACCAAGGAAACTACATACTGAGTCGACCTGGGAGAGCGGACAACTTAAGGTATGTCTATTGGTGACTATTAATGTACACTGGACTGTACATATTTGTCAAGTGTCTGCTTATTGGTTTTGTATGTTTGTATATAAGTTGTTTGTTAAATTCTGTAAAAGGTTTCAGCATCCAACCATTCTATATTCCGTTCACAAGGAGAATTTTCAATCCAGAAAAGGATGTTGTCGCCGTGCTACACCTAACAATATTGCGTTGAAACAAACTCGATACTAATTATTTTAAAGCAGTAATTTCACACTTCGCAACGTTGCAAAGCGTGAATACGTGAACAGGGTCGCATCGAAATCAGTAAACGCTGAATTGAAACCTCGTTTAAATTACACTTTGATCAATCAGTGAAATTGTCCTCAACCACAACAGAATTCAGTAACTGAGTACTACGCAACAATATTTTTGTTTAAATATTTTATAGGGAAATTTAGAGAAATTGAGGGTGAAGTAACTACTTGTACTAAGGCCGTATACAGAAAGAAAGCTGGAAACTTATAAGCGCTTATCGGCACTTGACAGCGCTGGTAACCCGCGCAGGAAAGTATATGAACACGCGCCGATAAGCACTGAACGGTGGTCAGCGCTGGGCGCTGCAATTTAAAATTATTAATTATACAAACCTGCTTCCTTTGTGTAGAACGTACCAGCGCTGTCAAGCACAGGTAAGCGCTTATAAGTTTCCAGGTTTCTTTCTGTATACGGCCTAAGTCATCAGCTGCCTCTTGCTTGATAAGTGGTAAGTGGAAAGAAAAATAATTCCTTATTCATCCACTAATATTTCAAAGACAGTTAAATTCATTCTCCGGGAAACGTCAAGCTTCATTGAGTCGGCGCTTTTCTGGTGCTAAACACTGCTGGTTCTGGCTTTCAGGGGTTGCAGTGGTTTGCGAAGAGTAGGGTGAGTTTTCAAAGTTAAAAGTCATTATCTACGTAGCTCTTTTTCAGCTAAAATTGGGGTCGGCTTCCAGTCCGAACAAATGCACCTAAGACTAGTATTTCATAAATAGTAACTGCTTATATGACCTCAAAAATCCCATAAATACTGGGTATTTAGATATCACGTGGTAAGACTGATTATGATACTAATTAAATACCTGTCAATTATCAAAAATAAACTAAATGTCAGACAAGACCAAAAAGCAAAGCCGCGGGCTGTTGGTGGTGGTAAATATTATATGGCGGTTAAATTATCTGGTTGATTGATTTAGTTGAATTTTAAGTTTGATCCTATACGAAATTTTTGGCACCAATGTGGCTTTTACTTATATTATAACACTATCATCCTTCGAGGTAAAGCAGCGGTTTTCAAGGTCAATTTGCAAAGATATAACCGAACGCCTTTACCGGACATGTATACGAGAACTTTTTTGTGCTTCGGCACCTACCCTGAATGCAATGTACTTTACATTGCATTCAGGGTAGGTGGGTTCGTAGGACTCCATTGGCGATGTGCCATCTGTATTGCCGGTACCTAAATTTAGTGAAAGAAACGCTTATAAAATCTATACTAATCTTAGGGATGAGAAATCTCAAAAACAAAAGTAAGTACTTAAAAATATTTATTTTATGGCAGACTTGAGTATTGAGGGTAACTTATAAATAACTTATTATTAATAATATAAATAATACAGAGGTTTATCCTAAGGCTTTGGCTTCTCCCAACACTGCTATCGCTGGTCCAGCCTTGACGATTCCGTCACGGATGTTGCGGCCCATTTTCTCCTGAAAAATAAAGAATAGACAATATTTAATACACTTTGAAATACTTTTTGATACGGTCTGATACGGTATGGTCTGATAGTGAATCAGTCTGATGACGGACTAGGTCTAGTTTTGATTGATTCATTCTGATAGACCGAAAGCTAACTCCATTATGGGCAAAAGGTTTAGCAGATGGTGATGATGTGATGGAACGAGCTATATGTTCATCATATCCCCACATCTTAGCTCCATCTTTGTTTCTGAGCCAGATTGAGAACAAGAAAAAAGTCACAGCGAAATAAAAAAAAATGCTGTCAAGGGTGCTTATACACGGCGCATGTAACCCGCGTGTGTGTGCCGCAACATGCTCAAGCTACATGCGCCGTGTACACGCACCCCGCGGGTAGCTTGATCAAGTAGCTTGTGCATGTTATTCGCGCGGGTAAATCGCAAGTTTACTTGCGCGGGTTACATGCACCGTGTAATAGCACCCTTATCTCCCAAAGGTCAGCGTGCATTCTTTGGCCTGTACTTGTATCTATCGTGCCAGTCACATCTGTGCAGTTTATTAGATCAAAAAGCAACTTGTCTATCTTAGACACATGTGAGCTCTTTGCACTTTATTAAATTAACTAGCACTTTGCCCGCGACTTCGTCTGCGCGTGTTTCTAACTTCGAACTCAGTGAATTTAATTCCCGCTCACCCTCCTTATCCTTCCTTTAAAACTTAATCAACCCTTTTCAAAATTTAGGGGGTAATTTTCGAAAAACCCAAACTGGAGGGTAGTTTTGAAAAAAGAATAGTGTCCATCTTTTTTATTTACTAATACTCACATTCGTACCAAGTTTCAAGTTTACAAACCCTAAGAATAAGATTTTGCATACAAACGTTTTCACCCCTTTTCACCCCCTTATAGGTAGATTTTCGCAAAATCCTCTCTTAATGCTTACGTACATTATAAACTGCAACTATCATCCAAAATTCAGGTTTCTATGTTTAGTGGTTAATATGCTCCCCTTAAAACTTGAATTCCCCTTTTCACCAACTTGGGGGGTGATTTTCGAAAAATCCAAAAACCCGTGTTTGATTAATTCTTATCTAGTATATAAATACTGATTTTCAAATTCATCAGCTCACGCGTTATGATTTTTCCATACAAACTTTAACAACCCCTAGATTACCAATGGAGGGTAGTTTTTAAAAAATTGTGGCGCTAATCTTATTTATGTACTGATGTTCTTATTCGTTGTAAGTTTCAAGTTTATAAACCCAAGGAATAAGATTTTTCATACAAAAGTTTTTACCCCTTTTCACCCCCTTAGAGGAGGATTTTCGCAAAATCCCGTCTTATTGCCAATCTACACGGTAAACTGCACATGCTGTCCAAAATTAAAGTTTCTGCGTTAAGCGGTTTCGGCTGTAGTCGTGTCAAAAGAAAAACCCCTGTTCTTTTATATATATAGATTGTCTTTTACAACGAAAGTCAATAGAAAGGTCAGTGAGATTAATGCTTTAGTAAAACATAATTAAATGTTCATAAATCCGCCGATGATACAAGAGGATGGGATAGCGAGAGAGAAAGAAATAACGGTTGTCTCAATCAATAGTAAGTTCTTATTTGAAATTTTGTTTAAAAAAGACTGTATTACTTTATACACTAGAAAATCAAATCCTGCAGTAGAGCTTGCGACCAAAGTCCGCCGCTTTTTGAATTTTTTTTAACACGGTGAAATCATCAAATGAGTCCTCCCACCCCGGGCAGGGCAGAAAGTACTGTCAGACTTGTACTGACTAAAATCCACGGTGTCCTTCAATAGCCCTTTATGTTCCGGGGTCACGGTAACGAGAAGTCCCGCGACCGCCGCTTTTTGACATGGAATTTTAATATGACTGGCGAAATGAATGCGAAGTGTCTCTACTTTGCTTAGATACCCTTATGTAGTAATACAGGAGTGATGTTATAATTATTGTAACTTATAACCGGTTGGAATTGAGAATCTCACAGAGAGGAGGCCTGTGACCCAGTATTGGGAACATTGGAATTATGTAGTTTGATCATGTTATTGTTAAGAACCTTAGTTTTTCTTAGAATTTAAGTCTCATCTAAACGTTAAAAAAAACTTCATAAGAGGAACTGCTATGGGGTAAAAATGGCCCCTTATTCACATTATGGTTTTTAAAATCGCATTAAAACAAAAAAATATAACAGTAAAACTACTTTTGTAGGATGCCTAGACAAATAATTATGGACTAGAAATGTAATTTGTTAAGGCATTCAGCAGAATATATTATAGAAAGCCTTAGTATTGTGTAGAACACCGGATTATAAATTGACCACTACAAAAATACTTACAATTTTCTTGAACACCTTCCACCTGGGCTCAGGCGCCGCCGACACAGCGCACAGTGCAACCAAACAAGCGAATGCAAACAAGAAAATGCGAGAGAAATTCATGTTTGTTTTGTTGATTTTAATGAAACAATTTCAAAATCACACTGAAGTGCAAACAGTTCGAATGATGCTCTATCTACAATTATGACCATATTTATACCAAGTTATTAAAACCAAACAATTTTACATTTGCCTTCGTTTTAGTTTAATTCGTTTTATTTTAGTCTTTAGTGGTTGAGTAATAAGAGTTTTTTTTGTTGTTTTCGCAGTTTTGTGACGGCAAAACGGATGTGATAAGAAGTTTCTGCGTTAATTAGTGGAGACCGACTCTTCGAAGTCTGATGTAAATTCCCTAATCCAACAGTTGGGTTATCACTTGCAATTTTAATGACCTTTGTTTTCATTAAGATTATAAGTGTTATTACAGTTTTAAAAATAACTATTTCGAAGCTTGTATGAATGTTACAATGCGGGTTATTTAGTTATCCCGTATCCCCAGGAAGTTTCGAAAAGACAATAATTGAAAGTAAGTATACTTAGTAGGTACTCGTAGGTCTATTTAGACGAGGTTTCCGGCGACTTTGACCGCATTATCTGAAACCACGGTCCCAGTTGCCGGTCGACTGGGACTTATAATAAAAACCGGCCAAGTGCTTGTCGGGCCACGCACAGTGTAGGGTTCCGTAGTTGCCCATCAAAATACTTATGCGAACTAACTAAACTGATTTTCTGAATTTAATTTTAAAAAGATGAATTTTCAAAATTGGTCCAGGAGTCTTTGAGAAATCGGGGAAAATATATAAGAAAAAAAATTACAACGAATTTAGAACCTCCTCCTTTTTTTGAATTTAGTTAAAAATAGTTGACGATAAAAACCTACCTATCCCCAAAAAACATACCTATAAAAGCTGTAAAAATAAAGTTGACAAACTTACATTTGCAGTTGTCTCCGATACATTTTGTTTAAGAAAATATGATATCAAGTACATTTTATAAGTTGGTCGACTATTACTCGTAAAGTTGTAAAGCCTACTTAGTCGTGATAATTTTCTTTTAAACTTCGTTATATTATATACTACTATTGTGAATTTTTTCACACCCCCAAACATAACCGTTTAGCTGCTAGAGGGGGGGGACACTCGAATCGAGCAAAATTTAGCACTTTAAAGCTTAATAGTTCACAAACGAATTTTTTTATCAAAAAATTGTCAATGGAAACTCACATTATTTTTTAAAGGCCTATTTAATGATACCCCACACTAAGGGGTACGCGAGAAAAAAAAAATCCTCACTTTACGTGTAAGTACTGGAGGTACCCTAAAAAAAAATATTTTACGAGATTTTATTTTACCACTTTTTCGGCACAACAAATCCGTATATTTACACTAAATTACAGCTCTCTAGTACTGTGCGTCTCTGAGCTAAACTGCGGACAGACGGACGGACGGACGGACGGACGGACATGGCGAAACTATAAGGGTTCCTTGTTGACTACGGAACCCTAAAAACATCCACACCTTTAGACACTTGTTTAACAAACGTTTAAATGTTTTTGTGGTATAAGCCGGAGCATTGAAGAAAGGATTCTAAAATGGCGGCTTTATTTGCGTTGACAGATAGTACAGTTAGCATATAAGATTTCAAATGAAAGTTTTTTTCAAAATAAAAATAATAAAAACAATTCTGGGTCACAATAATTTCTCAAACTTAACCTAACAATAAAATCAAATTAAAAAAAAAAAGAAACAATAATCAACAGGTAACAAAGGAAAAATAACAGAAAACCATAATAAATATTTTTTAAAAAGATCACGGAGCGCGTCAAGACATCAAGACATTTATTTTTCTGCTAATGTTTTCGCCAGAGTGAGTATAGGCGGCACTAGTGTGCGAGCGAGAGAACACGATAAGCGCCGCTATTTAAGAATCCTTTCTTCAATGAACCAGGTTATACCACGGTAAAGGTTTATTCAAATAAATGGAAATCACTTACCTGTGTTGCTTTTTTTTGTGCTCATGTTGGTACGAGAAAAGCTTAGAAACGTCTGGTTTACTGAATGCCTTATTGAATACAAGATATACTTATCTTTATCTACAAAGGAATTCAGTATCTACACAATGGGCACTTGGAAAATGTACCATGTCATCATATAGCACTATTTCTTTGCAAAATATTTATCTAAGTACTTGTAAAAGTATGCCAAGATTAAAGATTCTTCAGTTAACACTTACTCGTTTCTAATCTTTTGAGATCGAGGTTAATGACATTGCATTGTACTTTAATCTGAATTGTTTATTTGAACTAGAATCTATTTTTATTTACTTATCCTCTCGTGGGGTAACTCAGCCCATGTTACTGAGCAATGTTTGTTATAAGATTTTGAATAAAATAAAAAATAAAATGGCTTTTCATACAAAATGTGAAATTGATCGGGCCCATCAGTATGAAAAATCATTTAATTTTTTTTTTTCAAATATTTCAGTAACATGGGCTGAGTTCCCTCACGAGAGGTTATGCGCATTTAACGTTACACGTTGTATACGGTACATACACCAAAAACACATTTTTTTGTCTGTCTGTTTGTAATGGCTAATCTCTGAAATGGCAGGGCCGATTTTAAGGGGACTTCTATTGGCAGGTAGCTGATGTAATAAGGCGTAACTTGCCCGATGTGTCATCATCATCATCATCAGCCTATACTGTTCCCACTGCTGGGACACAGGCCTCCTCTCTGTGAGAAGGAGTGGGCCATAATCCACCACGCGGGCCCAGTGCGGATTGGTGGATGTCACATGTCTTCGAATTTTTGGTTCTAGGACATGCCGGTTTCCTCACGATGTTTTCCTTCACCGTTTTGAGAGCAGTGGTGATGAAATAAATTACACAAAGTAATGCGCCTGGCGGGGTTCGAACCCACGACCTACAACTCGTAAGGCGGGACTGATACCACTGGGTCACCACTGCTCTCCAGTATTCTAAATGAGATTTTTTGGATATTTGTTACGGTAACGGCAAACGGCAGAACTGATTTAAATGAAAATTTGGCACACAGAAAATTTAAAATCTGAATAGCGTTTTTTAATGTTGAATAATATTTTCTTGAAAAACTCGCAAGTGAAGCCGCTGGCAATATTAACTAGTCATCAATCAATATAACAAACATAGTTTATGGTAATAATTACCAACGTTTGATGAATTAATAACAGGAAAATGTTACTAATAAAGTCAATCAATATATTACAAAACCACAATTCCAAAAAGTAAAAATTATTCCAAGTTCATGGTATCATCAGTTAACCGGGACACAGGGAGTCCCCTTGCCAAAGCAAGGCACCCACTTACCGTTAGACACCGCCAACATTGCAATATGATTCATAACTTTATCGAAGTAAAGCCCAAAATACTTTGTAAGCACCGAGGAGATAGCTAAGCCACTTTAGAAAGAAGAAAGTATTTAAACTTACAATATGCAGGTAGAGCATCATTCGAGTCGTATTACCTGAGTTCGAAATACGATTGAAAAAAAATAATTATAAAAAACTAAATAAAATAACTGAAAAAAAAATGAATTTCACAAAGATTTTTTTGTTTGTTTTCGCTTGTTTATTGGCCCTGTCTGCCGTTTCTGCTGTACCTGAGCCAAGGTGGAAAGGCTTCAAAAAATTAGTAAGTATACAATAATCTTTATTTTTTTTGTATTATATTCTGTATTATATTCGCCTATATATAGCTCGGCTGACTTCAATAAAGAAAAGGTTTTGCATGAATGATTTTGTTAGAAAAAAAAAAATAATACATAAGCACGTGTGTTTCTATTTTGCCGCGACATTAATCGATTTTTTTATTAACATTCGAATTTTATTCTGTAACACATTTTTGTTCGTACCTACCTTTAAAAAACATTTACTTATAAAAAACTGAGTTAATAATAATTATTATTATAACGAATGTAGAGCATATTTTGTTTAATGTTATAGAAAAAAAAAACTCATAGTTTTGTCAAGCCGAGATCACCGAGCGAAACAAAAATGGGTCACTGGTATTCATTAGTACTTCTTACGATTATTAACTTGAAAGTACTCGTTCAGCAGAGTTCACAGTACATTCCTTTAAATATTAAAACTGAAGGTAGCTTTAGTAACATAATTTCTTCATTATAATGTATTGTATCCAAGACGACCAGCGACCCGTTGGCTTCATGAATGAAAAGTATCTGTTACATCTTTATACTTATATAATGGACCTGTTACCGATCGATACCTATATAGGGTAAAGGTAATCGTCCCATCGTCCGTATAAAGAGAAATACTTAATACTAGCTGTGCCCGCAACTTCGTTCGCGTGGATGTCGGAATTTAACAATGTTTTCTTAGTGCGAAGCGCTTAATTTTCGCCTTGTTTTTTATAAATCATAATCGTTTTCATATAAACCCTATTATTATTAGAATTTATTTAGATTTTTCAATAATATTTGACCTGTTTGTGATATACGCCCTCTGTCGTTCAAAGCCCACCTAGCAGCGTTCAAAGCACCCATAGCATCCCGCTCCATCCCGCTCCATCCCGCTTCATTCCACTACATCCCACTCAATCCCACTCCATCCCACTTCATCCCACTCCATCCCACTTTATCCCACTACATCTCACTCCATACCACTCCATCCCACTCCATCCCACTCCATCCCACTTCATCCCACTCCATCCCACTTTATCCCACTACATCCCACTTCATACCACTCCATCCCACTTTATCCCACTACATCCCACTCCATACCACTCCATCCCACTCCATCCCACTTCATCCCACTCCATCCCACTTTATCCCACTACATCCCACTCCATACCAATCCATCCCACTCCATCCCACTTCATCCCACTCCATCCCACTACATCCCACTCCATACCACTCCATCCCACTCCATCCCACTTCATCCCACTCCATCCCACGTTATCCCACTACATACCACTCCATCCCACTCCATCCCACTTTATCCCACTACATCCCACTCCATACCACTACATCCCACTCTATCCCGCTCCATCCGCTCTATCCCGCTCCAACCCACTACATCCCACTCCATCTCAATCCATCCCACTCCATCCCGCTCCATCCCGCTCCATCCCACTACATCCCACTCCATCCCACTCCATCCCACTTCATCCCACTCCATCCCACTTTATCCCACCACATCCCGCTACATACCACTCCACCCCACTCAGTCCCACTCCATACCGCTCCATCCCACTCCATCCCAATTTATCCCACAACATCCCACTCCAAACCACTCCACTCCAGTCCATACCATATTTGAACATGTAGTTTTTCTATTCCAAGCTAGATCGCGCTACTGAACTGCGCGTTCGGTGTACACTAACCGTAATTTTACTTCTGGTACACTTTGAAATCAAATATCTTTTGATAGACTGATCCGATTTCAATGAAACAAAAACTAAATGTTACTTCAAGTTACGGTCAGTCGTTGTGTATTAAAGTTATCTACATAACTTTTGTACATTTTACGTGATGCCCGAACAAATAAACATACAAACAGACAAACAGACAAACAGACATACAGACAAACAGACAAAAATTCTAAAAATGCTAGAAATGGGTTCTATTGGTTGTCCTTTAACACGCTGGCTATATTTTTTGAGTTTTTATTTAATGTACAAAAATTATTTTTCTACAGTTTTATTATATGTATAGATAAAATAAAGTATGAAATGAATTGTGATGTAGAACGATATTTGTACTTACATTTACCTATAATCAAGTTAGGTTTTTCTTTTCTTTGTGTTTTTTTTTTAGTTTTTTTGTTTTAGTTTTTGTTTAAAAAAGTCAATATTTCTTCCGAGTGGAGCTAGCACAAGTGCATGATGTTAATTTATAAACTAACTAATTATTTGAATTTAGCATTAACATTTTTTTTTTTTGGCGAACAGCACAATCAATATTAATTTAAGATACAAATAAACCTATTAATAAATAATGATTATATTTAAATGTAAAATGCGTATTTTCAACACGCACGAGTGCTAGCGCCTCTGAGAAAGAACTGAGGCTTCAAACGCAAGACTCTAATTCAATCTAGGATTCAAGAAGTAGAACAAAACTATCATAATTATAAATTCTCTTAATAAACAAATAAAGATAAATTATGTAATTTTCTCTGCTCACAGGGGAAGCCCTTTTAAAAAAGGCGCGTTTCCATTACACACAAGACAAGTTACTTGTATGCAACTTGCAAATTGTATGTAGTTTGAACTTACATTTTGTTTCAAGTGGCATGCAATCATTTTAGGCATAATGTGAACAGCTGTGAAACTATTCAATCGTTTCCAATTGAGTAGGTTCACACTTTGTTTCGATTTTCCCATCGCCACATCCCAAGCCCATCTTGTATACAAGTGAGACCTGCATGCAATTTGCACTCTTTAAAACATGTTTCCAATTCAAGCAACTTGTATAGAAAGTCATCATATTTTTATACAAGACTTGTCCAATGGAAACAGGCCTTAGGCCGAGACTCCACCAAAGGTGTGCGAGTCGAGATGTGCCTCGAACAACCAATAGAATTGCGTTGCCGGAGTGGAGCTGTGTCAATAACGCAATTCTATTGGCCGCTCAAAACACGTCTCGACTCGCACAGCTTTGGTCGAGTCTCGGCCTTATGACTCCTGAACCTTACCTATGATTGTACACACGGCTACACAACAAGCTATACAAAACCAGTATAATCTGACAAAAAATCAATCTACAAAAAGATAGTCAAATTGGTTTTTGTATAGCTTGATGCGTAGCCGTGTGTACGTAAGCGAGTCTTGTAATGGTGTCTATATTATCATTATTTCCTATTTTCAGAAATGTAAAAAAAAAAATGTAATTTTAATTAATGAAAGTAAAATATTATAAAAAAATAATATCCCACAGATGAGCTGATAATTATATTAATAGAACGACTGTACTGAGAATTTCATGGATAGACTTGTACTGACTAAAATCCACGGTGTCCTTCAATAGCCCTTTATGTTCCAGGGTCACGATAATGACATAAGTCCCGCGACCTCGGCAGGCTCTGGCCCTCTAGAAGGGGGCCCCGTCATCGTGACTGACGCTCTTTGAGTTGCGCGTGGAACACAACGCGCTGTTGACCCGGGCATGGTCTGTGGTCGGACAGCGAGTTACCCTTTACTCTCTGCCCGTATGCCCGATTACATAGTACATTTGGATAAATTTCTGTCAATCGCGAGCTTTTATAAAATTAAAAAAACAGTGGTAGCCACATTTAGGCAAAAAAGACACATGTAGGCAAAAAAGACTTCAGGCTTATAAGCTCATCACATAACATACATCCATCTATATCGGATTTAGAGTCTACAGTTGATTTTAATTGGATATCTCCACAGAGTTTTAGAAGGTCAGGTTTTTCCGGAATCTTTTTCGTATTGTACAAAAAAGACCAATATTCTGAATACTCTTTGAGCTGAGCCTCTTTCATGGACTGAAGTTATAGTAGTTGGTAGTAGCCAAAGGCAGTTGAAAAATTCCAAATCAATTTTTTTTCCGCAGAAATTACAGGTTCATCAGAAAGTAGGCCTGCGGCGCCCCTTCGTATTTGGTGCCCAGGGCGGTGGCCTAACCACGCCTTACCCTAACGCCGGTACTGATATTATTATTATAATTGTCTATGAAAAATAAAAAATAAACATTATGATCCATTAATTGAGGAAGGTTTTAATACGCTACGACTTATGAGAGCCAAAACCCGGGAGTAATATTACTCGTGCGACTCGCAGTCCGACCATGGACCATGCTCGGGTCGACGGCGCGTTGTGTTCCACGCGCGCCTCCGAGAGTGTCAGCATTGTGACGTGGCCCCCCTCTGGAGGCCTGTCAGGGTAGCGCCGAAATGTAAAGGACTATTAAAGAACACCATGGATATTAGTCAGTATGAGTCTGACAGTCCCTCCCGCCCTGTCCTGGGTGGGAGGACTCAGCAATTTTGATGACTTTACCACGGCATTAAAAAGCCGCGGGGAATAGCTAGTAGATTAATGTTATATAAGAGATTTTCTTTGCTAAATTCAGGCACAAATTCAGTCTCGAAATTTGTTTTGGTTGGTGTTTGTGTGTATGCTTGCCCACGATATTTTCACATGGGAATCGAACCCAAAATAAGAGGCATTTTTCTTTAACAGGAAAAGCTTGGTCAACACATTCGTGATGGCGTCATCAAGGCAGGACCTGCAGTTGCCGTGGTTGGCTCAGCAGCAAGCATCGCTGGAAAGTAAACCATATTGCACAAGAAATAACGACTAGTATTCACTAAATTGAGACTGAAATTGGTAGAGGCTGCATTTGTCAAATAAAACCGCCTGAAATTATTATTTTTATTAATATGTTTGAAAATTAAATTATTTTGATAACTTAACTATGTTTTTGTTTCTTATTTTTTTGTAAACGCTATTACTATTGATATTTACGATATGTATACGGGATTGGATTAGGACTTAGATTGTTGTGTGATGGGTTGGCTCTATCTGAAACTACGAAAAATATCAAAAAACGTTGAAAGGAGTCTCGAGGCCGATTTTGACGAATACTAAAACTGCATCATTGGATTAAAAAAAAATCAATAACCCTGGCCAGGAATAAAACCGCTGATTTTGGGAAAAAAATCACACCCTGTATTACACCATTCGACATTGTTGCTAGTAAGGTTCAAATTCTGGGAAGTAATCATATACGGAAAACTTATGGCGTCATTATACTGGGTCATGAGACTGTTTAAAAAGGTTACCACGGCCCTGAAATATATAGAACAGTCCCTCCCGCTTCACACAGAGCAGAAAGACTCATTCGATGATTTTATCACGTAATAAACTAAATAAAAGAAAAAGAGGTCATTATACTTAGGTCGCTGGATTGTCTAAACAGGCCTCCGTGGTCCTGGAACGTAAAACACTACTGAATGAACACGGCGATTATTAGTCAGTAAGACGGTTTCTTCCGCTCTTATCAAAGGGTTGATACAAGTAGAGCGAGGCAAACTGACAGCAGATATACAACGTGTAACGTTAATAGCGCAAAACCTCTCGTGGGGTAACTCAGCCCATATTGCTGAACAATGTTTGTTCCAAGACTCATGGAAATTCGCAAAAAAAAATTTGCTTTTTCATACAAAATGATAAATTGATCGGGCCCATTAGTACGAAAACTTTTTTTTTTGCGAATTCCCAAAAGTCTTAGAATACCTAAACATTGTTCAGTAACATGGGATGAGTTACCTTCACCAGCACGCGTAGCATGGCGATTCTATCTCTATTCTACCAAGAAAAGACAAAGTTATTTCATCGTTATTTTTACACAAATCGACTGTTTCTTTGCACAAATATTTCACCATTCGTACACTATTGAAGAAAAGGGCATTTATTTTCCATATTTTTTACATTACCATGCTTAAAACGCTAAATAAAATTCTACGTTCTGTCATTTTATCTATTCTTGCGTCGACAAAACCCCTTTCTACGGCGCCATGCTACGCCTGCTGGGGACCCCAGTAAAGCGAAAGTAAATTATTATCAAAGGCAAGAGAAACCATAGTAAATAGAGTATAGAATCGAGTGTATTAACTACCTACGGAAAACTTACTAATTCCGCTCACAATTAACCTATATCCTGAGGCCTTGGCTTGTAACTTCGTGAAGTTACCAACAATTTTGTTACTCGCCTGTTCATTTCCGTTTGATGATATCTTTGCCAAGTTTCAGAATAAACTTCGGGATTATTATAGCCGTGATTATTAACATTTTCCGAGCCTTTTGTGCAGCGCTGCCACAAAGTCGAAACTACAGACGTCGATTAATTTCGACGATAAGCTCGTAGCGTACAAACCAGCCTCCCGGGGTCGCGGGATTATTTCCTTACCGTGACCCCGGAACAGAAAGGGCTATTGAAGGAAACCGTGGATTTTAGTCAGTAAAAGTCTGACAGTACGGGGTCGGAGGACTCATTTGATGATTTTACCACGGTAAAAAAAACGTACAAACCAAATTATAATAATTTTGTAAAATATCACAGTTGTAGAACTATGATCTAAAGACTCAGTGATTTGTGTTGGGCGGCTCCATTAATTCTGACTTCTTGTTTGTTTACTTTACAATTTAATTTTACATTTTAGTGGAAAATGTTGCTTCCATAACCATTTAACTCATTCCAATATCTGTCTAGCCCTTTTTCGACAGTAGACGTCATCAAAATGTTCCCAGTGTCAGTAAATAACACAGCATACCAGGCGTCTTACCACAAGAAAGATAAACCTGTTGAACGCTTTTCTAAAAAAAGTGTAACTGCAAAACGAACCCGTACCATTAGTACGAATTTTCAGTATTTGAGACTTAAAGTAAACTTTGACAATTTCAAATTGACAATTTTTAAGGATAAAATTAGTTCCTGCTGCTGTTGTACCAGAGGCGTTGTTCCATTTTTCCATACAAGAAACGCTGTAAATACGGTAAAGTAAAAGAGTGAAAATTCGTGCTAAAGGTACTGATGTGAAAATGTATTTTGACGTTGACAGTTTTTAGACAAGAGTGTTCAACAGATGTTTATATTTTTTGTGGTAAGACGATATGGTTTAGACCAACAACATTTTTTTTTGCACATGTTGCCAAGACGAGAACATAATTATATGGCGAACAATAACCAAGTGTCAAAGTTATTATGACCACCAGTATTATTATATACAAATAAATAAATAAACTATGAATTTATTAATAAGCCAGATAAAATTCTCGCACCTTATTTTCCTTCCTTCCTATTAGCATTAATTGTCAGATAAACGAAATGTTCTTCCCCGATGCAATTTATTTAATAACATTATAGTTAATGACGTAGACGTTATACATAGATAACTACTATCAGTGAAGTATAAAATTAACTACAAAATATTATGTAAATGCGAAAATGATAATACTTGTATTATATTATATGACATAGCTCTAATATAATAATATTATAATTAAAATTGCGACTTTGGCTTTTATCTGTTTGTCCATCGTTCAAGAACGGCTGAATAATTTTTGATTAGTTCTGCCACCGGAAAGTTGACGTTGTGACATGACTGCAATAACTGCACGAACGATCGAAACGGTGGCACTTGTAGAATATGGAACTGAGTACCGAGCACGAATATACATAATTTTATCGTACGTTACTTAACTTGAAGGAATGCGACGTAAAATTTACGGAAAATAAGAAAAACACGTCGTGTTTGTCTTCACTGTTTCCCAGCAATGGGACCATTATAGGCTAGACAGACGTCTATACTCACAAATTTTCGCATTTATAATTTTAGTCATATAAGTCAAATCATTATAGTTTTGATAATATAATTAAAGACAATTAACTTAATGTGAGGATAGAGGTCAAAAGATGAATCTCGAGCCACACGCTTCGTGAGATAAAGATGGAGTGCGGGAATTTACTCTTATCAATCAAGAGTTTTGACCTGTTTCATAATATAAATATTTATAATTATAAACTGTAAATAATGTGTGACGTGTTCACAGTGGTAGACAAATTAGTTACACTTTATAAAGAACTCTATTTCAAAATGCATATATCTAGTTCTTTTCGATGTTAATGTTTGTGATCACTTTATGTGCGTACATTTATGACGTTATAATAATTATGTAAAATTTTGTCTTGTCTTCAAGGCGTCGGTATTTCATTACAGACTTACGTTTGAAGGTCATAGTTACATACCAAGCTAGAAGTCTTTCTATGTAAGTAATATATTTCTTCAGATCTGCTATCAAAATGCTGATGGAAAACATCGTGAGGAAAGCAACATGTCCTACAACCAAAAATTCGAAGTCACAGTGACGTAACCAACCAGCCATTTATGCACCTAGGTGAACTTTTTAACAGACTCTGCTCTGGTAAATTGTTTTCATAGTTTGGCCATTTCTGCGCCTCACCAGGGTCTGGGATCTGTGCCTGGGCACCTTGGCACACCTCTATTTTAGGCACTGCGATTTTATACGACATGTAACTCACTAGGTTCGCTTGGTGAATTACACAACTCTACGCCGCCGCCGCCGATACTTTACGGCACGGTATGTATGTGAGTTTCTATGTTTGTAAAGCACCCATACAGGAGAAATTCATAGAGTGGGGCAAACATTAAAAGAAAAACGAAATTAAAGGGAGATAAAAAGAGAGGTCACTCCTTATCACAGAGAGAAGGCTTGTGTTCCAGCAGTGGGAACATAACTTCAAGGAAAATGGTGTAAACTTCATCTAGAAACCATACTTGGGGCCTGCATTAAATTTTAGTTTCCGCAAACCATTCGCTTATTCCCTAAGGAAAAACTTTCATTAAGAGTGCACGTGTCACGATTGTATCTAGTTATATACGAGTTAGTTATTATCGGCTAGTTCATTAGATTCATAGGTTATTAAAACTTCTAATAATATTAAGATCTTGATTCAGAATTTAAAATGTCACTTACGGGATATCTTCCGTGATTGTTTTTAATTATGAGTTCCCGATATTTCGACGCTGTTGCAAGCGCCATGATCGCGGGATGACTGGAGAGTGCGGGTGGATGGAAATAAATTGTTAAGAGCAGACAAATCTGTCTACCCTCTTTCTCTGTCTCTTGCTACGCGCACTACTGGAACTCGACACTAAGTCACGGCAAAACACATTGTTTACTCCTCATAAGAAAATATCACAAAGTCTGCGTTCCCCCAAGGATAAAATTCCATTTGAACATCCTGGGGTTTATAAAATTGATTGCAGCTGTGGCAGCTCATACATAGGTCAGACGAAGCGAACTGTCTCATGCCGCATTAAAGAGCACATCAAGGCTGTCAAAAACAATGATGAGCAAAAATCTGCCATAGCTGAACATCTACTGCATTCAGGGCCCAATCACTGGATCGAATTCCACAAGCCAAGAGTTTTGTCCACGGACAAACAGTACATACCCAGACTGACAAGAGAAGCAATTGAAATAAGGAAACACAAAAATTTCAATCGAGAGGATGGTTTCAAATTGTCAAGTACGTGGAATCCAGTTGTTAACATGATAAAAAGTGGGATCCGGCATCATAATAAAGACTTTCAACTTGGTGATACTGTGAGTGTGTTTTGCCGTGACTTAGTGTCGAGTTCCAGTAGTGCGCGTAGCAAGAGACAGAGAAAGAGGGTAGACAGATTTGTCTGCTCTTAACAATTTATTTCCATCCACCCGCACTCTCCAGTCATCCCGCGATCATGGCGCTTGCAACAGCGTCGAAATATCGGGAACTCATAATTAAAAACAATCACGGAAGATATCCCGTAAGTGACATTTTAAATTATGAAAATAACCGTGATAGCCTAAAACAATCTTGATTCAGGCTTTTATTCCCAGGGTGGAGTGATATTAGGATATCTCCTTATCCATGGATAACACTGTCTGCTGTCTTACTCCAAAAAATTTAACATCTGTTAAACACTTTTCTTAAAAAAGTGTCTACGGCAGGAAGACATTTGATAATTACACTTTTTTTGTACAAGTGTTCAACAGCCGCTTAACTTTTTGAAGTAAGATTACAACAAGACTTACACCAAGTCTCCAAATTATGCCCAGTTGTACGAAGTCGAGATTAAAGGTGTAAGTGGCTCCATGGACATTGAAAAGGCGTCAGTCTAGATTTTATAAATGACTAGCTATTGCCCGCGGCTTTGCTCGACCCCTTCCTCTTATAGGCTCTACAAGTCTCTAGAGGTCTCTGAAAAAAGAAACAAAATTCGTTTAGGTGTTTTGACGTAAATACGGAATATACAAACAAAATTTTTTAACACTTTAGGCGCTTTAGCATTTATTATAATTATTATTAAGTAGCAATTGACGTGATCGTACGCCTGATAATTCCAAATGGTTATAATTATGTAGAGGTATGCCAGTTATGTTTTCTTCCCTCATGATGTCGAGGGAGTCCAACCTAGGATACCTCATTCCACCTGATTATCATACCTCATTTAAGCACTTACAACCATTCGCCCTTTATTTTTCATGGGATTTTATTCAAATGAATTTGAAAACAAATAAAAAAGAAAGTAATACCTTTACTTCTACGTGGTAAAACTATCGAATCTGTCCTCCCACCCAGAACGGGGGGGGGGGGGGGACTGTCAGACTTGTACCGACTAAAATCCATGGTGTCCTTCAATAGCCCTTTACTTACTTTACTCTCCCACTGCGGCTAGGTTGTGAGGTGCACGCTGTCCTCTCCCTCAGGCGTCCCGCCTCCTCATAATTATATAAAAAGACCGACGCCATCTTATTTTTAATTTAAATCGCAATATGGCGCCGACTTTCGCTTCGTTCAGTTTAATTACTCATTTCTTTTTAAAAAATATTACCTACATTTTATACGGATAATGAAATGTCAGATTAATGAGATAATTAAAGATGGAATCTTTTGGGTATTAAGAATAGAATCCGACCATTTTTTTATTACTTTAGTTATTTCTTAATTTGTGTTTGTTGTGGTTTAAGCAGAGGAGCTCGCGGCTAAATAATTACAGCTGCACAGGCCGATCCTTAGGGTTCAGCCGCGCTTGCCGAGGTTGGTCTGTAGATGGGTGACACAGATGGTCAGTACATGTCTGTGGATGGGTAACCATCTGTTATAGCACTCATAGCGAGTTTCTTCCGTGCCTCGGAAAGCACGTAAAGCCGTTGGTCCCGGCCATAATTTGTAGATCTTTGACAGCCGTTACTGTTAGTCATCATCATCATCATCAGCCGGAAGACGTCCACTGCTGAACATAGGCCTCCCCCTTAGACCGCCACGCCGTTTACTGTTAGTCAGAAGCTCTAAAGTCTGACCACCAGTCTTACCATGGGGTATCGCAACTATCCAGTTACTAAGTTGTGGAGGTCCGATAAGCAGTCGCTCCATGTAAAATACTGATATCCAGCTGCATCTGATTCAACTGGAAGCCGACCCAACAGTTGGGTAGGCTAGGCAGATGATGACGTTTGTTGTAGTTAAACTAGAACTCTACCATGGCAATAGCAATAGAAGATCTAAAATACTAGGAAACACAAAAATAGTGCTTGCTTCGAAAAATAATAATGTCATTGTTATCGTGTTTTATGACACCTACGCTTGAACTCATAGCAATAATTTGTTTACAAGTCGAACTCTATTGTAATATCGTAGGTACACCTACACCGTCCTTTATTACGAGAAATACTTAAATATGCACTAGACTGTGATCAGAAACCTGCTTAATATAACTACTAAATATAAACAGTAGCAGAGGTCGATCTACTAGGTTCACAAACCTTGATCACGTTGTGTTTTGAAAAGAAAACCTGTTTTGTATGTTTTTTTTTTTTTAATTTAAGCTATTGTATAGCTTTTATCGCGGGCTTTGAGTGCGGCGATCGAATCGAGAGATTTCGTAATGAAAATAACCTAACTCGGTTAACGTCGTTTCAGTTCGGGAGACTTCGGCAATCATAAAAACATCCGTCATAAAGACAATTTACTTTTTCTTACTGATTCTAAACGGCCAGCTACAGAAGGAGGTTTACACAATGAAACCTACTTAAAAAATTATCCTACAACAAAGAAGTTCTTTAATTCAGTAGTGGCTATGCTTTAATAGCTTTACCGCGGCAGTTTCCGAGTGCCACACGTATTTTTGTGGATGTTTTTGGAGTCGCTTAATTTTTTAAAAGTTTTGTTTCCATTAAATCCGTTAAAAAGTATAGGTTTTACTTGATGCAACTTCCTTTATGGCATCACATATTTTAATATTTGTAGTCACAAAAACTAACATCAGATATTATGACGATAGATTTCCTTAAACTTTTAATAAGGCTGAATAAAAACGGGGCTGTACCGACTATGAAAAGTATTAATCATTGATTATAGGTATTTTATTAATTTCATTAAGGCAAATGCAAAGGAAAGTCCCTTTTCATTATGACATTATAAATCTTAAGGGTTGTCACTGAAAGAAATAAATCTTTATAATTATATAACGATCAATGCCACTTTTTGTTGTAATTTTATAACTCAACGGGCTCAGCTATCCAAACCAAATGTTCAGGCTTTGTTCAGCCTATTTAGTAAATGGTTTAAATGTGAAGTTTGCACAAAATCGGTCGAGCGGTTCTTCATTTGTCACATTTATTATAACAAAATAATCTTGTAGAGTATAATCATAATTATCTTATATAAGATAATATAAACAAAAAATAAATCATATCTTATAGAGTTAAATATTATATTTTCATTTTTCTTTGTGTCTGTTTCACATACACACACACACACCCACATTAAGGTTATGCTGCGGTGCTGTTAAATAAATCGACAGGGCACTTAAAAGGGTGTCTCTGCCAATCGTTCATTACTGAAATTATTAATGGACGCTTTTAATGATGTTGAACTCCAGTCTGATTTTTGGCCCACACAATTTAGATTACTACCAAAAAGTAAGTTGTGCCAACCATGCTGTGTACCGTGCTGCCGTGGTTTCTTTCAAAGTCTGCTAAAAATACTCTCTACCTTTCAAACCCAATATGTCCCAGTCACCTTTATAAAGTTGTAAGCCTATCTAGTTGAAGACCAGGGTGTCGAGTCTGCTAATTATTAGTCAGAATGGCGCCACAATGGCGTTTCAATTTTCTAACCATTTTTTACTGCTGAGTAATAAGCACTGACTAATTATTAGCAGACTCGACACCCTGGTCCAGTCTTACCATCAGATATCGTATAGCCCAGTATCTGGGTTGTGGAGGTCTGATAGGCAGTCGCTCCATGTAAAATATGGATATCCAGCTGCATCTGGTTCGACTGGAATATTGGCTGACCCCAATATAGTTAAAAAAGGGCTAGGCAGATGATGAGGCCATCTAGTTGGTCCTCCGTTGCTAAACTTAATACGAGGTCCCCATTTTAGGACTAGTTTTCTCCCTCAGTCATCCCATTGCCACAGAAAAAGCGAAGCTAAACCAATTATATAACAGGCGTTTTTTGATTAAATTCGTGAGTAAATCCGGTAATTGTAACCACTTTTGAGATAAATTTTCCAGGGAAGATAAACAACTGATCCAGCTGTAAATAAATTAATCATATCCTTCAGATTCAATGGCTGAATCAATCCATTAGATAAATGAGAAAATCGGGCCGTTTCTATTTATATCCTTGAAAGATGGTGCGTATAAATAACAAATGAGATTAGATGGGAACAATTTCGACTTTATGTTAAATGAATTTTCATTATTTCACCCAAGACATACATAAAATTGTCATACATAAGACTAAATACATATTATGCATTGGCGCGGTGCCTTGATAATGCTACTTGAGCCTATTGATCAAGCTCACTGCGTGTTGGGTGCCTACGGGAGTGGCTTCCTAGTAGTAGCTTCCCTGTGTAGGGTGTTTCCTGTAAGTAACCAGATAAATAAAATCGCCAGAATTGAGGTGCTATAAGCAAGGCACTTATCTGTGTGTACATAGCCTAAGGTTTTAAACATAAGAGACCTTATCACGAGCTTTCTCGTTGTTGTGGCATATAGTAAACAGGAAATTTGACGTTAATTTGGTGGATAAATTAATTTCCTCGTTCGTGCACTATAGGTTTTTTCAATTTCTAGATAATTTACGCACTTTTGATGATTATTTATTTTAAGTAGTTATGATGTACGTCAAATACGTAGAACTCATTCAAGCCTAGGTCCTTGAGACTGATTTTTCTTAGCAATGAAGCTATACTTTACAAAACTAACAGTCGAAAGCCTGAAAACTTCAAGAAACCCAGGTCAAATTCCCAATATTTCCACCATCAAGATTAATGTCCTACGTTAGACATCCCCACAATTAATACTTGGACCATTTCGACCGTATTTAGTTATCTGGAACCATTTATTTTGTTTAGCCTTTGTTCGTGGAGATATTTTATGGTAACCGAATTCTCACCAAGTTGGGAATTGAATTCATGATTAGTATGAGTGTGGTACTTTGGAACGTATCCAAATAATTAAGTGTTTGTAATTAGAGTGCCTTTCTGACCTTGAAGAGAAATAGGGGTTCATAGAAATGTGGAAGGCTTAGAAATTGCTTTCAATGAAAGTTTTTTGTAATCGAGATAGATATTTCACTTCTGCTACTTTTTTCAAAGAATTTAGCCTGCATTTTTTACAAATTTTAATTAATCAAAATAAAGGAAAAAAAATAGAATCTTCATTGATGATTAATTTCTTAGTTCATCTTTAACGTTCTCAAAGAGATAGGTGAAGCGAACCGAACCGAATGCGTGGCGACTGCGACATTCGGCGGGGACGTCAAACGACGGTACGGGTGAAGCGAACCTAGCTTTAGTATGAAGTCAGAAGCGAATATCTAAGGAACTGAGAGTGAAGTGAAAGCGAAGCGGTTTTGTTATACAAAGACTTCCCGAACAGTAAAGGAGTGATCAATGTTACTGTAAAAGCTCAAACTATGGTACATAATTTTCTAGTAAAACCTAAGATTTACCAATGCCAAAGGGTAAATGTCCAGAAAGGTTTGCGATCCAAACGTTTACAACTTGGTAAATCTTAGGATTTTCATAAAGGCACGGTACATGTTCAAAAATACAACATGTCATAACATGGTTCAGGTAGACGGAGCCGCGCTACGCGGGGCTCCTATTTCCGCGTGCAGGGTTTAAAGGAACCATACCAAATCGGGGTGCCCAAGAGTTGTTTTAATTAGGTACTCATAGTTTTGTTCCTTAAACCAACATCTACAAGCTGACAGCGGTATATCCTAGCACATACTGCATTCGAATGGTAAAAGCCCGTAAAAATCATGCCATTTTCAGAAATAGTAACATTTTCCAACACAAGCCGTAGTGCACCCGGCGGCATTTAAAGCCTCTGGCATTGCCACACAAAGTAGCCGCCGGGGCGTGCCGGCTGGTTACGCGGGTTACGCGGCTTGCCGGCGTCAATTTGTTTCTGGCATTAAAGCGGCATAGTTCGAGCTTTTACAGTAACAAATATACAAGGACTCTACGAGCAGGCAGTAATGCATGACTGTACAAACAGCACAAAGCAGTTCGTGCGGTTAGTAGAAGTCAAAGACTGTCGTTTGCCATGCATTCACAACTTGAAGCAGTCGATTCTGGATATTTGAAGCAGTCTGTGTACTGTTACGTTTTAAACTAAATTAACATAGTTTATTACTAGTATCTAGTATGATGGCAAAGGTTTCAGAAATAAAATGTTAAGCAATGGCCAGATAAATTGAAATTGAGACACCCCTGTCTCAATTCCTATTTATGACGTTACAATTAATGTTTCAACAGTTATCTGGCTATTTTATTTAAGTTTGATTAATCATCAATCTATTGGCAGAATATTTAATTTTGCAGATTGTCTTTCATTGTATTATAACCAAATTAACGTGGATGTTGAAACAATTAATGATCTTCAAAACAGAGCTTATACACACAGCGTGGAAATGACACGCGTTATGAAATCGCTTTCAAAGATATTCAGACTGGTAGCATTTGCAGCCAGTAAACCATAACACGTTTTTAAATATAGGTAATATAGTGACGGTATGAACGTGTGTTTGTGAAAAACTTTTCACGTAAAAATTATTTACCAGTGTTTTTACGGTGTTGTGTGGACAACTTCGTGTATGAACACTATTTAAAAAAAACTCTACCTTTACATCTATTTATTCTTGCGATGATAAAGTTTCAATAAAACCGTTTCAGTCATTCCAAAAAATCGATAATAGAAAAAAACATTTGACATCGGAGTAAGAAACTTGTATGACGCCAAAATACACCCTTTACGACGATTTTTTCCTTATGACGCCAAAATACACAGTTTCTGACGACTTTTTCAAATTTCATCTAAATGGGATGAAAAACTATGCGTAAGACAAGTGTCGAACTCTTATGCATTACAAAAAAAAAAATACTGCCAACCCTAAGATGAACATTCACATATAAATACATCCTCGAGAAACTTAATAAAGCATTCACAAAGAAGACGCAGACTTCGTCCTTTGACTTTAGAGGAAAATATTCAATTCAATTAATAATGAATTTCACTAAAGTACTGTTACTTGTGTGTGCCTGCTTCATGGCTCTGGCCACCGTGTCCGCAGCGCCAGGGAATTTCTTCAAGGATTTGGTAAGCTGATTTTTTTTGTTCGTTTTTTTCTACATCTACTTTGGTCCCACTGTTGGGATATAAGCTTTTTCTCAGTTTGTTTAACCTGCTTCTTTCTCAATGCATTAGTTTGTGAATGTGTGCGTATTGGTTCCTCTTTCCCACAAAAACTACTACGAATTTGAATAGAGGGACACAGATATTTTTCACAGATAGTTTATAATATTGTGCTCGATTTAGTATTTTGTACTTCTTCTGCCTGAGAGGAGACCTGTGCCCCAGCAATAGGAACATTATAGGCTGATGATGAATAAAAGAAAATAAACAAAAACGGACTGACACTACTTTGACATTATCCATACTTTTTTCAGGAAAAAGTCGGCCAACGGGTTCGTGATGCTGTCATAAGTGCAGGTCCAGCCGTCGACGTGGTTGGAAAAGCAGCACTCTTGTCTAAAGGAAAATAGATCTTATTGCTGTTTAAGAATAAGACATGCATTTGATTAACGTCAAGTCTGTTATTATTGTGCCATAACTTTGTATTCTTCGAAATAAATGTATTAAAATAAAGTGTAAATATATTTACATAGTAAAGTATGATTCGCGCTACACCGTACTGTGTCCTTGTGTCCCGTGTCCCGTCCGTGTCGTGTCCGGGCCCAATTTCCAGGGAAGTTTCGAAACACGTTATTTCGATGCACGATATTTCGAAAAAAAAATGTGAGTGGTACGGCAATTCAAAAATACATTAAGTCGAAAACCGCTATATCGAATAACGTAATACTGTGCGTGCGTAACAATCAGGAGAACGAGACGCATACGGCGCGGCACGGCGCGTACGATACGTTCGAGAGCGACAAATGTTCTACAACCTTAGATAATATTTTTAAAAATAGCAGGCGATTATAGACCCTGTCAGAAAAACATACTAGAAAAATTATAATCTCTAGCTTCGGAAAAATCACTCGGATTTTATATTTTTACCATAAATAGTTCAGTAAAGGTTGGAATAAATGTGGGTTTTGATCCACGCCTACGTTGAAACAGGCATGATAATAGCTTCAACAAATTGCTAATCTGATTCCGTTGGACGTGGTATTGAAATATATTTCAGCATAAGTTTGTGAAATCATAGAAAGAATGTAAGAAAAAATGTTATAATTGACAGAGACGCATACATTCAACAAAGAGAAAAACAGAAACATAATTATTATTAAACAAAAAAATTACGAAACTAAATCCAAAGCAAACTAATAAAAAGAAACATACAAAACATAGTAGTT
Source organism: Agrotis segetum (assembly GCA_036375495.1). Taxonomy (NCBI): domain Eukaryota; kingdom Metazoa; phylum Arthropoda; class Insecta; order Lepidoptera; family Noctuidae; genus Agrotis; species Agrotis segetum. The sequence goes on from JAQSVV010000132.1 coordinate 91,604, forward strand.
AGGTAAGAGCCGTATGTCATTCATAACTGTGACAAGAAAGGCTTCCCACCACTCAGCTTAAAGCTGTGCTATGAGGGACCCACAGCACAGCACAGTCACCCGAAAAAGAAGAAGAAAGAAAAGTGTACGGAAATCAAGCTAGTATCATTTAGATAAATAAATAGAAGTCAGATAAGCAGACAGAGAAGTACAAAATACGAACAAATACAATGACATTTGGTATAGATGACTTGGTTCCCCCAAAACGACAAGGTGGTCTCGCACGAGCAGCTGAGGCAAGTTATATTTATCGCCTTGAAAAAAAGGGCTCGAACATGCATCTTGCCCCCCTAGATTCGGTCTAGCTACGCCACTGGTCAAAGTGTTTAGCTGAACGTAATGTTATTATTGGATATTTTCGTAGATTATAGAGGATTATAAAGAAACAAAAAGTAAGTACTTACTTAACAAAATGTTTATAAATCTGTAAAGCTACTTTCTTACTTTAATTCGCAACAATTTTTGCAGATCCTTTGTTAGAGAAAGATTAGAGAAAAAACTTTGTACTTTTAAAAGTTTGTTATGATTTTCATTAGAAGCTTTTTTCTTTTGTTAGAAAAATTGCAAGAATAGTTGATTGATTGCATAAATTGTTAATGACCTTAAGAGTAAAGACAGATCCATCTACTATTCTTAACTTCGTGGTGATTTATCTGGATTTTATAAATAAAAATGAACTTAAGACGTAAAACTGTGCCTAGCAAATGCAGTTTTGTGGTGTACTGTGACAGTCGGACAGACATTTTTTGCTTTGCGCTCTGGAATCAAGGATCTGGTGGGGGAATTTGACTACCTTTCTGAGCGTCTCTCGAAGGACAAACAGCTTTCTTACACAGTAAGTGTAATGTAGTCTAAGGTTTTTCTGTAGCTTTCCATTTTTGGTGTACTTTTCACCGGCCAATCTCGTATAAACTTAGAAACCAAAAAAAAAAAATGTCCAAATCCCTTTCCCTTGTTTTCGACGGCTGAAGCTGATTAGTCATCATAAAGACTCGTACTCTAGTACTTAGTACATTCTCATACTGAACAATTTATAAGTGACAGCCTCTAAATTTTTACTCATATCAATCCAGCGTCATTTTTAGGGCATCCTCATATCCCAAATTATTACCAATCAGGTAATAAATTAACTGCGGGGAACACCCTCGCGTTAAGTTAATATTCTGGCATATTATATAATATCAGTAATAGGCTATCTGGAGCCACTTCATTGACAAAAAATCTATTTTTATCAGCCTTGAAGACAGTTAGGCATAAGTTGAAGTTGTCAGGAGCAGAAAGAAGTAATTATTAGTGTTCTTATACTAGTGGAATCGAACCAAGACGGGATCCTAGTTCCGTTACCCCTTAAATTTTCATTTGAAGGTTCCAAGTTTGGGGTGTTTCGGCACCATTACTCAGTCTAGATTAGAATAGAATATAATAATATCATTTATTTCTGAGTATATTATGTTAGGTACAAAAAGATGTGAAGATTGCCTAATTCATTCCGCCATTTCATCCACTGCGTCATCGGCGCTGCGCGGCGCCTGCCGAATACGCCACCGCAATTCAAAAAAAACGTGTCAAAAACCTGCTTGAACGGTCTACATTTCCGTTTAAAGGACTGCCCCGCTTAAACAGAGCACCGCTGCGCGTGTCAAAAAAATGTTCTACCGATACCTATTTGAGTAAAGTTCGTTTAAAATTTTGTGGGGATGTCATACCGAGATAAAGAATCATCATCAGCCTATTAATGTTCCCACTGTTGTGATACAAGCCTCCTCTCTGTGAGAGGGAGTGGGCCATAATCGGAGTAGGATTGGTGGATGTCACATGACTTCGAATTTTTTGGTTCTAGGACATGCCGGTTTCTTCACGATGTTTTCTTTGACCGTTCTGAGAGCAGTGGCGATGAAATAAATTACACAAAGTATTGTGCCTGCCTGGATTCGAACCCATCGTCTCTCTCACTCGTAAGTCGAGGCCGATACCACTGCTCCATAAAAGTATCGTATGTATTAATCCTAGGTAATAAACTACCTGTGTGCCCCATCCAAATCCGTTCAGTGGCAGTTTAGTACGTCCTTACAAAATTTCGCATTTGATATTTAGCTTTTCAACTGATACAAGTCCAATACAATTACAGGAAAATCAATCATTTTATTTTTTTGTTTCTTCGCTCGGGACTTTAGTTTCTTCTTCAATAACGGGGAATCCTCTTCAACGTCTTTGTGGTTCTTATAATGTTGTTGTTTTTGTCAATAAATATTATGAGCAAAAGTTTTGATGTATTTAACATTTTCCTCTACAATTCTTTTGCAATAATAACGTTTTCCTCTACAATTCTTTTGCAATAAAAAACTAATAAAATACTATTTTTTATGACACATCTTTATTTTTTTAAAGCAACCATGGACTACTTCTTTTGGGTCTCGATTGATTGAGACAATCGTCTACCGAGCGCTCTTCCATAGTAAAAGAGAAAACGTTTTCTTGCCCCCAAATGTTATCATATTTCGATGATTTTTTAGAATGCTTCTGACACAAACAAAACACTAGATTTATAGGTTTTTTTTATTATTATTTATAATAGTTTGAAAGTTATAGGCGCCTAAGAGTTACTTTTGAAAAAAAGAAAACCTATAAACCTAGTTTTTTACTGTGTCAAAAGTATTCTAAAAAATCATTGAGATAGGATAACATTTAGAGGCAGGAAAACGTTTTCTCTGTTAGTATGACGAGTGCTCGGTTAACGATTGTCTAAATGTTTTTCGTTAGCAAGTACCTACGTACTGTCCCACGGCTAGGCAAAGGCCTCTCCCAATTCCTTCAACGAACTCTTCCTTTTCAAACCAGCCCTCTTGGCAAAGTCCATCTTTATGTGCAGACTTTTGTCTTGCGATCTTGCGTTACAGTATTGAAAAATAATGTACACGTATTTTTTTCTTTTGGTTTTGTTTTTGGTTTACGTAACAAAAGAAATTATAATCTTTATTCGGACTAATATAATTTTTGAGTAAAATAGGCCTTTGAGCCCTAATAAGCCTTTTGACGAGTATAAAAATAGTAGTTTATGTAACTGGTACATAATGAGGGGTATTATACACGAGTGTGAGTTTATAAAACGAGCGCAGCGAGTTTTATAATAGTATCACACGAGTGTTATAATACCTAGTTATGTACAGTTTCATACACTACTTTATCTACTCTCATTGAACACGAACATATCAAATAAAAGATAAAAATTAATAAACACTAATAATCATCCACCATGTCATCCACGGAAACACAAACGTCAAAATCCCAACATTCCCTTAGAAAGCGCGCGCAGCCACAGATAAAAAAGTAAAAAAATGTATCTATGATCAGTAATCTGTATCATAATGAAAAAAAATTAAATTATAACATTGTTTTGTTAGACAAACAGTGTTATAATTTAATTTTTTAATTTCATTACGATACTCTATGGTATAAAGTATGTCATTATAAACTCGTTTTGAGTTTTGTATTTCGAAGTTTACGATATGAGAGTAGATAAAATAACATAATACTACGAGTAAAGAGAGGATGTACACGATTACAGTTACTGTTAATCCCCAAGCCCTTTAAAATTATTTCATAATTAAATGCTAAATAAATGAATTCAGAGGTAAAGAACTATGCAGGGACATTCCCATTTCTAAGATCTACCAAGTTTACTCACCTCATGAACTTGTTATCACGTTGCATCAACCAGGAAAACGCAAAATAACTCCCATTACTTTCAACCTAAAGACTAGTTTTCAGTGTCATGGCTGAGGAAAGTCAGAAACGGGAAAATTAATCTTATAATTTGGTTGTAAGAATTATTTTTGAACGGCAGAGCGATTTCCTTTCTTCGTATTGATGAGTAATCGTCGGGGCTTTAAAGTAAGTATATAAGAAGAACTTTTAGTTTCAATTTATCATTCAACTTACATTCTTAAGCCAAGTCACTACGAAAGGTGCAAGGCAGTGTCCAAAGCCAAGTTTTACTTCATAAAAAAATCATTAAAAATGAATACCAAAATTATAATTTTCTTGTGCGTTTGCTTCGTCATCATGTCTACGGCATCAGCGTGGGATCTCTTCAAAGAAATTGTAAGTTTTCATTATTATTTTTCGATAAAAATATCAGTTAATAATTGCGTTCTTTTTACAATATAAAGGGTGTTTTTTTATGAAGTGGTAATTGAATAGTACCAACTTTTATTTTAATGTCTAGTAATTACAGATAAACCATGTAAAACTTCAGAAAAGCAGTTATTCGCATGACTATTGCATAAAACGGAATCTTATCATAGGCAAAAAACACCAATATTATCATGGATCAATAATTAAAGTCAAGGCTTTTGTAATATTATGTATCTTCTGTTTCTCTAAACAAAGTTACACTGTAGTTCTTTGTATTTTAGAACCATAGAAACTCTTTTTATTCCCCCAACAGTTGCATAATTATAGCTGCAACCTTACCGCATATTTGTAAAATCAGCGGACTCTCGCAAACCTCAGCACCAGTGCATTTTCTAGCGTGACCCCTAACTATTCCCGCAAGCGAATTGTTTTTTTTTTTGTCTCAATAGTCAACATAGCGTCTTGTTTTTTCACAGGACTTTACAAAACTTGATAATAATTATTAAAATACCTAATTCAAAGACGGCAAAGTTTGTGTAGAGTGGTTTATACCTCTTTCGCGTAATCAAAAGCATGTTTAAACGCTTATTATTGAAATTAAGCGACTGTACTACCTGTCTATGCTTGTAAAGATCCTATAACGTGGTACTAACTATTTTTTATCCTCTTAAAGTATGAATGTATTTCAAAATATGCAATTATTTCAATGTAAAGCTATTTAATATCTGGGCCTTCTTACACAAATCTCTTTAAAAAGCTTCAATGTATACCCTACCCAGTTATTTACTATTAATTTATTTACAATAAACTTTGTTATTCCAGGAGGGAGTCGGACAAAGAGTACGCGACGCCGTCATCAGTGCTGGCCCAGCTGTGGACGTGCTCACCAAAGCCAAGGGGTTGGTCCATAGCTCGAGCGAAGAAGATTAGAAAGACTAACTATTTCATAAGATTGTAGCACTAAGGTAGTTTTTTTTTTGAGTTGCCATAAACAACCTGTAAGACCTACTGTATCACCAAATAAGTAATTTTACTTAAAGTGCTGGTAAACTCGAGCATTCACTTGTAATGAATGCATACAGAAAAATATAAGAGAGCGTTTTTTATGACGTGTTTTTGCTGAGTCGACTATCAAATCTGACACCAAAAATTTTTGACAACCATCTTCCAGATGATGTCGTTCGTTAGAAAGATCCTATAAATGTTCGTAGCGATGGTCGGCTCTATGCTTGCCTCTGTTCGATATTCAGTTTTTTTGTAAATTGAATTTACAAGACTATCAGCATCTTTATCTTTTAATACATAGATTTTCATCTTCATTACATTCAACTTGTGTTTGCCGCAACATGTATTTTTCTTCCATACTTCTCTACTAACCATCATGTTAATAATCACTTCTTTTCTGATGACGCATCCATCATTCTACACAGAATCAATCCATCATTAGTTCTTCGGGTCTTCTTTTACACCTTTAGTTATTTTCAAGAGACTTTAGTTGTCCATATACCTACCTAATTTGTTGTTTTAAACACATTACCTAGTCACTCGGCATAGAAAAAGGAAAAAAAACAAACATTTTGACATTTTTCATTTTTTATTATTTCATCAATTCTGAATTTTTCTATCTTTCAAAGCCTTTTGCACTGTGTTTGTTTGATATAATTTATATTCATTGTATTACATCATTATTGTTTACCAAAGTCCTGTGATTATTTTTTAAAAACGCCTATTAGAAATAAATCGTTTTTCATCATAACTTGAAACATTTATTTACTGTACCCACCAATACAAACATAGACTTTACTTTTGAAATCTAAAGTCGACAATCGCCCTTGAGTAAAGGTAGGAACATCTTACTAACATTGTAAATGCAAAAGTTTGTTTGCTCCGACTATGGATCCCGAAAATTGTAAATTACATTATACACACATACAAAAATATATGAATAAAAGTTGGTACACAGACAGTTTATAACCAGGATTACGTAGTTACAAAGTTTATAAATCTTTGAAAACTAGCTTGGCCTTCCACAACCAAAGAAAATCAAAATGGAAAATCAAAATCATTTTTCATCTAAAAGAAAGAAAAAATAATTATGATGTAAGAAGCAAAACAAAGATTTTAATTTATAATTACATAACTTTTATTGATATCAGCTTCTTGACGGAAACCATAGTGCATAAAAATATTGATTGAATAAGACGCGAGTGAAATAATGGTACAAAACATTTCAGTGTTGTTTTTAGTGCGTGAGTAACTTGTTGCATATTTTTATTGCCTAAAATGTAGGCTAGAAATGAAGTGGTAGGTACGGAATTGGCAGGTACAAATGATTATTTAAAAGAGGCAGGTTATGTAATGCGTTTAATGAGGAGACCTTTGGGCAGGAGTGGGACAGAATAGGCTAGTAAAAAAGGTGATGCCGTAAGGACTACAATTTCAGTACCTTTTATAATATTTGGTAACCTCGGTCGGGTGCCCTCTATCTGGCAGAAACTTGTTGCTCCGAAACTTATTTGGCAGAACTCACTTGGCAGAAACTTTTTTAAACGAACATTGTTATGGTATAAAAAATGTTTAGTATAATTGTTTTTTGGCCGAATGTTTTTATGTCCGAATTTAAATTGGGATACTTTTAAGATGGCAGAATTGTATTGGGCATAATTACCTTTGTCAGAGTTATAATTTTGCATATTTTCATTAAGCATAACGTTTATTTAGAGCGCCGATTATTTGGAATAATTTGACTTAGTATACTTCGAAGATCACAGAATTTCAGAATATAAATAATTTAGTCATAATAAAAAAAAAATGTTTTATAAAAGGATAAAATTTAAATGCGCATCAATAATTCTTTTTTATACCAAATATACTGAATGTGCACCAAATCTAAAATTCGCTTTAGCAAGATTTCAGGGACACCCCGAAGTTCGGTTTGGTTAGGTTCCTTTAAACCTTGTACACAGAAATAGAAGCCCCGCGAAGCGGGGCTTCGTCTACCCTGCTTAGGCAGATTTTTTTTATTACACTCGTTGCCAAAAGATGATTCTGGCTGTGAATTTTCTGCGATATGATGGTTCTACTTTTGATTATATGGATATAAAATATATGCCAAAAGATGATTCTGGTTGTGAACTTTCTACGATATGATGGTTATACTTATTGATTATTATGGAAATGAAATTTATACCTAAAGATGATTATGACTTTTAAAATTATGGGTTTCGGTGTTATGGTAAATGAGTGTATTCCAAACGATTTTCTGCGAAAAGAGGTTTATGCTATCCGTTGCTATGCAAAATAAAGTTATGACGTAAAAAGTTCTGCTATAAAGGGTGGACCCACCTCGGTCAGGGGCGATAGAGACAAAGTCAACCATGAAGCAAAGCTACCCAGAAGAAGACTGTTCATACATAACTTTAAGAGATTAGGGTTGTTTACATACGGAAATATAAACGCAGGCAGAGAGTTCCACTTAATTGTTGTGTGCATTAAAAAAGACGTTTGGAATCACACATGTCCCTCCAAGTCCCTCCAACGATGTCATATCGACTATAGGTATATCGAAGTGTTGAAGTGTTTGTATAGAAACGCCACCATGTCCATCCGACTTCAGGAAGAGAGCACGAAACCAATCCAATTGCAGAAAGGCGTGAGACAGGGAGACGTTATTTCTCCGAAACTGTTCACGAACGCGTTGGAGGACGTTTTCAAACTCTTAGAATGGAACGGATTCGGCATCAACATCTATGGCGAATACATCACTCACCTTCGTTTTGCCGATGATATAGTCATCATGGCAGAATCGTTGCAGCACCTCAATGCTATGCTCAGCGACCTCAGTATCGTTTCCCAACGGGTCGGCCTTAAAATGAACATGGACAAGACGAAAGTCATGTCGAATGTCCATGTGGCACCCGTACCGGTTGTTGTTGGGAGCGATACTCACGAAGTTGTAGACCATTATACTTACCTTGGACAGATTGTTCAGTTAGGTAGGTCCAACTTCGAGAAAGAGGTCGCCCGAAGAATCCAACTCGGATGGGCAGCGTTTGGGAAGCTACGTGATATCTTCTCATCGAGAATCCCACAGTGTCTCAAGACAAGGGTGTTTGACCAGTGTGTGTTGCCAGTGATGATATATGGCTCCGAAACGTGGTCCTTGACTGCTGGCCTCTTAGAGAGACTAAGAGTCACTCAAAGAGCAATGGAGAGAGCTATGCTCGGAGTTTCTTTGCGGGATAAAATCCGGAACATGGATATTCGGCGAAGAACCAAAGTCACCGACATAGCTCATAAAATTTGCAAGTTGAAGTGGCAATGGGCAGGCCACATCGCTCGTAGAACTGACAACCGATGGGGAAGAAAAGTTCTCGAGTGGCGACCACGGACCGGAAAACGCAGCGTAGGCAGGCCTCCCACTAGGTGGACCGACGACATCGTGAGGGTCGCGGGCAGCCGATGGATGCAAGTGGCGAATTGTCGTTCGGCGTGGCGGTCTAAGGGGGAGTCCTATGTTCAGCAGTGGACTTCCTCCGGCTGTTGATGATGATGATGATGAATCACACATGTACATTAGACAAATAGCAATAAGGTATGATTTAATCACCGTACAATCTAGATGTCAGAAGGAGTCCAGTGAAATAAATTCGAAATACTGCAATGCGCTGTAAAACGTAAATTATCGACGCGGCAAAAGACAAAGCTAAGCATAAGGTTGGTGTCTTGAAACAGCGACAAAGAGGAACTGCAGAACGTAAAGGAGCAACAAAAGTGGGAGCCAACGGGAATAATTCCATTTGTTCATAATTTTCCCAAATATTTGTTGAAATTCGGGCACGCCGCAATCGTGGCGGTAAGACTCCTCTTTGAGTAGTGATTGGAGAGACGTCACGGCGTCCTGACCTATCGGATTACGCAGGTCTTCACCAGACACGAAAGTTTCGGGAGGTACCTATGTCGGATAGTGAGGGAAGAAACGCCCGGGTGTCACCACTACGAAGATCGTCCGGAGGACACAGAGCATACGGTGCAAGACTCGCACTACATTCCTAATTGAAGCAAAGTACCTAAAGATCAACTTCATCATCATCTATCAAAAACTAGTAGTAGCTCTTCAGCACTCAGCAACAAACTGCTCAAAACAATTGAAATACGGAAGCCTCCTCAAATACCGTGCCATATCGCAGTGGTATCGATTTGCCATTACCGATACAGACAGGTACCGATCTAACTGGCCTAAGATGTTGATCGAGGCTCTCGGCTATCGGTTATTAGGCCATTAAGGCGTACCCAACAGCTATTAGTATTGCGGTAACTGCCAAGCGACCGATGCCTAACTCAATTTGGAGTTTGGCTTGCTGTTGTACCAACATATAAATTTGGTATGTTTCTAGGAGTGCTATTCAGTAATGGGCCTATCACACGCACAAGCTTTGCCACCCAGTTTGTTGGTTGATAAAACTGTATCATGCGCCAACCCCACATCACAGGCTACGCATTCATCGATAGACACTATAATGAAGACAGCAGGACGAAGCACAGTAACGTGGCCCTGAAACGTTGAGAGTAACCTAACAACACGGTTAATTTTAGTCAGTAAGATTCTTTAGTCTCTAAGATTCTGATGTCCCTACTGTTCTACCCAGGATGGAATTGTTTTGATAACTTTAACACCCAATAATAAAAAGTGAGGAATACATTTATTATTTCATTAGTTACCGCGGCCTTGTAATGTAAAGGGCAAATTAAGAAATTTGGTAGTTTTTAGTCAAAGCAATTTTGACAGTCTCTTCCACAAATGCTCAATAAAAGTCCTACTTCAAAGAAGCTGATGTTTATACTAATATTAAAATTTCTGCTTGTTCCTAAATCCAGTGCTGATGGTGATACATGGCAACTGCTTACGAAGTTACGTCAACAGCAGTCATCCAAGACCTTGGAAGGTTTTGTATTATCCAAAGAAAACTTTATTCCATAAAGCTGATTTTATCGACTTTGGATGCGTCACATTTATCAAGAAATGTCCAAGGTTTTACAAGTAAGTAGCTTTGACGCTTAAATCATAAAGGGATAATTTCATTATTATGGGATGGAAAATAACTGGTATATAAGTGGAAGATTGACTTTACTATCAGGAGCCCAAGCTGTAATAAGAAAAAAAATTTTCATCCATATTCCACTGTTTTGATATTTTCCTTCCTTTACAAATAAATTATCTTAACACGTTCATCGCCACGTAGGTCACCGGTGACCTGACCCTGCGCAGTACTTGGGCGCCTCGTAGGTCACCGGTGACCTCAAGGCAGACCTGTTTTCAAACCTATTTAGTTAGCCGTAGGACACTTAGCACTCATGTGTACACGACGCCGCCGCCGCGCCGCCGCCGCGCCGCTACCGCGCCTCTAGGCTGTGTATACGGTCGCTACCGCGCCGCCGCCGCTCCGCTGCCGCTCCGCCGCCGCTCCGCCGCCGCTCCGCCGCCGCTCCGCCGCCGCTCCGCCACCGCGCCGCCGCCGCGCCGCCTCCGCGCCGCCACCGCGATACCATTCGCTAGTGTTTTATTTTTCTAACAAAGGAGATGTCTCATTGCGGCCATATAATGTTTTTTTTTTTGATAATTCAAGGATAACTTCTTCGTTTATGAATCGGTTTTGATGATTCTTTTTTTGTTGGAAAGAAGGTATTTCAAAGGCGGTCCCATGATATGGAGATTAGGGTTTGATGATGGAAGACCAGAGAAATCGAGTGGAGCTAAATAGTAAGAAATATCTTCTTTCCAACAAAAAAAGAATCATCAAAACCGGTTCATGAACAAAGAAGTTATCCGCGAATAAACATTAAAAAAAACATTACGGCCGAAATGAGAAACCTCCTTTTTCAGATAAATAAAACACTAGCGAATTAGATTTGCGGTGCCAGCGCGGCGGCGGCGGCGCGGCGGCGGCGTCGTGTACATGAGCCCTTACTCCGTAGATTTTGTGTACATATGCGTGTGACCGCTGCGGCGCAACTTTATACCCAGTCGCATAAAGTTGAAAATCTAGTAAAGCCTGCTGAGCGATAGCGAACGAAAAAAACGAAAACCTTCTGTAATCTTTAATAGATTTTCAACTTTGTGCAATGGGTTATAAAGTTGAAAATGTATTAGCGACTGCTGGACGTTAGCGATTGTCACTTGCCGTTTGGCTATAGGGCTAGCAGTTCCTGAGATAAGTGAGTTCAACAAAAACAGGATTAAAACTCTTCAGCGTTGTATTAGAAAATAAATACAAATTATATTCTCATCAATAATTCTTTTTGTATACCAAAATGGATAAATGTTCACCAAATCTAAAACTCGGTTTAGCAAGATTTCAGGGACACCCTGATGTTCGGTTTTGTTAGGTTCTTTTAAACCCTGCAATCAGAAATAGAAGCCCCGTGAAGCGGGGCTTCGACGACCCTGCTTAGGTCGTTATTTATTATTTAAGAAAATAGGTTAATTATTTAGTGTGCAATTCAGTATTTTTGGTGGTAATTTCGAATATTTTGATTAAAAAAAGGGATTTACAGTAAAAGTATTAAATACCACCCTTAGAAAATGCTTGCTTTTTCGTCGCTCAACAGTTTGGCTATAGAAGCAGTGAGAATTTCAGGATTTTGCTGACGCTACTTGTTTTTTTAGACGTAACATGATTTGCGCTCGTCATTACGATGGATATTATAAAACGTTTGATAACTACTGTGAGATGGAGTATGCAAACTGTAATAGTTGGCGACGTAAGTAAAATTGATTTTTATACTTTTTTTTATAATTAAAACTTTCACCGCAGGACGATTCGTCGACAAAAACATGGTTTTACATTATAATACTAGTAACTAAATCCGACATCAAGGGCACCCCGAGGTTTGGTTAGTTAAGTTCCTTTAAGCCCTAAATCTTCCTCTATCTTCTTATCTTGTATCTTCCTCTATTTTGGTTTATGTAACAAAAGAAAAAATATGGATCTACTAATTTAAAAACATCTTTATACAGTTAATCGACTAATAAGTTTTTTTTTGCATTCATGGCCTATTATAATTAATATCTTATTTCCTATTTTAAGCTACCAAAGCTCGAGTCCTTTATAGATTTAATGGACTCAAAATCTGCAAATTCGATTCTCAAAGATAATTAATAATTGACAACCGTCAAAGACCACGGATCAGAATTTGGAGTTGCTACAATATTAATTTCAGAAACTGGAGAAATTGGTTCTTGAAATTAATTAGTAGTGACCCACGTAAAATAGTGTCCGAATTTGATAGGGTTTCATATTCTAACGAACCTGTTAATTATAAGCATAGGTCGGAATCAGGTAGAGTTATTCATGTTCCCACTGCACCACTGCTGGGACGCAGGCCTCCTCTCTGTGAGAGGTAGTGGGCCATAACCCACCACGCGGGCCCAGTACCAATCCGCACTGGGCCCGCGTGGTGGTATGTCTTCCAATTATTTGGTTCTAGGACATGCCGGTTTCCTCACGATGACCTTCACTGTTTTGAGAGCAGTGGTGATGAATTCTTTTTTTTTATTTCACAATGTAATGCGCCTGGCTGAATTCGAACCCACGACCTACAACTCGTAAGTCCGGACCGATAACACTGGGCTACCACTTCTCACTAATTTCATACAGCGAAAGAATAAAGAAGATATGCCCGATATCCCGAAATTAGTTTTAGAGCAAAAAATCCCGTGATTTTTAAAATAATACAGTTACTTCTTTCACATTTGTTTGTCTTATCTCTCGCTGATGTTTGTTTTATTATTATTTATTTGTAATAGTGTTTTACACACGAGATTTTCTACTAGAATCCCCGGGAAGATCCATATTAATATCAACATTTCGATGCAAGTAACAAAATTACTCTACCTAATTCCAACCTCGGATAATAATAAGACATAAGACAGTGAACAGGCCTCTTACAAAATAATTTCAATTTATTATTTATTTCAGAATGGACATTATTCAAGCAAGTGAGATGTTGATGAAGAGAGACATTGCTATAAATTAATTAAAAGGCGATTCAAATTAAAACGTATTTTTTTTAATTGACTTTTATTAATGTAACAAACGCTTTTTCATCCTTCGATTGTACCGATTTTAAGACCTCTAATATAATTAAGATTGCATTTTTTCTTTTTGTTTTATACGTGGTTGCGATTTTTATTTTTTTATTATTTTTGTTATAATAGTTCTAGAAAAAGAAAAAAAAAGCTATGTGGTGTACTATAGTAACTACTAGTACCCCCAAACTTATACAGTTATTTTTTTAATCCCATGCACAAGGTATAAAAGGTAAGCTTATTTCCATCAATTTGTCATAAACACTCCATCGATGTCGCCGCAAAAATTAAAATATTTTTTTTAATTAAATCTTTGGCTTTGCTGACGTTGTTTCGGGCATCAGATATCTATCAGGCATTGTTTCGGGAACTTCGTCGGGTATAAGTGTTGTTATAGGACTTCTGTCAGTTGTTGTATCGTTCATGTCAAAATTTATATCGGTGAATAAGACTGGAATTGGATCTGGAGTTGGTTTGGGTGTTGTATATATATCAGTATCTTCAACAAATTCTACTGTACATGGACCATCGTGAAAATATCCCCAGGAACCTGAAAACAATGTTATGCTTGATTTCTTGAAGATTGAACCTCCTGTCATTTCTGCGGTGCTGTCGACGATGAAGAACGCTTGCTTAGAAGTAACGAGGGGAGGGGGTTGTATTACAACAACGTCTTGAAACCAGGCTTGTTCCAGTGAGTGAACAAAATGGCGCTAGACGACTTGTATAGCGCTGTCACTTTCACTCACCGGTTTTAGCCTGGTTTTAAGACGTTGAATACCCCTTGTTCACTTTTGACTCAAATACCCAAAGGGTTGTAGCTGTGGCAAACGTGGACATTATCTTTTTCGATTCTGATCTGTGTTGCTTGTATCTTTAAGATTCTGATTAGACTGTTGAGCTATCATTGATCAAGACTACTACTGGGATTCATATTTGGTTTTCCGCGTAAATGTCAGCTCAGACCGTGACGCTGCGCGTACTATTCAATACGGGTCTGCTACTCAAAATCTTACTTTAATTCCTACACGAAAAGATATACATTTGCTGTATCGTTGCGTCACTTCGGGCCGCGTGTGCGTATGCCCCGGTGTGAACTGACCGTTTGAGGCTATTCTCCTATGCCACATTTCAGCCATGCGTTCGGAAGGAGCGTTTTTTTTTTCGTGTTTCAGCTTGAGCCACTCGTTCACGCTAAAAACCTCTGCAAATATGGAAAATATGTTACCGTCACTATTTTTGCAGTTATCATAAATCATTTCACAGATTGATTTGAACGATCCTTTGCTTGAAGTTTTTTTGTCTATTGCACAGATTCGAGCATCATAATTTCTGAAATGAAATAATTTTATCTTCATCAGTCTTTTGGAAATAGGTAGTGGAATATTGGACACTGTTGTGAATACTCAATCATAACGCACATAGAGGACTGACAGCGACATCTCGGGGCAATAATAAATACTATGCGCTACGTCATACAAAATCTCGAAAGCGATTGGTTTTGAAAAATATTGTTCCCCTCACCCCTCTTCCTTGAATTTTGTACAACCAAAATGGCAATAATACAGAATTTGTTCGTTAAAGCCAAAAATCCTCAACACAGTCTACACACATAAAACTTCAGTTTTCACCAACCTCACCGCTCCAGCTACAGACACTTATTCAGTATACAAGAACCCTATAAATGATATTTATTTTGCAAGTTGGTTATAAAAAACAATTTTACACGTCACAAAATCAATATTTTTAAAGCTAGATGGGGCCGGTATTTCGTACCTGACTACTCTGAGAAGAAACAGCCGAAACAAACTCAGAGATCACAGTCTCTTTTAAAGTCCAGACATTGTTTTGTTCAGGTCATACGAGGACCATGCGGGTGTCTGAGATGGTCTTTTGATGAAAAAGCCACACAGATTTGAGTAGACCTGTCCAGTCAGTGCAAGCATTTGTCGGCAATCGTGTAGCTCGACTCAGAACACAAGGAGCTCAACGACACGACGAACAATACCAAAGAAAGGACATTTGGGTAGGCCGCTTAAAGTACTCATATCATACTCATACTCATAATGGTCTCATGAGAGTATCGTATAAGGATAATACATTAATCATCAGCCTCGTTCCTAATACTGAGACACAGGCCTCCTCTCTGTGAGATTGGGCCATAGGGTTGACGGAAATCATCGTCTGGCCGACCATCCCGGGCAACAACAGCACAGACTACCTTTTTAAACGTGATAAAATCATCAAGTAAGTCCTCTCATCCAAAGCATCATCAGGACTTATTTGATGGTTAACTTGGTAGGGACTGTCAGATTTATATTGGCTGAAATCCACGATGTCCTTCAAACGCCTTTTATTTTACGTTACGGGGTCACGGTAGCTCGTTAGGCCCGCGACCCAGGTACGCAAGCACAGACTACCTGGAGTGACGGCTGGGCTGAGCGTCTCTATTTTTGTATATCAGGTAATGAATAAAAAAGAAAACTAGGTATTTCTCCAGTATAGTGGATGCGTTTACAAACATAGAAATACACATACCTACACAAACACCTCAGACACCTGCATGGTTCACATGTAACTTGATCAATACAAAATTGTCCGGACTTTAAAAGAGACTGTGACCTCTGAGTTTGTTTCGGATGTTTCTTCTCAGAGTAGTCAGGTACGAAACACCGGCCTCATCTAGTGTAAAATTACTGTCTTTTGGACGTGTAAAAGAGTTTGCCACAACCAATTTGCTGAATAAATATCATTTATCATTTACCCAGAACCGAAACAACTACTTGTAGGTCATACAAAGGTATTTGTGCCATTGCGCATATTGTACGACTCTGGGCCAACTATCGTTAAGCTTTTTATATTATTATGTTTAACCAAATATTGAAAGTCTCCTTACTTATTCTGTTGAGAACTCCTGCACAGGCTGTAGGACTCCATACAATCTTCGTAAGCCAACTCTTCGTCTGTTTTGTTATACATCTCAGCCATCAAGTCACGTGGTAACTGCCTTCCCTCATACGGCTTCAAGTTGTAAGGTAATATTTCATACGGAATGCCTAATTGATCGACTTGGCTGGAGATTCCTGCAGAGGCTGTAGGGTTTTGGAAAATCATTAAATATTAACCTTTAGCATACTGATACCGCTAGCCTACATCATCCCACTGCTGGGCAAATGCCTCTCCCCATGACTACCAGTTTTCACGATCTAGGGCCAAAGTGGAACGCTTGGCATTGGTTTAGTCAAGCACGTCTCGCCATCAACTCGCGTACAACGCGGGGTTAAAAAGGGAGCAACTTTAAGCGCATGTACATGCAACTACGGTGTGTGAAGTACCGAAAAAGCATGTGAATCGACGAGGTAGGTTTTAAACTCCTGCTTATGAGCAACTGGGATCATTACATTGTATTTAAGTAATCTTTCACAGCATTTTAAAAGGCTTTGGGGTTAAAAATAGCCCCACCTTGTATGCGAAAGTTTAATTCAATGGCAAGCCATGCCTACTCGATACTCCCTGAAACTGTACCTTTGATTTCACTGCTGTAAATGCAACTGCTGTGCTCATGGGTTTTATTCTCGGCCGGGGCAAGAAATTTATTGGAATTTACCATGAGGAACTCAGTAGAAAATCGGAGTAAGTTTTTTGTTGCCGGGACTGATATTTTGGGTGCGTCCTAGAACAACGACTTGATTGGTTTATACGTTGATTTATACTTGTTATGCGCGGTAAAGTGCGGCGTTTTAAATGTAGGTACTTACCGATCAATAAAATAATTTTAGCCAAAATATTCATAACTGCTTCTTCAAGTATATACTGCCACAAATCATTAATACAACTTCATGATTGATTGGAATTATTTCTGATCTCAGTTCAATTAAGAGCAAATTAATGAGCCATAGACGGTAAATGTGAACTATTAATCTACAAAGATTAATGTTACATAAACTTTTAGGGTCTTAATAAACTTGAGAATTCACTTGTGATAAGCAGTCTTGCATGTTACATAAACAGAGAATCAAACGAAAGCGTTTTAAGGTCATGGCACTCTATACAGGCACGGCAACGGCACGGCTCCTACCAAGCACTAAACCTGTCATTCAAATTAGAGCCTTAAATCACGTGTCATATAATATTTATTTCATAATATAATTTGAAAATGCCAAAGGCGGGGAGTCGTCGCGCCGCGATGGTCGCTCAGCGCGCAGTGGAGCGGGTTATGCTTGGAGTTTCTTTGAAGGATAAAATCAGCAATTAAGTCATCCGGAAAACAACAGGAGTAACCGCAAAGTCAGCCCACTGCCAATTTAGTTTACTTGATCGACGACCTTAAGAAAGTGGCTGGGATAGACTTGACACGAAATGCAGGAGACAGGATGATGAGGCGCAGCCTCAGATTGGCCTATGTCCAGCTGTGGACGTTGAATATTTGAAGAAAACAGTTCAGGAATGTTTCAAAAAAGAACTTAACAAGTAAATAAAACCGGGCAAACTTTTATCTTCAACACTTTTATTTAATAAAAAAAAGACTTACAATATAATCGAAATAAGGCTTCTTATCAAATATTAGCACTGTACGTTTTGGGCTCAAGAAAACGTATAGTACAATATTATCATAAAGTACAATAATACAATATAATATCTACAAATATTTACAGGACAAATTATTAACTAACAACTTGAAAATAAAGGAACTTTTTACACCGTTACGATTAGTTAAAAATTGACACTATTAAAGTTCAAATGCTTTGCATTTCGACACTTATAGGTTCGTGCTATTTACAACAGGCCTTTAGTCAGAAAATTTGGGAGCACTGAGACGTCTTCGTGTTGGCAGTGACAGTGTGTTCCATCTGTGCCAGTGCCGTCAACTCTGTTTCCATTTTTCTATTCTTTATCCTTGTGTTCTTGTTCGGCTGTCTCTTTTTACAGCAACACAGTATCTCCTCAAATTCTTTTCGGAAGTTGTCGTTCAACCATCCGTAGAGTAGAGGATTTGAAACTGCGCTTGACATCCCAATAATGTGACAGACCGCGTAAGTTATTGTCATTGTCTTCTCCTCCATAAAAGGCTGAGCACTGAAGTCTGCCACTAAGTTAAAAACGTTCAACGGTAGCCAACTTATGACGTAAGTAACAGCTATGGCTATGAGAATTGCTGGGGTTTTCCTTGTGGTCCGTCTTCTCCCTCGTAATCTTCTATGTATTTGAACATGTGCTAGCACAACGACTAGGACGGGCAGTAAGTATTGAAAGATTAAACTAAATACGGAGTACATTGCTCGCCCATCTTGGATGGGCCAGTCTTCTATGCAGAAACTTAGAGAGTCCATGCCGATGAGACCGAGGTAGTGAGTCTTGAGGCTTCTGAAGACAAAGAGCGGTGATGCGAGAGTGAAGGCAGTTAACCAGATGCAGAACATCGTGATGAGGGCACCCATTGTCTGGAGGCCAGGCCGAGTAGGGTAAACGATGAGCTGTGGACAAAAAACGAAATTTTAGTCTTTGATGATAAGGAAGATCAAATATATTGCGGTTAAGCAGCTCACAACCTACTCAAGGTTGACCTGCGAAATGCTATTAAAAAAAAAAGGAAGATCAAATGAAAATTATTAAGGAGACGAAGTCGCAGATGTTAATTTATTGACTCAACTAGCAATCTAATGGTTTATTTGCAAGCAAATCTTGTTAACAGGAGGTTGGTCCACAAGGCTCTGATAATAGATTTTGGTATATTATGGTCAGTGATTACATTAGAGTAGAAAATGAGAATAGAAGAGATGCATATGAATTAAATTGTAACAACAAAGTGGTCTCTATACGGATGTGCCTTAATGCACATATATCGCTAAAATAATCTCTACCCATTGACGATACAGGTATAGAAACAATTGATAAAATCAAATGCGTCTGATTTCCAAAAATAAATCTTAAGCTACCGTCAATAGATTAAAAGATTGATGAGAGGATTGAATTGTTACATGTTGACGATATGAATGAATATATCTTGAATATGTCTGTCGAAGAGGTATTTTCATTTGAGCAACTATTTTTAGAGCACCTAAGTTAAGATAAACTGTTGCATTCCGGGTATTTTGACAAGCTACAACGTAGGTACTCAAATGGGAATTGTTTTGAATTATTAATGAAATGAAATATAATTTAAATATTGTAACTTGTGATTTAATTTTTTCAAATGGTGATACCTCCTCAAAGAACACCAAGTCGCTATTGACAGGAGACTTTACAGGCAATTTTGTGGTTTCCAGGGCTTATGAACATAAAGTATCGTCTCATATCTGTCATTCGTAGATCTTTGACAGTCGACACTATTAGTCAAAAGCTCTAAAAGTGTGACTACCAGTCTTACCATGGGGTATCGTACTACCCAATTACTGGGTTGTGGACGTCCGATAGGCAATTGCTCCATGTAAAATACTGATAATCAGCTGCATCTGGTTCGACTGGAAGCCGGTCCCAATATACTTAAGGGAGAAAAGGCTAGGCAGATGATAAGCCAGAAAGAAAACAGTTGAGAGCGGTTTTATGGAGAATTGTACCCTTAGAATGACTTATCACTCTTTTCTTTACAGCGTCTTTCAAGTATTTACAGCGTTTCTTGTATGAAAACATGGAACAGCGTGTCTGGTGTGCGAAAAAGGAACTAATTTTTTCCTCAAAAATTGTCAGTTTGAAATTGTCAAAGTTCCAGTCTACTTCACGTCTCAAATACTAAAAACTCGTGCTAAGGGTACAGACCATCCGCATTTCCTTTCAACTTTGAAGTTCTATCAGTGTGAATACTGCTATCATTTTAGCAACGGGTTCCTCAGATGTAGTGGGTAAGTGGCTTGAGTTACAGATGTGAATTGTTTGATCGCACAACTGTTTGATCCTTTCAGCATGACGTATGTGAACTAAGTTTCCTGGAATCACTAGCAGGTAATATTGCAATACATTTCAAATTGGAATATATTCAAATTCCCCTTTGAAATGTGATTTGAGTTCAATTATACGTTTGTTTGCTGTACCGTAACGCTTTTGAACAGTTAATAGATGCAGAGTAGGTACAACTGATTTAAATGAATTTGTAGGTAATTGAATGTATTATTTCAAAATTAATGAAGCAGGAGAAGCCCCAATATTACTTCAAATTAGTTAAGGTTGTGGTTGTGTTAATTTGTTGGTTGTTTGTTGTTGTTGATATGAACCCAAGCATTTTTTTATGACTCCTCCCACCCCGTTTTTTTTAGCAAGTAAAAAAAACGGATACCACCAAATAAGAAAAAATTATAGGATCTGATAGGAAACGCTGACGTGTAAAGCAGGGGGCTACATAAAATACAGTTCACATCGAATATGCACTCGTGCAGCAACCAACAATAGACTTTTCTATTATGTCTGAAGTACAATAGAATAAGAGCGGGTAGAATTTATAGGCAAAAATGATCGCTTATGGAATATTTTTAGAAAATGCTGACACTAAGGAAATAGAATGCTCTATTTTCATTTTGATTTATTTCTATTTGTTTAAACTAGGTACTATTGACAACCCATAGTACATCTGGTACATTTTTCAGTCGATTGTCTTGATTGATAACAGTCGCATCATTAAAAAATATATAGTTTTATTTATTTTTATATCTAGCTTTAGTTACCTGTGTACACATAAATATACTCTATAACTATACAATAAAAATTTGCAAAAATTAATAATATAATAATAATCAAAAAATGTAGTTGAATTGTCATTAAGACGTTCAAGACCGCATGGCCGCATGGCAAGCAATTTCACACTACACATTGTCTAATGCAAAAATCAGAAATAAAAAACTTTGTTCAATTTAAGACATTTTTGTCGTGGTACCACAAAAACTTTTAAACGTCTGTTGAACACTTGTCTAAAAAACGACAGATTATGATGTTGAAATAAGGTCCGTTTTGCAGTCACACTTTTTTTAGACAATAGTGTTCAACAGATGTTAAAGTTTTTTGTAGTAAGGCAGACAGCATGGCTAATTTCTCGGCTAATCAACCATTGTAAATACCCCATTACCGTGATTTCCAAGGCAAGTAGTAAAATTGATAATTATGAAGTCAAGTGAAGGTGTATAAAATTGAGAGCATTTACCTTGAAGATTGATTCATCTAGCTGTTATAATTTAACAAGAAATACCATGAAACATTTACATTTTTTTTTTCTACCTCAATTGCCTATAATTCTTAATACCCGGATCTAAAATCGGTTGAAATAATGATATAAACGGTTTACGTAAATCGGATTGGATCGAAATAGCGTTATGGTCTCGTTATGACGTCACACTTCGGTGGATTTAAAGCAGGTGCCTATAGATTTGTGGACGATCTAAGAAGTGGTGAATTCGTTTGACGAATTAATGAGGTAAGACTGAGAAACGTAGTAAATTCGAAAAATTAAATTGTACAGTTTTGAATAGGTTGCAAGCGATCTCTAATGGGCCTACTACAAGCTCAAGCTTCACCACATTTCCAAACGCGCAAGCTTTTCGCTTGAAAAAACTGTACTCGGATGGCATAACCACACGCGCAAGCTTCACCACAGTTCTAACTGCGCCAACTTCACGGGCGGCATAAAAGCGGGGGCCCACAACAGCGCATTCTGTTTTCGGATACGCGGCGGTTTATTAATTAAGTGTATTAATTTAGTTGTCAACATAATGGATCTACGTTTCCACTGGAGTACACGAAGAGTACGCTACGCACGTACTTCTGTAGAAATATACCTACGAGAAACATGAAACGCGTCCATTCCACAAGGTGTATGACTGAAAACTGCGCTGTGATAAGTGAGCTGACAAATTAATGACTGTCGGATGTCCAATAGTGTCCATGAATATTACCTTACCGAACGATGACTGATGTGGTTTGAAAACTGAACGCCCAACCACACGCGCAAGCTTCACCACAGTTGTAACTGCGCAGGCAATCACGCAGGCCCATAATGGGCCTACCACACGCACAAGCTTCACCACACTTTTTCCTGCGCAAGCCAGTTTGTACAAGGAACACTGTGCGTATGGTTGGTATTGGCTATTGAAGGACACCGTGGATTTTAATCAGTACAAGTCTGACAGTCACTCCCGTCCAGTCCTGGGTGGGATCGAAATCATTTGATGATTTTACCACGTAAAAAGAAACCTACATTTTCTACCTTTTCAAAAACAAACCGATTTGTTTATTCAAAACATAGCTGGAAAATTGATCTAGTTAATCTAATACTATTAGGTATTCTGTGAATAAGATTACTAACTGATATTATATCCTTTTGATCTAAATAGAGCAATGTCATAAACAGTCATTTCAAATCTAGGAATAAATATCAAATGAAAACGCTTGAATGGACTTATAACGAACTGATACTCCACACAATGCAGGTATCATTTCGCAAATTGATACAATTTTCTACCTTCGAATATAAAATATTGTTGTTGATTTGAAAATTTGTAGTGTATTCAAAGTATACGGAAATTGTTGGAAGTGCATCAGGTAGCTACTTCTAGAGGATTTCACAAATAATGATGTTCTCTTTGAAAGTAAACAGTATTGAAACATTCAGTAAGAACGTTTAGTCTATAGAAAATTTAATGATTGAGGAATAAATAGTTGCTCTTAACATAGGTGCTCTGGAAATATCTAGATGCTCAAACGGAAATACGTCAGATTTGATTTTAATGGGCTTTTTTTAAAGAAGTGATGGATTTTTGCAGCCTTTACGATAAGAAATAGGACCGAGGTTTTTTAAGTCCCAAGAGGTATCGTATTACCCACTTCAAACCAAATTAATAAAGGAGGTCAATAAATAAGCAGTTGTTGTAAAAATCTGATATTCAGACCACATAAAGTTTGATTGGTAGCCTGCCTCACCATAATTGAAGATGGCTAGGCAGATAATGATGATAATAAGTCAAATAATTACTTTATAGTGTACTGCAAGAAAGAGCAAGATACATAACTCGCCTCTTATTTCGTCTCATTTCCATTTAGTCATCAAATGACGGATTAGTGATTTTGACTTAATAGAAACAGAGACGAAATAGCCAATGTGACCAATGATCATCGCAACCCTTTATGAGGTCATGAGCCAAAAAGATTTCCGACATCCTTCAATGACCTTCAATAGCAAACAGACTAACCCAAAATAACAAAACACACATAGACACAATCAAATCAGTACCAACCTGATATCTGTCCAATGCAATCGCCGTAATGGATATGGTTGACACAAATATAGATATTGCCTGTATCGCACCACACGCTTTACACAAACTTGGCCAATCTGGTAATGGCCAATGTTTGGTCAACAGTTCCATCAAGGTCAACGGAGTCCCGACACAGCAAACTAAAGCATCGGACACTGCCAAGTTCACGATGAACATGTTCCTTGCCGTCCTCATCACCGGTTTTCTAACAACCTGTAAAAGAAAACGAGTTTTGGTTATTATAATTATATTCTTTTCTCAGGTTGGGCGTTAGTATAATTGGGTTTGCCCATTCTTAATTGATCAGTACCAGTCACGAAGTCTCAGTAGCAGTTGATAGTAATAGGCATATATTTATATCTTTTTGCCCATATACTATTGTACTTGGGGTCGGTTAAGCACGCCCCTGCTATGGGAATTAAATGTAACTGGTGAAATATGGGTGAAGTAAGGGCCTTTACCTAACCCTGAGGAAATCACAGGTATGATTTTTATTTTTGTTATGTTTTAGATGTCTTAGTCTAGTCGATGTGAGCTAGGGCAGCCTAGAACATCCACTTGATGGGAAGTCCCCTCAAATCCCGCTCACAACAGACTGCATTGGAGTTCTGTTATTGAATATTCGGGCTGGTGACTATACCAGATCGTTCTGCTCATGCCAATCTAGTGCATACAGCTCTATATTTCAATAACCAAATTGTTAGTGCTTGCCTACAGCCACTTTGCAATTTTTGATCAACAAGCTAAATATACTCGCTAAAATACAATTCTTTTGTGTCGAAATAATTCCATAGTGACAAAAAATATAAATTTTATCGGAATATTCTGTAACAAAAGCTGAAATATCTCGAATTCCGTCAGCTTTGATCAAATCATCTGCGTTCTGTCATTTTTGCAAAAATTATCTCGGACATACCAAAATCAATACAAAGCTTTAACGTAAAACATTTCATTTTTATCTTTATTATTCGCGGTCTGGCAATAGAAAACTGTTGATAATAAAACAGACAGCCATTTTATCAGTGTCACTTACAACTGTTGATGTATTATAATCCCTAATAATGTGGTTACCAATCTGTTTTTGTCAATCAAGCGTTGCAAATATATGTTTTATTCTATCAGCCGCTTTAGAAACTCCATTATAAATTGTTACATCAACTGATATGGTAATGGGATGTATATTTGTTTTTTGCTCGTTATCTGTTTCGGTGAAAACATTGCGAAATATTAGGGTAGCTAATGTACATGTTAGGTTATCAAAAAAGAGAATTTCATTCTTCCTAGAATTTTTCATTTCGAGGCAGGTTGCTTATTATTCTGGCAGGTGGAATTGAATTGCAACTTCTAAGTGAAATACCTTCTTGGAATTCTTGCCTGTGATATATTAAAATCCTATTCCAATGTTTGCGAAATTGTTTTATTTTATGCTTCAAACTCAGATCTGCAATCTCTTTGAACTGAGAGAAATCTAACTTCTAACACAACGATTTCAACGTTTATGCTGCTTTATGCTGCATATTTTAATGCTCACGACGTAATCGAAATCTATAAACACATATTTGTAGTTCATTTAATGCAAAATGAGTGTATACGCCCGTAAATTTAATGTTGTCTATTTAAATAAAATCTTCAAGGTGATAGGCAAGCTTCTCGCACGTGGCCGGTATTTATAAAATATTTTTTCTTAGTTTTAATCAATGTGTTAATACAAGAAGAATTGTCGTATGTTAGTAGGTATATCCTCTAAATTAATCAATAAATCTTCACTTTCTTTCAACAAATTCATTTCCGAACCACTTCCCCCTCATTACATATGAAATGAACTGCTTTTTTTTGTGCGAAATTATTTTTAGTTTTTTTTTGCAAGTTTTTTTATCAATTCCTGTGTGAAATGCTTTGTTTGACAACCAAACGAGGGTTTATGATAGATATCAAATGTTTTCGAACAATTGATTTTGAGATATTTATGTAGGTACTTGCTTTATGTTTGCTCTTGACCTTAAGCGCCTCGTCCACGATAGATTAAAATATCGTAGAGCGAGTCTCATAGGGCAATCTAGACTGTAGTGATACTCTAGCAGGGTAGTCTCGCTAATGTGTACACGTCATAGATTGCCCTATGAGACTCGCTCTACGATATTTTAATCTATCGTGGACGAGGCGCTTTAGTCTAGGTCAGGGATGACAACCACAAAGTCTATGATGGTGCGAACTTACCCAGAAGAAGCCTGTTCACTCCAACTATAAAGAGATTAGGGTTGTACGAGTATACGTTCTGATACCGGTTTCGTAACGATATTTTTTTCCCCGTGGTGAAAGCAGCGGTGATGAAATAAATTACACTAAGTAATTCCTCCGACTGGATTCAAGACCCAATAATTTACAAACCTTTAGTCGAGGCAATTACTTCGTGTAGGTGTTTGAGGCTAAGTAACAACAGCCTCACGGATCTCTAAGGTTCAACCGCGTTTGCCCGGGTCGGTCGGTGAATGGATCACAGTTCATCTATCGTAGCAAGTTTCCTCCACGCCCCGAAAGCACATTAATCCGTTGGCCCCGGCTGTCACTTATACCTACGTCTTTAACAGTTACTACTGTTATTCAGAAGCTCAAAATTCTTACAAACAGTTGTACTACGAGGTATATATGTAGGGGATGTAAACCAAACCCGGGTAGCCCGCCAAAACGGCCAACAACTGACAGAATGTGTGCGTGCAGGATGCAGCTCCTCATAGGGAGAGGCGACGCGTCCTGCATGGATACATTCTCATTAGCAAGAACGACGCGTAATTTAGGTATATTCCTAACCTGACCGCTAACCTGCATACCCGATTTAGGCGGGCTACCCGTCCTTGGCTTATCTCCCATAACCTAGTTACTGGGTTGTTTAGAGGTCGCTCTAAGTAAAATACTGACGTTTAGCTGCAATCAGTTAGGCGCGGGCCATAAAGAAAAGACGTAAGACGCAGACGGGGCGGAGACATAAAAAATGTATAGAAGCGTCGCGACGTAAAACATAGAGAAGAGACGGGGCGCGGACAAGACTCTCATACATTTTCGCACGTCCTCGACGCGTCCTAGTCTTACGTCTTTTGGCCCCGTCATAATGCTGAAACGCGCGTGGAACACAACGCGCCGTCGACTCGGACATGGTCCATGGTCGGACAGCGAGTTGACAGACGGACAGAGGTGGAGATAGCTATCCTTTTTCACTGCAAAAACTACAATTCTCGAGAAAAACAACAATAACGTTCAGTGATAATAATAATAATGTAAATGCCGCCACATGTAATACAATCCGAATTGATTCACAAATTCTATAGAAACGCAATCAAAACCACGAGCTAAAGCTGGTTTCTTACAAAATCAGTATTAAACGAAACCAAATTCCTTCCTACACAAACACCACTTAACTAAAACATAATACCCTTCGTCCTTTCACTTCCACGAAGTCCGGAATGGTTTCATCTCAATATAAGCTGGACCCCAATACTTCGATATTTATGTTTCCTCCCCTCCAGGGATCAGATTGCTAACAAAAATAAGAATAAATCCGGAATTGGGAATAGCGGAATGGCGTTAGCAATGTGTGTGTTACTTTCCGGGTCAGGAAAAAAATCCTTTTTTTTTTCATGAGAAAAATTATAGAGATAATGGGAAAATTATGTCTGGTGATCTATTCGTTCGGTAATGGACAAAAAATATGGAGTAATAGCAAAGTTATGACATCTATCACAACTATTGGCGAAATATTTTATAACTTACATTATTATCTTTGGCTTACTGCCAGAAATATGTTGTTTGGTAAAAGCCTAAGATACTCGTAGTACACACGGCTACTTAACAAGCTATAATAATATATTACTAGTTTATCTAGGCCCTGCATCTAATGATCTTTCCGCCTCAGATCAAAGAAATAGGCAGATAGAGCGCTCAGAACAAGCGAGTGGGTCCACCAAAGTTAATACAAAACCAAAATCGAATACAACGTCGCGACAGTACTAAGCCACGCGTCGTACCAAGCTGCACGTCGTTGTTGTTTTTTCCCAAAAAATGCCGTCTCGTGTCTTTAGCCATAGTAAAAATTGTTCTCAAAAACAAAGAAAACATTATGGAATGTAATTCTATTTGATTTTGTATTAACTTTGGTGAAGACACTCGCGTGTTCTGAGCGTTCTATCTGCCTATTTCTTTGATCTGAGCTTTCCGCATAATAAGCGATCACTTCTCATATTTTCTGTATTATTATTTACTTTATACTAACTTCTAGGTCGTTGAGCTATCAACAAGCTATCTTTTACGGAGACGTATTTGTGAAATTGTTACTATCACGTGTTATTCTTTTCCCTATTAATATTTTTGTACCCTTTTTATTAAAGTACGGTAGTGTTATGATTTTATAACTTGTAAATAATGTATACTGTACATAATAAGTAGGATTATAACGTAAAAATAAATAAAAAAGTTAAGATAATTAATCACAAAAATCCAAAACAAGATTATTACGGTAATTGGATGATTTAGTACCGTGCGAGTCGATCACTAACTTTTCTGTGTGCGATACGCATGAACTTAATTAATTGGTGTGCCAATTAACTCCTCCAAAATTACGTAGGTACCTAATAATCGGCACACATTTAATTTGAAAAAGTACTGTCGTGCTCACCCGTCTCAGAAATAATAATCTGAAGATTATTCATTTGGATAAGGATTAAGTATTATCATTATTATTTAAACAATATTTGATCAATTCAGGTTACTGAGATTAGCACTTTAAGCCATTCCAAAAAATAAATTAATAAATAAACAAACAAAAAAGTAAAAAGCAAAGACATTAAACTATATACGAGCAGTAGACGGGACATCACGAAGGTGATAATTTTTGAGTCTAGTAGTCGCGTTGCTATGCAACGCTTAGATAGTGCTACTGACGCACGGCATCAACAATGTTGTATGACAATTTACGCTCTATAGGTTCTTTTAAATCTCTTTGGTAAAAAGCAAAGAAACTGTTCAGCTTTTTAATATTAGTAGGTACAAATCAGAAAAAGTACTAAGCTAGCATAAGTTTAAGATGCAAATCATCCAATTACCCAACAAAATTATGTACAAGCCTATTCCTTAGCAACAGAGCATCAAACATTCAAAGTAATTCATTACGTATATGACTTCGGGGTAACCTCGCTCCATCGTAGTTCTTATCTTTGTTTCTGAGCTAGACTGAGGCCAAGAACGAACCGTCTGTAAATTAAAAAAATAGAAGCTGAATATAAAAAGTTTTTTTTTTTTATGAAAAGACGGTTAGTCTTCGGAAATTAGAGAAAAAGAAATAAGTAAAAACTTTTCTTTCTGAGGTTTGTGGCAAAAATGCAATGAAATAAGGATCATACCCACTGACTACTGAAATAAAAATATTTTACATGCTTTTGATTTTGTTTTCGATGTGGGTTACAAAAACATTTTAGTACTGACTAAAATGTTCAACTGCTTTTACTGAAAAGCCTGACAGCCTCTTCTACTTACGCTGCGTGACAGAAGTTTCCCAGACCACCCACATTTCACCAGTTACATGATCCGAATGTTTAAGTTTCATTTAACAGGCTCAAATTCCAACTACTGAACAACTCCATAAAACTTTGTCCAACATTAAACCCGGTGTTTGTGCTCATCACAAGCGCTTGCCATAGAGAAATAAATAGCTAGCCAACTGCCTTCGCACTGGTGCAATTCAAAAATGAAATATTTCCATGTAAGAACAAGACAATTTATGACAATGAGAGTATGACGTAATGTATTTAAGTGTAAGTGTAGCTATCTCCTTATGAATAAAAAAAAATCGCTTCCGTAGTTCCAGAAAAACAGTGGTGTAAGAATTCTTTGAATGCGGTCCAGCAGTTTTTGAGTTTACTCATTAGAAACATACAGATCCTTCCTCTTTTAAATAAAAATATAGATTTAGAGTAAATTGGTTCCTTGTAGGCAAGCGTGCTTCACCTTCGACCACGTTGCTTAATATCGCTGCTACTAATATGAGCTAGCGAGAACACACAAAAAGAAAAAAATATATAGGAAGAGAGTGAAAAACTTACTGAAATAACAACCAGTGCATTGCCAACACCGCCAATGACTACCAGGATGCCATAAAACGTCAGGAGTAACGCCCTCGTCGTATCATCCACTTTTCTGTTCTGCGCAAATTTTTCGAGAAGAATGTTCGGGTGCTGAATGCCTCTGGAAGCTTCTATCAGCCATCTTGCTGATGCGTTTAGACTGATATTCTGGTTGGGCTCCAGCCCCTGTAACAATGGAAAATACAGTGTTATTTGTGAGTATTTTACCCGCCTAGTCTTTTCGCAATTATGAAACCCGTGACTGGCAATGTGACCTCCACGACTGAGTTAGTGCTGCTAATAAAGTAAGTCTCGTTATAATATTTTTTATACGCAATAACGCTTTCGTCGCGTCTTCGCAAAGATTGTTTGATTCTTTGTGAGTAGTGGTTGCAATGGCCTAATTTTTTAAGGCGTCTGGAGTACCTAACAAGAAGACACAGGTTCGAACCCTGCTCGCAGATGAATTTTTCGTTCCTAAAAATATTTTAGCGTAAGTCTCGTTGCCAGGACCTATGATCGACTAACTTTTAGTAAGGACTTTAAAAGCAAATGATGATCTTTTTTCAAGATAGCAGCTTATACAATAAGTATAGCCATTTTGTATTCCATAATATTTGTAAACAAAAGATAATAAGTACGTATCGTTTGAATGGCTATTCACATAAGCTGATCGAAGACACGACCCTAATAACAATATTATGAGATCCAAAATCACTCCAAATAAGGAAATATCTGGAGTCATTTTGTGTCCCAAAAGCTATTTTGAATATTGCTTGAAGGCAAGTTTTTAGAAGGACACACATTGTGTCCCTAATCTGAATAAATGGATATGTTACGGACGAAGTCGTAAGAGATGCAAATTCTACAGCCCCCGGTAGGATTTACTTAGCAGTTAGATTAACAAGGGTAACAGAAAGAAATAGCAATGAATAGAAATAGACAAGAAACAGTTACGTTTTTTTTTAAGCGTTGTAAATTATCAAGGGATTCCTCCCATCCCGACAGACTCGTACTGTTAACTGACTAAAATCCACGGTGTCCTTCAATAGCTCTTTACGTTCAACATTGCAACATAAAACAATACTGTACACATTAAAAAAACAATGTAGGTATAACAATTTTATATTATAACCATTGTCGTTTGTCGTTCTTCAGTGCTAAGTTATATAACATTCAACGTACAGATTATATGAAACACATATTTTAAGGCAATGTTGTATAATGTGTTATGTTATACAAGTCTGTAGGTACGCACCGTTAGAACGATAAAAGAGCTCGTAACAATAACTAACCACTTTTTTAAAAAAGCGTACGTTATATACCTACCTATGTATTTCTTTTTCCTTTGTACAAACAAATATAACCAATAAACTGTTTATGACAAGGTAAGTTATGAAATCGAATAACAGAAGCCAAAGATCAAAGCTTGAATTCAATAGTGAAATGTGACGGGCAACAATACAAAATAAACAGAACGCAAATTGAATTTTATTTTCTTTCCATTTATCAAGAAACTTTTCTACAATCCAATGTGCAAAGAAATTCCAGTTAAAAGTATTTCTATATTAAGTCTTGAATTCCTCCTATTGTAATTATGTCTTAATTTATAAAGGTGTACGTAAAGGCGCTTTTGCGCAGCTACAAGCATTAGTAAGTTGCATAAACAAAATGTGACAGAAAAAATGCAAACACGCGTTAACATAACTATTGCATTGTTCTAAAGGCGTAGGGTCGCGGTACTAACGAATTACCGTGACCCCGGAACGTAAAGGGCTATTGAAGGACACCGTGTATTTTAGTCGGTACAAGTCTGACAGTCCTTACTCTCAGACTCTTACTGACTAAAATCCAAAGTGTTCCTTTTAGACAGTTCTAAGACTTCCCTATTGAGGCTCGTCAGATACCTGAAATTTTTTTGAAGCGCGCCGTTAATACGTCCCCTGACGACTAAAGTTACATTCAGTCGGGTACGCAGTAAAACGATTTTAATGAAATATGGCTGAAAATCTCCATAATTATGGGACTTTCAGGTGGAAAAACGTGGTAATTGAGATATGTTGAATCATCATAATATGAAGGGAATTTTGTCAAATTACTTTTAGGGGTTTTAGAGGAAAGTAAAGTATGACGGCATTTGAATTTAGTATGTGACAAAGTATGGCTTTGTTGAAGTATTAATTAATAATGATGTTAAATGCAATAATCTACATGGACATTATCAATTTTTATGTTTTATTTTTAACACTGCTCCTCTCCAATAAATAATAATTCCTAAATAGTGTTCGTTTAAAAATATAGAGAAACAGTCAATTGTATTCAGTGCGGCTTTCAGATAGTCTGAGAGTGTACAAAGTTATAAAATAATACTTGAGAACAGGGTGTCGAGTCTGCTAATTATTAGTCAGAATGGCGCCACAATGGCGTTTCAATTTTCGAACCATTTTTTACTCAGCAGTAAAAAATGGTTCGAATAAGCACTACAATTGAAACGCCATTGTGGCGCCATTCTGACTAATAATTAGCAGACTCGACACCAATAGCAGTTAGGTTACCGGACACCGGATACCGGATGTTTGGCGAGCTTTAAGGCCGGGTCTATGGTTTAAAACAATATACTGTGTATACTTATAATTGCCTTAATGAAGTATTTCCTATCAGTTAATTTGAATTTGCTGTAGAATAGTCAGGCGCGGGGTTTCATTTGGATCAGAAAGATAAATGGCACTAAGGTTGCTTGAGAAGTGGTATATTCACAATTTCTTCACGAGAACACTAATTGTTGTTGTTGTTGAGGCGTGCGACACCAGACTGCCCGTTACATTCCCCCGCGCTATATTCATACGCTCGACCGTAGGCAAGGTGTGGGGGTGAATCGTCCCCACGCTTTCTCTCCCTCTTCGCCCGCCTACGCTCGACGTTTACATACACATGTATAGCGCGGGGTTTTTGCCTATTGTTCTATCGTTCTTTGTTACATCATGGTATTTTCTCTAACTTCTTACAACTAAAACTATAGCACTTCACTTGATGTACTTGTCCGTTGGGTCCGCGCACTCCCACACTAATCACTCGCGATCATTTGTCCGTTATTTGTTGTCCACGCGCACTTTTGATCGTTAGCGGCACGCGTTCGCCCTTGGCGTTCCCGGCCAGGACGCTGTCGATCAGCGATACCGTCGCACCGTCGTCCAGCAGAGCGTAGCAGCTCTCTTCTTTGCCTTCGCTGATGACGTGCACCAGCGTGATCTTGAGAAGCGCCTTACCGTTGTAATCGCTGACGTTCGTCACACTTTCCGGCTTCTTGTCGACTTGTAAGAGGTTGTGGTGCGCAAAGTTGCAGTTGCGGCTCACTCTCTTCGAGTGCCTGCCTCCCAAGCAATTAAAGCAGAGCTTTTGTTCTTTGACAAACGCCCAGCGCTCGTTGACGTCCAGATCATTGAACCGCTTACATGATGCGAGCGTGTGTTTTTCTTTATTCAGACGACACGAATCTTCCATCATTGGCGTGTACGTGCAGCCGCTGTATATACTTGGCTATCTTCGCTGGTGGTGCGCTTGCTCGCAGTTAGTTCGGCGCAGCCGCGGGCATGTCCAACGGCACGTAGTATGACGACGCACGTGCCAGGTTACTCAGGAATTCTGAGAGCATCTCTAGACTCGGAGACACCCTCATGTCCAGGCCTTGACTCGCCGCTATCCCCATCGCGAAGTCTCCGTACTGTGCACGATGTACCGGCGTGAGCTTATTCAGTAGCTCGCTCACCAGCTGCGGGTTATTAAGGTACCCGTTAGCACACACACTCTTCAGCAGCGACACGCAGTTTCTCACTGTTGCTGAGAATCTCCTTAATTCACGGCCGCTTTCAGTTACTTTCGGTAGTTCGCGTACTTTCTTCAACGCGCACTCTAAAATGAGGTTGGGGTGTCCGTATTCTTCATCCAGAGTCTTAATGATCTCTGACGGGCTGGCCGATCCTCGAAGTAAGTCTTCCACCGCTATTCTCGCCTCGCCTTGTAGCGACGTTTTTAACCTTGCGAGATTCTCGTGCGGTACGTCCATTTTACTCAGGAATTCTGAGAGCGTCTCTAGACTCGGAGACACCCTCATGTCCAGGCCTTGACTCGCCGCCATCCCCATCGCGAAGTCTCCGTACTGTGCGCGAAGTACCGGCGTGAGCTTATTCAGTAGCTTGCTCACCAGCTGTGGGTTATTCAAGTACCCGTTAACACACACACCCTTCAGAAGCGACACGCAGTTTCTTACTGTTGTTGAGAATCTCCTTAATTCGCGGCCGCTTTCAGTCACTTTCGGTAGTTCGCGTACTTTCTTAAACGCGCACTCTAAAATGAGGTTGGGGTGCCCGTATTCTTCATCCAGAGTCTTTATGATCTCTGACGGGCTGGCCGATGCTCGAAGTAAGTCTTCCACCGCTATTCTCGCCTCACCTTGTAGCGACGTTCTTAACCTTGCGAGATTCTCGTGCGGCTTGAACTCGTATATCGACGTAGTGTCGTGGTACATTTTCTTGTAGGACAGCCACTCCGCCGGGTCGCCTTTAAACGTTGGTAGTTCGTAGGCCTGTCTAGGTACCGGTTGCGGCCGCGCGAGGCTCGCGATTGCTTCCGCCAGCTGGTCTATTTTTCCATCGCGTGTAGACCTGGCCTTGTCGACTTCTTCGGCGCCCGTGTCCCACTTGGGTGCGTCGCGATTCGACGCGCGTGCGGTGCCAGAGTTAACTATCGGAGTCACTGGGTACGCGGGCTCGCGGTGCGGGACGGGCCTTAGCGCACTGATCGGAGGCGCAGGTATTCGCTCGGGCTGTACCGGTGGCGGCGGCGGCGGCGGCAGCGCGGTCGCGGGCGCGCGTTGGAATATTTCACATAATATTTCAGACACTGGTACCTGGGGCTGTGTCCGTGGCGGTGGCATGTCCTGACACATCGACAATTGCTCTTGACGGGTCGCGACGGGCGTCGTGTGCGTGACCCATTCTTCTACGCGGCACGCGGTTGTTTCTTCCGCTTCGGAGCATAAATCTTCCTCAGCGGCCGCGTCTATTGCTGCTAGGTCTGCTTCTAACTTCTTTTGCACTAATTTTTCTCTCATTTTCACTAACTCTTTTTCAGCCTCATACTCGGCCCGTCGTCGCAGGTACTCGGCGCTCTTCTGGCTGTTCCTTGACGAGGTGACGCTGGTACCGGATCTTATTTTTCTCGCTGTCACCGACCGCACTGACGTCGACATATCCCGGTAGTCTATGACTCGACCGGGACCCGTCAGTGGGATGACTTGCGTCTGTTCCGGGTGCAGAGTTGGCGCTGTTGATGTTGAGCCTGGAGCCCTGTCCGAGGGTACGCCAGAGTCCGCTTCGAGAGCCCTCTTCCTTTGGACGTCCTCTTCTAAACGCCTCAGCTTGCTTCTCGTTGTGACGGCACGTTTCTCACTCATTTTCACGTTTTATGCTTTTCACGCAATCTTCCTGATCTGGCTCGAAGGACCAAACTTGTAGAATATTCAGGCGCGGGGTTTCATTGGGATCAGAAAGATAAACGGCACTGAGGTTGCTTGAGAAGTGGTATATTCACAATTTCTTCACGAGTACACTAATTGTTGTTGTTGTTGAGGCGTGCGACACCAGACTGCCCGTTACATTCTCCCGCGCTATATTCATACGCTCTACCGTAGGCAAGGTGTGGGGGTGAATCGTCCCCACGCTTTCTCTCCCTCTTCGCCCGCCTACGCTCGACGTTTACACACACATCTATAGCGCGGGGTATTTTGCCTACTGTTCTATCGTTCTTTGTTACATCATGGTATTTTTCCTAACTTCTTACAACTAAAACAATAATAAGCATTGTTACCGTATCACAAAAAAAAATGCGCTCTGGGAAGCCCAACGTTATAAAAATTACAGTCGGCATTTGTTAAAGCCCTAAACAATAAAAACAATTAAAATAAGGCCCTAAACTTTACATTTCCGACAAACACTTTTTCTTAATTGCCAGTTCACAATGCAGTTTACAAAAACAATTCGCTGTACAATAAACATTTAAACCTTGCAGCTGTGCAAGGCGGCGGAAGGGCCTGGGCCCGAAGAATAGTTTATTATAGCTGTTGCTTTAAAGCGCAAGAAACAAACTGAACAATTAAATAAAGCTATGCTATATACAAAAACTAGTTTCAATCTAAGTACTTATTTACTAGCTTGTACAAGTGTTTCTCAGGATGCTGTGCTCCTCAACATATGCAGTAAAAGTTGTGCATCTAAAATATCATTAATCATGTCTATTTTGTGTGTATTTTTGAAACTTGATTTGTATTATCATTATTTTGCTCTCCAATGTCTAAGTCGGGACTACCATCAGGTAACCGTGACCCGGAGCCTAAAGGGCCATTGAAGGACATCGTGGATTTAAATCTATAAAGCTGACAGTCCGTTCCGTCCCGCCCTGGGCGGGAGGACTCTTTTGATAATAGCAGGTAAAAAGAAAAATGTCTAATAACTCCAATTCATGGACAAAAACTCCATGCAAAATGCTGTCATGGAATCTTAAGACAAAACGAAAATATACCATGAATATTATAACATGTTCTGCATGTTAACAATTCAATATTCCCGATACATAATATCTGTGCATAATTACAGACTGCCGATGCAGACATAATGCGGAAGGCATATTAATTACTATCAATATATCAGGAACGTGTATGTTAAGGCCATGCATTGCATGGAAGGTGTACATTACCTCAGCGAGAGGAGTATTTAAGGTGAAACAACTCAACATTTTTTCCATAGAAACTTCGTTGGGGTTTTACTCCACTATTTGACAAGGTACATCCAAAGTTAAACATGGTATCGTCTTGTCTCATTATTAATTTTGTTTGTACGGCAGTGGAATTTTGAAATAACAAGTAATTAAAAAGTTACGAGCTTCCAAAGATTCGTTTTTATTGCTAATTTTAACAGAACTTTTGGCGTAAATTAGAAATTAAAGAAGCATCAAATTT
Organism: Agrotis segetum; assembly: GCA_036375495.1. NCBI lineage: Eukaryota > Metazoa > Arthropoda > Insecta > Lepidoptera > Noctuidae > Agrotis > Agrotis segetum. Next base: position 128,222 of record JAQSVV010000132.1, read on the forward strand.
CCAAAACGAAGTCCGTACCGACACAGCACATTTATCGAAGAATTCTATAAATTTTATTTGAAATTGATTAATGCAGTGGTTTTTTCATAAAACCCCTTCTTCCAAAGGCCGTTTCGTATTTTTAGACGCGCGCCTCTTACTCTGAATGGTCGTGCATCTCACTGAATAATGTTTTCCCCTGTTTTCTCCACGGGGGGATGACGCTCGCGGACACATGAACAATATGGCTCGATTTCAGGTGAAATATCATGGTTTTTGACCATGCCTGCCAGTGAGTTCGAGCTTGCAAGTAGCGCTGCCATAATACCCTCTTATTATCTGAAGCTTGAAATTAACAGGGTATTACGTACCCTAGTACCCTGTTTCACACTATTTCATTACCGTAGCTTCGGCCAGGTGTAGGTTGGGAATTATCCCAAAGGATTACCGGCACAAAAAGTAATGGGTTTTAAATAATTCTATGCTCATTTTAACATGCATTTTATATTTATGTGGGCATTAAAATTTGCGTTGAGTTAACTTTCACAGCGGTTGTGGGTCTGTCAAAATGTGTTAAATGGTTACCGTGGTGGTTTTTATACAGGGTGGAATTTTGTAATACGTGGAGGGAAAGTACTCTTAAACTGCAAATAGAAAATTTTACTCAAAGGAAACATTCCTTTATTTTTGAATAGAAAACAAACTGCATTCTAGTTTCTAAAATTCTTTTCTCCCTAACCCGGGAATAGAACCGGCTAAAATGTGAAAAATTATACACTGTACTTTTATTTACAAACATGATAAAAATGAAAGGAAAACCAGGAAATCTTAAATTAATTTAATTATTTACAAAATCTCTAATTTACAGATCTCTATCAATATTCAAGTTGTAGTTTGAATGACTGTTTTCTTTTCTTGCCTTGCCTCACTTACTTGGAAATGACCTTCAATAAAACTTAGAACGGAGCGAACTAGAATTTCAGAACAAAACTAAAAACAAAAACCGGGTAATTTAAAATAAAGAAGAAGTATAAGTTTTACTTATTGTAACACTGTGGAAGTTTAAAGAAACTTCCAAAGTTCTGTTTGGCATTGTAAGGCTTTGCATTCAGGGATTATGAACAAAAACTTACTAAGAAATTTTCTCAGTATTTTTGTTTGAGTTTGTCTAGTTGAAACTGTCTTAGTTTCTTCTAACATAAGGTTTACGTAGTCTTTAAATTGTTTTCATTCAAAGGATTTTGGAAACATGTAAATTAATTATTATCATGTTTGTTAGGAGCTGCCGCGTCTACTCTAAGTTTATTTTTTGCTTTTGAGTTCGATGTTTCGTGGGTTTATTTTTATTTTGAAAAGGTTTTATGATTTGGAAAGTTAAATAAAAATTAATTCTGGTTGGAAAAACATCTATCTCTATTTCTTTTCTTTGTCTGCACACCAAGCAGTTTCCAAAAATAACATAATTTATATCTTGTAGCCATGGATACCGTAATCGGCTGCCATGGTGAGATCCGATTTTTTTTTTAATAAATAAAGCGTACTGGCTCTTGTTGCAGTCCAAAATTATTCCATGGGAACATAATATCCGAATGGAAAGTTTATCTTCGTACAAAAAAATAGTTACAAACATACATCCATCCTCACATATTTTTATAGTAGGTGGTACTAGTAAGAACTAGGATAACATTCGCACAACTTTTCTGTTACCACAGACTAACATCCTTCTTATGAAAGGGAAATATGCTTTCTCCTTTTGAAAGTGACGAAAAAGAGGGAAATATTTCACCTTGCGGGTCCAGTATAATTCAGTTGCGGCGACATTTAAGTGATTCATGAGAAATAGGTAAGTCATTTTAACAAACACTAACTTTTTTCCTCGAATGATGTATTGCCACTTCTATTGAATTACCGGTGTATCCCCTTAACATGTGGGTGGGAATAACATGTTTTTCACTTCCGTTCGTCCTAAACCATCGATCTATCATTCACTCTTCGTTCGTTCATAATGTCATTCGGAAAATAGTCCTATCCATCTTATCTAGAGTGTCGAATTTTCGTTTCGTTTTTTTTTAAGGTGTAAGACTTCTACGCAATCAAGTTTTAAATTCATACAAAGGCAGGAGCAGTGTTGGCTCAGTGGTATCGGTCCCGACTTACGAGTTGTAGGAATGTAGGTCATGGGTTTGAGCCCCGCCAGGCGCATTACTTAGTGTAATTTATTTCATCACCACTGCTCTCAAAATAGTGAAGGAAAACCTCGTGAGGAAACCGACATGTTCTAGAACCGAAAATTCGAAGACATGTCCGCGTGGAGGATTATGGCCCACTCCCTTTCACAGAGAGGAGGCCTGTGTCCCAGCAGTGGGAACATTATAGGCTGATGATCATGAAAGGCAGAAGAATTATGTATTGCTGTAACATAAGTTGAAATCGATTTTTTAATATTAAACAAATCACTAAGACGGCACATGTAAGATTCCATAGTCATTTTCTCAAAACGGAGTTCCGATTCCGAAACCTGGCCGTTCCGAATCGGAATTCCACATTTCAAAATAAATAATTATGGAATCAATAATCCGAATTTCAAAGAAAGGCGATTTTATTCCTTATAATAGAATATTTTCCCAATCATCAAACTCCAAAAAAAAAAAAAAGATTTTGTTGAAACTTTGACAAAACTCTTTCCAAATAGGTACGTGATCATAAAAAAATCACGTCAAATAAAATCCATTATGATGTAAATTCAGAAAAGTCTCCAAGCTACAATAAGCTTCAATTGGCCGCAAAATATAAGTCTATAAATCGTGAAAAGATATCTTCGAATTTTTTTTTATTTATTGATCGCAGGTGAAACCTATGAGACGTGAAAGGGATAGGTTCTTTATGAGATTCGAGACACGTTCTGATCATAAATCTTTTATATCTCTATCATTGTCTATTATTCTTAATATTTTTATTCAGAGTGACAATCAAGGCCCTAATGTGACTTATCTAAGATACGAAGGACATTTACTAAAGCATAAAATTAAGTAATATAACGTGGCACAATATTGCAATGAATTTTGATGCGATCATCTTGATCATTTATTAACAGAATATTGTATGTCTCATCATCATCATCAGCAATGGACGTGTACACCACCTAAGCTTTACGTCATCTATTTTCGATATCAAAGTAGCGCGGACGCGTACTGCCAGAATAGTAACGCGCGCGATTCGCCGTCGCGTCTGTGGTTTCCAATTCGATGGATGTTTGTGTGTACCTTCCACGGTCCACCCACCTTATAATATAAGAGTAAAAATTTTAATTTTTGTTAAAAACTACTGTGTCGATTTCATAAAACTTTCACCATTAGAAAGCTACAGAGAGTAATAAATGTATACCATAGCTGTGGCTCTTTCCTCAAAAGACCATCTTAGACACCCGTACTTACATAATTAATATACTTTTTGTAAAAAATTCTAACAGTCAGATATGTAACAGGAAATAGAATAAGTATATAAGTAACACTTTGTCGACTTCAAGGATTTAAGTCTAGATTATCTGTGGCAAGTCTGTTTTTTCTCTTCGTTCCAGTAATTTATTTACTTCTTACTGGTAAAAAGTGCTGTCAGAGATATTTTGTAACGTCTAGGTAAGACTAGGTATGAACACACTAGGTTTTTTTTTAAACTGTCATTCCGACAAGTCGACTTAGATGTCAAAAAAGTGACATTTTACACGTTTCTTACTATTTTTTAAAACTGACAGAAGACGCAATAGTCGCTGTAGAAAATACGTGTATGTAGGATTGTCGCGACAATACGAAATTATACTGAAACGCCAAAAATCCTTGTAGATTTTTTCTAAGTAATGAACGTTTATGTAAAAGCAAAATATGAAATACCTGCTCATTTAAATGAGCCTTCTTTAGAATTTTTAGGCATCTTACTCATAAAGAAACTCTTCCACAAATAAAAATAAAAAAGTACTAAATTAATTCACTAAAACACCAGAAAATAAAGAAAACACTTTCTTTTACTTTTATCATCGTTTCTTTTATCTTCATTATGCGGTATCCTCTCTAGCTAAATATTTACATTTGTATGCAAACGTTCTTAATGTTCTCTGTTGAACAGAATTACTTATATTGGACTAGATTTCTTTTTATTCGTTAGGGCCAGAGAAAAGAGCAGGTGGATAAAAAAAAGAAATTTGAATAATATTATTTATGTTTGATGGTGAAAAATTAAACGGAGGTTTAAAATTTGGTTGTAGCGAACATAAATCGATTTATGGTTTTTTTCGTAATTAAGTCATTATCAAAAGGTATCTCACCACATGTCGATAGGTAGCGGGACTGTATCATCTAGTAACCGTGACCCTGGAACGTTAAAGGCTACTGAAGAACACCGTGGATTTAACTCAGTACAAGTCTGTCAGTCCTTCCCGTCCTGCCGTGGTAGGAGAGGAATCATTAATTGATGATTCTACCACGCTTAAAAAAAAACATACGAAAGCACACACTAACGACAAAACTGTATCAGTGAAGTGTAGGAAATGAAAAACACGAATTATTCCCGTTGGATCACACTTTTGGATCCCATTTTTTAGGTAGTCCCGATGAATACCATTTTTAATTCCCGTTGAATCCCATTTTTTTACAACATGTGTACACATGGCTACACATCAAGCTATACAAAACCAGTATAAGCTGATCGTTGTTTGCGCGGAATGACCATACAAAGCGAGACCGCGATAAACTGGTTTTGTATAGCTTGATGTGTTGCCGTGTGTACATAAATCAGAAGAAAACTGTTACCGTTATTTTACTGATGTATTCTGAGTAACTAATTTATCGTAGGAAAAACAGTTTAATTTCCGCGGTTTGTGCCACGTAGTAGTGGACACAACCGTTTCATTTTATGCGAGCGTACCAAGCATAAACTAATATGTAATATGCGTCACAGACGCACATTTCAGCCATCGCTCTCAATAATGCTTCAAGCAGAGCCACAATGCTCGTTTCCACCACAAGAACATCCATCACAAAAAGCCATTTAGCCATGCGCCGTACAGCAATTGCGTTAACGCTAACAGCCAAATACATTAATTAATTAAAATGGCTGCCACATAAAGTTTATTGTGCAATATTTGACGTGTTGTTCGCCCCATAACTTTTATGATAAAGCCCCACTTTACGTGTACTTTGTGTATGTGGAACATTGTCGTATTATATTATCGACGGTTATTGGTTCTTGTGTGGTAAAGAATTGTAGGGTTGTTGTGTTGCTGTGCGACCAAGATAACAACAAAAACGTCAATGACATAAGTAAATCTGTTGAATGTCATCTGAAAACCCGCATGTAACCCGCGCAAGTGCCTCAACATGCTCAAACTACATGCGCCGTGTACACGCAGCCCGCGGGTAGCTTGATCAAGTAGCTTGCGCATGTTACTCGCGCGGGTAAACCGCAAACTACAAGCACCCTTAACAAAAAACTGTTTCGCATCAAAATATCATATTCATGAGTAGGTTTTACAAAAAGAAAAAAACAATTATATATTATTCATACGTATGCAAAGAAGATATTGTAGCGTAATTAAAATGAAACACAAAAAATATGCGAAAATCATAATGACAGGGTTTGAAAAAGGTATCATTATTGTAATGAGAAAGGATGAATAAAAAACAAAGAAGCAAAAAAAGGATTTTCCGAAACTGGTAATGTTTATTCCTTCACCTATATTTATAGCAAGTAAAAATGTACCTACATATAATAATTAAAAATACCCCAGCTTCGTGGGATTGCTACTTTTTACAAGCCTTAATTGAGTCGATAACTCAAATCATTATAAAATTATTAACCCTTAACCACCCAGTATGCTTTTATAACGTAACGGACCAGTAGTGTCCACCAGACACATTACACAAATAAACGAATTAGGTAAAAAATGCATTTAGTTTTCTAGATTATTATGTGCCTTGATATTATGATAGTAGCTGTAGCATTGATGTGTACATAAATAATCATATTTTTCTTATATTCTAGTAACAAAAAAAAATTTTTCAAAGTGTTCTATGAAAATGTTACGACTCATAAAGCAAAAAATTACTCAGATATTTGAGATATTTTTGGAGTACAAATTAAGGCAACGCTTCTTCCTTTCCACAGCGATTCATATGACGAGACTGCAGTATGTTCCTATGACATGCTGCATGGCTGCTAGAGGATGATGATAACGTATCATTACGACATTTTGTTTTGTCTTCTCACCACATTAGTTGCGATTTTACGTGAAAATACGAGTATTTTATGTGTATTCTGCTTGCGTATGTACTAATCAGGGTTCAGAATTTTCCACATAATATTAGTCCAATGCCTACAACATTTATAATGTATAAAAAAAAAAAAAACTATTTATTTTATGTCGCACTGTACCTACACTTCTGATCTGGTAAAGCGTATCGACTTGCACTTGTGGTTTCATTACTTCATCTCAGGTTTGTTTGAAGTGCTATTTGTGCCCAAAATACGAAAACATGTGACATCTACCAATCTGCATGGAGCCCACATGGTGGATTACAGCACCTTTCATAGAGAGGAAGCCTGTGCCGCAGCAATTGAAGCATTATACTGATTATGTTTGTATAGGTCATCGCTTGCTTCTATTTCGTTGCCATAATGCATCGTAAACAAAAAGAATAATAACACGGTCGTTTTTTGGTGCATATGAGATTATGTAATCTAATCTGTGCTGTTTGATTTTTAGCCATTTCTTAGAACGTAAGAGTGAACAACTGCTTTATTATTATAAACGTTTATGAGCACCGATACAAACAAAATGCAAGTACAAAGACAATGATTGTAACAAAAACAAAGGTCTTAAGAGTTCCAATTGGTTACCCGATACTATGTGATAAAGGTTTATATAAATAAACAATCTAATTTTGAACTAGAGTCAAACAAAATGTTACTGTGTCTGTTGGACACTTGTGGGTGGATAGGTTACTTATTTAGTTTTTTATTAATAAATATTTAAATATCCCCTTTACGAAAAAAAACCTTACAGGCTTAGGTTTGTAAAGAATTGATGATAGATTAGAAAAAATATCAATATTCAAAAGTAAATACTTTAGATTTTATTAGGACTCAAACACAAAATTGTGTCCGCGAGACACTTGTGGGTGGTTAAGGGTTAACTAGAGCAATGAACTGACTCTGACCTCACTTTGCTAAAACATTAAAGAGACGTTTAAGTGCTGATAGACCTTCTTGCAGCACTTGTAACATAACATCGAGTTTGCGGTTTTAAATTTTGTCGAACCCAATATTTTAAAACAATAAAATTTACTTGATATGTTATTTTAAAGAAAAAATGCTTATTTGATAGGCATTTATTGGGAAATGGATATATAGGAGTATGTCTATTAATTTATTTTTGACAAATAAATCCCATGTTGTCGGGAATCGATATAATAATCGCTAAAACGCTCTCCTTTATTGTTCTGTAATGTAACATTTGCAAGAATGATCATTACAAATTAAAAATAACATTCCATCGAGAGATATTCGGAGAAATCTCAAGCACTTATGACAAGGTGGGTTAGTTAAATTGTAGCAAACTATGCGTTCTCGTGACATAATTAACACGAACAAAGCCGGAAATAAAAGCTAGTCTTCTCTGATAAACTCTTTGTAATGGACACGTCCCTCACAGCTGTCACAGAGCGTCCCATGGGTGAAGTTTAGGGTATTTTATTTTCCCTAAAGAGGAACTTTATGCGGAAATCTACCGATACGTGTTGTGGTTTTTTATTTAATCCCTTGATGCATCTGTATTCATGTATGAACACAGATTTTATTAGTATGGAGGGAAATGGAATATGATAAAAATTTAAACATTGTACGAGTAAGTATTATAATTAACGGCTTGTGTTTAAACACCACCCAAAAAAGTACCTATTTTACTACCAAAAAAAAAATCTAAATGGTTACTAAAATGGATAAATGGTCACCAAATAACGTTTTCTAAGTAATAAAGAAATAAATCTATTATGATTGTGTAATAAAAAAAATCTACCTAAGCAGGGTCGACGAAGCTCCGCTACTAACGCGGGGCTTCTATTTCTGTGTACAAGGTTTAAAGGAACCTAACCAAACCGAACTTCGGGGTGTGCCTGAAATCTTGCTAATTTATTGATGCGCATTTAAATTTTAGCCATAAATAACGGGCTGGTATCCGCAATTCCAGTATTATGCGAGTATTTTGTTATTTGATGAAGTTGATTATCTAATTCAAACAAACAGATTGGGGTAAAGGCATCTGTAGGTACCAGTTAATTTTATGGAAATTGTTGTCAATACGGTGAAAAATATTTATGAGATTGGCTAAATAAAAATGCATGAATGCTAGACTAGTAAATATTCTAGCACAATATAAAAGCATTACTCCGTATTGCCACTCCCGTAAAATGTTTTATAAATTTTATTGTTTATAGCTATTTTATGCTGTTTCCGATTGGATGAGACTGTTTCTTTCCCGGATACCTGTTATTTTTCTAGAAAATAAAGTTTGAACTTACAATATACTGTTTTATGTACATTTTATTAGGTTCCTGTTTCTGTTTACGTGTTTGACTTTACGCAGATACAAGTTTTGATGGTTCCATTAAGAGTGTAGTAAAAAGTATGATGCCGTCTGGGAACTCGGCATTGTTCTTTTTTAGAGCGACGACAATTTTTATTGAAGCACGTGATAAATAAGAACTTTAGGGTCTGTTCCATCTGATATCAAATTCTCCATAGCTTTTGTAATGTCACTGTATAAGGTACTGTATCAGTATTGTTATTGGGTGTACAATTGGACGCAGACAATTAGCGCATAAAGGCGCGTTCTCAAGTAGTGGCAGTATAAGACGGGAACGCGAGGTGTGATGGGAAATCACACAGTTAAGGGAAACTTAACACAATACTAACGTAGCGCAAGCGTCAACAGTCCTTTTTATACCTCGCGTACCCGTCTTATACACTGTTCCCCTATCTTATATTTCTATCAAATTCCTTAAAACAACATAGATAATTTTGATCATCATCATCAGCCGGAAGATGTCCACTGCTGAACATAGACCTCCCCCTTAGACCGCTACGCCGAACGACAATTCGCCACTTGCATCCATCGGCTGCCCGCGACCCTCACGATGTCGTCGGTCCACCTAGTGGGAGGCCTGCCTACGCTGCGTTTTCCGGTCCGTGGTCGCCACTCGAGAACTTTTCGTCCCATCGGTTGTTAGTTCTACAATCCATGTGGCCTGCCCATTGCCACTTCAACTTGCAAATTTTATGAAATATGTCGGTGACTCTGGTTCTTCGCCGAATGTCCATGTTCCGGATTTTATCCCGGAAAGATACTCCAAGCATATCTCTTTTCATTGCTCGTTGAGTGACTCTTAGTCTCTCTAAAAGGCCAGCAGTCAAAGACAATTATTTTATTTTTATTTATTTTATTTTAACCTTTATTTCAGGCAACTAAGGCCCATAAAAACACAATACATATATAAGTATAAAAATAATAACTATAAACTAATACATATTTTAAAACAATAAACTTAAAAACTATTGCACACGAAGTGACGGCGTCGTGTTACGCTGCGAGGTGTCGCGTAGCCGGCCTCGAAAACGCCGATATAGCACACCTTTCGGCCAAAAATCTTCCTTGAGGCAGGTCGCCAAATACTGGGTTGGAACGCGCACCACGAACGACTTGAAATTAGTGTTATGGCGCGCCTCCAACTTCTCCACCCTCAAGGTCCAGTTGGTCTTCATTCGCAGGTACTCCACAATGTCCTCAGCCTTTGTAGCGTGATACAAACGGGACACGTACAGCTGCGTCGTCGGTACTGCAGGACGTAGTAGCGTGTTGGGTCCTACAAGCGCTGTCCCGCACTGGTTGCGATAAGAAGGCTTCCTCTTCTTTCTCTCCACCTTGATGAAGCCGTCCTCATCGCATGTGTCCTTCGGTAGACCCTGCTGTTTGAGGTCCACTACAGCGCCTTTAGTCGCGGTCGAAACTGACCGACTCTGCTTTCCCCGTTTTGGTTTCGCTGCTTGTGGTTTGGTTTGCGACACAGCAGGTTTTGATTTGGCGACAATTGCGGAATAGGCACATTTTGGGGTCGATGTACCTATTACAGGCATCGCTTCCCCGGTAGGTACGACGCAATCAGCCGAACACGATGCAACGCCTGCATTTTTAACAGCCGGCGACGTAGACTCACTCGCTGACCGAAAACTGCAGACTGAAGCATTTTGTGCTCCGCGACGTGTGTTCACGTTGGAGCCTTCCGGTGACCCACTTGTCGGAATAGCGTTGCGCAACAACGCCACTTCGGCTCGTAATTCACCAATGATGTTCTCTGATGACTCCAACTTGGACTTCATCTCGGCCTGGCTCACCTTCAGAGACGTGATGTCCTTCAGCAGCCTGGTGACGTCGACGTGGTCGAAAGTGACGGGAGGCAGCTTGAGCAGCTCCTTCGCCACAAAATCTGGCACGTCATCCGGATCAGTCCTCTTGAGCAGGTCGATGATATCCTGCAGACTCTTCTCGCCACCATCCCTCCGGCGAGATGGCATTTGTCCGACTTGGTCGAGTGTTTGAAACAGCAGCAACTTGGCACTGCATACCTCTTCCTCTTTGTAGGAGGACTTGCAAATCTGCAAGATGCTGACCTCGTCCATGTAATCGATGGCATGCTTGATGAATGCCAAGAGCTCGTTGACAATGACCTGCTTTGTAGCCATTGCAAGCAAAATTGGGCAGCGGTTAATACTGCACAATACGCGAATATAAAATTCTTGCTGAGTAGCGCAAACGCGTCCGTTTCCGAGCGATCAGAAAATTATGACTCGTAACAACACAAAAAAAGGGTTTTTTAAGCACATTTCCACGGGGTTTGATCCCCAGTGTGTTTCATTTGTTACGATTTCAGGTAATTTAAGATCTCCATCCTTGCCTACTTATTTATTCACGGTCATACTTTTCCTTTTAAGAGAAGCTCCAAGGGGTTTTAAGGTAGTCTGTTGAACGAACACTGTGGATTTTGCGGAAAAATACTGCTGTATTCTGTTCAAACTTGTCTATACAGTGACGAATGTATGTCATTACAAAGACAATAAATTGGATAAAACCTTTTTCAAAAAAAATCAAACCGACGAAACATCGAACTGAAAAGCAAAAAAATAAATTTTGAGGCGGCGCCAAACAAACAAACATATAAATTAATTATTTGAAGAGCAGAATAGCTCGTTGTATAGCTTGTCGTGGTTGAATAGCTCGTCGAAGCTGTTCGTTGATTGTTTCTTTGGCGCCGCCTCAAAATTTATTTTTTTGCTTTTCAGTTCGATGTTTCGTCGGTTTGATTTTTTTTGAAAAAGGTTTTATTTTTTACTTTTGAGTTTCCTATCTCTTGCCAATTTCTGTAAAAAAATATAAGTTTTTTAATTTATATATTTTTTTTTTTGTTAACTATTGACGACCTCCTACACCTGCTTTCTGTCTTCATTCTCAAACTCTCACCGACTTTCATACTCCAGCTACGTGTAAAGTTCGCAATTCAATTCAATTTTATTTGCCATAAGTGTTGGTACAATTTAGGTCTTAACTATAATACAGATCCATAACACTTAGTCATAATTATGTGACATGCAAGCATTTTTGTTAATAATGTATCAATAATTTTTAAAGTCCAAATATAACTAAAATTCATTATTGATGTGCTTATAATATTAAATACATTCTCAACATAAACTAAACCATAAAAGCAGAATAAAAAAAATTATGTCATAGGGTACATATTTAAGTTTCTTATTTATTCTTTAATCTTTTATCAAATAAGTCATTTACTGAGTAGAAGTTTTTTTCCCTTAACCATACTTTAAGACACCTTGTAAACCGATTAACTGGTAAGCTTTTAATACTATCAGGTATAGCATTAAATATTCGACAACACATTGCATAACTATTCTTACTATACAACGCTGTCCTTGGAATTATGGGCAAAACTATTCTATTCCTGTGCCTATTACTTTTTTGAAATAATTCATGGGCTTTTTTAAATAACTCCGGATGCATTTTAACAAATTTAGCGCATTCAAAGATATACAGACTTGGAAGCGTGAGTATATTGAATTTTTTGAAGAAGGGTTTGCAAGATTCCCATGGACGGATTCCCGCTATTGCGCGAATGCATTGCGAACGCATCAAGATGAGTGACATGAGCCCAAATACGATATATGTAGTTTCTGTTAACGGTTAAGGATCTCTTACTTCTGCCCTCTGTCACCATCCTCAGACCCTCGATGACAATTATACCCCAGCTAGGTATAAAGTTTTCATCAAGACTAGTGAAATGAGCCCAAACACGATAAAGGTGCTGTTAACTCTTGAGGACCTCTTGCCCCTGCTATCCGTCACCATCCTCGGACCCTCGATGGCAGTGATACCTCAGCTAGCTCTAAAGTTCTCATCAAGCTGAGTGAAATGAGCCCAAACACGATATACTGTTGTTAGCTGTTAAGGAACTCTTGGGACTGACTTCACAAAATAATAGGGATCTGGAGTTGTTCCGATGATGGTGACGTCATCATGTTATGTTCTCCACATCTCTGCTATATAATAATGTCCTCAGAACTAAAATTGTTAACTTTATTTCAACAAAATCGCTTCATAATTGAAAATTCTGTAGGAAGATTGACAATTAATTCCTTTTTTTCTACCCTTAGAGGCCGATTTTAGTTTTGAAATTTAAATGGGACCAACTTTGAGATATACTTTTTTCAACAAAAAAAGAATTTTTAAAATCGGACCACGTTAGGAAAAGTTATGCGTGGTCATACATAAAAAAAAAAAACAAAAAAAAATATACATGTCGAATTGAGAACCTCCTTTTTTTTTCGTCGGTTAAAAATAAAGAATTTACAGACTCTTCTAACACTTACACTTAGTGTTACAGGGTTGACTCTAAATAAATCATAACCAATTTGATGTCTTCTGATACAAAAGTAAGTTCAATATTTGCCAACACACCGTATAATCATCACTTTGACACCCTTAATTAACAACTAAAAGTACACATTTACAATTTATAAGTAACTGCTTACGTGATACATGTGAAACACGTGGACGTGAAATTTGGTTAGACGATAATGTTTTCCCATAAATAAACAGTATCCTATTTATAAACTATTATACACATGCGTCGCAATTACCAAAGATTTTCAATGGAAAGTAAAATTCTAACCTTAAACATTTACATTGAGACGAATGACGTTAGGAATGGGTTGAAGAATTCGACGCTACCTACAGCGTGAACTTCGATGGCTTTGTTGGAAAGAGCGTTGGTCGAATGTAATACATCCGCAGGTTCAAATCCTGCTCATGGTTCGATTTTTTCTTTCCATCGAATATCTTTGAGTATCCTATTATTAATATACCTAGTTTATCACTTCCTATAGTTGGGGAGCCCAGGTAGGGAATTATGGTGTGACTCCAGCGCGTAAGTAAGTAAGTATACAATAACTACCATACAAGTAATGCTTTTTTTTACGAGGTAAAATCATCAAATGCCGTCCCGGACAAAGCGGGAGGGACTGTCAGACTCGTACTGACTAAAATCCACGGTGTTCTTCAATAGCTCTTTATGTTACGGGGATACGGGGTCATGGAAATGAGATAAGTCTCGCGACCAGTTATGTAAGTCCCGCGACCAAATAAGTAATACTTCAATAAATAATTCAGCTTGAAAAAATATTAATACATTTCGAAAATTCGATGGAACCCAAATTCATTCTTTATTCTGTTTGAAAATCGGATTATTGGTGGAGCAAACGTCATTCATTCTATAATAAAAGGTTGTAATGAAGGCTTTGAATGTAATTCAATCATAATATTAATATATCCTGCATTGGCATTTATTGACGGTTTCATTTTTGACATCTCAATTATTGGTGAAATGAGCTGGTATATAATGGGGCGTAAACTCAATTTTATTTTTAGCAGATTTATTATTTTTTGTACTTTTATGTTTTCAAATGTGACCTTTGACTTTGACGGTTGTTTTTTTTTTAACTTTCTCTCTTTGTATTTATCTTGTTTCGTACGAGCGTTTACAATCATAGAAACTGAAATACTGAAACTCTCAGACCCGGTATAACTACTTGAAGGCCATTATTTTGTATTATTTTAACCACGTGTATTGACTTTGGTGGACCCACTCGCGTTGTTCTGGGCGTTCTATCTGCCTATTTCTTTAATCTGAGATTTTAACAAAAAACTTCCTAGCTACAAACATTTAACTATATTTTATAATAAAGGTTTTACACTAATATAGCAGCGCCCCTAGTGAGGTAATATCATAAGACTTATCTTATACCATTCACCAATCAACTATGGGTTCGCCATTGCTGAAAACCGCATAGAAATCGGACAATTCATTTTAATATTATTGCAATATCATTTTGCACTATTATTGTAACATCCTCTAGTCGTGGTTACAGTGACCCGGAACATAACAGGCTACTGAAGGACACCGTGGATTTTAGTCAGTAGAAGTCTGACAGTACCTAATGGGTGGGAAGACTCATTAAAATTTGATGATTTTACCTCGATAAAAAAAGCATCCTCTAGCTAGTGAGTTACAGACGTAATTTTTATTATTTGGGAACATGCATTAAGCTACCACGTACACATTGCTAAAAGCAGAATTGTAATCGGACATTTCGTTTCGATTATATTGCATCATTATTATGCACTAATATTGTGGCGCCCCCTAGTGAATTACAGCTGTGGCGACTTAACGCCCCACATAATGTCCCTACCAACCACCAATGTAGCAACGTGTAATTATATTGTATATATGTATAAGTAGATCATAAGTAGGTACCGTGTAATTAGATTGTAAATATGTATAGTTGATTGTAAATATGTACAATTAGATCGTAAGTAGGTACCAATGTAAATAATTTTGTAATCAGTTTAATTGTTTAGTTTTTCTTTTGTTTCTTTAGGTATTGTCCATTGGCTAAAAAGCTCCGAAGTAATAGATACAATAGACTATTCCTCGGTCCTTTCCGCCGATTCACACAGCTGAAATATTATGTTTTATTGTACGCAGCTGCAGTGTTAAATTGTATTGTACAGCGAATTGTTTTAAACTGCATTGTGAACTGGCAATTAAGAAAGGGTGTTTGTCTGTAATGTTTATGACCTAGTGCCTTAACAAAATGCCAAATGTTATGTTTTATGTTTTTATACCGTTGGGCTTCCCAGAGAGCGTTTCTATTGTTTATTGGTAACAATGCTTACTATAGTTTTTAGTTGTAAGAAGTTTATCGCCAGCGACTGGGAAAGACGAATGTGTATTTTTGGTGGACAGTCCACGCGCAACCTTCCCACGAGTCAGTTCACTCGCTCTGATTATTTCCGTGATAATACATCTCTGCTGCTAGAAAGAACTTTTTCATTTCAACCTACCGGCCGACCCTTGCAACACTTACATCCCGTGCTACACGTTTCTAAAACGTTTAAATTCGCGTAAGCAACGCGAAAGTGGTGACCCCGACGTGATCGAGTATTTAGTAAACGTGAGCTTTCGGTTTATAAAGGGTCGGGCCGCAGTGATTAATTAACGGCAACGCGGCGAGTTGACAATTTGTGATACTCCGTGACATTCAAGTGAGTGCAAGTGCAATAACGTCATCATGACGGGTCCGACTGCAACCCCCGGTAGCGACAGTGTCAACGGTCCAGCTAACAGCTCCAGGCAGGTGTCGTTGCCGCAGATGGCTGAGTTCAACACAGCTGACCCTGAAACCTGGATGAAATGCGCCGAGACCTTCCTGAGGATATCAAAAGTTACCCGATCCGACAGAAAAGTGCTTGTATATCAGGTTTCAGACGCGGCAGTTATTACTCTCCGTAATGTGTGTGAGTGCGGTAGAGAGGCCTCCCGGCCACCGCGCACAGTTTAGTGCGAGTGTGCGGTATAGCTAAGTTAGTGAGTGCACGCCGCGACCCGACGACACTAGAGCAGCTCGCCGGCGCCACTGGACTCTAGTAATTCCTAGAGACGCGTTTAGGGCGATGTGTATAAATTAAGTCTAGAAATAGAATATGGTAAAATTATGATGTTGAATTCTGTTGCTGTCTTCGCTGGCCGCCCGAATGTCTGTTCATGTGTCGACACGACTTAGTATTGAAATAGCTTACATTTACACTCGTGTCGAAGAATTTGTTATAATTTAATATTTGACTGCATCTTTATTATGTTGTTACTTGATTGATGAGACTCCATAACTCAAATATGTTGTGTATGGTAGTAATTTCATGGTAGCATTAGTCATGATTCGGGTTCACACACCGCAGCCGAGGGAAACCCGCTAGAGGGAGCGTCAGACGCAAGTACTGCGACTGAAGCAACTGCCCACGACCGAACGGCAGACGCACCGTTTAGGAACCAACGCACGGTTCCGCGTAGGTCTAATAGACGTGTTCGTTTCCCTGAGTATTATCAGGCTGGTTTATCATGATTCAGATCACTAGCAGATTTATGTCCCAAATCACTTGTTTTGTTCCGTGATCTAAATCACTGGTAGGGGGGTACTTGTGGCGACTTAACGCCCCACATAATGTCCCTACCAACCACCAATGTAGCAACGTGTAATTATATTGTATATATGTATAAGTAGATCATAAGTAGGTACCGTGTAATTAGATTGTAAATATGTATAGTTGATTGTAAATATGTACAATTAGATCGTAAGTAGGTACCAATGTAAATAATTTTGTAATCAGTTTAATTGTTTAGTTTTTCTTTTGTTTCTTTAGGTATTGTCCATTGGCTAAAAAGCTCCGAAGTAATAGATACAATAGACTATTCCTCGGTCCTTTCCGCCGATTCACACAGCTGAAATATTATGTTTTATTGTACGCAGCTGCAGTGTTAAATTGTATTGTACAGCGAATTGTTTTAAACTGCATTGTGAACTGGCAATTAAAAAAGGGTGTTTGTCTGTAATGTTTATGACCTAGTGCCTTAACAAAATGCCAAATGTTATGTTTTATGTTTTTATACCGTTGGGCTTCCCAGAGAGCGTTTCTATTGTTTATTGGTAACAATGCTTACTATAGTTTTTAGTTGTAAGAAGTTTATCGCCAGCGACTGGGAAAGACGAATGTGTATTTTTGGTGGACAGTCCACGCGCAACCTTCCCACGAGTCAGTTCACTCGCTCTGATTATTTCCGTGATAATACATCTCTGCTGCTAGAAAGAACTTTTTCATTTCAACCTACCGGCCGACCCTTGCAACACTTACATCCCGTGCTACACGTTTCTAAAACGTTTAAATTCGCGTAAGCAACGCGAAACAGCTATGAAACCTGTCTAAGAACATGAACTCATCGAACACAAACCCGTTATTGAAAACC
This sequence comes from Agrotis segetum, assembly GCA_036375495.1. Classification (NCBI taxonomy): domain Eukaryota; kingdom Metazoa; phylum Arthropoda; class Insecta; order Lepidoptera; family Noctuidae; genus Agrotis; species Agrotis segetum. The sequence continues at coordinate 145,669 of JAQSVV010000132.1, forward strand.
TCATCAAAATCGGATCGTTACTTTACAAGATAGGTTAATAATACTTTGCACAATCGCACACACAAACTTCTCTTACCCTAAACGCATATACCTGCTCCGTTTCGTCGTGGGTAAAAAGGACAAGAACTATAAACACGGGTCACAGCGAAGAACAACAAAAAGATAGTGACAACTCCTGTGAAATGGGACTAATTGAGAACTACGGCATCTAATGGAGATTAACAATGTTTCCTTACAACTTTTCCTGAGTAATTACACTGAAAACGCAATTATTTTGCCCGGAACGAGGTCTAGAATAATAAAATTGTGGGGAAGCACTTGTTGTGCCTCTGAAAGCTTTTAATTTATTAATTAAGGAGGACGAGAAAGAAAAAAAAAATGATTTTCAACAGGCCTGTTGGTCTAGTGGTTAGTGACCCTGACTGCTATGCCGGACGTCGCGGGTTCGATTCCCACCCAGGACAAAATAATGTTTGTGTAATGAGCACGATCATTTTTTGTGTGTCTGGGTGTAATTTATCAATCAAATTTATTTATTTAGAAGTTATAAGTATGTTGTCTAGTACCCATAACACAAGCTATGCTTAGCTTGGGACTAGATGGCGTTGTGTGATAGTTATGTAATATTATTATTATTTCTTTATTCATCCTTATATATGACATTTAAAAATAATTTTACAAAAAAGAAATAAAAATATTTATTATTATAATTATTTAATTTTATGAAAATTGATAGCCAGTTACTCAGACAGGCTGGTATAGTATAAACCCGAGCTTTCTACTTTACATTATAAAAAGTACGAACCGGTTATTTACAGACAATACGATTGATTGCAGCATTAATAAATTGAACATTTGTTTGGTCTGTTGTATAAGCTATTGAAAAATAATATACATTCTTTTGATTAATGATAAATGTAAAATTACAAATATGAAACGTAACATAAATAACGTGAAAATTAACGATATTTCCCATTAGAAAGGTTAAAAGTGTAAGTGAATTTTTCCATGAGAAATATCGGTAAGGGTCACATCATGCCCCATGCGGACAGCGAGTAAAGGGCAACTTGCTGTATGACCATGGACCATGCCCGAGTCGACGGCGCGTCTTGTTCCACGCGCGCCTCAAAGAGCGTCAGCAAAATGACGGGGACTCTCAGAAGGCCAAAGCCTGCCGGAGTCGCGGGACTTAGGTATTCCTTTACCGTGACCCCGGAACATAAACGGCTATTGAAGAATACCATGGATTTAAGTCAGTACAATTTGTGATACTGAACACCTTACTAGTGAATTGACCCATGTGCAGAAAGTGTTACTCATGAATGGCTACAAAACAAATGATGATGCAGTAAGACCAGAAAAGAAGCGAACCGCCAGGGCTACAGTGGAACGCCAAACAACTTTCTTGCCTTAACTGAGGGGAGTAACGGACAAGATAGGTCGTTTATTGAGTTAATACTCGATAAAGACTGTGTTTACTCCTCATAGGAAAATTGCACAAAGTCTGCGTTCACCTAAGGATAAAATCCCATATGAACATCCTGGGGTTTATAAAATCGATTGCAGCTGTGGCAGCTCATACATAGGTCAGACGAAGCGAACCGTCTCATGCCGCATCAAAGAGCACATCAAGGCTGTCAAAAATAACGATGAGCAAAAATCTGCCATAGCTGAACATCTGCTACAGTCAGGGCCCAATCACTGGATTGAATTTCACAAGCCTAGTATTTTGTCCACGGACAAACATTACATACCAAGACTGACAAGAGAAGCAATTGAAATAAGAAAACACAAGAATTTCAATCGAGAGGATGGCTTCAAATTGTCGAGTACGTGGAATCCAGTTGTGAACTTGCTCATAAAGGGCAGCCGGCATCGTTATAAAGACTCCAAAAAACTTGTTGATACTGTGAGTGTGTTTTGCCGTGACTTAGTGTCGAGTTCCAGTAGTGCGCGTAACAAGAGACAAAGAAAGAGGGTAGACAGATTTGTCTGCTCCTAACAAATTTTATTTTCATCCACCCGCAATCTCCAGTCAACCCGCGATCATGGCGCTTGCAACAGCGTCGAAATATCGGGAACTCAAAGTATCAAATAATCACGGAAGATATCCCGTAAGTGACAATTTTAAGTTAGAGACAAACCGTGAAAGCTTAAAACAGTGTTTAGGTCTTATACTTTCGTCAAAAAGTGGCTGTGACGTACGGACAGACAGACAGACAAACAGACATGACGAATCTATGGGTTCCGTTTTTTGCCATTTGGCTACGGAACCCTAAAAAGGGTCACATCATCTGTTACCCTCTACAAAAACGTAGTGAAACCTCACGACTTGATATTCTGCTGCGCCATCAGTTTGCGATCCGATGCGATAAGTAGGTCAAACGGTCTCGCCTTAAGTACTTTAAAGAGTTTAAATTGAGTGATACTTTGTGGGATAGAAGTTTTAAATAAGAATTTATAGTTGTTTTCTTGTGCTTGATAGGCCAATATATGGGGTGACTGGTAATTAGTGTACGATACATAAACACGAGATTGTGCTCATGATAACAAACAATTTTTATTATCGGAGCAAAGCCGAAATCGTAAAAATATGTCAGCTGTTCAGTAAATTAAGCAAACATGAATGTACTGCAAGGCTGATTTTTTTATCGAGTTTTCATGTTTTTCCCATAGTAAAAGTTGTTGGTTATCATGAGCACAACCACGTGTTTAAGTATCGTACACTAATTACCAATCACCCTATATTGTAAAAGCTTAGTTTTTATTCTTGAGAATTCTCTAGAAACCTAGAATACTAGCAAAATGTCGCAGAAGACTTTTTTGTTTTGGATTGGTCCCAGGCATGGTAAAAGTTGTTCGTAGCTTATAATCAGAACATAGATCATTTATGTGGTTTTGGAAGGTATTTTTGTTAGAGCCTATGCACACCACTTTTTTAAAAAGGTTTTTTTTATTATTTAAAGGTTTCTTTTTTTCAAAAGTAACTCTTAGGCGCTTGTAACTTTCAAACTATTATACATTTTGAAAAAAGAAAACCTATAAACCTAGTTTTTTACTGTGTCAGAAGCATTCTAAAATATCATTGAAATTTAGGGGCAGGAAAAACTTTTCTCTTTTACTATGGACGAGCGCTCGATAGACGATTGTCTTAATTAATTGCGATTTGAGTTCCACAACACCGCTTCTCCGCGCGGTCGAGCGTAGGCACAGGGTGGTGAGAGCCGCTCAACCGCGCGGTCTTGCGGATTAAATTGAAAGTCATTCACAGATTTCAAACAAGCCTTGTAACATAAGACCTGCTTCGTGTGAAAACTACTTAAAAAACCTGTTGCTTAGTGGCGAATGTACAAAGCTTTTCACAGTAAAGTAGGAGTCAGCTTCTAATCTAAACACATGCAATCTAGTGAATCATACGAGTAAGCAACGGAGCCGTTTGATCTACTCAATTGAGTAAACGTGTCTCAGATCAAAGAAATAGGCAGATAGAGCGCTCAGAACACGCGAGTGGGTCCACCAAAGTTAATACAAAATCAAAGTCGAATACAAAGTCGCGACAGTACCAAGCTACGCGTCGTACCAAATTGCGCGACGTTGTTTTTTTTTTCCAAAATCGAGACGGCATATTTTCCGGCCATTGTAAAAATTGTTCTCAAAAACAAAGAAAACAATTATGAAATGTAATTCAATTTGATTTTGTATTAACTTTGGTGGAGACACTCGCGTGTTCCGAGCGTTCTATCTGCTTATTTCTTTGATCTGAGAAACGTGTAAATAATTATGTTTTTCTTGATAAGATACCCCATGATCTGATTTTAGGTCTTTTGACAAACCGTAAAGATTCTAAATATCAGCTGGAACTTATGAATAATTTTAAATTATTAATTTATCTCGGCTCGATCCAGGTTTTTGTCTGTGACCAATCAGCGACCAAATTTGCCTATCCCAGTCTTAAAAATGTTTAATCTAAAGCAGCTGTCAAAGAAAACGGATCAGAGTTCCAGAACAAGGGGAAAGCGATAAAGGTAGGTAAACGATTTCCGCTTGTCTTAGGGACTAGATTTAGATTGAGATATAATTGTACATTAACATGCTTAACAGCGAGAGCAGTGGTGGCCCAGTGATTTTGGTCCCAACTTACGTAGTTCGTGGGTTCACACCCCGCCAGGCGCATGACTTTGTGTAATTTATTTCATTACCACTGCTCTCAAAACGGTGATGGAAAACATCGTGAGGAAACCAGCATGTTCTAGAACCAAAAATTAGAAGCCAAAATAGAAACCAACCCGCACTGGGCCCGCGTGGTGTGTTAGGTATAGTCCACTACCTCTCACAGAGAAGCCTGTGTCCCAGCAGTGGAAATATTATAGGCTAATGATGATGAACATGCTTATCGAGACCCATCCCGTGTGGCTTTTCGATAGGAAAATAAATTGTCTTTCTACAGACCGAAGTCTTCTAGCTAGATAGTTTGGCCCATGCATCTATGATCAAGCTTTCATTTTTTAGCTAGAAAGGAGTGGATAAGACTAAGGCCCTTCGGTACACAAGGCGACTCAAGTTTCCGATACCTTATGACTTCGGTATCCAAGCGGCTACCACAATACAAACCCATAGAGGTTCGAACACAGGCACGCGTCAATGAATACCAAAATCGTAAGGTATCGGAGACTTGCGTCGCCTAGTGTACGAAGGGGCTAATGCATGTGTAGTTAGGTGTAAAAGGCTTTATACTGACCCAACTATTTCGCCACCGACGATCCGGCAGCTGAAGTGGAAGAAAAATTTATGTTAGTTTCCGTTTTTTCAGGCAGCAGTTTCACCAAGCGTTTGTTTATTTTCAACTAGCTGTTGCCAGTGGCTTCACCCGCTACAACTCAAAAATTATCCCATGGGAACATAAAATTGCAATAAAAACTATTCTATGTGTTAATCCAGGTTATAAACTATCTGTGTATCAAATTTTAGATAAATCCGTTCAGTGGTGTTTGCGTGAAAGAGTAACAAACATACCTACGTACAAACATACATCCTCACAAACTTTCGCATTTATAATATTACTAGTTGTTGCCAGCGGCCTCACCCGCTACAACTCAAAAATTATCCCACGGGAACATAAAATCGCGATAAAAATCTATCCTATGTGTTAATCCAGGTTATCAACTATCTGTGTACCAAATCCGTTTAAGAAGCTGCTCACATAATTTGGGTGGTTGACCAAAAATACGTACTTTTCCAAGTCCTCGATATTTGTTTTAAAAGGGTAATCGCATAATATTTCAATGAAAAATCATAAATCTGACTTTGTTTTAGTTCGTAGATTGATTAGAATTTTGTTATAATAGTTAATATTAGAAGAAAAAGCAATTTTCCGACAGCCAATTTCAAGCAAACGTTAAACATTAGGTTTTCTCCTGCCATTTGTATCAAAATGGTAACACGAAAAAATCTAAAAAAATTATGTATGTACTGGTCATACAGTCTTCAAGGTTGCAGATTGATTAGAATATTGAAATAAAAATTGAATTGACGCAAAAAAAAAACAATATTCGAAAGCAATATTGATCTAAAATGTGTACATTTTAAACATTGTTTTAATGACAAAATAAGAAAGAAAAGAACAAAAAAAGTAAAGCACACTATAGTATAAAACTTTACCTTTACTTTATATATTTTTTTAAATTTTTTCACCTTCACATTTTTTTATTACAAAATTCTAAAATAATGCTTTATTAGTTGATGTACGTCACGCGTACGGCCAGTAGCGCCCGAGGGCTTCTAGAGGACGGACCTGTGTTGTTCGCGGCCCCGCGCGCCTTAGGGCTATATTTCACCAGGATACCATGGCGGCGCAACCAGTTGCGCCACCGTGGTGTCCGTAAGCTACCAAACTAGACACCATACAGACACCAGAGTCGCCACACCATACTGAGACAGTATCAAAATGGACCTCGAAGAGATAGCACTACTGCTGTATGTACGTAGGAAAAGAAAGTTCAAGAGAAAAAAGAAAGAGTGGTGGGTTCATCCTTATTTAGCCGATCGCTGTAAGAAAGGACAATTCGTCAACATATACGACGATCTAAGAAGATATTTTATGATAAGCTCTTTTTTTCTTCAACGGTTTGCTTCTGTTCTCCAAACAAATCTACAACTTCCTCCCAACATTTCTTTTTCAAATCTCTATCGGAATAATCTGATGAGGAATTATCCCAAATTGATGGTCTACTTTGAATTTCGATAATAAACCTTTCTGTATCGAAGTTATCCATCGTATGCAATTAACAAACAATTAAAATAAGCAGTTAAAAAACAAAACAACAGTACACACGTGTTGCATGCAATGACGTGGGGGCGTCACTGGCCGCCGGCCTGGCGGCCGAGTGAGTGAGACACCATACAGCGCTATAGTAACTATAGTTGGTGCCAGTTAAGATGGCAATAGCGGACATTGACCCCTACCTAATAAGTCCTCGTATAATGAAATTAGCTCAGAATTAGCATTTTTATAAAATACCGAATAAATTAGTAAGTATATTGTAAGGATATAAGTATCTAAGTATTCATAAAATATCAAAATGGTAAAAATATTTCACCTATATCTAAGATTTTATATTTTTTTTTATTTAAGACTAACAAGTAAACACTATTATTTCATAGAAAAATGCTAATTCTGATCTTATGTCATTATACGAGGACTTATTAGGTAAAGGTCAATGACCGCTATTGCCATCTTAACTGGCACCAAGTATAGTGGTGGCGCGACCAGCGTGGCGGCGCAGCCAGTAACATTCTGTGCACGCGTCCGAGTTGGTCGCGCCGCCAAATTGGTTGCGCAACCAAACGGACACCAAGTGAGTAACTCTCTATGGAGTTGTATACATTTTGTTGGTAGCGGCGACTGGTTGCGCCGCCATGGTGTCCCGGTGAAATATAGCCCTTAGTGTGCGTTACGTAGTTTTAACAGATAATCCAGAGGTCGTCAGCAGTTTTAATTTAAGTATTCTTTGTACTTATGATATAATTGTAGTCATGTTCTATGTTTTAAAGGTAAGTTTTGTACAATCTAAAAATAGAGTTTATTCGTAATAGTTATTTATGCAACTATTGTTTATGAGTGTTTTAATACCTAATTATAACAGTTGCATACAAGACTTTATCTAGGTAGGTAGGTAGGTCCTGAGTGGAGCGAACCTGCGAGACCGAGTTGAGCGAACCTGCGAGACCGAGTTGAGCGAAGGGTAGGTGGCGAGCGAAGCGAGAATTTTATCATGGGAGTCGTTTTCATGGTTTTCGAGGATGCTAAAGCCGATAGTGAGGTCAAAATCAAAATCAAAGATGGCGACAGCAAAAAATTCAAAGATACCATCATGGATGTCGTTTTCATGGTTTTCGAGGGTAATAAAGATGATAGTGAAGTCAAAATCAAAATCCAAGATGGCGGCTGCGATAATTTTCGAATTGTTCATCATGGGAGTCGTTTTCATGGTTTTCGAGGATGCTAAAGCCGATGGTGAGGTCAAAATCAAAATCCAAGATGGCGACAGCAAAAAATTCAAAGATATCATCATGGATGAAGTTTTCATGGTTTTCGAGGGTAATAAAGCTGATAGTGAAGTCAAAATCAAAATCCAAGATGGCGACTGCGATCATTTTCGAATTGTTCATCATGGGAGTCGTTTTCATGGTTTTCGAGGATGCTAAAGCCGATAGTGGGGTCAAAATCAAAATCAAAGATGGCGACGGCAAAAAATTCAAAGATATCATCATGGATGTCGTTTTCATGGTTTTCGAGGGTAATAAAGATGATAGTGAAGTCAAAATCAAAATCCAAGATGGCGGCTGCGATCATTTTCAAATTGTTCATCATGGGAGTCATTTTCATGGTTTTCGAGGATGCTAAAGCCGATGGTGAGGTCAAAATCAAAATCCAAGATGGCGACAGCAAAAAATTCAAAGATATCATCATGGATGTCGTTTTCATGGTTTTCGAGGGTGATAAAGCTGATAGTGAAGTCAAAATAAAAATCCAAGATGGCGACTGCGATCATTTTTGAATTGTTCATGGGAGTCGTTTTTATGGTTTTCGAGGATGCTAAAGCCGATAGTGAGGTCAAAATCAAAATCCAAGATGGCGACAGCAAGAAATTCAAAGATATCATCATGGATGTCGTTTTCATGGTTTTCGAGGGTAATAAAGATGATAGTGAAGTCAAAATCAAAATCCAAGATGGCGGCTGCGATCATTTTCGAATTGTTCATCATGGGAGTCGTTTTCATGGTTTTCGAGGATGCTAAAGCCGATGGTAAGGTTAAAATCAAAATCCAAGATGGCGGCTGCGATAATTTTTGAATTGTTCATCATGGGAGTCGTTTTCATGGTTTTCGAGGATGCTAAAGCCGGTAGTGAGGTCAAAATCAAAATCCAAGATGGCGACTTCAAAAAATCATGTTTTTTATATTGGATGCCATTTTCATGGTTTTTGAGGGTGCTTAAGCCGATAGTGAAGTCTAAATCAGAATCTAAGATGGCGGCTGCGATCATTTTTGAATTGTTCATCATGGGAGTCGTTGTAAGGTCAAAATCTAAAATGGCGACTGCAAAAAATTCTAAGTAAGAAATACTTTTCAAAACACGACCCCGCGAGCTGCTTGCAGCTCGCGCAACGCGCAAATACTAGTTGTATTATAAAATTAAAATTATTGCTATTTTATGTTTTTACAAAATACATATATTACTAAAAATATATTTCATGTTTTTCTTAAATACGAGTACCTACACCAGGAGGCCAATCGCGCTAATTTAAAACGTCTGCAAACGTATACGATAACGTTATGGTTCGATTGCGACAGTGGTTAGGTTTCGATTCAGCTGTTCTGATTTTGGTATTGCGTTGTAAGTTCAAACGCTAACCAAAGTTGGATCGTATTCATGAGATTTCTCCAATAAATCTATGTAGTCGTACATGGTAATGTTGTTATTTTTGCAAGATTTTCACTAAGAATCACTTCACAACAATGACAAAACACTCCAACGATGCAATAACGATCCTAAAAATGTAGCTTCCCATCAACTTTACGTTTGACAGTGGTTACGTTCCAGCTACGATCGCGGTGCGTCTCAACTTGCTGTCAAAATTTTAGCGCGATACGAAACTGTCAAAAAGTTGTGTTATGTTAGCGGTTCAATTGCGATTTCGTTGAAAAGAAAATAGCGCGATTGGGCTCCAGCTAACTCGGCGAATAAATCTACCTGCCCACTTATCCAACTTACTCTACCTATCCGACTAGTGTACTAACTATAGTTAGTACACTAGTCGGTAGGTATACCTACCTGCCTATTATACCTTACCCTACTACCCACCCTATCAAAATTATCTTCCCTACCTATCTACCGTACCTACATACCCCACAAAAAATCATCGAAATTAGTCAATCCGTTTTCGAGATATCATTAAAAATCCGTTTCATATTAAATGTACGTATGAAAAACGGTATCCCTTTTCGTCACCTAAAATTATTTGTCCGAAAATCATTATCCATAACACGTTTGCTATAAAATTCAGTAACCATAATAATCAAAAGTTCTAAAATAATATTGTTTTACATAATTATTTTCACTTCTCAAGCTGTTCTGGCATAATATCTAGTATCATAATAATTGAATCTCCTAATTTTGTATGAAATAAAGTCATATGTCCTAATCATTGTATTACATAAAGTGTATTATTCCGAATGTTCAATTAGGTATAGTAAAACTGATATTTCATTAAATTGCTTAGAAACCGAAGATCTTGGGATCCAAGAGCGAGCGAAGCGAGCTCGGGACTTGTGGGCACCCCGACACGGACAGGTTAGGTTCGAAGGGGATGGCGGGGTCTGAAAGACCCCGCCATCCCCTTCGTGTTAGGTTACTTTAAACCTTGCACGCAGAAATAGGAGCCCCGCGAAGCGGGGCTCCGTCGATTTTGCTTATTGGGTGGTAATCAATAACAAAACAAACTTTAGGACTTATGTATTTTATGGCAATCGGTTTTATGTATTTTGTATATTATAGATTGTTATATTTATGACAAACAAATTTAGAACATACAGTATTTAGGAATTTCAATGTTATGGCATTTGAAATTATGTGGTATTAAGTTCGGGCAAGTTATTATTCGGACAAATGATGATTAGGACAAAAAAAATTATGTCACATTAGATTATGTATAAAAAAGTTAGGTCACACAATAGAGAACCATGAAAAACATTTTTATCGTCAATATTTCTGATAAGTATTCTGCTTCTCGGGACGGAGAAAAATCCAACAAATCAAAGATTATGAAAATCGATCCAGCCGTTTTTGAGCTAAAAATAGTTTGGAATTAAAATATTATATATAAAATATATGCTTCCGCCCGCGGTTTGGCCCGCGTGGATGTCGATAAAGTTATAGACCATATATATATCCACTGATACTGTATCTTTATGCAGGTGTAAGAATTTTTAAAATCGGTCATATCATTTTTGAGTTTATCCATTACAAACATACAAATATACGAACATACAAATCTTTTCTCTTTCTAATATTAGTAAGGAATAGCTGCACCCCGCGGTGTCACCCACATAGATCATGATCTCGTGGGAATATCGGGAGAAAAGGTATCCTATGTCCTCGTTAGGACTCATTTGATGATTTTAACAAGCTAAAAAAAATCCCGTTCAGCTGTTTTAACGTAAAAGTATAATAAATAAACAAAATCACTTTCGCATTTATAATAAGTTAGGAGAGGTATAAATATATTACCTTTATGCTACAAGTTTCACTGTCTTATAATATTTGTATTTCTTTATCATAATAACACGTTCCATATCTTGTATTTTTTTCTCAATACAATTATAAGTAAACCTTAGTGAGCCGTGTTACGCGCCCCTGCCTCTGTACGTGTGTGTATCAAGAAGGGTGCACCACGCACACAGGCGCACTCACCGCCAGTCGCCGCTACTTTTCGAGTTACTCAATTTTGCGATAACGCTCTTAATGGTTTTTGCGTGAAAGAGTAACAAACGCAATTACATACATCCATACATACATCCTCACAAACTTTCGCATTTATAGACATGCAACGTTAAGTTTTAGTATAGTTTACTTGCTCGAATTTTACCTACTTGAATATATTTCGATTGGAAATCCCTATATTACAAGAACACAATAAAATAAATAGTAATACTAAATCTGCGAAGGGAGTTGATTTACTGTTTAACAAATTTCAAATGTAACAAAGTAATTTTCGCATAATATGTAAAATAAGTTAGTAAATGTTAACTTGCATAAATTGCATGTACACAATAGTAATGAAACTACGTACCTATATAATGTGTGTTTGCGAGAATTAGTACATTACTGCCGCGGCCTATAATGGCTACTTTGCTGGTCGCACTGATGATGGCCGACAGCGCAGCCTAGCGCAGCTCCAGGCCGACACAGCGCGGTCAGCATGCACCACTTGATGGACGAGCTGAGATAAAGGCCGAGGCCGTAGGCCGAGGCCTTTACAGCGAGGACAGCAAGGGCTGCATGATGGCCAAGCTGGAAGGCCTAGAGCGTAGCTAAGCTAGCTGGAGGCAATCATAACGTGACCAGCGAAGCAGACATAGTGGGCCAAGGCTTGTATAGTGCTTTACTCAAAAATGCAAGTACCTAACCTACATAAAACCAGCAAGTGATTTAAATAAAATATATATTAGTTAACTAGAAATTTAATTAAAATAACAATTATGAAAAATAGAGTTACTAAAATTCAACACCGACTTTCCCGGTTTCATATTACTTATTAATAGTTTGCGATAATTTTAATGCGATGTTTGACTGCATTTCATTTATTACTTCATTTACTTATAGCAAAAAAGTCACTAAATAAAAATAAAAAATTCGCTGAACCGCGCTTTTGTTCCTTCTTTGATATTTTTTTTTTTTAATATGGAATGCAATCTTTTTGTGCCTACCTCTTTAAATACAAACAGCTGTGTTTTACATAAAATCTTTTTGCATTTGTTTTTTTAAAACGTTGAAACGTCAGAATAGCGGCCGGCAACATTGCTGGCCGCTCCTTGAAACAGACCCGCAAAGTCGACTTTGCTCAAACAAGGTTGTCAAAATAATGACCACATTACATGCATTTTTGAGTAAAGGTACTTTTTCTTAGGGACCTAAGATGATGTAGGTTCCTAAGAAAAAGTATACACAATATCGAAGCGGAAGAAATATGCAGTAAAAATGATATTGTGCTGCATTTAATATTGTCTAACGTTGATATTGCGTCATAGTCATAAAAGCTCTTTTAAATTCATACTTTATGCGTTATCGAAAATTAGTTAAAAATAATATTAACAGTATGGTGCATTTTTTTGAATTGAACCTGGGAACTCACACTTTGCAGTTACAAATAAAAACAAAAAACTTATTACGTTCATTTTGAAATGATACCTTACTTTTCAATTTTTAAAAAACTCGGAACATGCTATACCGTAGGCAAATTAAAAACAAAATGGCGGGCACAAGTCAATATGGCGACAGCTTAGTATATAAAACTTTGCCAATATCCCCCAGTTATTATACTCGTACATCATGCATATTCATCAAGTCGGGATTATACCCGCCTCTACTAGTACTGCAATTTATTTATTAAATATTTCCTCCATAAGTTACTGGTGTAGCAAGGCTAGGTAGTGCTTAGTGCTGCTATAATTTTTCCTGGAAAAAGTATTTACATAATTGGAAAGAGAGATTATTTATACGTCCGAAGCAAGTTTAAATAGCATGTCAAAATCCATAGTTTATGAAAAACAGGTAACCTTTTTAATAATGCGTATTTAGAAGACACGCTAGTTTCAGCTTCTTTAAGAATTATCCTTGTGGCGCAAAGCCCTTACCAACCACAACAAACGACAAAATATCAAATAAGTAGTTTGTGACAGAGATAGATAGGCTATAAGAAGCCGAAACCAGCATTTATCTTTACAAATGATGCAATGTGTTTAATTTATGGCTGGTACCTTAAAGTAGGTAAAGTCAATATGGCCCAGTAATGCCCGGTTCTAATATTGAATGATAAGTTAAAAAAAAAAAATTTAACGAAAAACAAAAAACCCGACTGCGTTAAAAAAACTAAAAAGAAAGAAACAAGCCCAGTAATTAAGAATTCACTCATTCACACTCACAGTCGGGGCCCATTCAAATTATACCAATCAAATCTTCCCAACGGGCCCCGACTGTGAGTGTGAATGAGTGAATTCTTAACTACTGGGCTTGTTTCTTTCTTTTTAATTTTTTTAACGCAGTCGGGTTTTTTGTTTTTCGTTAAATATTTTTTTTATTTTATACTTTTTAGTTACTATTCAGAGAATTATTGTTTTCCTAAACAACTTTAAATCGTTATATTTCCTAAACGATTATTTAAAATGAAAAATGATAAAGGGAACCTAAAGATGATTTTAAAATACCTATTCAACGATACCCCACATGACATAGTTCATCGACATTTTTTTTTTTTCATTTTGACAATATGGCGTCTGGTTGTCGCTGTGGTGAATTTTGATTACTGTCATGTCTTTAGTGACACTCGCAAGGTCAAGACGAATCGATTGACGTAAAAATTATCAAAATCGGCCTACGCATTTGATAATTTTTTTCTCTAGAACGCCACATAGAAACAAACATACATACATACATACATAGACTGATAAACACATTACCCTCCTTTGCGTCGCGCAGTCGGGTAAAAATACGATTCGTTTTTGAATAACGAATAGATCGAAGCATCCGTAGTTTGTATCCTTCCCATCCGTAGGTAGTAAACTGTCGGTAAACTAAATTACGAAACGTTAATAAAATTATAGGGACGATTTTGACTTACGTCTCGTAGGTTGTCTACGAGACGTAAGTCAAAATCGTTCCTACTAACTACTATTCGTAAGCAAAACGAATCGTTTCTCATAATATAGGAACCGGGCATAAGTAGATGTATGTATGTTTGACCAATGTCGTCATTAGAGTTATCAAATAAGATTATAAATCAAGATTCATGACCAAGCATCTACACAAACGATAACCTACATCCCAATACCCACGAATAGAAACCAGATAATATAATATTACGAAGAACAACTAAGTCCTCACTTACGACCTCCTCTGTTTGAATTTGCACGTGTTATGCGGATATACAATTGACGGCTTGCTAACGATTAGGGTCGGCACGTGTTCGTGTCGAAAGTAGGGATGGGACAACTAAGATTAGTCGACACAACTGACATAATGACTGGTTATAGACAAGATCAGAAGGCTAATTCACGTAATTTTATGACGCGCCGATGAAGTAGTAGTGCAGTTGTAGTTAAGTTAAAGTTCGAGTGATAAACGGTATTCTTGTAATCTTTGAACTGCGCGTAAGCTGCGCGTGAACTGCACGTCAAACTGACAGGAGAGAAAAATCATTGCCCACTAAATAATCGAATGGAATCGATTAAATTTCAATGAATATGACATTAATAAGATATTAAAATAATACCCTAGTACAGATTTTAGTGCTGATTCACAATCAAGATTCACGATCATGTTGCGATCCGAAACACTCACCAAAGACGCGCAGCAGTAGAATACCGATGATGCGCTCGCGTGACGCGAACTTGACGCGAGCGTGTTTGACAAGCGGTAGAGAGTTCGAAAAGCGTTGTTTTGATCGAAACTTAACTGCAACTGCACTGCAACAGCACTTGTTTAGTTACGTGAATTGAGCTACAGATAGATTATTATAAGGTAAGATAGATTATTATTTTCAGGCATAAACCAATCATTCTTATTCTTGACATCTGGGGATATCGAGCATGTCGCTTGAGTAGAGTACACTATAAAATGCATTCGGTGACATCTGCAGTACTATCACAATAATTATATAGTAATAACGTTATTCAAATCAAATCAAAAGCATTTATTTCATGTAGACCATAGTAACAGGCACTTTTGAATTGTCAAAGACATAAAAAATATAATTAAATACTACAAAGTTATGGTGCTACAGTCCCAGTCGCAAGACATAAAAACTGTGAAAGTACCGTAGATGCCCATTCCAAGAAATAGATCTCTATGGAGAAGAACGGGTAAGAAACTCCATGGACACTCTTTTTAGATCGCCAAAATTATTACAATTAATATTTTGTTACATCATTCATTTTGAGATCGTGCATTATGTGAGAACGATGTAGCAAGACAGAAGTGTCCACAGCAAAAAATACAAAAAAAAAGAAAATTCAGAAATAAAAGAATCAATAATTAAAATATAAACCAGTTAAGACATGACCAGTCCCAACAACATTCAACATCTTATAATTGAAAATAAAGTTATTTGTAGGTATTATTGAGTCGTATAAAAGAAATATACCAACTCAAAAATGTAATAAAGAAAAAGGCTGATTATACTTACAAAAAAATGTAAACAACGAAAGTTATGATTTAATATCCATCGCCCCAGTCTAGGCATCGACTTAGCTGAGTGCAGAATCAGATATGAATGACTATGCTACTTTACCAACGAGTAGGCACATCCCTATTTCTATAGATTTGCGTAAGTATCTGAGTAGATCATATTATTAGTTTGCAGGAAGGGCAAGTGTGAGCTAGACAGGCATAGTTTGCACAGACTTTTGACGATTTATAAGAAACGCGGGAACTGGCTGGAACACCACACTTGTTTTGATGGCTTGACAGATGGCCAACCTATGACAGTCGACTTATTTTGATTGCTTGACAGCGGACTGGATCCTAATATTTATGTGTGATTCTTTGAATGAAGGTTTATGACTTATGTTATAATATGAGTAGTTTAAAAGCTCTTTTTTGAATAATCTATCTAAAAGAGTTCCGTGACTATCCGGCTGTTTGAGTGTTTAATGAAGCAAAACATGAATGTCCGACAAAAAAACGGATTAAAGCCGATTAGAACACATTCAAGGCTTATGTGTCGTGGCATGGCGTGTCGTCGTATTCCAGTAGGAAAACAGTTTCATACATTTAGTAAAACGAGTCACGACATGACTTTCAAATGTATTTTTTAATTATACCAAATATATTATGGAACTGATAGGTTTGGTTAGAGACAAGATTTTTTTCTTTTTTTTAGTTCGTAAAATTATCAAATTAATATGTCTTCTCGCCCTAAGTAGAGCGGATTACTTTCGTGCTGAACCGAACCCGGCAAGTGTTTGGTCCTTTTCCTCGAGGAATCGTCAGATTACTGAAGCTGTATGAGACGCACATGACATGGTCCATTATCGCACGGCGAGTGACCCGTACTCGCCTTCCGCACGCCCACGTTTCACTTAGTTTCTGAAAGTGGCCAGTTCGAAGAAAATACAACATTCAAGAACTAAGAATAAAATTTAAATTCAAGTGAAAATGCCATAATTGTCTGAGTTCTAAGTGGAAACGAGCGAGTCCGGGCAGTTAGGCAACTGTTAAGTGCTGAAAGTTGAAAGGATAATGTCTTTGTTACCGTGTTTACTTTGTAGTTTATCTTTGTAAAGTTTTACGTAAAGGACGAGCTAAATTGCTAGCTTAAAACTTTAGAATTCTCTGAAAGATGTAGGCAGAATACACTGTCTAGAGTTTTTGTAACGAAGTTCCTTATCGCGCGTTGTGAAAGGGGGCTAGACAGAAAAAATTCTTACGAAAAGTTGTCACGACACTTTTTGGAACGAAGTTCGTTGCGAAAGGGTGCTTTTTTTTTTTTTAGATGGTAAAATCATCAAATGAGTCCTCCCGCCCTGGGTGGGGCGGAAGGGACTGTCAGACTCTTACTGACTAAAATCCACCCGTGTTCCTTCTTATGCCCTTTACGTTCCGGGGCCACGGTATCCTGGGTTAAGAAAAAACCCGCGACCCCAGCAGGCATTTGGCGCAAAACACGACCCGCCACCGACCCGGGCTTGGTCCCTAGTCGGACGGCGAGCTACCCATCACTCACCGTCCGCAAGCCTGCTCCGCCGCTGTGCCCTCTGCTAATCAGAGGGACACGCGTTGGAGCGTCCACACGACAGGCTATTCGCATACGGGCAAAGAGACCCCTTAGGCACACAGTGCCTAAGGAAGAGTTTTTGCCCGCATCCCAGGGTGCACCAGCCCGGAAAACTGGTCTTCCCCCCGGACGTATCCGAGAGGGAACTCCAGTCCACGGGCGCACGTGGAGGTTTCCTGTCATAGCACCCCGCGAAAGCGGTGCTAGAGCTCAAAGAGTGAGTGGAGTGGAGCGGAGCGGAGTGGAGCGGAGTGGAGGGGAGTGGAGTGGAGTAGCGACGATTATTTTTGTTGAGTGTATACAGTAACTTCGTTCCATCCGGGTGTCCCTTGACACCTCTCAAGTTTTTTTTAATGTTCTTCTACACTAGGAGGTTACAAACATTTTTTAAACTCACATAATTATCTCAAATCCAGGAAAATTATCTGGGCGCGATTTTTTCTTTATAACTTTTTAATCTTTTATAGAAAATACTCGTAGCTAGCACAATCTATGTACTTAATTTTGAAGCGAAAAAACTTTTAATTTTGCTTGTAAATAAACTTAAAACCTAGTTGGACCGAATTCTAAAAGTCTGTTTACACTATCAGCAAAAAACATAGGCTAATTTTATTTATAAATAGCACCTGTGTGCCATAATAAAGCCAGAGCAGGTCGCTCTAATATACCTACCCATAAATTCAATAGTTACTAAGGTTCCCAGGTACAAAGTATTGTATGTTATATTATAAACAGATATAAATCTAAGAACCCAGTACTTTCATATGTACGCAGCTTATTTTTACTGTATGGAAACTCGGAAAACTTTTCTAGATTGCGTTTCTATGTTTTTTTTGTAGTTAGTGGCCACCGCGTATTTTCCAATGATGCTAACGCAATGCTAACGTGATTAAGTCACGATGAATGGGCTGTGTTCACTGTTTTGTCGCCCAAATTCTATTTTTCGAAACCTATACCGTGGAACCACACTGACAAACACACATATCTGTTACCGGAAATTAATTACCTATTATCTATTTATGAATTTTATACAAAATCCTAGATCCTAAATTGGAGCCCCGCTGGTCGGGGCTCCAATTTCCGCGTGCAAGCTTTAAAGAAACCTTACCAAACCGAATTTCGGGGTGATCAAGAGTCTGTTGCCAGTTAAGGTTTTGCACGGATGCTTTTAGGTATTACATAATGTCCTATTAATTTTATTACAATGACGGATTACATACATTTCCGTTAACATATCCACAACGAAGATAATGCTCTAACTTGCGTCTTCCTTGCCAATTGTGAATACAAAGCGCTACACCGTAACCGATGTGAGGAATGGCCTTCGTCCGGCAGTCGGAAACCTATTAATAAGAACCCGGTAATTAATAACCTTCTTCCTGAAGTAACGCACCAACGCTTGCAGACTTTCGCCCTATTTTTTTTCCTGGATTTTAGGAAGTACGGTTCTGATAGTACCTTCCGTTTCATGCAGGGTAGGAGCGGAAGAGACTATCAGTTAAAATTAACACTAATTAAAAGAGACTTTTTTTTTAGCGTGGTAATATCGACAAATGAGTCCTCCCGCCCCCGGCAGGGCGGGAGGGACTGTCAGAATTGTAGTGACTAAAATCCACGGTGTCCTTCAATAGCCCTTTATGTTCTGGGGTCACGGTAAGGAAATAAGTCCCGCGACCCCGGCAGGCTTTGGCTCTCTGAGAGGGGGCCCAGTCATTTTGCAGACGCTCTTTGAGGCGCGCGTGGAACACGATGCGCCGTCCGACCATGGACCATGCCCGGGTCCATGGTCGGACAGCGAGTTGCCCATTGCTCGCACCTACGGTGGCCGGAGATCGTTTGCCGACGTCCGACGTCGTAGGCGTCTACCACTGCATTAAAAGAGACTTCGAGAAATACTTACGGAGAAAGATTTTTTTTAGACTATAAGCTACATGTTTAGTTTTTAATAATATCATACCTTGTTCGTATATTAAAAAACGGTTATTTTTACACTGACCTTTCCCTCATTCTATATTGCCAGTTATTTTAAAATCGGGACGTTTTTTTCCTTACATATTTTAGACGCAGTATATTTTTTATCGGGATAACCCAGCCTCCAGATTTATAAAAATGGGTTGTATAAATAAACTTTTTATTGCTTCTGTCCCTTTTCGCAATGTTTGCATATTTGACATTAACATTTTGTATTGATATTCCATATTATACTGTGGCATCAAAGGTCAAGCGAGTTAATATGAAAAAAAAGAAAAATGTGTGTACATTGTTTTAGGAATTTATAAATGAAAACGATTTTTAAACTTTTTCAAATAAAATCATTATTGTTAAAATTGCAAAAAAAAAGTTAAATGTACTTGCTTACTTAATAATAGTTTCCGAAAAAGATTTTTTTAAGTTCGAACAAGCACCATAGTTATTAATATTAATTACAGAAAGAAAACGTAAAGGACTTGTAAAAAAAAACAATAAATGTATACATAAGAAAACAAAAAACAAAAGAATCCGGAGGAAAGTTCCTGAATTCATAAAATAACGAGGGTCATCCGTTTAAGGGCAATGCACTTAGTGATAACAAACTACCAATAAGAAAAAAATTTAGCAGTAACAACCAACTTGAATCTATTTTATCAATGGAAATATCAAAATATCACGTATGATTGAATTTTCTTGGAAAAATAGATCAACGCCTGACAAAAATATATTACCAATACTTCAATATGTATCTTCGTTCGGTTAGGGTTTATGGACCTGGTTCTTTTTGCTATTGATTTCTCGTATTGTCCTTTATCATATAACCTAGGTTTCATTTCTGGCCAAAGAAAAAAAGTAAAACATGCCAATAGTTTGCATACCCCTTTATTCTTGTTTGCAAAGGATCATCGGCAAAATGGTCTACAGCTCAATAACGATCATACATATATCATTGGAAAGCTCTTTTCATTTACTACAATAGTTACTATGGCGGTTCATTTCAAATCGCTGTGAGAAAAAAGTAATAGCCACTTTAATGCGGCTGTTATAAAGTATAAGCAACCAATGTCTTGGGTTTTTAAAAGGCTTGTCCGCTATGTTGTCTCGCTTCAACTCGCTACTAAAGCGAGACAAATGCTATAATTATTAAATCCACATTTTTTTTTTGCACCAAATGGCGCCAAGGTCGTTCTATTCTTAATTCAAAAGCATTGTCATAATATACGCCTGCGGGAAAAGAAGAACAAAAGGTTTAATGGGTCGCGAGCTATCTACACTGGATACCGCGGCTCTGTAATGCAAAGGGCAACCGAAGGAATGGGTTATTTTTTTGATCAGCACGAGACTAGGAGCCGATTAGTTTGACGACACGGTTGGCACAGTGGCTGAGCGATCGACTGCTGCGCAGCGTGTAGCAGGTTCGATCGCCGCACCGAACAAATATTTGTATAATCGTAGTTTTTTCCGGGTCTGAGTGTTTGTGAATTTGTGTTTCTATGTTTGTAAACGCACCCACGATACAGGAAGAAATTCTTAGAGTAGGGCAAAGCTTAAAAAAAACAGTCTTTTCCGTTCCAACCAGTGGGTACCGGGCACGCCGCAATTGCGGCGGTAAGACCCCTCTTTGAGGAGTGGCTGGAGAGAAGTCATGGTGTCCTGACCTACCGCTTGACGCAGGTCCTCACCGGACACGGAAGTTTCGGGAGGTACCTGTGTCTGATGCCAAAGGAGGAAACGCCTGGGTGACAACGCTAAAAAAAAAAAAACCAGTGGGTACCCATTTAATTATACTTGCAAAAAATCTCTTAAAGATTTTTTTGTATAGCAGGAAACAGGTAGCGAGTTCCACTCTTGCTGTGCATATTATGTAGGATGATTGGGAGCAGTTAATGTGCGAATTGGTGGAATGGAAACTAAGTATACATGGTAATTAAAAGCAGTAAGTCCAGAATCCCGATAGTGGAAGGAGCTGGTGGTCTAATGTCGTAGAGATCATGCACACACTCTTCGAAGTATAGTCTATAGAAGACCAACAAGTAGGCAAGCGATGATTGAAGCTTTGAAGCTTGGCCATCCACCAGTTTTACGACGCCTATAAAGCTTTTAGCTCTGCGTTCCACTGGATCAAGCTGGGCCAGTTGATATATAGCTGAGCCATCTCAAAGTTGGCTGCAATACTCCATACACAATCGGACTAGCGGTTTCTGTAGAGTCAAAAGCTGTCCAAGCTGTTAAAGTATCGCTTCACTCAATTTAGGATGTCCAGTACTTTGTCCACTGTTTCGGCTTTATGCTCCGCTGTCGCGCCTGAGTTAAGATTCAATTTCAACTCCATGCCAAGGAGTAGATCGGTTACAGGAACAAAGAAAAGGAAAAAAGAGGTAAGATTATCATCACACCACTGGGAGACAAGGCTTAAGATTAAATCTGTCAACTCTACCACGGCGTCTCTCAGGGAACGAACTTCATCTTTGCTACTTTTTGTGCTGTACAACTATCTCTCTGAAACAGTGTTTTCATCTGCGTAGCTTTAATACCCGACTGAAGAAAGTCACTGAAGTGCAGCAGAAAAATAGAGAGAACAGGATCTGTTCCCATAAGCTCAGAGAAGCAGCTATCAACAACTTTTTTGATCGATCGCGCACTAGCAGTGTCTGGTGCTTGTTGAGTGGACCAGTGTGCTAGACTCTGTCAAAAACCTTCGGGACGTCAAGCGATAACGCTAGTGTTTCACTGTCTTTGTAAATGGCTTTGTCCCAGTAGTGGGTAACACACAGCAGAAGATTGCTCGTCACTAGCGAAAGCAAATTGACGGTCACTGAGAAGATCAGTCTTCAATTTAAGTCAACAACTTATATTTTGTTCACTACCCTTTCCATGACGTTACACAGAAGGTAATGGTGATTGGATGGTAATGAGTCATGGTAAAGGTCTGTACGATCGCCACTTTTAGACACTTGATCGGAATTTTCACCATTATTTTTACAAGAAAGAGGCGGAACAACTGTATCTACAGAATACAGTTCAGGAGCACACATGCACAATACTCTCGCTAAAATGTCGTAAGGCTAGCTAGCCTTGTTCACATCTAGACTGCATAACATTATTCAGACCACTTTAGTGTGCACTGTAATCTCAGACTAAAACTCCTCTTCTCCAATCTCATCGTGAGAAGGTTCCTGTCTCTGGAGCTCTAACCACCGGTAACTTGGACCCTTAGACCTGCTGATAATGAAATGGACTAAATGACATCATTTTACTTATATTGTTACTTAATTCATTTGTTTTTATTACTAAACTAAACCATTTTCCAGATATCAATATTATTTGCGATACATCACCATAACTTTTTTCTCACAGCGATTTGACATGACCCGTCATAATAATTATTGTTGTACATTTCAAGAGCTATCTAACGACATACATTTGGTTGTTATTGAGTTCTAGACCAGCTTCCATACATTTTTGCCGATTGTCCTTTATTACATTTAATTGTAAAAATGTCAAGCGCTCCATTCAAAGTATCCGTGACTTATGTAAACAGTCAGATGTCATTGCACTGCAGGAAACGTGGTTACTGCCTGAAGAAATCACGTATCTTGACTCAATAAGCAGTGAATTTGGCAGTTCTGGAGTGTCAGCGGTGGATACGTCAGCAGGCCTTCTTCGCGGTAGACCCTACGGTGGTGTCGCCTTGCTGTGGAGAAAAAGTCTGTTCCAAAATGTGGTTGTTGTGCAGTGCGGTAATCCACGTATTTTTACGGACATTTTAAGCTCGATGAGTGCGATTATTGATAACTGTAATGTAGATTATGTGTACATGTTAGGAGATTTTAATGCGCACCCATCTGAACTATTTTATGTCGAACTTGCTAGCTATTGTAGTGAACAGACTTGGACTTGTATTGACACGAAAATGTTAGGATTATGTTCGAATACATATACATTCGTGAGTGAGGCGCATGGCTCAAAGAGATGGCTCGATCACTGCGTAGTGACTGAGGCCGCTGTGACCACTGTCAGGAATGTATATGTAGTTGATGATGTACTTTGGTCTGACCATCTGCCACTAGTTGTCGAATGTGATTTGAAAGTGATTCTTCCTAAGAAATCTGCTATTGTTGAATGTATGAACAAGGTAGTGTGGGGAGAAAGAACTCAAAATCAGATAGAAGATTATCAGCGTATTTGTCATGAAAAATTAAAACTGATTGACTTTCCACACGAACTTGGTCGATGTTGTGATAATATGTGTAATAATCAAAATCACAAAATTATTATTGATCAACTGTATGCAGACATAATAAACGCCCTTAGTACGGCTGCTTTGGTAGGTCGGGGAGGCGGCGATAGGCGCCCAGGGAGGGTAATTGTTGGCTGGAACAAGCATGTTGCCGAGGCTCACAGGGAGGCTAGGCAGAAGTATCTGTTGTGGGTGTGGAATGGTAAACCTACAAGTGGGTTAGTATATAACGAAATGTGTGGGTCTAGAAAAGTCTTCAAGTCTAGGTTAAAGTGGTGCCAAGACCATGAGGACCAAGTTATAATGGATATTCTAGCCTCACCCCACGCTAAGAATGATTTTCGTAGTTTTTGGAAAAACACAAATAAGTTGAAAACTAGACCAGGCATTCCTGTGAGTGTCGGTGGCATGTGTGAGCCGGAAGATATTGCGAATCATTTTAAAGAGGTGTTCTTTGTAAAGTCTCCTCTAGGCCCGTCCCAGTCAGTGCCCGATGTTAGGCCCGGGATGGAGATAGGGGTTAAATTTAAAGCTTCAGAGATTGCTCGGACAATTAGGTGTATGTCTAAGGGTAAGTCCCCCGGCCATGACGGGCTTAGCATCGAGCACCTAAAATATGCTGGCCCGCACTTGCCTAGGGTACTAGCTATGTTGTATAGTTTCTGTATGGGTCATGGTTACATGCCGAGTGAGATGATGCGAACAATGGTTGTGCCAATCGCAAAAAACAAAACAGGTGACCACTCTGACAGCAGTAATTATAGGCCCATTTCCCTTGCGACGGTGATATCAAAGGTTTTTGACAGCTTGCTTAATGCACAACTGAATAAAAGAATAACCATACATGACAACCAGTTCGGGTTCAAGACTGGGTTGTCAACTGAGAGTGCAGTGTTGTGCCTTAAGCATGCTGTTACATACTATGCAAAGCGTGAGACACCTATTTATGCTTGCTTCCTGGACCTAAGCAAGGCTTTTGATCTGGTTTCATATGATGTGTTATGGAGTAAGTTAGAACGGGTTGATTTTCCCTTAGAACTTTTAAATATCTATAAGTTTTGGTACAGAAACCAGATAAACACTGTACGATGGGCTGGAGCGCTATCTCGTCCATATGGGTTGGAGTGTGGGGTGAGGCAGGGTGGGTTGAGCTCACCTACGCTCTTTAACCTTTACGTGAACGAGCTGATTGCCGAGCTCAGCAGCACCAGGGTTGGATGTTACGTAGACGGTGTCTGCGTTAATAATATTAGTTACGCCGATGATATGGTGCTGCTGAGCGCGTCAATCTGTGGATTACGTAAACTGGTTGCTCAGTGTGAGGTGTATGCTAGGTTACATGGCCTAGCATATAATGTCAAAAAGTCAGAGGTCATGGTCTTTGAGGCTGGGGGTAGGAGTCCGAACAAGGTACCACCAGTTTTACTTTATGGCACGCCTTTAAATAGAGTCCATAAGTTTAAGTATCTAGGTCATATACTAACTCCCGGCCTCAACGACGATGAAGACATTGAACGGGAGCGGAGAGCGTTGTCGATTAGAGCGAATATGCTGGCTCGCAGGTTTGCACGATGCTCACTGCCCGTTAAGATAACGCTCTTTCGAGCCTACTGTACATCTTTTTACACGTGCTCCCTGTGGGCTAGATATACGCAAAGATCGTACAACGCTCTCCGCGTTCAGTATAATAACGCCTTCAGGATGCTGGTGGGCCTGCCCCGCTTCTGTAGCGCATCGGGTATGTTCGCGGATGCGTATGTAGATTGTTTCTACACAACTATGCGCAAAAGGTGTGCTTCCATGGTGCGCAGGGTGTGGGGCGGCTCCAACAGTATCCTGGACATGATTTCAAGTCGCCTAGACTGTGTTTTTGTGAGTCACTGTTGTGCGATATCTCATGGGTTGCCACCGCAGTGATCCACTATGATGATTATTGTTATTATTGTGTATTGTGTTTATTGTGTTTTTGTTACTGTTGTTATTTAATTTTTATTTTACTAATATAGTTTTAAGTTTTACTAATATATTGAGTCCAAGATACTTGAATAAAGATAATTCTATTCTATTCTATTCTATTCTGCAAAGCATTTCAAGTCTACAAAGCAATTTTTGTCTGTTTCCATAAAAAGAAACAAATATCTTTGAAGAAAAGTACTTGGAATTGAATATAAATTGGTTATTTATTTCCTGACTCAAAAATAATATTTTAATTTCGGGTTTTTGTATTTTATAATTATCAACTGTCTGTTCAATTCGGTAATTTGTTAGTACTAGTAACATAGTTAAAGATGCAATGGCCGCCATCTGTGCAAGCGAGACTCATAATATTTAGGCGAGAGTGACAGAGACAGGTAATAACAGGTCAATGTACGAATTTCCTCCTGCTTTCCACCGGACTTTAGCAATACCGAACTTTACCAAGGTGTTTCGTATTAACCAATACTAATTTGCCTGTGGAGGTCAGATGGCAGGCAGCTCAGGGGCCATATTACAACGTCCTAAACCCAGGTTTGTTCCAGTGAGTGAATGAGATGGTGCTAGACGACTTGTATAGCTCCATCACTTTCAATCCTGGTTTTAAGACGTTGTTATACGACCCCAGGTCACGCAGCGGCATGATTCCGATCCTAACTGCCATCTAGGTAACTATGCTTATTTGCGGTCGACCAACTCAGTCAAATCATCTGAACAATGCATGTAACACCCCTAGCTATACAATTGTTTTCCTTTCATTCAGTTTCACAAACTATGATTTGAAACTGGTTTTTTGTTATTATTTCATAACGTAGCCCTATGTATTCAGCTGTGGGATTCATTTTTGTGGCATGCATGTAAAAAACAAAAAATAATATCGGATCAACTAGGTGAAACAACGAGACACGCACTTTATACAGGTTCCTGTACACTAATGGTGAACGCACATCTAGCCGCACCGCAGTCTCCGCAGTCTGTTTTCTTACCGATTCTGCGGCTACTGCGAAGCGGTGTGCGAGGTTTCATAGAACTTCATACAAAGAATTCGGTAAGAAAACAGACTGCAGAGACTGCGGTGCGGTTAGATGTGCGTTCACCATAATACTGTATAGTATAGTACAAAGAGATGTAAAGAACCTATAAAGCGGGCATTGGGAAAATTGTCAAACAAAATTTTTGGTGCCGAGCGTCTGCATCTGGCTTTGCATAGCAACGCGACTACTAGACTGAGCGACTTTTTACCTATTGGTAAAAAGTTTTGGATCACAACTTTCTTCGTGATGTCCCGTCTATTGCTCGTATATAGTTTAATGTCTTTGGTATAGTAGTAGTATATACTTATTATTATACTGTATAGTATTAGCACAGTATAAATATCTACAGTAGTGGAACTCGGCTATGATAGAATTAATACCTACAGCCGCGCGGTACGTAAACATGCGTTAGGGCTGTCCGACCACTGTGCGGCGCATCGCTCGCGCAGGCAGTCGGCCTAATGCAACCCAGTGCGCACACTCAAACACGGAGCGAACTATGTACACGATTAATATTCATGACTGTGATATAGTTTATGTAATAGTACACTGAATATACGTTGATTGTACACCGTACCGTAGGTAAATGAAGCTCACCTCGCTGCTTCATTTCCGTGTCCGCTGACAATCCCACCGTGTCGTTACACCATGTCTTTACTTTGAATTATACAAACTAACAAAACACACATGCACCGGAGTTTTAACACAAGATTAAGTATCTATCGCATATTCATTCAGAACCGCCTATAACTTACCTATTTCATTTGTCTCAGTAACTTTCCTTTACTTTATTCATATAGTTTACTGTATTTATTAATCCAAATACCCTTTTTTTCGTGAGATAAAGGAAAATACATAACCATTAAAAAGTCACACATTATGTACCTACCTACTAGCTTCTAGTAAGTAATCTTATTTTATAGTCAGTACTTACCTTTCAGAGGTTGCAGGTAATTTAAAAAAACTTATGTCTGGGTGCGTTATTGTTGAATTTATACACCCAAAAACAGCACAATATGTTCTACTCGTCATATTAAAATATGTACTTTAACTGATTTTGCTAAAGAAACAACACACCGTCCGTTCGTCACTACGGTACGGCCGTGACTGTCTGCGCCCCGAGCGCGCCCCGACATCGCGACGCGTAGGTATAGCTCGCGTTTCGTCCGTTTGTAGGGAGTTCTAGTACTGATAGATATTATTACCGTGGTATTAGTGTCTGTCAGTCAATAACGGAACAACCTAATAAAAAAACAATTCTTTTTCACCTTCAAATCGAGCAAATAGCGAGAGAATTTGAGATCTCCATCCTCAATAGCTATTTTTGCTGTGACCTGTGATAGGTAGATACAAACACTAAGAAAAATGATGCAAAAATATTTAATGAAGTATTATTGCTAAAGTCAGGAAAGATCTTGATGTGTGTGCCAACTTCATCATCAGCCTATAATGTCCCCACTGCTGGAAAGAAAAGAAAGAAAGAAAGAAAAAACGTTTATTTGGGTAACCGCGGTGGCCTCCTCTCTGTAAGAGAGAGTGGGCCACAATCCACCACGCGGGCCCAGCGCGGATTGGTGGATGTCACATGTCGTCGAATGTTATAGTTCTTGGATATATGCCGGTTTCCTTACGATGTTTTCCTTCACCGTTTTGAGAGCAGTGGTGATGAAATAAATTGCACAATGTAATGTGCCAGCCTGGGTTCGAACCTACGACCTACAACTCGTAAGTCGAGGCCGATACCACAGGAACACCACTGCTCTCATAATAGTATAACATTCCCATGGGATAACTCCTGAGTTACATACAGACATAAACGGGACAGAAAAAAACCAATACATCTTAACATCTAAATAAACAAACAGGGTCAATCTACAGTGGCAATTAAGGCCACTAAGTACGAAAATAGAACCGTAAACTGCGACGGAAAAACGTATCCCATGGGAATATGGGATAACTCCTGAGTTACATACAGACATAAAAGGGACAGAAAAAAATAATACATCTTAATAAACAAACAGGGTCAATCCACAGTGGCAATTAAGGCCACTAAGTACGAAAATAGAACAGAAAACTGCGACGGAAAAACGCGAAAAACAAACGAAAGGGGATAATGAAAAATAAGCGCAAGTTTATGTAAACACCGGCTATTGAATTCGTTGAAGGTTCTTGCTTACAAAATGCTTTAATAAACGCGTCCGCGCTCAATCCCTGCCCTGTCTTCAGGAGACTTATTGAAGAAACTTTATTAGTTTCCTGGGTTGTGTAGGTTTTACATTTTTCAAGGTGAATTTCAAGAAATGTTTAATTTTTTGCCATATTTTTCTGAGGAAAATAAGACAATAGGTATTTCTAATAAAATTTTGAAAATAATAAAATCTGTCGTATTTTCAGAACTCGGCATTAGAACCTCAAATATAACGCATGCAGTTTTGTATTTTCAGTTTGGTCGTTTACCAATAGTTTCCCTGGGCAGACGATTAGCTCCGTTCACCGTAGGCGCGGGCATGCGGGCGGCGAGTAATGGACGACTCACTGTCTCCATGGACCATGCCCGGGTCGACGACGTAGCGTTGTGTTCGACGCGCGCCTCATAAACTGTCAGCATAATGACGGGGAGGCCTTTAGAGGGCTAAAGCCTACCGGGGTTGCGGAACTAACTCCGAATTACCGTGACCCTGGAACGTAAATGGCTATTGAAGGGCACCGTGGATTTTAGTCAGTACGAGTCTGACAGTAAGGGTCGGAAGACTCATTTGATGATTATACCACCATAAAAACAGTCTCTTTCCCTGATTAGATTAAGTAGTGTAATAGGTCGAAGATACGTGCAGGTTTAGTTGCATGCCATATGTTTATGGGCGATAGGTTGGGACTGAGCCATCCAAGCCTGGATGTCTGTTTCGCAGTATTCCATTTATAATTTAACAATAGTTTATGTACAATTCTGCAGATTTCAATGTGGTTACAGATACCACTAAAATACTCTCATTTTATCATTTATTAACAACGTTTTCAGATCTAACTTAAATATACCCGCGCGCGCGCGAACAGAGCGGACGTCTTGTGTGTTCGTTACCGATATTTAATTGTTTTATCTCGCTATAATGTCGCGAAATTGTACTGGTTGTGGTGTGGACATATTATCTAACATGCCATATATTGAGTGTTCTAAAAAGACTTGCAATAAAATGTATGAATTGAAGTGCCTTGGAATTACTATGGAGAACTTTGCTACGTTTACTCAGGACTATAAGGATCAATGGGTATGTCCTGAGTGTGTCTGCTCTCAACGCAAGCCTAGTCGCAATGCTGATACACCTGTTAGCAGAAAATCTGGCCAAGTAAACACTTCTTCAATCTGCAGCAACGTAAACACTCAGCGAGGAAGTCGTATAAAAAACACGGAATCTCCGGTGACGGAACCCAATTTCAACTTACTGGAAGAGATCAAGGACTTTCGAATTGAGGTATTGTCACGCTTAGATGTCCAGACAAGTAAGATGGAGAATATGCAAGAAATATTTAATTGCACGAAAAATGAGCTGCAAGAATTACGTTCATATGTGAAGGTACTTGAACAAAAAGTTGATCAAGTATTTGCGTTAGAAAATCAAATGAGGGAACTAATAACGCGTAATCAATATTTAGAACATCAACTTAACATCTCCAAAGTGTCACAAACATCAACAGACACGGTAAAACTTTCTAAAAAAGCATCGAATTATGTCGATGCTATTTGTAAACAATCCACAAATCACCTGGATGACGAGCCTACCGCCAGCGCCACAGCTGTGATATCGAGTGGGGCCACGAAAGCGGTGGAACAACTAATGTCTAAGTCTAAGGAAGTATCACAGGAAAAGAGGCAGACTTTATCAACAACCGAGGCTGATATGAGCAGCCACGACGAGAATAATGAGGGGTGGAAAATAGTCCAAAAGAAGAAAGGGAGGATTCAAAATAAAGATGTAAAGAGAGGCCAGAACTCGAGCCTTCAGGAAATTCAAGCAATGGAGCGTAAGAAACATCTCCACGTTTGGCGATTATACCCGGAAACGACAGTGGAAAAATTGACCGCTCATGTGATACAGGTGTGTGGCGCTGAAGCTAACGTCAAAATTGAAAAGATTAGACATAAGACGGAGAGAGACTATGCTTCATTCATTGTTGGAATCTCTGAGGGCTTTTATCACAAATTATGTCAGCCAGAGGTATGGCCTCTGAATGCAGAATTTTCCGAATGGATTTGGTTTCGGAGACCAAAAAATAAGCCGAACGACGGAAAATAGAAGCATTGAAATTTATTATCAAAACGCAAGAGGTCTACGTACTAAGTTGGATATGTTTTGTGATAATATCGAATCTTCGGGAGCTGATTTAATTGCAATAACTGAAACTGGTTGCAATGATTCAATACACAATGCAGAAATTATACCACAAGGATATCATATTTTACGATGCGACCGATTAGATGGGCGGAAACAAGGAGGCGCGTTTCTCGTGGCCACACATGGATTCGAACTACGGAAAGTAACAGTACCCGGTGACGTCGACGTCAATAGATGTGCTTTTGAACTGGTTTGTGCTACAGTTTATACGCGTAATAGATATTTGTTTTTGTGTTGTGTAGTCTATATTCCCCCGAACAGTAGCGAGAATGATTATTTGATTTTGTTTAGAATTATTGAACAATTATGTGTAAATTATAGGGACGTAGTTGTTATAGGAGATTTTAATTTGCATTCTTGTAATGATAATGTAGCCAATTATTATGAGTATTTTATTTCTTTTTGTGAATTCATACAGACAAATAAAGTACCTAATTGCAATGGTCGACAGTTAGATTTAGTGTTGTGTTCATTGGGTGGGGGCGAGGTGCGCGTGAGTGAGGCAGACGAAGTTCTTGTGCCGGTGGACCCCTACCACCCGCCGCTCGCAATATGCGTACCTGTAGGCAAGTGTGAGCGTTCGGGCTGTAAATATACTAACTCCATCCCGCCTCATACTGTTGTAGCAGAGGCGGGTAGTTTGTGTCCACAGTGGAATTTTGCCAAAGCAAATTATGACGCGTTGTACTCATTGCTACTATCAAACGATTGGAAGCCGATGTATGATATAAATGACCCAGATAAGGCCATTAATTACTTTTACTCAAAAATGCATGTAATGTGGTCATTATTTTGACAACCTTGTTTGAGCAAAGTCGACTTTGCGGGTCTGTTTCAAGGAGCGGCCAGCAATGTTTTTGCTGGCCGCTCTAACAGGTCGGCAAAAAATTGCCGGCCGCTATTTTGACGTTTCAACGTTTTAAAAAAACAAATGCAAAAAGATTTTATTTAAAAACACAGCTGTTTGTATTTAAAGAGGTAGGCACAAAAAGATTGCATTCCAAATTTAAAAAAAAAAAATTCAAAGAAGGAACAAAAGCGCGGTTCAGCGAATTTTTTATTTTTATTTAGTGACTTTTTTGCTTTATGTAAATGAAGTAATAAATGAAATGCAGTCAATTAAATCACTTGCTGGTTTTATGTAGGTTAGGTACTTGCATTTTTGAGTAAAGCACTATACAAGCCTTGGCCCACTATGTCTGCTTCGCTGGTCACGCTATGATTACCTCCAGCTAGCTTAGCTACGCTCTAGGCCTTCCAGCTTGGCCATCATGCAGCCCTTGCTGTCCTCGCTGTAAAGGCCTCGGCCTACGGCCTCGGCCTTTATCTCAGCTCGTCCATCAAGTGGTGCATGCTGACCGCGCTGTGTCGGCCTGGAGCTGCGCTAGGCTGCGCTGTCGGCCATCATCAGTGCGACCAGCAAAGTAGCCATTATAGGCCGCGGCAGTAATGTACTATTATGAGACCATAAATAGCATCATCGATAGTTCTGTTCCAAGAAAAAGGCAAAAGAATGTTAATTCTAGGTTTTCTAGGTACAGGTACCCTGAGTGGTATACGGGTGAAATTATTCATTGTATTAAAGAAAAGGCGATACTGCATAAACGTTATAAAAATAGTGGGTTAAGCAGTGATTACGAAATGTTTGCTCGGTGTAGGGCAAAGGTAAAAACAATGATAATGCGTGCTCATAACCATCACCGGGAGAGGGTTCAGCAAGGTTTTACAAAAGATCCGAGATCTTTTTGGGATTATGTAAGGGCTAAAAAGGGAACAGATAGTCGGAAAAGCATTCTCAAAAACGGTAAAGTTATACCTGAGTCGGAGTGTGCTAGTGAGTTCGCGCAATATTTTTATACTGTTTACAATAATCAGGAACCACGACTCGATGTGAACGCCGCAGTGGCCTCAAGCGGCGGTAGCAGCTCGCGTGTACATATAGGTCGCCTACAACTGAGCCAAGTAACGAAAGCTCTGGATGGACTTAAGGCAAAGCGGTCGGCAGGGCCAGACGGTATTCCAGCTTTTGTAATAAGGGATTGCCGCACTGTACTAGCGAAGCCGCTCTTACATTTATATAATCTGTGCATTGAGTCGTCTTATTTTCCTAAATGCTGGAAAATCACACGTGTGATCCCAGTACCTAAAGGTGGAATGGATTCGGACGTGAGT
Source organism: Agrotis segetum (assembly GCA_036375495.1). Classification (NCBI taxonomy): domain Eukaryota; kingdom Metazoa; phylum Arthropoda; class Insecta; order Lepidoptera; family Noctuidae; genus Agrotis; species Agrotis segetum. The sequence goes on from JAQSVV010000132.1 coordinate 178,502, forward strand.
GGCTATAGACCGGTGGCAATTCTGGCAGCACCAGCAAAGGTTTTTGAGTCGACCGTACAAACATGCATTTTAGACCAAGTATCTTGTTTAATATCGGATGCCCAGCACGGATTTAGACCGGGTTGCAGCACGACCAGTAATTTACTGAACTTTATGACGTATGTGGTACCAAATGTTGATGCGGGAGAGTACAAGTCGACGCTGCCTATTTTGATTTTAAAAAAGCTTTCGATTTGGTGGATAACGACATATTATTAGAGAAGCTGGCAGCAGTCGGCTTTACTCCCAAATTACTGCAGTTCTTTGCTAACTACTTGAGAGATCGACGGCAGTTTGTAGAATATGCTGGTTATAAATCCGAGCCTTATTACACGAGATCAGGAGTAAGCCAGGGAAGCAATCTGGGTCCCCTGAACTTTAATATTATGATAAATGACTTGCCTGAGGTTGTCAGGGGTGCCACTTGTCTATTATTCGCGGATGATCTTAAGTTACTTATGGCAATTAAAGATTTGAGTGACTGTGCACGGTTGCAGCGTGATATAGATAGTGTGGCAGAGTGGAGCAGGAAGAATAAACTGCAATTTAATGTTAAAAAATGCTCGGTTATAACCTTTGGCAGAATGAGAGTGCCCCATCATTACGGGTATGCGTTAGATGACACGCCAATGGAGCGGGTAGAAAAGGTACGCGATCTTGGGGTGCGCCTGAACACCGAGTTAACATTTCGGGAACATATTATAAATGTTTGTAAAAAATCATATAGAAGCCTGGGTTTCATACTCCGTCGGGCATCGGGTTTTACAAACATTACAGCGGTAACAGCATTGTATAATGCTCTGATAAGAACACAACTGGAGTGTAATGCTGTCATATGGGCTCCACATGAGATTAAATATAGTCTTATGTTGGAACGAATACAGAACAAATTTATCAGGTATTTGTATATGAAACTTTACGGGGTCTACCCCTTCTATCCGTTGATGTACCCAACCTTGTTCGTAATCGGCATGGTTGGGTACAACAAACTGGAGACAAGAAGGGACCTGGCTTTTACGACGTATATCTTTAAACTGTTGCGTGGTAAAACGTTTAATGCTGGTGTTTTAAAGGAGATATGTCTGAATGTGCCTGATAGGTACGCATTACGACGTCGACGGCCACGGTTGTTAGCGGTGCCACGCGCGCGAACTAACCTGCTCAGTAAAGCGCGTCACGCGAGCCTTGCATACACTGAATGACACTGCTGATAGGATAGATTTATTTAACTGCTCTCTGAATGAATTCACAAAGGCAACATTGTTTGTATTATGTTATTCTAATATGTAAAAGTAACAATAATTAATATTGTAACAAAGGCCACGCTACCGCATTAGGATTATTGCCTGTAATGATAGTTGTGTTTGTGATAAATAAATAAATAAATAAAATAAATAAATAATAAAAACTAAAACAAACTAAGTTAGGACACACAAGTTTGTTATGGACGATAACTGGGCGATCTTTGATGCGGTTCCCGAGCACGGTTTCCCGATCAGAGTTTCGCATGCACACGGTTGTTTTCATTTGGTGTAATAAAATCGGACGTTATACACGGATTGAAAGTTTTCAACACGCACGAGTAGAATCGTACGATTGCGTTACACGGACTTTTTTTGACTTCGGGAACCGCGTCAGGGAAACCGATGAGAAAACCTGATGTGTGCGGCCAGTCTAATAGAAACCGTAAGACGCAGGGTTTTTCAGCCTGTGGGTCGCGACCCCCTGGGGGTCGCGAAGCCTCATCAGGGGGGTCGCGAAGCTTCTCTAGAGGAGTTGTTAAAAGTTGAGAACCTTACATTTATCAAGCTCTATTTTAATTTAATATGCTAAAATTTTTCCGATTCCGAATTTTTTTTTTTTTTCAATGAAGGGTGTGCTTGTGAAGGTAAAAAGAAGGCAACTTTTTTAGGTCACTTTTCAATGAAAACTTGTCTTATGTTGGTGTAGAAACAGTAGATTTACTGTCACACGCCGCGTTCGCTCTTCAAGTCGTTAATTTTTTTTATCTCGCTTTTAGATTAAAACTTGTTTTGTCGTACTACGGAAACGTTTAACTTTTAGAGTTCTCTGCGTTCATTCTTCTTTTTAGATTTGGCTTTTCGTAGTCCAGAAATCTATAAATTTTCGAGCTCGCTGCGCTCGCTCTTCTACGCAGCATGCCCGCTACGCAGCGAGCGTACTCTTATCGTTTACAAAACATTAAAAACTTATATTTGAAGTACAAAATGAGTGTATACTCCTGCTTTAAGTTTTTCTTCTAGAAGGCGGTGTGGAAATGTCGGTGCACAGTTACTCGCACTACACAGTTTTTTTTATTCAAATTTTGGGGCGGCAAGCTGTACAGGCCCAGGGCGCTGACAAATTTAAATTACGCCACTGCTTGTAGATCATAAAAATATTTGCAGGAATCGAACCCGCAACACGCAGCGCAGCAGTGCAATCGCTCAGCCACTTTGCTAACCGTGCCGTCAAAATTGAATGCTTGAAAAAAGAAACGGGTAGGGGGTCGAGAAATATTTCTTCATGCTAAGGGGGTCGTGCCATGAAAAAGGCTGAAAAACCCTGCCGTAAGGTGTAAGTAAAAATATCGCATTTCAAGTGCCTATCCGTAATTAGGTCATCGCTTTAATGTAACCTATATCGGGCGATATCGTCCACCTTTTAATGTGGGATCCGATTACCTTTAGTTCTTCACAATTAGCCACTACAGTCATTGTACTGTCAATTAAAAATGCTTTAGTGGTGTAAAGAAATTGAGTAGCAGCTTTTTGTGATGTTTATTTGAAAGAGCCTCCGCTGCCAGCGCCGGCTACCAAAAATATCACTATTGGGAACCGGCGGCAAGTATACTGCCGGTAACCGAGATTTATAACAACGGCTGCCAGCGCCGGCACTCAAAATATCACCATTGGGAACCGGGGGTAAGTATACTGCCGGTAGCCAAAATAAGAACAACGGCTGCCAAAGCCGGCACTCAAAATATCACTATTGGGACCCGGCGGTAAGTATACTGCTGGTAGCCGAGATTTTAAACAACGGCTGCCGGCGCCGGCACTCAAAATGGGAACCGGTGACAATGCGTAAAACGCTGGGCAATTTCACCTAGGCTCAACTAGTTTTTGCGAAACCAATCACCAAATGAAAGTGTATACGCTATCTGCGAAGCCGGTGATAGTAACTTTCTAAACCTGCAGACTGAATATTATGATTGAATGATGTAGATTTTATAAAATTTGAAAAGCAAGCCTGAAATAACCACCTAAAAATATCTAGTTGAAAAAAATGGCAGATCTTATGAAAATAATAATTGTCGTCATTCGAAAGCGCTGTCATCGCAGACGATATTGTAAAACCATCTTTCTATCTATCTATGTACGCAGGCGCCAAAGCAGCAATCTTTCGTTTTGCACTTACGTTTGCTCATTGCGCTTGACTTGACATATCACAATGGGCAGTCCGATAAGAACCAGCCGAGATAACCTGACTTATTTTAAGATGAATTTTATAAATGCATCCGTCTTTTCAAAACGTATTTATCGTTTAAACTTTTATTTACAGGTATAAAAGGTGTACCTACCCAATTCAGAAGCCGTCACAAAAGTGCGCGTCAAGTTATAAAAAGAACACCAAAACCCCTCTTTTACTAAGTACCCTACAACGCTTGAGAAAGGTCTAAGTGACATCAGTACTAAGTGCTTAGGATTCACTTTGAATCACGTCCAGGACTAATACGTAGGTATGTATACTTTAGCTCTTTCATAAATGTAACGAGCTTACTATCCTAAAAGAGCTAGACAGAGATAAAGCATACATTGAAGGAGTAGAACATACTCCTCCTGCGTCTGTCTTTTCGAACGCATACAGCCTACAGACTGCGTGTTAATCTGGAATTTGAATTTAAATATTTTAGACGCAAAGTCGTCACAAAAGGTGATTAAAGGATCATGTGGAAAGAATAGATAGAAATGTATTTCTCTATAGCACCTAATTAAAATGGATTGCGTTCATTAATTCAAAGCAAAGTGATTATGACTATGATTTGAACATTCATTGTTTTGCCTATAATGAGATTTAGTAAATCTTCCTTAAATTATTATATATTAATATATATATATATTAATATAATTCTATAAAATATTTCGGGTTAAACCCATAAGGTGCTGATAAACTTGGGCATTTTTATGAATAAAAGAAAGCGTTTCAACGAGCATTCTGACGAGCGTTCTGGAGTGAGCGTTCGAGCTTTTCGCCGAGCCGACTATCAAGTCTGATACCTTCGTAAAGAAAAACCTACCTACTAAAAAACGTTACAAGATCAGTACCCTTTTATTTTAACGTGATAAAATCATCAAATGAGTCCTCCCACCCCGGGCAGGGCGGGAGGGACTGTCAGACTCATACTGACTAACATCCCCGGTGTCCTTCAATAGCCCTTTATGTTCCGGGGTCACGGTAATGGAATAAGTCCCGCGACCCCGGCAGGCTTTGGCCCTCTGAGAGGGGGGCCCCGTCATAAGATCAGTACCCATAGCACGAGTTTTCAGTATTTGAGACGTAAAGTAAACTGGAACTTTGATAATGTCAAATTGTCAATTTTCAAGGATTTTTTTTTCGCACACCAGAGGCGCTGTTCCATTTTTTCATACAAGAAACGCGGTAAATACTGTAAAGTAAAAAAGTGAAAATTCGTGCTACGGGTACAGTTTGTTTGACATACCAAAGAAAATCGTCGACGAGCCTTCGCTATAAAGATCGTAAAAATGTTCATAGCGATGCTTGACTCCGTTCGTTTTTCAGTTCGACAAAATTATGTTTAAGCGGCGAATGTTCGATGTTATATTACAAGTGAACGCTCAAGTCTATCAATACCTTTATAAATCATTCTCTTCAAAGGCAACGGAAATTAAATGTTTTTATATTGTAATCAATCCATTTTTATTGAGTGCCACTTAAGGCAGAAATCTATTTGGCAGCAGATATTCAGGAAAAAGAACCTTTAAAGGAAATTGATATTTTCGTGAGTGGCTTTTTTCTAAATGGACCTTTTAGAACTAAGGGTTGTAATTACTTACATATCAATATCACCGAACCAAGGAATAATTAAATTGCTTTTATTCTTCTCAGGATGTTTTTGTAGGAATATAGCACGTTTTTTTGCGTTTAATCTAGTGTTCGATCTTTGTGCTGGGATAAATGTAATTTTTTTTCTCAAAAAGTTAGGAAACGTAAAGCATTTTCTTATATATATATACCTTTTAGAAATAGCTTTACAATTTTCGTTGCAGGCGTTAATGCGTATGAGTATATAAAAACGTGTTTTCTGAAGCACATAAGAAAACTTTGTTATAGATCTATAGAGATAGATATAGAGAATAATTTTGGCGAGTAGTAATCGTGGCTTGATCGACCCGTGATCTCAGTTGGGGTCTTCGGATGGAATGAGAGAATCAAATGACAGCAGCCCTGCTTCAACGGTGTTTATTCGCAGAAAGAGAATGATGCCATTTACATTGGTACTTGTATACTACTCAAATTTTAAACCGAGATCACAAATTGCACAGCACCATCTATCGAGTCATTGTGTACTAAAATACAAGAAAAGTGTGCTCTAAACATTCCTCCTTTTATAATAGACTTTCACGATCAAGGTTAAACATGGCTAAATGTTAAAAATCTCAGCTGCTATTATTCAGACACAAGATCCTCAGCTGTAATGAAATGAACATCATAATATAATTATAATACTTACTCCAAAGTACGTCAACAATGGGCCGCCAACATTTGTGTCATAACCCGCATGGCCTCCAAGTATGTTTGTTATAATTTAGTTCGCGTTCCTTCAAAAGACCGTAATAGGACCAAGGTCTTACTACAAAGGGCATGAGAAATTACAGAGCTTCGTACGTAAATGTATGTTGTAACCGTGTTTGGTGAGACGTAAGAAATCTCATTTATGATGGCAAAAAGGTTTGGTACCCCTGCATTGTCGAGGGTTAGGAGGAGCATTGTATAAAACTGTTGGTTACATTTTCAGTTCATTTATTTGAGGAAGACATAATTTACGAGTATCTAAAGGGTTATGTTGTAATATGGTGCTGAAATTGTAGAGGCACGTTAGGTTTTTAGGCTGAATTTTTATACCATAACGGTAGCAACCAAGCTCAATCAAGAATATTACTTGCCTTACGGAAAGCAGTCAACTTCGCTTATGGCCGGCTGCAACGCTACAGGTATCGCTTGCGCTTTGCCGACTCTATAACTTTAGAACGTATCGGTAATTCAGTGTTTTTTATCACCGAACTACTACTACTAAAAAGTTGCAATAATTCGGTGAATCCGACTAAGAATCGATCTACTGTGAAGTTAGCAGGAAGGAGCTAAAATTACAAGTTTCGGTGAAATGTGTATAATACCGTTCGTAAGTACCAGCACAGTGCAAATTAATATTCAATTATGTAAATAGACATTATTTTATTGTTTTTACTATTTTATTAATTAATATTTTATTTTAATACGTATAATTGTTTATGAATGTATAAAAAAACGTGCATAAAGTTACAATATGGCGCTACATTAAATCTTATTTGCATCACATGAAACTAAAATTCAAAATCTCTTCTTGCTATAAAACTTAGCAAACCCGTTAAGTATTCTTACCACAACATCATCATCATAATCAGCCTATAAATGTTCTCACTGCTGGGACACAGGCTTGTGTCCTCCCTCTGTGAAAGGGAGTGGTCCATAATCTACAACATGTTATAATAATAATATTCCACAATAATATTCCACAACTATCACACAACGCCATCTAGTCCCAAGCTAAGCAGAGCTTGTGTTATGGGTACTAAACAACTGATAAACATACTTATATATTTCTAAATACATACATATTATAGATAAATTACACCCAGACACAGAACAAATGATCGTCCTCATCACACAAACATTTGTCCTGGGTGGGAATCGAACCCACGATCCCCGGCATAGCAGTCAGGGTCACTAACCACTAGACCAACAGGCCAGTCAAAAGTTATAAAAGTTATATTCGATTCACAAAACTCGCACCAACACGAAAGAAAAGAAAAGGATTATGTTTTCGTGTTACCCCATAATAACACTGTTCCCATAATTTTTCCCATGAGTGAGCAAACATTTCTGGCTTTCAGTAGATAATGTAGAAAGCAGGCTATTTTTCTTCGTCAATTCTGATTTATGTGGCTTAAACATTACACATAGCATTCACTCTTTATAAAACAATGTTTAGACTAAAGTAGATATATTGTGCGGTAATCTGTCTTGTCTAGCGTAATACAGACTAAAAATAAATCTAGAAAATTGTTTACAGGTAAAATTTCAGACGGTGTTATGACATTACATGTTTAGCCCACGCCAGTCTGCAGAAAAAATGTTAACAAACCTTTTTTTCTGTAGACTGCGTGGCTAAAAATTGGTGGAATTAAGCTGATTTCAGACTACGCAATACTACTGCGCTATATATTATAGCATAGAAGTGTTAGCAAGCCAATATAATATAGTACAGTACAATGTGAACGTGTCCATAACAATGCATGGAGCGCGGTATTGTTATGCTATGAGCTTTAAGCTATTATATTATAGCGTAGTCTGAAACCAGCTTTATACTATCTGGTGGCCTACCTGACGTCCTAAAGCTTGACTAGTTCCGCTCAAGGAAAGAGATGGCGCTGGACAACTTGTATAGCTCTGTCTCTTTCCCACAGTCTAAAGACTCACACTTTAAGACGTCATGATATCTTTTTGAAACTGGCACTTTGATCCTCTTGATTATTTTGTTTACCAAGTTGTCAATTTTGTGACTGGTTTTATGTTGTGACCGTGTTTAGTGACGCGTAAGAATTTATTCTCATATGAAGGCAAAAAGGTTTGGATCCCCTGCATTGTTGACTATTAGGAGACCTGTAAAGGGGTTTGCTATTTTTAGTACGGACCTTGGCATCATTTTTTTTTTCTTTCGCCAGAGTTGAAACTTTGGGTTTAATTAGACTACTACCTAAGAAGTCCATAGAAAAAAAAAATAAGTTTCTGAACCGTAACCAACCAGAGATATGGCGGTTTGTATTTTGTTCTAATCTGGAGTTATTTTTTGTAGGAACCCATCGATTTTTTGATGTACTAGCTTTTGCCCGCGACTTTGCCCACCTCAACCACCTTTATGTTTAGTCTATAACTGTTTCTAGAGTCCCATCTATCTATGTACCAAAATTCATCAACATCGGCTCAGCCATTTTGACATAAAAATGGAACAGACTTATAAACTTAATTTTGTATTTGTAATATTAGTAGTTTAACGAAGAATAATGAGTGGTCTGTTTAAAATAATGTTAAGAAGATCTTTTTAACCGACTTCAAAAAAAGAGGAGGTTCACAATTCATCGCAATATTTATTTTTTATGTATGTTCCTAGATTTCTCAATGACGCTTTTTTTATTGAGGTAATTTCATTAAATGAATCCGCACCCATACTAGACTTGTACTGACTAAAATCCACGGTGTCTTTCAATTAGCCCTTTACGTACCGGGGTCACGGTAATTCGTGAGCCCCGCGACTAAGTGGGTACAGACATTTTTTTTTTAACGTGGTAAAATCATCAAATGAGTCCTCCCACCCCGGGCAGGGCGGGAGGGACTGTCAGACTTCTACTGAGTAAAATCCACGGTGTCCTTCAATAGCCCTTTATGTACTGGGGTCACGGAAAGGAAATAATCCCGCGACCCCGGCAGGCTTTGGCCCTCTAAGAGGAGGGCCCCGTCATTATGCTGACGCTCATTGAGGCGCACGTGGGACACAACGCGCCGTCGACCCGGGCATGGTCCATGGTCAGACAGCGAGTTGCCCTTTATTCGCTGCCCGCATGCCCGCGCCTACGGTGGCCGGAAATCGTCTTGTGACGTCGGTCGCCATGGGCGTCCACCACCGCAGTTGGGGCGGAGGGAGGACTCTGTCCTCTCTCGCACGCGGCACGCCTCCTCCTTCGCGAGCATTACTGCTTCGCAGAAGGAGGCGACCGCTTCCCACTCCGTTTCGCCCCGCAGCATGGCCGCCTCCAATGCCGGGCGCGAGAGGTCTCTGCCTAAGTGGGTACAGGCATAGTATATTGTTTTCAGATTGCGTAAATAATGCTTAAACATCCGTTGATTTTCTGTAAGTTTTTTTCCTAGATTTCCTCATTATCTCGTCATCATTTTTTAACAAGGTGGATTATAGTCCTTACGAATCTGATAGTCTCTTCTGCTCCACAAAAGGAGGGGAAACTCACTTTCTGATTATTTTTAACCGACTTCAAAAAAGAGTAGGTTCTCAGTTCGACCTGTGTGTACGTATAATATGTTTGTTTGTCCGCGATTATCTCGTCTTTGGCTGAACTGATTTTGATGGGGTTTTCAGAAAAGTGTTCGTTACATTCTGAAGAAGGTTTTCGTATATAACAATAATTGATATCTTGTGAAGTTGCTCGCATAGATTCGTTTTTGTTGCTCATTAGGATTGTAGATTTTCAAAGACGCCGATTAATAAGAAAGATTTTTGTTGAATATTATCTAAATCATGTTTTAAAGTTGGTTCCCTTTTTTACAAAAAAAAAAACATAGTTTGAAAACAAGACGATTTTGTTTTACCCTTCTTAGTAGATACAAAAAAAAAATTTTGAAAAAAGGGAACCGACTTCAAAACCAAACACAAAAAAACTAAAAAATAACTTTTCTTTCGGAAGTCGGTGGCTTTGTTTTTTTGGAACGAAGTTACTTATCGCGCGTTGCGAAAGGGTGCTAGAGCTCAAAGAGTGGAGTGGAGTGGAGTCGCCACGAATTTTTTGTTGAGTGTATACAGTAACTTCGTTCCATTCGGGTGTCTCTTGACACCTCTCAAGTTTTTTGTTTATTTCATTGACTTAGGGCCACCGACTTCCGAAAGAAAAGTTATTTTACATTTTTTTGTGTTTGGTTTTGAAGTCGGTTCTCTTTTTCAAAAAAAGTGTTTTTACTTGAGATATTCAATAAAAATCTTCATAAAATCGGCGTCTTTGAAAATCTACAATCCTAGTAAGTAACAAAAATGGATCTATGCGAGCGACATCACAAGATATCCATTATTGTTGTATACTAAAACCTTTCCTAGAATGTAACAAACACTTTTCTGAAAACTGCATCAAAATCGGTTCAGCCAAACGCAAGATAATCGCGGACAAACATGCATTTGTTTGTGAAAATCGTCGATCCAAGTAAGCAAAACGGATCCACGCGGGCAACGTCACGAGATATCTATTAGTGTTATATACTAAAACCTTCTCCAGAATGTAATGAACAATTTCTTGAAAACCGCATCAAAATCCGTTCAGCCAAACGTCAGATAATCGCGGACAAACATACATATATGCAGGTCGAACTGAGAACCTACTTTTTTTTTGAAGTCGGTTAAAAAGTAAAAATAACTTTTATGGTGAACGCACATTTAGCCGCACCGCAGTCTCCGCAGTCTGTTCTCTAACCGAATTCTTTGAATTTCCGATGCGGTGTGCGAGGGATCATAGAACTTCATACAAAGAATTGGGTAAGAGAACAGACTGCGGAGACTGCGGTGCGGCTAAATGTGCGTTCACCATTAGAAGTCGGTGGCTTTGTTTTTTATTTCATTGACTATGGCTACCGACTTCCGAAAGAAAAGTAAGTATTTTACACTTTTTGTTTGGTTTTGAAGTCTGTTACATTTTTTCGTCAAAACGGCTGAGCCGATGTTGATGAATTTTGGTACAGAGATAGATGGGACCCTAGAAACGGTTATAGACTAAACATAAAGATGGTTGGGGTGGGCAAAGTCGCAGGCAAAAGCTAGTACTTCAAAAAATCTATGAATTTCTACAAAAAATAACTCCAGATTAGAACAAAATACAAACCGCCATATCTCTGGTTGGTTATGGTTTACAAACTTATTGTGAACGAAATAATTGTGAACCTCCTACTTTTTTAAGTCGGTTTAAAAGATCTTCTTAAACAGTGTTATAAACAAATAACTTGAACCTACTAGTATTACAAATACGAAATAAGTATTAAGGTATGTTCCGATTTTACGTCAAAACGGTTGAACAGATATTGATGAATTTTGTTACAGAGATAGATAGGACTTTAGAGACGGTTATAGGTGACACATAAAGGCGGTTGGAGTAGGCAAAGCCGCTGGCAAAAGCTCAGCACATCAATAAACCTATGGATTCCTACTAAAAATTACTCCAGATTTGAACAAAACAAAAACCGTCATATCTCTGGTTGGTTACGGTTTAGAATTTTTTTATTATTTTTTACGAACTTCTCATATTGCGGTCTACTAATGACCAAAATTTCATTGCTGGCGAAAGAAAAAAAAATTTGATGCCAAGAAGTTGCAAACTCCTTTGTGTTAGTTTAAAAATTAATTAACAATCTTCCAGATTAGTGACAGAATGTAATTAAACATTAACTAACATTTTTTTTAATCACAGTTGTTATAACTATTATCACTTACTTATCCTTTTTTTTTCCAACGGCCAAATTAATAACATTTAACCCTCGACCCGTCGCGTGGGGTCTTTCAAAGCCCAGGGTTTAGAAAACTGGAAAATAAAAAGACTTAGAATACCTTTTCGTATCTCTTACTTTAGGTACCCTCCTAAAAAGGATTACACTTCACCCTCCCACCATCTAAATTAAGCATGCGCGTGCGCCCTTCGAGATATGGACGTGTATTTCTACACAAGGCTCTCAGGGACCCCACGCGACGACTGGCGTAAGTAAATTTTTACTAGTGACTTAATAGTTTTTTTTTGTGATAATTTTTATTTTGATATATTTTGGTCCCAGGATATTTGTTATATGAGTGAAAGTGGATAATAGACAAAGTCATCGTATTTTAAGATGGTTGGAAGAAGATGTGGAGGTTGTTGGTGGTGAACAGTGTGATGAAGAAAATGTTGATTATCCGGATGAAGTTAGTGAAAAAGGCACGGAGTCAAAACTGGAATGCAAAGAAGATGATCATTGTGAATAAATTACTCCATCAGTAACGTCCATAACATCCCATGAAATTCATACCAGAGCTATATGCACTGATTTTGTCCAAAGAAATGGTTAGGGTTACTTAGACATGAAAAGTATATATATTTTTTCATGATTTTTAGCTAATATAATTATGTTTGATTATCATCTTTAGTTCATTGATCACAAATCTATATACATATAATAAAATAGTAGGAAAGTCAAAACTGTACATTGAATATTTTTTTTAAAGAATACTTGGGGTGTGATCTACAATCGATACCGAAGCCAAAAATATAGTTTTTAGAATTTTTGTCTGTTTGTCTGTTTGTCTGTTTATCTGTTTGTCTGTATGTATGTCCGGGATAAACTCAAAAAGTACTGGACGGATTTGAATGATTTTTTTTTGTTGTATAGATATTAAGTCTGGCCAACACATAGGCTATAATTTATCTTGGAAACTTGAACACCTGGTGCAGAACCGCAATGGACCTGCTAAACTATAATGGTGCTATAGCAAAAATTGTTCCACGTGATGAGCATTTTCTGCTGAGAGAATAAATTTGAAGATCTGGAACACATGATGTGGAACTCCAAGAGCCCAGCTAACTATAACATATACAGGAATGACGTCTCAGCAAAGTTGTTCACCCAGATGAGCAATTTCTGTTGACATATAAAAATTGAAGATCAGGAACACCTGATGTGGAACTCCAAGAGCCCAGCTACACTATAACATATACAGGAATGACGTCTTAGCAGATATGTTCACCCAGATGAGCACTTTCTGTTGACATATAAAAATTGAAGATCTGGAACACCTGATGAGGAACACCAAGAGCCCAGCTACACTATAACATATACAGGAATGACTTCTTAGCAAAGTTGTTCACCCTGATGAGCACTCTCTGTTGAATTATAAAAATTGAAGATCTGGAACACCTGTTGTGAAACTCCAAGAGCCCAGCTACACTATCACATATAAAGGAATGACGTCTTAGCATGAGCTGTTTAGTCTGATTAGCATTTCCTGTTGACTTACAAAAATGAAAGATCTGGAACGTCTGGAATCGTCATGCGCGTCCCGTTATTTTCCCGTTCCCAGGCTCTAAGAATTTCACATCAGACGTTTTTGATCTTCGATTTTGTCGCTAGCATAAGCAACAGGATCCGCGTACGAAGTCGCGGGCAGAAGCTAGTAATTATATAAAAGGAAGAAGTTGTCCCTTGTTTTTTATTTTTAAGTTAATTTTAAGATGACTCAGTCAAAATTTAAGAAAAAAATGTTATTTCTAATACTTTGATGTTTTTTTAATAGAAACAAATGAAGTCCTATCCAAATGTGAAACGCCAAAATAATATCAATAATTAATGTTACAATACTAATTGATTGATATTTATTTTTGGGGTCTCTGAAGACCCCACGCGACGGATCACGTAATAAAAAAGGCGCGACGGGTGGAGGGTTAACACATTTTTTTTACTATCATTTTCCTGCCTGTTTGTGGCGATTATTATGATTATTGAAACGAAGCTTACGCCATACATCACCAATACAAAACAACTAATAAAGTTTAATTCGCAAATTCATGCTTTAGGTATGTTATTGAGGGTAGGCAGGCAGAAATAACAGAACACCATATATGCCATCATCAGTATCATCAGCTTATAATATTCCCACTGCTGGGAATATTATAGGCTGGCACAGGCCTCCTTTCTCTGAGTGGAGAGTTCTGTATCCACCACGCGGACCCAATGCGGGTTGGTTAAAGTCATAAGTCTTCCAATTTTTGGGTTAAAACATGTCAGTTTTTTTTATAATCGTTGACCTTTGTAACATTACTTTTGATCTAAATAATATCCGTCAGCTTAAATCCTTAAGTAATAAAAAACCGGCCAAGTGCGTGTCGGGCCACGCACAGTGTAGGGTTCCGTAGTTGCCCATCAAAATACTTATGCGAACTAACGAAACTGATTCGCTGAATTTAATTTTAAAAAGAAGAATTTTCAAAATCGGTCCAGGAGTCTTTGAGAAATCGGGGAAAATACATAAGAAAAAAGATTACAACGAATTTAGAACCTCCTCCTTTTTTTGAATTTAGTTAAAAATAGTTGACGATAAAAACCTACCTATCCCCAAAAAACATACCTATAAAAGCTGTAAAAATAAAGTTGACAAACTTACATTTGCAGTTGACTCCGATACATTTTGTTTCAGAAAATATGATATCAAGTACATTTTATAAGTTGGTCGACTTTTACTCGTAAAGTTGTAAAGCCTACTTAGTCATGATAATTTTCTTTTAAACTTCGTTATATATACTACTATTGTGAATTTTTTCACACCCCCAAACATAACCGTTTAGCTGGTAGAGGGGGGGGACACTCGAATCGAGCAAAATTTAGCACTTTAAAGCTTAATATTTCACAAACGAATTTTTTTATCAAAAAATTGTTAATGGAAACCATCATTATTTTTTAAAGACCTATTTAATGATACCCCACACTAAGGGGTACGCGAGAAAAAAAAAATCCTCACTTTACGTGTAAGTACTGGAGGTACCCTAAAAAAAAATATTTTACGAGATTTTATTTTACCACTTTTTTGGCACAACAAATCCGTATATTTACACCAAATTACAGCTCTCTAGTACTGTGCATCTCTGAGCTAAACTGCGGACAGACGGACGGACGGACGGACGGACGGACGGACGGACGGACGGACGGACGGACGGACGGACGGACGGACATGGCGAAACTATAAGGGTTCCTTGTTGACTACGGAACCCTAAAAACCGGAAACGTTTTATGTCATACAAAAAGAAAATGTACTTCTATGTACTTTAACAATTTATGTACTTCATCAATTACAATTTACTTATGCACCTCCCGGTCCCTTGTTAAAACGAGACGTACGAGAACACGAGACGGAAATGTAATGACATTACTCCGTAATGTAATGACATTAAAAACGTCTATTTGATAAAATCATACAGGCGATATCGTACTGCAGCAGCCGAGCTTCATTTAGCTTAGCTTTGTATGAAAATGTAGCCGAGATTCGTTGGCATACTTTCTTTTTAACATGTTAAAATCATCAAATGAGTCCTCGCAACCAGGGCGGAGCGGGACGGACTGTCAGACTTGTACTGATTAAAATTCACGACGTTGCAATTTACAACTTTACCCTTTTTATGGTTGCCTAGTAATTCGTTACTTTTGAATTTACTTCTTCAGTGAAAACACAGAACAAATTAGTAGTCGAAACAGAATTTATAATTAAAAACCCTACGAGACCCGAAACGTTAAAGTTTAATCACAAAGGTACATGTGATGTACTTACGTGATGACTGTGGTGAAACATCAAAAGTTTTCTATTACAGTGTAAGTTTTGAAATAAAAAGTTAGGTAATTGTTTCTCACCTCATTACGCCTAAGGGCCTATACACACCATGTTTTTTAAACGCGCCGATGACGCGCGTTTGTAGCGGTACAGACGCGTTACGAAGGCAAGTAGACGCAGCCTGTACACCTTTGCACACTTGTATAAATTAAAATACGCGTTTTAATCGATACAGAGTTACAGACGTGCGTGTGTACCAAACTCGTGTTTGGCGTGATGAAAACGACAACAAACTGCTCAGTTTGATAAAAGCGCGCCAACGCGCGTTTAAAAAAACGTGGTCTGCTGCCTTATAGACCTGCAACTATTTATGATAATTTTAATTCGCTTGTCATTTTTGTATAAACTGTACTTCTGAGAGTATCAAAACTCTACAACTCTATGAACTCATCCTACCAGCCCTCTTCTACCAAATTACTCTTAGATGTAGACTATCGCTAATTACGATCCATACTTAGTTCCCATTCCACTATTTTGCACTTTGTTTTTCTAATCTTCCTTCATAATGCGCATAGTTAAATTGTGGAACTCAATACCTGCATCTACAACAATTTTTGTACTAAGACTTTTGGAAATTCGCAAAAAAGAAATTTGGTTTTTCATGCAAAATGAGAAATTGGTCGGGCACATCTGTATGAAAACCCATTTTTTTTTTGCGATTTTCTAAAAGACTTAGAAAAATTGTTCAGTAACATGGGCTGAGTTACTCCACGAGAGGTTTTGCGCTATTGGCGTTGCATCAAATTTAGAGTGAACAGGCTTATTGTGGGTAAGCTCGCTCCATTGCATCGAAGGCTTTGCCTCTGACACCTTGACCTAACAAACAAAAAATAATCTTATACAAAATCTAAACCAAAACTAATTCATTCAAATTATTCTGATAATTATCGTCTAAATGACATATAAAACGGTAGCCTAAAACGCTTATCCTACAGATTTAGACGACCTCATAAATGATTTACTACGCTTAGGTTGACTGTCCTCTGGCAAGTCATAAAATGGTCTTAAGATGACTTAGTCAATGTAAGATAATACAATTTAGACGTTATTAAAGTTCCAATTTATTTAGAACTAGTTTATGTCGGGGGATAAAAATATCCTGTCTTAATTCAGTTTATCAACTAACTGTACGCAAAATTAAATCCAAATCCGTTCAGTAGTTTTGTGAAAGAGTCAAAAACATTCATCAATATGTTTTCTGAAAAAAAAAAACACGTTTGAAATGAGAGATAGTACCTATTTGTCTTAAAAATACATGAGGTAGTTTTAATTTTTTTTCCTTTTTATAATGTCTGAATTATCCATGCTTTAGTTTTTAAACCAAACGAATATATTAATAATGTATAAAATATCTTATCAAAAGGATGAACCAATTTCATACATAAGGCGATCTGAAAATTACATCATATTATTATTTAAATAAAAACAAAAATCCGATTTATCGTTCCAAATTTTATCAAACACACATTGGAAATTCAACTAAAATCAACTTTTAGCATGAGTATCATAAATAATTTTAGAGATAAGCAACCCCTAACAAGGTACCAAAAATGTTCCCACGGGTTTACCGAAAATTCGGTCAACACTTGACAAAGTTACCAGCCATTTCTTAATGCTCATTTATGAAGTTCCGACCAAAAAGTTTTGCTAGAAATACGTTCCACAATGTTGCTCGTTTGTGTGTCATTAGTGCAAAGTTTCCAGAGGTGTCAACTTTTTTTTTCGTTCTGGAATATTAATTTACTATTTAACAGTATTGTAATGTACACTCGACAAAGTTGAATCATGACTCACCATAAGCTTATTTTCTAACAGACATTCAAATACAATTAGGTCCACATTCGCGTAAACATACTCGTACATATCCATGGTAACGATTTTGATCTTTGTCAATTTGATTCAAACGATTTTTTGTCAAAATGGGTCATGATTCAATTTTGTCGATTGAACTTATTTTGTACTGGAATTTATGTTTTCAAAGGCTGTAAAAATAACTGTTATAATTTAATAATTCTAGTTTCTTGTGATAACTAAGTTGATGGGTACGGTAGACAGCACAAGACTGGTAGGTATTTATGTGAGCCTCGTTTGCTATTGTACCTCCATTAAGTGCTAAATCAACTTAAGTTTAGTTACCAGAGATGGGCAGTATGCTCTCAAGGCTTAAAATCATTGACATAATAAAATAACTTTGATACAACATGTTGGGGTACTTCGCGAGGTGTTTTGAGGTGAAACACACTTTACGGGAAACACTGTTTATTACTTCACACTCGAATGTTCTTAACGATTATAATGTTAGAAAATGTTGGATGAAATGTTTTAATACACCCGGCTAACGTGGTAGACGAAAGTGCACTGAATATAATGGCTGCTACACACCTTACGATAAATCGTTACGATTAGTTGGTACAGTTCGAACTGCAACGATAATTATACAAGTGTGTATGAGAAAATTCGAACAAACTGTACAGTTTTTCTCATACTACACTTATCGATTTATCGTTGCAGCTTGAACTGTACCGACCAAACGCAACGATTTATCGTAAGGTGTGTAGCAGCCATAATATAATTTCAATTATTCTAAGTAGTAATTAATTAGGTTAACGCGCTACGCCACCGATATTGCAATCTAAGGTGTTCGGTAAAAACACCGAACACAACATCTCAAATATTTCAGTCCAGGAGCCTTACCACGAGCTCTTAACGCGATGCAGTTTAGGCTGTGGGAAAGAGACAAAGCTATACAAGTCGTCTAGCGCCATCTCTTTCTCTCAGCCTAAACTGGATTCAAATTTAAGTTCATGGCAGGCCACCAGGGTTTATAATGTTTCTTCTTTTCTTAGGACTTGTCTTCTTTTCTTTCTTTGTAACAACCCTCAGATCAAAGAAATAGGCAGATAGAGCGCTCAGAACACGCGAGTGGGTCCACCAAAGTTAATACAAAACCAAAATCGAATACAAAGTTGCGACAGTACCAAGCTACGCGTCGTACCAAGCTGCGCGTCGTTGTTGTTTTTTGCCAAAATATCGGTCTCGTGTCTTTAACCATCGTAAAAGTTGTTCTCAAAAACAAAGAAAACATTATGGAATGTAATTCTATTGGATTTTATATTAACTTTGGTGGAGTTACTTGCGTGTTCTGAGCGTTCTATCTGCCTATTTCTTTGATCTGAGGCAACAACCATAAAGCCGCGTACAGACATCGCGAGGCATGCGACACGAATGGTTCGTCTCGCATGCCTCGGGCTGTGTGGACGTGTGTGCTCACAGTGAGCATTCGCGCCATACGATCGTTGCGAACGCCGCCTCAGTACGAGCCGTGCGCTCCGGACAGGTGTTGTTTGCTTGCTCAGCTTGAGCATGTTTCGTTCGGGACGCACGTATGAATGTACCAGTACGTAGTATTCCTCAGGTTGAGGCATGCGAGACGGACCATTCGTGTCGCACGCCTCGCGATGTCTGTACGCGGCTTTAAAAATCTTTTGTGATTGTGTGAGCGTGTCCATTTGTACACTAAAAGGTTTTTTTTTAGGACAAACCCACCCACACTATTTCCAAACCACTGCAACTTCTGAAAGCGAGAATCAACAGTGGCAACCACCAGAAAAGCGCCGAGACAATGAAGCTCGACGTGTCCTGGAGAATGAATTTACCTGTCTTGGATCCTGCAACAAAATTAATCAGAAAAGAATTGTGGAGGAGTAAGAAACATAATAATTTATGTTTCCATGTCCCTCCATTCAAGCAGGAAAGAGAACAAAACAAGGCCAATAGGCACAAAGGGACATTACAACTGGAAGAAGCCCAGTTCTCTAGTACCCACCACGGGTAAAATGACTTCTAATATTACACACACATTATAAGGTTGTTAATCAAACATAATTATAGACATTACTTTTTACTTGAAAATTTTCAAGTGCTCATCTTAAGGGAGTTGATAGCCAAATAATTGTGGGGATCTAAAATTAGCTTTGAATCCTAAATATCAGTAGAAATAAAAACATACAAAATTGCATTAATGCATGTCTTAAATCACTTACTACAAAAAGCGCAATTGAATTCGCTTCATGTTTTTAGTGCATCATGAATAAGGCAACAAGGAAAACCTGTAGCCAAGTATCTATATATATAAAATTCAAAACTGACTGACTGATCTGACAACGCACAGCCCAAACCGCTGGGCCTAGAAACTTGAAATTTGGCATAATCCCTCCTTATACCACGTAGGTGAGCACTAAGAACGGAATTTGCGAAATTCGGCCCCTAAGGGGTTGTTTTTGGGGTTGATAGTTTGTATGAAACTTCGTCACTACAGGTGCTAGGGAATTTAAATTTTAAATACGGGTTCTTTTGAGGACGTAAGAGTTACCTATGACAGGATTTTGCGAAATTCGACCCCTAAGGGGTTTGTTTTTAGGGGGTTGACAGTTTGTGTGAAACTTTTTTATTAGAGGCGCTAGGCGTCTCAAATGTTGCATGGCGGTTCTTTTTAAGACGTTAACTCTCACCAAGGCGGAAATTTTGTGAAATTCGACCGATAAGGGGTTGTTTTTGGGGTTGAAAGTTTTAAGACTCAAATTTTACATAGGGTTTCTTTTTTGGACGTAAGTAATACTGAAGACGGGATTTTGCGAAATTAGATCCCTAAGAGGTTGTTTTTGGGGTTGAAAGTTTGTATGAAACTCTGTCACTAAAAGTGCGAGGAGCCTCAAATTTTGTACCGGGTTCCTTTATAGGACTTAGATGCACACCATGGGGGATAACAAGGGATTTTGCGAAATTCAACCCCCAGGGGGTTTGTTTTTAGTTTGATAGTTTGTATGAAACTTTGTTACTACAAGTGCTAGGCGTCTCGAATTTTGCGAGGGGTTCTTTTTAAGACCTAAATGTTCACTAAGACGGTTTTGCGGAATTCGACTCCTAAGCGGCTTTTTCGGGGTTGATAGCTTCGAGGCTCAAATTTTGCAAAGAGATTCTTTTTTGGACGTCGTTGCGGGTGTTTTGTGGAAATGGACCTCAAGGGGTTGATAATTATATTGTATGGATTATTTTTAGGAAAATTAATTAGGTTAACGCGCTACGCCACCGATATTGCAATCTAAGGTGTTCGGTAAAAACACCGAACACAACATCTCAAATATTTCAGTCCAGGAGCCTTACCACGAGCTCTTAACGCGATGCAGTTTAGGCTGTGGGAAAGAGACAAAGCTATACAAGTCGTCTAGCGCCATCTCTTTCTCTCAGCCTAAACTGGATTCAAATTTAAGTTCATGGCAGGCCACCAGGGTTTATAATGTTTCTTCTTTTCTTAGGACGGTAGTTTTAAATTGAGTATTCACCTCGAAGGTCTAGTGTTCCAACTGACCTGCGGTCTAACATACTTTTTTATAATCTCCCATGAGAGCCTATCAAACGATTTCGTTAAAACTTTGGTACAAGCGACTAAACTGGTTATAGCAGCTCAACTCTCAGTCGACCGTATATTTCAGACTTTCTACTTTTTCCACGTAGATAGTTTGGAACAGAGTTTAAAATTGAGTTTTCAGGATGGGAGAATTCAAGCATGGCTGCCGTGCCGCCGGAAAAACAAAGTTGGACTGGTTTTGTTCCGAAATATCTTGTTTTTTGTTAGATGGCGCGTTTTGTTGAGTTTTAGAAACCAAAATTCGCTTGTTTAGTGACAGTATGAAACTCAATTCGTTTTCGTTGTAAAGTGTAGGCCTATGTCGAGTTGGTTTTGAAGTATTTTTTTACAGCCTTTGTGTGAGTGTCGGCCACTTTGAATTTCTTTTTCATCGTGAATTTTCCCTGGGGAAGATCTCTGTAAATTCTTACCAAAATAAACTTAACTGTAAAAAAATCAAAACATTCATCTTCTTTCTACAGTGAGAGCCTTTATTTAAAACCGCTTAAATAGACGTCCGACATCAGTATTAAGACCCAGATACTTGGAAAATAGGTCAATCGGCCCTTGCTTCAAGAGTTAGCGGTCAACGCTTCGGAATGGAAAAAAAGAATGAAATAAAACCTTATTTTGTATTACATTATGGTTGTTAACACCTTCGCCGCCAAGTGTATTTTTTTGTCACACAATTTCTGGAAATAAACTATTTCACAGTCCACGTGTACTAGATGTCACACGGATGAAAATCCAGAAAAAAACAAGGGAAAAAGGGGGGATGAAAAACAAAATTATGATAACTATGTAGTTTTAATGAGGTCCGAACAAAAAAAATTGTTCCTGGCACTTAGAGTGCTAAAAGTCGGGTGTACGTCATAACTGCGAAGTTCGTTACCGCGATGTACGTTACAGCGAATGTTCATTACCACGTAGTGCGTTACTGCGAAAGATTTTTACTGTGAAAAACGTTGTCGCGAAAGTTCATTACTGCGAAGTACGTTATCACGAAAGTTCTTTAATGCGATGTACGTTATTGCGAAAGTCCTTTACTGCGAAATACTAACTTTAGAAAAAATAAGGTAGGTACAGTCGCCATCGTTCACTCACTGTAACAAGCCCGGTTTTAAGATGCTCGGTCCCTGTAGGGTAATACTAGGTAAAGACGCCCCATTATTCTAACTTAATGCTCGGAGCCACACACGAGTATGGCCACTGTTGACAATATAACCCTTGGCCTCGGCCATGTTATACATCAATAGAGGCAACCCTTTAGTGTATTACCCGGTTTTCCCCTACCGTGTGTGCTTTTAGAAATAAATACAAAAAATCTTAATTACAAAAAGTATACTACACATCATCATCATCATCATCAGCCTATAAATGTTCCCACTGTTGGGACACAGGCTCACTCCTCTCTGTGAGAGGGAGTGGGCCATAATCCACCACGCAGGCCCAGTGCGGGTTGGTATACTATACTACACGAGTGGAATCAAACACGAGCAGTCAATTCAGTCATCCTACTATCCCACTAAGTTTGGATGGATGAAAGTTTGTCACTCTTTCATACAAAATCTACTGAACAGATTTGGATGAAATTGCTACACAAATAATTCATAGCCTGGATTTATACATAGGATAGTTTTTTTCCCAATTTTATGTTCGTGTGGGATAATTTTCGAGTTACAGCGGGTGGAGTCGCAGGCAACAGCTACCTTTTGATTAGTCTACAGTCTCTAGCAGTAGGTACGATCATTAGCTTGTAACATATTATTGTTATTTGACCTTTTCACATCTTTGTTTTTCAACTGCCATTTTGTTATAATGCCATTTAGTCCGGGCCCTTTGATCTAACAAAGGCACACTGCAAAGGGTAGAAGTTTTCCGTGAATCGTAGCGTGTAAAGCTAACATAAGTCGATGACATTTACACAGGACAAGAACATAAAATGCTTCTGTACTTGAACATAGGGTCACGACTAAGTGCCGACCGGTTGCAATTTTATTTTGTAACAACCAGAAAAATGTTTTGTGGTTGTGTGAGCGTGTCCATTTGTTCGCTAAAAGGTTATTTTTTGGGACAGACCCACCCCTACACTATTCCCAAACCACTGCAACACCTGAAGCCAGAATCAACATTGGCAACCACCAGAAAAGTGCCGAGACAATGAAGCTCGACGTGTCAAGGAGAATGAATTTACCTGTCTTTGATCCTGCAAAGAAGGAAATTATTTCTTTGCAGGATCCAAGACAGGTAAATTTATTCTCCGGGATTTTACCAGAAAAGAATAGTAGAGGACTAGGAAAAATAATTATGTTTCCACTTCCCTCCATGCAAGCAGGAGACAGAACAAAACAAGGCCAATAGGCACAAAGGGACATTACAACTGGAGAAGCCCAGTTGCCTAGCACCACGGATAAAATGGTTACTAATATTACCCACACATTATAAGGTTGTTAATCAAACCCAGGCATTCATTTTTACTTGGAAATTTCCAAGTGCTCATCTTAAGGGAGTTGATAGCCCAAATTATTGTGGGGATCCAAAATTAACTTTGGATCCTAAATTATCAGTAGAAATAAAAACAGAATATATTTATTACATTAATGCATGTCTAAAATCACACTGCTTTTTTATTACATTATGAATAAGGCAACAAGGAAAACCTGTTGCCAAGTATCTTTTATGAAATGCATATTACAAAATATATACGTACTCTTTGTAAATAAACTTCATATTTCAAAGCCAAGCGCACTTCACAAAATATGTAGCAACTAACATAAAAAAGTCTTTATAGTTTCTCGATCATTGTCAACCATATTTCCTTTATCAAACACCGCCCACAAATGCGTAACCAAACACCATTTTCTCCACCCCCTGATGTCCAAAAGTGTAAAGCTGGGTACTCACTTAGCAGCGTAGCACGTAACGTATCAGATACAGTATCAACCTGCAAGTGGGTACGGCTCGTCCGAGCACACTGCGAGCCGCCTTTGTGTTTGTATGACTCGCCGAGAGGCGGTATCACTGCGAACTTACAGCGAGCAGTTCGCAGCGGGCTCGTGCCTACGTACTCACTTGATACCGTATCTGATACGTTACGTGCTACGCTGCTAAGTGAGTACCCAGCTTAATAGCAACATAAGTACCACTGTTACTTACAGCCAGTATTTCTGAACTAGGTCAGTGGACCCTCGAAATGAGAGCCTACCCGTTACACAAGTCCTATTCAGACCACTTCATTCAAGAAATTTCGTGTGTACTGAATATTTTTTGAAGTGTAAAAGGAGAATATTAGAAGGCTGTAAAAAGTGTTTGGGAAATGTGTTTTGTTCTGGCATTGATTTTTTGCGTTTATTAAACATTAAATAGGTCATCGGACTACTAAGCGCGATTGCTTAGCTTAAAGTAATTTCTCAATAGTGGTCAAATCTTACTTACTTTTACCAAATCTTTGTGAGCGAATGTTTTGATCTTTCTTGTAAATAAAGAGTTATACTTGATAATGACGCAAATTACATTTTGATCAAGTTACAACTTGTCACTGAATTATGCAAATTGCAAAAAAAAAAAAACAATTAAATTTCGCGGGCTACTACGGAGGTATCACCTTATTTGAGAATGAAAAGGCCCTTACGACTTTGGTATACATTGACGCGTGCCTGTGTACGACCCTCTACGATTTGTATTGCGATAGTCGCTATAGAATAATGAAGTTGTAAGGTATCGGAGACTTGCGTCGCCTTATCTACGAAGGGGCTATCACCGCTGTCTTCGATCATTAATAACAATAATAAGGATTATTTATAATTATCGAAGACCAGGTGGCCTACCATGAACTCTTAACTCAATCCAATTTAGGTTCTTTGAAAGAGATGTCGCTAGACAACTTGTATAGCTCTGTCTCTTTCCAACAGCACAAACTGGATCGCGTTAAGAGCTCGTGGTAAGGCCTTTTTAACCGACTTCAAAAAAAGGAGGAGGTTCTCAATTCGTCGGAATCTTTTTTTTTTTTTTTTTTTTTTTTTTTATGTATGTTCCCCGATTTCTCGAAGACGCCTGGACCGATTTGGAATTTTTTTCTTTTGTTTGAAAGGGTATACTTTCCAATTGGTCCCATGATCACCAGGTCAGGATCTGATGATGGGATCCTAGGGAAATCGAGGGCAACCTTCAAATTTTATAGGCACATCAGATGCAAATACTTGAACAGCTGTTCAAGTATTTGCATCTGATAATCATCATCTCAGGTGGATGACCTGATGATGGAAGGTACAACTCCTTAACAGTAAGGAGTAGGCATCGATTGATTTACTTTGTGTTCGCATATCTCCGGAACTACAAGTCCGATTTAAGTAATTCTTTTTTTGTTGTACTAGGTATCATTTAACTTAGAGAATACTGCAAGTTTCATCAAAATCGGTTTAGTAATTTTTGAGATATGGAATTTTATTAGCTTAATGTGTACATGAGTCATGTAAGTACTGGTGCGAAGGATTACAAAATTATAGTGCACATGTAAGAGAATAATGTTCTTGACAAGAATTCGGGTTGAATATTTAAACTAAAAAGAGTAAAATAAAAACTTTTTCAAAAAAAAATGTAACCGCCTTCAAAAACAACCACAAAAAAGTGTAAAATAATCTACAAAATAACTTTTTTTTCGGAAGTCGGTGGCTAAAAAGACAATGAAAAGAAAAAAAACAAAGGCACCGACTTCCGAAAAAAAAGTTATTTTGTAGATTATTTTACACTTTTTTGTGGTTGTTTTTGAAGGCGGTTACATTTTTTTTGAAAAAGTTTTTACGTTTTCCTAAATTGTATATTGGCATCGCCTTTATGTCTCAGGTAGTAAGTATGCAAATTATTAGAAATACATTGCTTGCATCAATGCAAGCAATCGTTAAGTGTTGTTTATTTAGTCCTTTCCAAATATGCCAAGTATCGGTGTTAATGGCAGATTGTTATCAATTCTTCAATGGAAGTGTCACTCAAATCATTCCTATCTTATCAGGCAACAATATCGATACCGAATAATTTACAAGTCGAAACATATTACGTATTGACGATAAAATATTGGTGCCAGAAAATTTGTTTGACATACTATTACGACTATTATTATTCAAGGACAAGTAGAAGTTTGCAGGCCTAATTATAATAGTTAATCCAGCCTTCGGCATTTATGATTCAAACGTAAATACTAGCCGTAGTTGTTGGTGCATTCAATCAAGTAAAAATAAAATCCGCTTCTTTGTCCAAAAAGTACTTATAGTAAAAGTTTGGGTGCATACAATTTTGAAAGTGATTTTCAATAACCTAAAGTAACTTTGTGAGAATCGGCTTAAAGTCATTCCGTTCAACGCTACATCAACAACAATGAGAATCACTCAACATTAACTTTTATGAGGTTCTAACTTTCCGGCCCCAAATATTTCTTCACCCTTTCCACAGCTAACCCAAATTGATTTAAAGTGACATCACAAACAAAGCGAAGATAGGGGTGAAAAACTACCCTTTATAAAGTTATTCTTTGTCTAACCTACATGTTCAAAAGTTACCCTGACCTGTCAGCCAGAGGAAATTGATCATTATTGCGACCTTCATAACGATAAGTTTATATTTTTGCGTCAGTCTACAAACTACAAATGCAATACAGTAAGGGTGCTTGTACACGGCGCATGTAACTCGCGCAAGTTCCTCAACATGCTCAAGCTACATGCGCCATGTACAAGCACCCCGCGGGTAGCCTGATCAAGTAGCTTCCTCCTTCCTAACTCACGCGGATAACCCGCAACTCTACTTGCGCGGGTTACATGTGCCGTGTACAAGCACCCTAAATAAAGGTTGGTATTGACGATCTATGGTTTGTGACAAGGAACTCTCTTTGTTTTTCAATAATTCCATCTGTCTGCCAAAAAACTTAGCTCAAAGACTACTTAATACTTCAATCTAATATTTAAAATTCTGGTGTCACAGTTTTAGTTACCATACTGCTCTGAAACGGGTCGACCGATTTTATCTATTTTTCGTAAGTGATAAGGGTTATCCACTTCTAACATTCGCACAATGTTTTTTTTTTTTTATAATGTAGCACAGAAATAATTTACATGGCAAAACAATCAAAAAAATATAATAAAATCTGCCGAGTCAACATCTCCTGAGGATGCCCCGTGGAGGGGCGAAACACGTGTTGAGTATAAGTTTGATTATGTGTGTGTGCATGTTTTTCCGTTTGTTGCACGTGTGCATATGCATGATTCCTTTGCTGCATGTGCAATGCATGATTTTATCGGGTGGGATTGCATCCTGCAACAGGATAGGATTTTTGTCTCGGAATTAAAGCTAGATATTTTTCATAACATTTAATGTCATGGATTTCCGCAAAGAAACGCCTGATTCAATAATTTGGCAAAACAATGTTTGCGGGGTCAGCTAGTAATCAATAAAATCTTCGATCCTCCTAGTCCCAGACGCCAATTACTGCCAACTGTTTATTTTATCATGTAAACGTTTTTCTCACAAAAATAATTCATGGACAAAAATTTCAATTCACAAAACGTATTGAATGATATTGGAAATCCGTTTACATTACAATACGTGACGAGAATTTGCCCCTAAAATGTAAAAAAAAAAAATACATTTACGTCCAAGCAATTTGACAATTTATTGACCGTAGACTCGTCCTAAATAAATGTTTAGAAAACCTAGTTCTTCATAAGTTCATTTATATTCCAGACTACGATGTCCCTATACCCCTTTTTGGAATTAAAGTCAATTTCAATTTAATATAATGTATTCTTAAGTAAAAAAAAAGAAGTAAAGATGTAAGCAAAAGTAAATACACTTGAGAGTTCTTAAGGAAAACGCTTTTTGCATAACTAATGGTATCCCTTTACGGATTACAGATGTAATGAAGTTACTGTTGTGCCTCGTGGTAAAACTGGGAGATCTCGCATAAGATCTTCGTTCTCGCATTAGAGCTTCCACGTTACTTAAAAAATATTTTTGTTCGCTACGCTATGTTATTACTGTTTTTTTATTGTGATAAAATCCAACCAAGAGACCAACCAGCCCGCGAAATTCAAATTATCTTACGTTATTTGCAATTTGCAGGCCAGTGCTAGGTTCTATGTTGTTTAAAATATTATTCGCGGCCGTAAGACGTATGCAAGTCATTCTTATAGCGTTATGAACTTGAGCGTTAGTGAGCGAAAAAAAAAGCACTGGCCTGCAAATTGCAAAAAACGTAATAAAGAATTTCAAGCGCTGGATGAAGCATTCACCTTAAAATACAATAACACCTTTCACACCACTTATCTGTCATCTCCTATCTACCGAATAAACACACACACACACACACACATCTAAAATCACGCAATTTAATGATACAAAGGCTTTAACTTCAATCGCAGTGTGGTGTTATTTGTCCAAACCCGGGTCTCACGCATTCGGGTAATCCCAACTATTCGTCCCTTGACCGATGGGAGATAACGGTTTTAATCGAGATCCGACCGAGAAATCGGGATCAACTGTGTTTTGGGGATATTGTGTGGATGGAAATAGTTTCATTCTAATTTTGGATAATTATTTTGCTTTAAACATAGGTTTCAGCATTTTCTAAGTGCTGTTTTAAGCTTACGGGATAAAACAAATAAATAATCACGGGAGATATCCCGTAAGTGACATTTTAAAATTTCTAAGTGGTCATTTATTATAAAAGTACTACAAAAACTCTTGAATCAGTACTTAGATTGCCCCTTAGCTCTATTCACATTATGCAGTCGAATCTTCATCACATTAAAGATAAAAGATAATAAATGGTCGATTGGTACAGGGTAGAAACGGGTAACCCGATTTCGACTGCCACCACAACCGGGCATGCAAAATCTAGTACCGGACCCGGTTTTGCATGCCCTAGTTGCAACTCCACAAATATGGATTTGAATTTATACCACTCCCTTGGCATTTAGAAAAAGAAAAATAAAAAAAAAAACTTTTCAACGGAATAATTTGGTGAAAATTGTGAAAGTAAAATAATTATTGTCCAAAAAAACATTTCAAACTATATTATTAAAAAAAACATTAAAAAAATTAAAACATTTTCCCAGCAGTATACCTACATGAATATTATGTAAAAATAAAATTAAAAAAAATAATCATTCAGGAATTAGGTACATCATTTATTATCCTACCATAATAATATTACTAAATCTTAACAGTGGTGAGTTTTTCTAATTTTATAACCGTAATTCCCGTCAAAACCTAAACAAAAATCTAAACACTGTGCTAAAAAATATTTCAGTCTCTCAACACTCGGCTCCAACACATAGTTTTAGACTGGTCTACTTAATCAACTGTTTTAATAATAACAGCAATTAATAATAAATTAAGACATGTTTTAGTTAAACATCCCACCATCTGTTATGTATCAAAATATTATGATTTTTTGGTCGAAGTCTCGTGACTATGAACAGATGCTGAATTTCGAAGCTTCCATTAACAGGAATATGAGGTAGTATTTTAGAGACGAAAACCGGTACATCAAATCTTCGAATAGTTTGGTTTTATTGTTTTATAGTAGGCATAATAACCAGGTCGCGGGACTTATTTCATTACCGTGACCCCGGAACATCAAGGGCTATTGAAGGACACCGTGGATTTTAGTCAGTACAAGTCTGACAGTCCGTCCCGCCCTGCCCGGTGTGGGAGGACTCATTTGATGATTTTACCTCGCTAAAAAAAAAGGGTTATTAATAGTGTCCGACCGAAACTGATTTTCCAGCCGAAACCGAAACCGAAACCGAACTTTCGGCCTTGCTCTCAGTTTCGGCCGAAACCGAAACCGAAACTTTTTAACACATTTAAAATTTCGATTGTTTTCTAATTTTTTTTTAACATTTTTTAACACATAAGAAAAAGTGTATATACAGGATGACTGAAGACCGATTTTGACGAAAACTAAAACTGCATCATTAGATTTAAAAAAAAATCAAAAATCCTGGGAAGTATTCGAAACCGCAGATTTTGGAAAAAAAACCACAGCCTGTATTATTACACCATTCGATAGTGTTGCTAATAAGGATCAAATTCTGGAACGTAATGATAATACGGAAAACTTATGGACATTTTTTTTTATCGTGGTAAAATCATCAAATGAGTTCTCCCACACTAGGCAGGGCGGGAGAGACTGTCACGACTCGTACTGACTAAAATCCACGATGTCCTTCAATAGCCCTTTACGTTCCGGGGTCACGGTAACTCGTTAGTCCCGCGACCCCGGCAGGCTTTGGCCCCCAGGAGTGGCTCCGTTATAATGCTGACACTCTTTGAGGCTCGCGTGGAACACAACGTGCCGTAAAAAAAAACTTATGGTCATAGCTGATTTTTAAGAAATGTTATTTGTGAATATTAGTAAATTTATTTGTTATTTTGCTATGTTCTTTAACTTCTACTGAGCCATATTCTAAATTATAAAAATCATCGTTTTCAATTTTTCACTGGATTTGTAGTCTCAACAATCACTCTATTCAGAAATACGAAATTAGGTACTGAGTTAAAAAAATAGCATTATTTCAAAGAAGAAACCGTTAATTTATGTTTCAAATACAGTCACTGCCTTGACCTCGCACGAAAATGCACGAACACTTCAGTTTCGGCAGGGCCGAAAGTTTCGGCTATATTTTGGCCGAAACCGAAACTAAGGCCGAAACTAGATTTTTTGGCCGAAACCGGCCGAAACCGAAACCGAAACCGAAATTTCGGTCGGTCACTAGTTATTAACCAAACTAACCATATGTCTTCCCATGGTGGTAGGCAGAAAATACAGTGCACTCTTACGTACCTTACATACTCCTTTCGCCTCATCCACATTCATACATCAGTACCTTTAGCACGAATTTTCCGTACATTTTTGAGACGTAAAGTAAACTGGAACTTTGTCAATTTCAAATTGACAATAATCAAGGAAAAAATTAGTTCTTTCTTCGCACACCAGAGGCGCTGTTCCTTTTTTCATGAAAAAACGCTGTAAATACTGGAAAAACGCTGTGAAGTAAAAGAGTGAAAATTCGTGCTAAGGGTTAGGTCGGGTAAGGTCATACAAGCACTACGATTTTCAGTACTATGCAACCGGTCTAGATATCATATAGAATTAAAATACATTCCTTTACAAACCGAAAATACGAGTAATATCATTTGTTTTGTAAAGATGTACTTACTTAACACCAGGATATCAAAAAATAATACTGAAACGGAAGAAAACTGTGATTTACCGGAAATGAATATCTTTAACGTCGTAAATCGACGTTAAAGTTATTTTATGGCTTCTTTCAGTATTAAAAATATGACTGAAAACTGCAAAATACAAACTGAAGTTTTCTTTCCGAGAAACTTCCATAGGCTAAATGATATGCCTTCCGTTCAGGGAATAATTTATGAGTAAATGAGTATAAAATGTATGAGGTAGATGTTTTTTTTTGCGAATCCAGTAATAATTCTATTAATAAAATTATGAGTAGCCAGAGTGTTTTTTTTCTAGTTATTAAAGACAAAACTACGATTGTATTTCATAGACAAATTCTTAAATGTAGTTACTGACCGATGCACGGTGTTACGAACCGTAATTTCGCTTGTGTGTAACATTCCGCTTGTTGAATGTTACTCATTTCCGCGTACTGACTTCACGAATGCTCGCTGTGTAACACGTCATAATACGGCTCCCACATTTCCACGTACTGATTGCACGAATGCTCGCTGTGTAACAGGTTATATACGCCTCGAAACGTCGGTCAGTAACCGTCATTTTAGTATACACTCATATTATTTTGATCTATGATATGTTTAGAAAGACGGTGACAGCATGAAAGACATATTACTACACATATAGGAAGTTAATGAAATTACATATATGAAATTTTGGGTATGTACACACACTTGCAGAATTATCTTTTTTATCACCAAAGTCAGTAGCTACAACCACGCTATTCAGCAATTCTTATTTCTACCAGAAAAATACAAGAATGTTTTTCGTAAACCACTCATCACACGCCAACAGAATATAAAAATACAACACACATAAAAAGCCAGTATTCACGACTGTACCGCCACATAAATCCGCATATCACACCGTAACGTTACGTTAAAAGAACATTCGGAACCTTGAATTTATTAGTTGTAGATGTTTTGCTCGTAAAATGGTTTTCTACCTATTTTATAGCAGTGAGGCCGATTCTCAACGGATTTAGAATGGGGTGTAAATTGTACCCGCTGTTGGATATGGTCTCACAGAATGGGCGCCTAGGTTATGTTGATGGAGACTGTAACTTAGAATGTTATGAAATACAATAGTAGATGATAGGGGTGGAATGAGTAAAAAATAGGAGTTGCAAAATACGTAAAATAAAGCTGCGTTTAAAATGATCAGATTCTAGAAGCAATGTCTAGCTTTTAACGTTATAGATATAAATTTCCCGTGAAAATCCTGATGTGATCTGTACCCTTAGCAAATTAGCGAATTTTCAGTATTTGAGACGTAAAGTAAACTGGAACTTTGACAATTTCAAATTGACAATTTTAAAGGAAAAATTAGTTCTTTCTTCGCACACCAGAGGCGCTGTTCCATTTTTTCATAAAAAAACGCTGTAAATACTGGAAAGACGCTGTAAAGTAAAAGAGTGAAAATTCGTGTTAGGGTACTGAGGTGGGGCAAGTTAAATTTACAGATTTTTTTCAAACAAAACTGTGACGTATACTAATAAACTAGATCGTGGCGCACGGGCATTCGTTACACAGCCGTCGGCCTAGACGGACGTGCGGCACGATCACTTGGAAACCTAGTGTTTGTTTTACTTACCCCTGTGACGCTGAACTGGGACGTCACAAGTGGCGACGAGTCTACGGGTAAGTACATGATGTATCGTAATAATTTTTGTGGGAAGGAAGGAATAAGGAATGTGCGTAAGATCGTGGGTACATTGCAAAAGAAAAAAAAAAAAGAAAAAGTCTGACATAAACAGTTTAAATAAACCACCGATTAAGATAGACCGTGGAAGTGTGACGTAGGAAGATGACATTTGGGTAAAAACAAACAGGTTTCGACGTGGGATTTTTGTTATTTTATCTTTTTTGTAATTAATAATAATGTCTGCGTCGAACTTCTTGTTACTATTGTGTGCAAAAAATTGATGGAAAAACATCCTTTTCATCAGCAAAATTACAATTACAAAGACGGTCTTCACGAGTAGGGTCTCTATCCTTACGACTGAAATTGAAAATAATGAGTAAGTCAGCAATACAAGTCAATACAACGAGTCCTCAGACTAGAATAATAATTAATCAGCAGTAACGTACCGGCAGAGTGTTTTCCATTTTTTAAAGATTTTTCACTAGCAGGAAATCTAAAAAACCTGCAGGTTTCTCTTCTAGAGACATGGTTGCAACCGGGAGCAAAACAATAAGGTATTTTATACCTTGTAAACACTAGATAATGTATTCAAAATGTCAAATTTGTGACGTCATAGCTTCCGCAGTCTATAAACCTTGTATTTACATTCTGTGTTGTTAATCTATTAGACCGTACGGTGATTATAATGAACACATTGTAACGTACCCGGGGCACGAAGATTTATTAAACCACAGGAATCGTATGATACGCATTCTTAAACAATCATTCATTCCTGTTCCATAATAAATACAGTAGTAGGTTGATCGATAACCGGTACTAAAGAGTTTGTTACTTTTAAGCACTAAAAGTAAAAGATAAACCGTTATTTTATACGATGTTATTGAAAACATTACGTAAGAACAAGATACGGGTACTAATGTGGGGATAAATGCAGGACCACATTGTAAACCACAAATCTAAATAAATAATTTGCTCGCAATGTAATAAATAGAATACCCACCAAAAAAAAAAAAAAAATGAAAAAAAAGAAGATTGTTAAAGTAAAACTAAGAAAAAAAAAGTACCCACCCTAATCATATATTATTATAATTGACTGCCTCGGTCTAGCAGTTGCAAGCGCAACTGCTAAGCTTGAGGTCCCGGGTTCAATTCCCGGGTCGAGCAGTGTTGTTTCGGAACATATCTGGCAAAATGTGGGCGTACCTGGTGGACACTCCTCTGTCCAACCCCTCGAGTATTGCAGGGATGACGTATATATGTTACAGGCGTGACGTATATGTACTTACTTAGTATTGCTTGCGGGTTGTTATTCTGGTAACTAAAGTTAATTTATCTTGGGTAGTATCAACCGATATTGTCGGTGGATACTATCAAGATTTTCATTTCAAATTGTGTGGATATTATAAATATGAAGCAGTAAACAGATTTGGGTGGTACCTACTTATGTGAATCAAAGGGATCAATAGTAACAATGTGGTATTACAGTAGTAAACTGACATGATTTGTCAGTTGGTACTAACAAAATGTGACTCAAAGGAATCACAAAGTAGTAAACTGACATAATTTGTCAGTTGGTACTAACAATAAAATTTAATGTGAATCAGTGGAATCACAAAAGTAACAATATAGTGTTACATTTAAATACCTAAGTAGTAAACTGACATAATTTGTCAGTTGGTACTAACAATACAATTTAATGCGAATCACAACATTAATTGAATCACAAAAGTAACAATATAGTGTTACATTTAAATACCTAAGTAGTAAACTGACATAATTTGTCAGTTGGTACTAACAATCAAATTTAATGTGAATCAGTGGAATCACAAAAGTAACAATATAGTGTTACATTTAAATACCTAAGTAGTAAACTGACATAATTTGTCAGTTGGTACTAACAATAAAATTCAATGTGAATCATTCGAATCACAAAAGTAACAATATAGTGTTACATTTAAATACCTAAGTAGTAAACTGACATAATTTGTCAGTTGGTACTAACAATAAAATTTAATGTGAATCAGTGGAATCACAAAAGTAACAATATAGTGTTACATTTAAATACCTAAGTAGTAAACTGACATAATTTGTCAGTTGGTACTAACAATACAATTTAATGCGAATCACAACATTAATTGAATCACAAAAGTAACAATATAATGTTACATTTAGGTACATTAAGTAGTAAGCTGACATGACTTGTCAGTTGGTACTAGCAAAAAAAAAAAAGTAGTATACTGATTTGGATCTGTCGGGTGGTACTAAAAAGTACCTAGTTGTTGTTTTATGTCACCCAAAATGTCTCATAATTATTTCACCTTTGAAGGGAGGGAAAAGGAAATATGCAAGACCAAACAAAAAAAAAATATATATATAAGAATACAAGAAACAACAAAAACACTTCTCAAAAAAAAAAAAAATATTCAATTAAGAATATTCAATATTAAATAACTATCAGATAAAATTGGGAGATATTATAAAAATATTATGAAATGGATACTCACCGCTTACAGTCTGAAATGCAGGTATTGAATCAGTCACCTAAATGTATAACCAATAAATATATAAAAGCTCTAAAAATCAAATCAAAGAGCATATTCTTAATGAGTTGGTGGACAAAGTGGACTTACTGACTCTCAACAACAATAGGTCTTGCTGATTCTCGGCAACACTCGATGTTCGGTTCCTATCAGAGGGAACCTAGTGCAGTTTCCTTCAGCTTGAGGCAACGGAGGATCCGTTCCAAGCTGTTAGGGCTCAGGACTGTATCACCAGCTAGGAAGTAATACCTGACGTTGTACAAAACAATAAAATGCGGCCTGAGATAAATAGTTTTATTTCTTATAATCATTATGAGTGTTAGTCAGTTATTGTACTAAAAATGATTATATGCCCGGTTCAAATTACAAACAGATAATGACATCAGTCACTAAAAATGTTTGTTGTTCCAATACTACCACTACTATATTTATTGGTAATAGTTCCAAGATTAGTAAACAAGACATCACTCACTGTACATAAATCAAAGTGTTGAGTTGAAATTCGATTATAATAAAATTATTTTGTGTGCTTTTCCATTGCTGTATAAGCCTGTACATTTTTGGCAAGTCATAATAGCTATGTTTAGACATCAACACTTTTGTTGATAAGCTTAGGTCGACCCAGAATTCAGTTTATTGCCTGTATTAGATATTTATGTAGACATTATAATAGCTAGTCTATTAAGTTTTCATATTTACTCGGACAAAGGATATAACATTTACAGTGTGTTAGTCAGGAGATTTAAAGTCTGACAACCAGTCTTACCATGGGGTATCGTATTACCCAGTAATTGGGTTGTGGAGGTTCGATAGGCAGTCGTTTCAGCATCTGGTTTGACTGGAAGCCGACCCCAGTATAGTTGGGAAAAGGCTAGACAGGTGTAGATTTACTCGGACATAAGTAATGTCTTTATCGTGTTCACAAATTTATAGTACCTATTAGCTGCAGTATTAGTAGTGCAAAGAAGGATCTATGTGTCGCCATGGAGGATTCTCAATCACAAGGCGAGACTACTGGTAGTAGGTTATTTTTGCCTGGTGATGGTATCTGGCTCACTCCGGATAATAGTCATTTAAACTAGTCAGTAGGACAACAGAAGATACCAGTCGCAATTTAACATCCACAAGTAACAATGTATCTTCTGGCAATCATCTATAGGGCCTCAGCAGAATACCTTGACATTATTCCATCAAAATATTCAAAGCATGACCCATTTTGACAATAAATCGTTTGAATCTGTCGAATTGACAAAGATCAAAGTCGTTACCATGGATATGTATATTTACGCGAATGTGGACCTAACTGTATTTGAATGGGAAAATAAGCTTATGGTGGGTCATAATTCCATTTGGTCGATTGTACCAATTCCTTAAAAAAAAAAAAAAAAAAAAAAAAAAAAAAAAAAATTAGAAGGTGAAATGTTTTTCTGAAATTGTGATTATTTTGATAAAACTATATCTAGTAAGTTGTTTGCCGTCTGATCACAGTGACAGACGGTAACTTCTAAGTGTAGTGCAACAAGAACAGATTTAATTTAGAACAGTAACGAAAAATAAATTTAATAGATTTAATAGTTCCTTAGACAACAAGTAAGTGTAATAAGCCCTAATATAGACGAAATGAATGCCAATCAATTGTAAGAATATTTTCTTTTCAATAGTTCAGTGACTTTCAAAAAAAAAAAAAAAATATTTGAAAAGAAAACAAAATAGTTGCCCGAAATTTATATTTAGTGACTGGACAACTATCAAAAGTAGGGAAAGCATTTTTTCAACTTTATGGCCTTATGCCTTACATTAATACTGAAACTTTTAGTAAGCATGTACGCTACCTATCCCAAAAAAGATAATACTTTAGAATATTCCAGACAGAACTCTGGACCCACGGTGACTCTTGTTGAGAGGAAGTAAAATAATTATACCTATGAAATTGCGTCACCAGGTGCTACAAGCGGTTTACGAAGGCGATGAAAGCGTGTCTACGTACCAAAGTATGGTGGGCTAAAATTGATGCGACGCCGAAAATTTGTTAAATGTTGCAAGGGTGTATTTTGGTATCTGCGTCGAATCATCCGATGCCAATGGATGCAAATGGCGCATCGTAAGTGTCCTCACAGGCTTGGGTAGATATCGAAATAGATTTTTCGCCTCATACGCTCGGAGGGATTCTGTTTCTCATTCGGAATCTGGCCACGGGGCTCCATTTTGCACGCTGGGGCGCAAATTGTCTTTAAGGGTTCGAACGCGACTTGTGTTCAATTGTGTTCTGCACTGACAGGTGAGCCGCACTGCATTTCCTCGCTTACTGAGGTGGGGATTTGTGTGTTGCACTCTGCGGCAAGGTTTGTTCTGCATCTCGTACCTTTGAAGGCTTCGCTGCGCTCAATTCAAGTTTCTCACGCCAAGGATCAGACTTGCATAACAAGTAACATTTTTACAGATTTGGTACACCAGTAGTATCTCAGAGATAAAAAAATACCATCCCTAACAGACAAAGATGCTAATCCTTTTATTTCAGAATTTAGGTACAAAGATAGATAATGAAAGAAAAGGGGAAAGAGTATGAGGACAGAAAAAGGAAAGCCGCAGATAATATGGAGATAGTATTTGTAAAGAATGTGGTGAAGGAATATAATCCATCTCAAACGGGTGGAGGGACAATGGAAAGTGTGCGAAGATACTAATTCTGAGTCCGAAAAAACAATCGAGTTAGGTCAGATAGTGATAAGATTTTGATTTCTATTTAAGGCCTAGAATTGTAATTTAGAAAATTGTAACTTAAATTCAAAATGCTCATATTTGTTTAAAATCTGAATTTAGGATATGTTCGTCATTTAATGTCTTCCTGTCATACGTAATGTGTTCTATAACGATAATTTATTTACTTGTACTCTGTAAAAATATGATTTTGTAAAAACTAATTCCCATTTCAAAAGAGTAACCATGGAGTTTCTTGCCGGTTCTTCTCCATGGAATCTACTACCGCGAACCGTGCACGACAATACAATAATTGTGATTTTGTTAAGAAAGGAGAGGTGTGACGTATACTAATAAACTAGATCGTGGCGCACGGGCATTCGTTACACAGCCGTCGGCCTAGACGGACGTGCGGCACGATCACTTGGAAACCTAGTGTTTGTTTTACTTACCCCTGTGACGCTGAACTGGGACGTCACAAAAACAAAAGTACTCCCTTTACGTTCTGAGGTACCGCGAACCCGGCAGGCTTTGGCCCTCTAAGGGGGCCCCGTCATTGTGCTGTCAACTATTTGAGGCACGCGTGGAGCACGACGCGCCGTCGCACAGTGGTCCGAAAATCGAGCTCCATACTCATAGAAACTTAAAGTGAGGAATTAAAAAAATAAAAATTGTAATGGCTCTGGTATACCTCCCTTGACAACATATTAAAGTATGGATGGTATAAGTTACACTAGGCGTGAGAAAAAAAATATTTTTGTTTTTTTTGTATGGGAGAAAACACTAAAAGTACGTTTTCTCGAAACTTAATAGAACTGTTAGGCTGGTGGTTACACGAGCTATAGTCCCATACACGGCGATCAAGATGACATACAATTCATGTGCCGTTAGGCGCCGCTCCGCACGTTATAAATTTTTGAAATTTTGAATTTTCGACATGTGATTTTTCAAGTCTTTGGCTTGGTTAAATGATGTTGCCAGTCGATTTATTTTTATTATTATACGATTAAGCCTGCGAATGACTATTACGATGACAATAATCAAAAAAAATGATTGTACAAGTTTTTTTGTGCATTCTAAGAACTAACTCATAACTAATTATTTCATCTAAGAACTTCTCCAACTTTTTCATTCCCGAAGGAGTATCTTTACTTATATCACATGTCTGCTCTGCTTTACAACATGGCTTCCCATAATAATCCAATAGAAGGCTGCAGTGCTTCAATCTCAGCCTCAATCAAAGCCTGTTCTTCCGCGGTGTTTCTTGTTTTCGTTTGAAAACTTAAAATAAGTAGGTCTGTAAAACATGGTGGAACATATTTCAAGAGAAAAAAGTATGAGACACGGCTTCAAGAGAACATCAAATGGCCTCGACACCCTGAAATCGTGAGGGTAAAAATGACTACTTCTGTAGTGTCGCAAAGTAGAGCAGCAATCATGTTCCAGTTCTGACTTTGGTGTAAATGAGGGTGCATCAACATCCTACACACCGGAGATTTGCAATTTTGGAACATCAACACCAGTTGTGACGCCGAGAAAACTATTCCTGGAGCTAAGCCCGCTATAGCAAAGAAGGAGAGTGGAAGAGCTCCAAACGCATAGCACTGAAAGCCTTGCTCATGCAACTGGTTTGAAAGCACAAATCAAGAATGTGCCTAGCAGATATCATTTAACTGGTAACGGAGAATCCCGAAGACTTGATTGACACAGCTTTAGGTATTTTGACCTCATTGAGGACAGTCTCTCTAGCCACTTCTAAAGAGAAGTGGCAGTATATTATAACATTAAGATCTTGTGCAAAAGAAGAAGGAATACCATTGTATCCTTCTTGTACTGCCATCCCTAGAGCGAAAAACTGCTAACCCCCAAAAGATACCATAGACATCACGGAAAGAGAGGTTAAAGTAAAGCTCCAAGCAGTTTTGGACATTACTGTGGCTAGGCTTGGAAAGTTGTCACGTGTGCAATCTTCGCTGGATGGCAAAGAGTTGATATATGCAAATGGGGCTTTGATGGTGCTTCAGGGCAAAGCTTGTATAAGCAAACTATGGCAGACAAAGACGATTGCAGTATTTTTATGTGTTCTTTTGTGTCTCTGCGTTTAGTTTGTAGCGATGAAAAAGTATGGGAGAACACAAATCCCACCCAGACCTATTCATTTAAGGTTTACAAACGAAAACAAGTTAAACATCGTAAAGGGCTGGCTCTGTTTGAGGCTGAGATTGAAGCACTGCAGCCTTCTATTATGGGAAGCCATGTTGTAACGCACTCAATGCTAATGATAGCTTCAATGAGGTCAAAATACCTAAAGCTGTGTCAATCAAGTCTTCGGGATTCTCCGTTACCAGTTAAATGATATCTGCTAGGCACATTCTTGATTTGTGCTTTCAAACCAGTTGCATGAGCAAGGCTTTCAGTGCTATGCGTTTGGAGCTCTTCCACTCTCCTTCTTTGCTATAGCGGGCTTAGCTCCAGGAATAGTTTTCTCGGCGTCACAACTGGTGTTGATGTTCCAAAATTGCAAATCTCCGGTGTGTAGGATGTTGATGCACCCTCATTTACACCAAAGTCAGAACTGGAACATGATTGCTGCTCTACTTTGCGACACTACAGAAGTAGTCATTTTTACCCTCACGATTTCAGGCCATTTGATGTTCTCTTGAAGCCGTGTCTCATACTTTTTTAAATATGTTCCACCATGTTTTACAGACCTACTTATTTTAAGTTTTCAAACGAAAACAAGAAACACCGCGGAAGAACAGGCTTTGATTGAGGCTGAGATTGAAGCACTGCAGCCTTCTATTGGATTATTATGGGAAGCCATGTTGTAAAGCAGAGCAGACATGTGATATAAGTAAAGATACTCCTTCGGGAATGAAAAAGTTGGAGAAGTTCTTAGATGAAATAATTAGTTATGAGTTAGTTCTTAGAATGCACAAAAAAACTTGTACAATCATTTTTTTTAATTATTGTCATCGTAATAGTCATTCGCAGGCTTAATCGTATAATAATAAAAATAAATCGACTGGCAACATCATTTAACCAAGCCAAAGACTTGAAAAATCACATGTCGAAAATTCAAAATTTCAAAAATTTATAACGTGCGGAGCGGCGCCTAACGGTACATGAATTGTATGTCATCTTGATCGCCGTGTATGGGACTATAGCTCGTGTAACCACCAGCCTAACAGTTCTATTAAGTTTCGAGAAAACGTACTTTTAGTGTTTTCTCCCATACAAAAAAAACAAAAATATTTTTTTTCTCACGCCTAGTGTAACTTATACCATCCATACTTTAATATGTTGTCAAGGGAGGTATACCAGAGCCATTACAATTTTTATTTTTTTAATTCCTCACTTTAAGTTTCTATGAGTATGGAGCTCGATTTTCGGACCACTGTGCGTCGCCTTTTTAGCTCTATGAGCAACCAACCGTAAGTCCTATGAAAGCTCTTTGAAAGCAACTGAATCGCTAATTTGTCGTAAGAGTAGCTTTCATGATGCTATCTTTCGACATGTATTTCTTACAGCATATTTATCGAGAGAACGCTGTTCATTCGACTAAATAGCACCTCAGTTACTATACCGACACTTAATGTCCTAAGATAGCTTCTCACACGGCTTTCATTCCGCATAATTTTTGAAGTTGAGAAAACGCTTTCAAATTATCAATTCAGCGCCAAAAGTTGCTCAAAACATCAAAAAAGCCTTCTTACAACATAATTGTGATATGGAACGCCATTTTGTATAATATCTGTACGTACGTACCGTATTGCGTTACGTCAAAAATGGATTACAATTGGTGGAAAAAAATTAAAAGAAGCGGAGGGTTCCGACGAAAAGTGAACATGATTTATAAAAGGTTAAAACAATCAACATCTGCATTGGCAGCAACCAGAGAAGATGAGCAAACAAAATTAAATATAAATGCGGGTTCTGTAGAAAATATTTTTGATATTTGCCAACCGCCAACTACTTAGTAGTTCTTCTTTCGAAAATTAAAAAGTTACTTAACTTAATGAAAAAGTTAGACAAAGATGAATTTGAAAGATAATTAAACATAATTTTTTTTTTTTTTTTGTTATAATTTATAATTAAAATATTTTGTTTATGTTTAATTATCTTTCAAATTCCTCTGGAGTATTAATAATATGACAGTATTTTGATCTAACATTAAGGATTTAACATCTTGCGCTAAGGAACCCCAATCTAACTGCAATGGCGGTCCTAGAAGTCGTAAGATTGAATCCGCATTTCCATCTCTCGACTAAAAAGCCGAGTGAATGCTTTTTGATGATAAGTGAATTGCTAATAATGGCGAATTGGATAAATTATTAAATTAATATTATTTTTAATTCATAATTTACTAAGAAATGTTACGGCCCATGAAAATATTAACTAAAATGTAAGGAATATAGACGAAAAATTTAATTCCGCATATGAAAGTAGCACCTTTTAGCTAACCTTAGGTCACGAATTGTCATATGACTTTGAAATTGTATGGCACAAATAATAATGAAAAGTTTAATACTAAACATTAAACTATTAATTTTCATTTCACAAACACCCATGCGCAGATCGAGAGTCGATCAAGATGTCGTAAGAATGCCAGTTGGATGCATTCACTCGATCATAGAGTCGAGAGATTGCAACCGCACTGCTATCTTACGATAAATTTGTCGAATGAAAGCGCTTCTTCCGATTAATATGATTCTAAATAGCTTTCGAGTTGCGATTATTTCTATATTCTTTCGACAATTTGGCGATTCAAAGATAATCTTACGATGTTCACAGCACTAAATAGCTGAGAGAAGTGCGCCCAAATCGCGTCGAGAGAACGTGGTCGGATCCATCTCTCGACTTTTTCTCTCGATCAATAGCCGAATGAGAAACGTGCTGCTGGCATTCTTACGACATCTTTTGCTAGTTGGGTGTGATTGAGGATGCTCGGCTCAGTTTTTCGTGATTTTCAGTTGTTAGGCTTGATCGAGTGGCTGTTACGGAATAAACTTTATACGAGTAGTGCACTAAACCAGTTTTTATAACGCTCAAACGTTTTATTTTGGGTTTTTATATTAATCCTTTTTCGTAGAACATTTTTTGACACGTGCATTCGTGCAATCGTACATTCCATATAATTACGAGTATATTGATATTTATAAAGCTGAACAGTTTGTTTGAATTTGCTAATCTCTATTTTTTTTTTCAATACTCTTTACTCAATACTTAATTGCAGTCCACAATGTAGGCTTAGGTGATAATGTTTTTCCAAAAGAAACAACAATGAATAGTGCTCCCTGTCCTCAAATCAAATAATAGTCCTCAGCAAAAGAACCAGTAGTTAATGATTCCAATTGAAAAATGATTTTTAGCGTTTATTGTTTGGAAAATAAAAAATGGTCCATGGTCATGGTCCATGGTCGGGTCGCTGCCCGACCCATGGACCATGCCCGGGTCGACGGCGCGTTGTGCCCCACGCGCGCCTCAAAGAGCGTCAGCATAATGACGGGGCCCCCCTGTCAGAGGGCCTTATTCCGGGGCGGGATTATTTCCTTACCGTGACCCCGGAACATAAAGGGCTATTGGAGGACACCGTGGATTTTAGTCAGTAGAAGTCTGACAGTCCCTCCCGCCCTGCCCGGGGTGGGAGGACTCATTTGATGATTTAATCAAGCTAAAAAAAAAGACTTTGTCGAGTTAATTTAAATAAATAAAAATAAATGTTATTTTTTTTTGAAAAGATCATCAGCGTGGTTATTTATTAATTCTATTTTGATATTTTGATTGGTCTGCCCTTGTTTCTATATTCACCTGAGGTAATCATTGTAGCAATAAATAAGTGTTGGTCTCGCCTCGATCTATGAAACTTTCATCGGGGACTCGTCCAAAATTACTTGGTCCATGAGCCATAATATGACAAATCTAGCAACATCCTTATATTTCCCAGTGGAGAACACATCTGTGTTTATTCCTTAGATTTTCCTGTTTATCTGATGCCACATAATATGTGATATTATGCAGGATATTTTTTTAACTGGTGCAGATGTGTTATGTATAATAACAAAAAAAAATAAAGATGTTTATTTTGAAACATATTTTTATTACTACTCGGAACTCGTCTAAGCTCCTTCTTACACTAGGCGACTCAAGTCTGTGATATCTTACGACTTTGTACCCAAGTGACTATCACAATACAAATCCATAGAGGTTGTTAAAAAGATACGCGTCAATGGATACCAAAGTAAGGTATCGGAGTCTTGCGTTGCCTTGTGTAAGTAGGGGCTTTGGCGTCCTGACGCCTAGTAGGGTCACGAGAGTGCATCTAATGGTAGCCATACACCATACTGCCTATTTGTCAAATCGGCATAATACTGC
The DNA here is from genome assembly GCA_036375495.1 of Agrotis segetum. NCBI lineage: Eukaryota > Metazoa > Arthropoda > Insecta > Lepidoptera > Noctuidae > Agrotis > Agrotis segetum. Next base: position 222,907 of record JAQSVV010000132.1, read on the forward strand.
CAATTTGATCAAATAGAATTGACCGTGTATGGGCGTGGAATGCCAATTTGATGGCATGACATGCCAATTTTGATAGGTCATCAAATCGTTTTTGACACAACGTCAAATCGGCAGCAGTGATGCCATCTTAGCAAGTTCATAGATAGTTAGCTAATTTTATAAAGGTGCTAGAAAAAAAGCTAAAAAGTGTAACTTGTGGCTAAACTTTTTAGCTACTTTTCTATAGGGACGGTTAGGCCACGTTCACACGGCGATTATTTTCCCGTATACCGTACACGAGATTTTATCGAATAGAGTTGACCAGTTTTAGGACAACTTTGCACCCCGTACAGGGTAAAATATTATATTTCTCGAACACGGCATTTTCCCGTATGAACGCCGTTTAAACTATTTTTAAGTTTTCATTTGTAAACTGTTATTACTGCTCTATTCGATAAAATCTTGTATACAGTATACGGGAAAATAATCGCCATGTGAACGTGGTCTTACCAGGAAAACTGAGGCTTTTCACACATGGATCGCATGTACACTCGTAAAAAAAAGAGTTATTCATTTTATTTTAAACCAAAATACGATTGAAAACTTGAGAGGTGTCAAGAGACCACGAAAGCAAGTTAAAAAAAGGCTCATGTGATTTTCGACCTTATTGACATTTATGCAAACACCTGATTTTAATGAAGGAGCAATGTTAACGAATGAGAATGTGAGAAAAACAAACTAAATTTTAAATGTCGATAAGGTCGAAAATCGCTTGCACCACTTTTTTTAACTTGCTATACTTAAGCAAATGTTTTCCGACCTTCAAGCGATTTTCGACCTTATTGACAACGATGCAAACACCGGATTTTAATGAAGAAGCAATGTTAACGAATGAGAATGTGAGAAAAACAAACTAAATTTTTAATGTCGATAAGGTCGAAAATCGCTTGCACCACTTTTTTTAACTTGCTATCCTTAAGCAAGTATTTTCGGACCTTCAAGCGATTTTCGACCTTATTGACAATGATGCAAACACCGGATTTTAATGAAGGAGCAATGTTAACGAATAAGAATGTAAGAAAAACAAACTAAATTTTTAATGTCGATAAGGTCGAAAATCGCTTGCACCACTTTTTTAAATCTAATTTCGATAGTCTCATGATGAAAATAATGAAAAGGTGCTAGAAATTGTAGCTGTCGTCACCGAATAATAGCCAGATCTAGTTGCTGAGTTGGCATCACTGCTGCAGATTTGAAGTTGTGTCAAATCTCTCGTATCGATAGGCAGGATGGTGTATGGTGTATATGAACGAACTGCCGATTTGAAACAATTGCAAGCGTCAAATCTATCGTATCGATAGGCAGGATGGTGTATGGCTACTATAAAGGGTACCGTAAAACAAGTGAAGGAAGTGGTTAATTTTTAGCTATACAAATTCCTTCTGCTCTATCCAGAAAAGAAATGAAAAAACACATTTGGATTTCAACAAAAAGAAAATCACGTTGTTCACATTTCTGGAAATGGGTTCTATTACAACAGAAAAAAAAAGTACAAAAAATATAAGCAGACTACATAACCCTAACCTATAGGGTCAGAGCCCATTCGTACCCTAAGATTCGCACCCTGTGCCCACTCGTACCCTGGAAGTTTTGAGGGGCCCACTCGTACCCTGAAGAATATTTATTTTTATTCATTCTTCTAATATAAGTACATGTACATGTGTATACTGCAGCTTGGTAGTCCTGGTACAGTCGCGCAGAAAAGTGTAAAATAAAAAATATAGTAATTCGGTAGAAATCATGTTTATTTCAAATAAGATTAAGTTTAATAAATGCCTCTAGGCTCTAGGCATTAAGGGCGTACGGCAAAGCGAAAGCATCGTTTGATGAGTCGGAAAAGTTGCCACGTACCGCCACCAGGAGGCGCCAGTATCGCAAAATTAACGCAATCCAAAGTTTTATGTATTTCATTTCGTCAACTTCGACATTTCATAAAGTGTTCCCTTTACGCAAAATACATGTATTACTCTAGTAGAAATATTTTAATATAAGGATGTCGAAACATTTACCAAAACAAAATGATAGAAATCTTTATTGATGTGGATTAATATTTTGTGAATATTTTTATCATTCACAGTCTTAAATTTATTTTATAACATTTTGATGTCCCGAGATTACGAACAAAACTACTATTTTGGTAGAAAATTAATGATAATTGGCATACCTTACGAAAGTGACAATATCCAATTATCGTTAAGCCCCAAACACACGCGCGCACGGGTATGGGCGTGTGCGTTGTGTTCCACGCGCGCCGGAAAATGTGACAGCACAATAACGGGGCTCCCCCTTAGAGGGTCTACCTGGGTCGCGGACAAACGAATACAATACCGTGACCCCAGAACGTAAAAGGCTATTGAAATAAATCGTAGATTTTAGTAAGTATTCCGAGTCTGACAGTCCCTCCCGCCCTGCTCTGGGTAGGAGGACTCATTCGATTATTTTAACACGCTAAATAAAGCCCCAAACACACGCTCCTTTTACTATCGTGCGTTCACAAAGCTGGTTGCGTGATATCTTTATATGTTCGAGAGTGGAAAGCTAAGGATGCTTGACGCCCTGTCCTCCACCATCTGCTGTTTGTATGAATTTTTGATGCATTTCGATGTAATGACAGACACAAGCGCCGCGTAAAATGGACATTAGTCGAGCAGCGGCGTGGATTTAGTAGTTTTTTACTCATATGAGGTACAGGTATAGTAGAACAGTTTAATGTCAGAACCTCTTTATAAATAAATCTTCATTCTATAATATCTTATCCGCAGTATTTTTTTGGGACAAGGTTTTAATATCACTTTTCTGATAAATGAAACCTTTAGAGATATTATCTATCGACTCTAAAAGCATGAGCCCAGTACTGATCTTTTATACTCCAAAGCAATCAATAGAGCGAGAAGCAACTTGTACCGAACACGCGGTGAGACAGCAATGACCACCGATTTTTCATCATAGTCGCAGCATTATACTATAGGCGATATTTAAATCATGCAATGTGGACCATTTGGAATTGGTTCAAAAAACCGGTTTTAAACGCCCAAATGGTCGGTTCAACATTGCGCCTCAGGGTGGTGGGTGCTATGCCTTATTTGTAGTTGACAAGTAATTTTGAAGTATTCAAAATGACAACAGCAGTTTTCATTTAATTTATTTTATTCCTGTTTCTTCGAAATTGTTAAAATCTGTGACGAAACTAAATAAATAATAATAAAAGTGAAGTGCTTCTTATCCTATATCGCAGTTTGATACGATTAGAAGTTGTTTTCAGTTACATACTCAAATTGTTGACTGCAAATCAGTGCATTTATCATTAGTTCATGTGAAATTGTATTTAGATGCATAAATATTAGATGGGAGGGGGATGGACACAGAGGAACCATCCGACAACAATAGTACGATATCACGATAGCATTGATATAATATCACTGTGAGTAATTTATTATATTATTGATAGGAACAATTCGTAATGTATAGAATCATACGTATTCTAACATTTCCCTTGTTTGCTCTGTAAGGGTCGTCAGGAATTTCCTGCGATGATTTTCAGTAAGTTTGGTTTATTTTATTCTTGATTTATTAATGAAAATAATTTGTTATTGAAAAAATAAAGTTTACGTGACTTATTTACAGTCATGTCCGTTTACAATCACGTCCCATTGAACACATCGAAACATAGTTTTGAATAATCTATAAGCCTACGTATCATTCGTTTGTATTTTCTCGATCTTTTTATCCATTACCAATTTTATTAATACGAAAATCTGACAGCCGCGATCTGAAAAAAAGTGTCACAGGTCTAGCCTGTAAGAGCCACGCTGGCTGACTGATTCGTCAAGGAACGAAAGTGATGACACTACTTGTAAAAGGCAAAAGATGAGAGGACGATAGTGAATGTTTGCTCAGAATAAAACGGCGTATGTGCCCAAACATATTGACGTCTTTTTATGAATTAAAATTGTTATTAATTGAAAAACTGTCTTTACAGAATTTAGATAGTGGTATTCTCTACAATTTAAAGTAACATCTTTTCCATAACTCATAGTAGTTATGCCATAAAGTCCAAAAAAGAAAAAATATAGACCTAACTTTGCATTTTTTTTGTATCGAGAAAATTTCAATGAATCGTGTTTTCAACTTTGTGAGAATTTATATCATATAGTCAATTACTATATTCCAAGTTTTAAGATCTGTAGTCCATATACGTACGAAGAAAAGTAAAAAATAAAAAGCGTATTTTTATTGACCCATCACCTTAAGTCAGTCTTTAAAATAATTAATCAACTTTTGGTTTCTTGTACATTAGTAAACATTTAGCAAAATATATGATAACTATAATAATCTTTATGCAGTAAAAATTAAACTGTGTAACTATTTAAATAAAATTTCAGTAGTAATTGAATTTTAAATAAATTTGCATCCAGTGGACAAACAAATAAACAAGTAATTGTTTGTAATTTGTACCGTCAAAGAGATCTACAAAATAATGCAATATTACAATAACTTTGTATAAAAGAAATATAAAAACTATAAAAAGTAAAATCAGTCGTTATCAACTATGTAAAACCAACATTTTTACTAACAACACATGCAAAATCACAATGTCCTAGAAACTAACAAAATACAACTCTTTTTACACAAATCAGCCTTGATTGACCATCATAAATATATAAATCAACATTAAATGTAAAATATGCAATAAAAAAATAGAACACAGTCATATCAACAGTAAATAATCACTTCTTATTTTTTTGTTTATATACGAGTACCAACTAAATACATGCAAAATCATAATAACTTAAACTAATTTCTTGCGCGCAGATACTCTGGCTAAGAATTCCACAGCCCGCGCACATCTAGAGAGTACTTACCAATTGTAACGCAATTTTTGGAGCAAAACAGAATTAATGTTAGAACGTTCATTATTTTTAACCGTCTTCCAGAAGGAGGAGGTTCTCAATTCCGACGTTTGTATTTTTTTTTTTGTTCGGGCATAACTCCGTCGCACAACCGATTTGAAAAATTCTTTTTTTTTTATACTTTTTTCCATATTTCCGTAATGATCCCATTAAAATTTTATCGAAATCGGACTAGCACTTTTTGAAAAATTAAACAAAAACCTAAAAAGTTTTCAACTTTGTCTACTCCGAGGTTTCTGGTCCGATTTCGATGATTCTTTTTTTGTTTGATATACTTAGTATATCTGCCATTTGACCCCATAAAATTTGGGTTGAATAGTGAAACTAAAAATAAAAAAAAAATCTAAAAAAAAATGTAACCGTCTTCAAAACAACCACAAAAAAGTTCAAAATAACCTACAAAAAAAATTTCTGAACAAAAAGTTTATTTCGCTAGGCGAACTTCATTTATTAAAAGACCAAAGACACATTGAACAGTCTCGTATTCGCAGTCACTTTCAAGAACCAATATGTCACCGAAGCAGCCATAACATACAAACAAAACACCTTATCTAATTTTGCAACCCGTTTTTTTTAACAAGCCATTCGTAGAGAGATAATTTTACATCGTAAGCCTATCGACAGGTTATAATTATTATTATCACTACGGATTATCATTCATCATAACTCTTTTTAACCGACTTCAAAAAGAACGAGGTTATTTCATTGAGCTGTTATGATTTATTAAATTAATTCCGTTAATAAACTGTTCACAAGTGTACTCTGTTAACCGTTTCTTTTGTACAATATAGCTAATTTTATCTCAGGGTACCAATAGGCACCTGAATAGGTGCCGAATCATTAAATTATATTGTATTATATTAGAGTGGACGAATGAGTACCTTAAAAATAATATTTTTTATTAAAATATTAATTGGTACCCTACCAGGAGACCAATGGGCCCCTATATAGGGGCCGAATCCACAACTTTTATGCTAGGGTACGAATTTTAGGGTACGAATGGGCTCTGACCCAACCTATATACTCGTACTAGTAATGTTACGAATATCTGATTTTTGACATGTGAATGCGAATATTCAGTTTTAAATTAATCAGGTTTGATAATTATGAAAATAGAAAAAAAGGAACACTTTTCAATGGTCGAACATGTCATAATTTTGAAATTTTGACATTTCCAATTCAAATCAATGAATGAGAAGCAGAAAGAAACACGTTTATCAAAGCATGGTCATATATGATTGATTTGATAAACATTAATATTGATAAATGGCGAGATGAAGGCAGATTGAACAAAAGATGAATGGAGAGCAAGATAAAGATAAATAATGAATGGATTAAGTGTGAAAGGAGTACCAAATATTGGTATATTTTTAGTCGTTCATATTCGCAAAATATTCGCATGAATTTTGCGCATTCGAATACGAAAGCGTATGTCTAACCCCGGCCATTCACATGCGCGCAAAGGTTCGTACATTGTACGAATCTTTGCGCGCATGTGGAGGGCCGTCAGACATACATTCGCGAACTTCGCATATTTGCAAATGGGTTCGCATACTCTATGATCAAATTAAAACTAATAACTTTAAACTAAGGACCAAAATTTAACGGTGTATGAATAGGTACTTATACTGATCAGTATTTCCTCACACAAAATATAACAACGACACGACCGTTTGCTTCGCAATCGTGTGCGCAACTGGTCACACGAATGTGTAGGAGCCTACGCGAAGGTTCGCGCACATAAAACCGACACAGCTTGGAAAAGCACGAATGCCACGAAAACTTCGCGAAGTCATTCGCGAATGTCCTCCTACACATGCGGGTTCGCGTATTCGCACGAATATGAGTGGCCGGGGTAAAAATATGAAAATATATGCGGTTGCGAATGCGAAAATTCGCAACATTTCTACTACATACCTTGCGCCCTGGGTGTGGGAGGACTCATTTGATGATTATATATAACGACTAGCTGTTGCCAGCGCCTTCACCCGCTACAACTCAAAAACTATCTGTGTTCCAAATTTTTGCCAAATCCGTTCAATGGTTTCTGCGTGAAAGAGTAACAAACGTACCTACATAGACACATACTCGTACATCCCCAGAAACATTCGCATTTTAATACGAGTAATAGTAGGATTAAAGAAAGGCTACATAAAAAATAAATTGTATACTAATAGAAGACATTTAAGCCGACAGGAACTAATTTTGTTTGTAGATATTTTGTAAGCCATATGCCAAAATAAAACGGGTGCCCTGATCGACGCTCTTAATAAGCTCATTGACAGATTAGTGTTGGCGAAGTGGCCGAACGATATACTGCTGAGCTGCGTATCACAGCTTTGATTTCCGCTTGATAAAATAATAGTTCTTACTGGGTTTCGTCCGTGCACAAGGGTTTCAGATTCTATTGGGTAATCTTGTCTTATTTCATCTTTACACGCTTGGTATGGCACCGTGTTAAAGGTTTTTTCGACAAAGCAAAGACAAAATGACAGAAAGTAAATAATAATACGGCTAATAAAAACATGGCAATTGTTTTATATAGAAAAGAAATATTGCTATTATTAGAAACCAAAGATCCGTCATGCACTACTACTAATGTTTGTTGTATTCGATGTTCCTTCCGTGTGGTAATTTTGCTACTGTGCAATAAAGTTGCTTTTTGGCAAAAAATAGTCGAATTTAATAGAAATAGATCAAACATCTTTGTCTATTATTTGGTAGAATAGAGATAAAATTGGTGCGACTAGATTGAGGCCAAGAGTAAAGCCATTTAAAATAAAAAAAGAGCGTAAAACTAATCCATCCATTATAAGTCATTTTTAACTACTAAACTACGTCAAAGCACTCTTTAGATGCGCCATTTAATGCCAGGCTCAAGTTTCTGATCGATATCAGATTTTAATTAAAAGGCCTGATTTATAAGTGGTCTAGAGGATGAAGTCGGAGAGCCCTTTGAATACCTAGTTAGTATTTTATAAGCTATTTATTCTTAGCCTTTGAGAGCAGACTGCCTCGTGAAGCTGGATTCGCAGTTCTAAAATGGCCACTCTAAACAATTATTTTATTACTGATTCACTTTGTGAATTTCCAGCAAGGTCATTAGCAATTCTTCTTATATTCTTAAAAAAAAATCCACGTATATACATGCAAGTGAAATTTCAACTCAAACTTATAGCTTGGACTGAGCTTTCGTCCGTGTAAATTGCCATACTCTCTAGAAAGAGACAAAAACAGTTGTAGTACCATCAATCTCTTTCTTATATGACACAGATTATGTATTATTAGATACACCTCTACCATACCGTTCGGTTTGGAAGAGGATTTTTCTGTAATTCAAAAATCGAGGGCATGTGATATTTACAAACCCGTACACTCGTACAGTACCCTTAGCACGAATTTTCACTCTTTTACTTTACAGCGTTTTTTGTATGGTAAAATGGAACAACGCCTCTGGTGTACGAAGAAGGAACAAATTTTTTCCTGGTTTGTCAATTTAAAAATGTCAAAGTTCCAGTTTACTTCACGTCAAAATAACTGAAAACTCATGATTAGGCATCTGAGCCTGCTTGATACATTACAGCTCAATATCGCTCATAGAGAGGGGCCTGCGTTACAGTATTGAGAACTTTATAATGGCCATTCTATTTATTTACTAAAAAGTTATCTATCGTAACTAATCAGACTACATTTCTATTTTTTGGCCTTTCTAGAACGTATTCCCTTTCACGTGTCTCTTTATTCAAATGAAATGAAAACATAACATAAAAGGCGGCGTACATATCAGTACAAATCTATGTTGGCCTGTCCTGAATAAAAAATACATTGCTTTCGGTATGTACTTACTTACACGTTAGCATATCGTTGCTGAATCTCTTTTTGTATAATCCGTAGACATTTTTACATACATATTGCAAATCCAGTCATATTATTCGGATATTTTTATGCTGAATAATTTAGGTTTTTGGGCTGCCCGGCTGTGGTATTTAATTAAAGTCTTTCTGTGACTGTTCTCTGATAAGTTTTAGACTTTTTCTTGATTTCAAGGCATTCCTTTTTGACACTAAATTCATAATTATGTAAAAAACTATACAGATTAGTAATTTCTACCAATCTGTGAATCATAAAATACTCGTGCTCTTTGCCCAGTTCTAATACGTCAGACCATTCACTCATACCTTTTAGGAAATCTATGTACCTAACGCTAGCAGTGTATCTGTAGTATATCAAAAATATGCATGAAACGCTTAATTTTAACTTCAAGATTCAAGATTTACACTCTGAAAACCACTTTTTTATTGATAAATCCGCGAACGCTTGCATATTTTATCATGTTTTCAAATAACGACTCGTTGGTTCAAATGAAAGCGTTGGCACATTTCACAGAGTTAGAAATAGCATTCAGTGCCTAGAGGTGCCAGTGCTAGTCTAGTTTACAATCATCATCTGCTTTTCCATTAATTTTCGACACAAAATACTGGTCAAATAAAAAAAAATATAAATATTACAAAGTTCTTGGCACAAAGGATTTTTTTAATGGGACAAACCCACCACACTATTCCCAAACCCCTGCAACTCCTGAGAGCCAGAATCAACAGTGGCAACCACCAGAAAAGCGCCGGGACAATGGAGCTCGACGTGTCCCGGAGAATGAGTATACCTGTCTTGGATCCTGCAACGAAATTAATCAAAAAAGAATAGTGGAGGAGTAGGAAAAATATATGTATATAGTTGACACATAAAGGATGCTGATACTCCGAATTGCCACTGAAACTGAACGTTTTTCAAGTCTTTGTCTCGTAATGAGACTAAATGGATTGTTATTTTATGTCCTATAACAAAGTTAAATAGATGGCACCCATGTTTGTAAATCCATAGCCATGTCAATGCCGCATCTAACAGTGCTCGACTCCTAACTCTATGGTGTAAACGTCTTATAAAATATTTTGTGCGAAAATCGCTCCGTTAGTCCTGTCAGCAAATAGGGAGTAACTCAAATGGGTAATCTTTTCCCGGTAACTTAGAAATTATATTCCGCGTCCGTGGGTTGGCTATAGAAATCCTTTATTTGGGTAATGGTGCGAGTAAATGGTCCACTAAAGAGGGTAGTCCGGACAATTATAAGATTGGAACTGATTGGAAGGAAGGTTTTTGAGGCTTTCTATAAGAAAATCTATTATGTTGTTGTTTTCCTGGAACTTTGAACAATGATTGGTATAAAAGTAGCCATACACCATACTGCCTATCGTACGATCGATTTGACGCTCGCAATTGTTTCAAATTGGTAGTTCGTCCATATCACCATACACCATACTGCCTATCGTACGATCGATTTGACACAACTTCAAATCTGCAGCGGCGATGCCAACTTAGCAACTTTATAGCTAGATCTGGCTGCAGCTTTACAGTGAAGACGATGGTGTCTACTATATTGTGTTATTTAATTGTTGTAGTGATCGTTAGCATGACAGATGAGCACAAAGTTCTGGTTTGATTCCTAAGTCGGACAATGTTCATTAGGAAATTTTCAGTAGTAGTTGATGGCAATAAGCTAAAAAGAACAGGAAAGAGGATTTCTGCCTTTCCCTGGGGTATTTCATAGTGGTGTTATTTTTAAGTGTCCATTAGACCAGGGATCTAAAACGACAAAATGCTTTCCATTTTATGGATTTTTATCGCAATTGCATATGATTTTTTGAAAGTAGCCTATTTAAACCTCCTATACACATCCTGTGTGTGTGAAATCTAAACATTCACACCAACATCATAATAATAATTCTAAATTGCGCACCTCTACGTTAACTCGAGTTCAACTTTAACGGCGTGGTTTAACGTGGTAGTTATGTCTGCAGCTTTAAAGTTAACAACTCTATCTCTTTTTATTACCGTTCGGTAGTTTCGCTAACCTCTAGTGCATACGTTTTAAATAAATATTTGATTCAAACTACGGAGTGTGGTATCGATTCAAGAGCGATATATCTATTATACATTATACATATAAAAATCAATGCCACTTCTCGTCGTAATTTTATAACTCAAGAACGGGTTCACTTATCTAATCCGAATGTTTAGCTTTTGTTTGGACTATTTAATTTAGTGTTATATGTAGTATATGGTTTATGTGAAGTTTTCACAAAATTGGTCAAGCGGTTCTTCATTTATCACATTTTTTTTAATAATTTTTTGGGTGCTCGGAATAAAGACATAATATATAGTGGCGGGATTGCTCCAAGAAAAAAAATAAATTTTATAAAAAAGAGGCCAAAAAACAAGAAAAGTTCATTAAAATCGGCTCAAAACGAACAAAACAACAAATGTCCAAATTACATTGTATTCAAATACTTGTTACATTTACCTCTCTTCACAAAATTTCGACTGTACTATGTAAATACTCGTCGCATCTCATTATATTTACGCCATTTGTAATTTATTTTCCTAAGTAGATCTTACAGATGCTTAGGCAAGAGAGAACAAATTAAATCACCTTAAAACATAAACAAAGTAGGAAAATAATGTCTTTTCATGTTTTAAATAAGTTAAGTACCTGCAAGAATTCTGTTCTTTATCAACTTATCAGCGTTATAAAATCACGGCGTTGAATTTTGAACTTTAAATATTAAATTTTGAGTTCAAAATCCAACAGCGCGTATTCTAGGTGTTGCCTAGTTATTGAGAGCAAAAATTACTGTTCCTTTAAGGAAAATGTCTATGAGAATAAATGTTAGTCGAGTGGAACGAAAATTGGATTAGTACTTGAATGAATTTATAAATAAACGACTTGGTAGAGTTGGTGATTACAATGTTAAAGTTTGTAAATATGGATGGAGGGATGTACTATGTTCACACAAAAATGCTTCAAATTTAGGCGTTGTGTAATCTGTATTAAAACATAGGATACTTTTATCTCTCAGTATGTTCTGGGGCATAATAACGATTAATTTTGAATTTTACGCGAGCTTTTTGTGAAGTCTGTTAAAAATAAACATGTAATGAGTTAAATAACTTTTGTGAAAGTACGAAACTTATAAAAAATTTCGAACGATTCCAAATAAAGATAAACAAAACCAAATATTACGTTATATTGTGTATATTTTTATCTAAATAAATAAATAAATAATACCCATATGGATTAATTTAAAGGAGAAACCCAAACTCCATAGAACCTTGGGCCTGGCGTTACAGAGCTGGAAATTTGCCATAAAATAGAGCACTTAGGAAGATTTCACGAGCCCAATTTTCACGTCTCTCAGCAATGGCCAAATTGGTAAAATCAGTAAATGTTTAAATGTTAGGTTATTTTTTAACTGCCCTACACTAGGAATTTCTCCTGTATCGTGGGTGTGTTTACAAACATTTAAACTCACATATACAAACTCCCAGACCCGGAAAAATTACATGTAGTTACCTAATACAAATATTTGTTCCGTGCGGGAATCGAACCCGCTACATGCTGCACACCAATCGCACAGCCACCACGATATTTAAATTAAAATATGTTTTTTGAGGCTGTTTTCTACGTAAATATGGAATGCGCCTAGCTATAGTGCTTGCAACCTATCATGATGAGGTTTAGGTACCTACTTAGGTACATAAAAAGCGGTGAATTCAGATTAATATTCCTGAAAACTTCAGCTGCAGGCTCACTTACATCACTAATAGCTTGCATTTTTAACATTGTATTTACTACTAGGGGATTTGATGATTTGATTTGCGACCCATTCCTGTACAATTGAAAGAATCACTTCATCTTCCAATCTACGCCTTCCTATTGTGTTGCAGCGGTCCGTTGCTATTCCACAATTAATGCACAAGCTCATGATACCGTATTAACCAATCGTCAGAAGAGCAATAGGTATCCAGATCCGGTTTTCTAGCAAAGGTCAGCAGAAGTGGCAGGCTACGGTGTCCAATATGCAAGCGAGGGTCAGTCAGAAGGCAATCAGTTTCGGAGTCCAGTATTCGAGCAGAGGTTTAATATTGTAATAAATCTAGAGAATTCGAAAAACACATTCACTTGCGCAAAGGATACGAAAAGCGAATGACACACTAAATAAAACGATGACAATTGACAGACGTTGACATTGACATTTGCCGTTTACTAGTGCAGTCCATGTGCAATACGCGTTGCAATCGATTTTTTCGATTATTTATTTACTTTAGTGATTTTTTAACCGTGCTTACGTTGAAAAATAATTAGATTCCAGAATTTTTTATTTGACAATGATTTCAATATCGAAAAAGCAATCATACTAAAATAATGGAGTATTATTCAATTATAATTTATAATTGTTGATATCCGCTAAATCGATTACATTCTTAGGGTACGCTCTGTTGTTTAATGCCAGTGTTTGCAAAGTAAGTGACGTATAATGAAAAAAGTGCTGTAACGGTTTACAAAGGATGTTTAAAACAAAAAAATATAAATGTACTTTTTTTTAGACTTGGCCATTGTAATTGAGGCTAAGATTTGAATAGGTTAATCAAGCAAAATAGTAGATTTTTTAGGTACATATTTCATTCGTGTAACGGCTAGGCCCAGAAATGGGTTTCTCCTTTATCCAATTCCTTATTGTTACATGCCTAGCCTTTTCACATCAATGTTGGGGCGGAATTCCTGTCTAAGCAGATGAAAGAAAGAGAGAAAAACGTTTATTTGGGTAACCGGTACACACAATATAAAAAAAACAAAAGAAGAAAACGGAACAAGGTAGTAAAAGAATAAATTATTATAAGTTAAAAACAACAAAGAAATAGCAAATACATATAAAATAGTGTGTACCACGACTTCGCCAAATGTGCTGATCAATGATGAAGGTCATCATCATCAGCCTATCGCTGGACAAAAAATCTCTCCAATAGCACTCCATTTTAATCGATGACAGGTTACTATAATCCAGCTGCAGATGCAGCTAAAATAAATATCAAAATTTTACATCTAATAGAGCGACTGCATTATTATCTGAACTTCACATTCATGTATTTTAGACTAACCGCTTTATTTTTTGGGACAAAAATCCGTGATAAAATGTTTCCAGTAAGTGTAACCGCTTACTGGAAACATTTTATAACAGGTGAATTTACCTTTTTGTCACCTAAGCGCAATATATCTTTATAGCACCCGACGAAGCAACAAAAAGTCACCCTGACAAAAGTCATCGCAGCGGAAAGTAATCGCAACAAAAAGTCACCAGTCAGCATCCGGCCTTAAAGTTTTCATTTTAAAATTAAGTAGATAACTTTTCCTCCAACTATTCCCGTCATTCAAAAGTTTACATTATATCCGACATTAATCACCATTATGTAGTGACAGCAGAAAAGACTAACGTGCGGTAGTTCTTATTACCACAAGTAATTTTTACTGCTATGTAGCACTAAATATCTACTGAGTTAATGCGAACACTAAATTAGTGAGGTTAATTTATCAGCCATAAACACGTTTCCAATAGAAAAAGTACCTTCATTTGTAACCTGTTTTTGTAAAAATTTATGGTCCGTGTTAAATATGTGTGGAAATGGGGGTCATGACTTCGTGAGGACTTATATACTGGAAATATGGAATAAATAAATATACTGGAAAAATAGAACTAGACTAGACTTTACTCGCCAGTTTAATCCTCAAAGTCAAGCCACGCTTTCTGAAGCTGTTATGTGAATCAGACAAAGTTAGGCATGTCATATGCCTGACTTTGTCTCAAACTATTTTGATGACTGTACAGCGAGTATTAGTCGTCGTCATTTTATTACTATAAGGGCTGATTTTTTAATGGTCGGAAAACTTTTATCTGGGAATAAAAATGACGGTTTGACAGTTTATCTATAGAATTTTTTTGTCAAACCGCTAAAAGTTAACTGATTATTGAAAAATCAGCCCTAAAAAAAACCAAATTATCTATTTGAAATGTCTTTTGTTATTTTCTACTATATGATATGATTTAACTGATTTATTTTTGTGTTATCGGTCTTGATAATCAAAACATCTCATTACCTTATTTAGATAATAATGATATCATTAGCAATTCTTCATGACATTGTTATTATTTATATTGCTTGTTAGTGAAGGGAACAGAAAGTTGGGAGCTTATCAAAACATACATTTTCCGGGAATCGGTTCGGCAAGTATCTTTATCTTTATCTTTATCTTTACATATAATAAAATCGTAGAGCTGTCATTCCTGTACATTGAATATTTTTTTCTTTTTGTATTTTTTTCGAGATAAGGGATCGATTCTGATGCCAAATCAACTTTTTTTTTCTTTCGAAATTTTTTATGTTTTTTTGATTTGATCTATCTCTTAAACTACTGTAAAGTTGTCGATCAAATTTTCCTCAAATATTCCTAATAATATGCTTCTGTTGATAGGCTATGTATCATTACGCTATTTTTCCTGGGAGATAAGCAATTTTAAATTTTGTTGTTTTTATCTGTTTGTTTTTAGTTGGAAGCTAAACCACTGGATGTTATTTAGTTAATTTTTCCCCAAATATTCCTTAAACTGCTCTTCTATTAATAGGATATGTATAATTACGCTATTCCCTTTGGGGGATTAGCAATTTTATAATATGTTGATTTTCAGTCATTGTTGACATTTGTATAAGAACCGCTATTTGAAAACACTGTCAGTGTACTAGCCAGTCTGGTTGGTATCCTGCTTGACTTTCGTGCAAGGGGTCTCTGGATCAAATCTCGCTGTTTCTTTTTTTCACTTTTTGAGTTTTCTTATATTTGTCCTGAGAGTTTCAAATAATTAAAAAAAATGTGTATACTTTTATTTCAATATTATTCGCGATTTTAAATTATTACTATTTTTTTTCAATAGTTTTCTAGGATATAAATCTACACTGATTTAAATTGTAGGTAGTAAGTTGGATATTTTTTTAAATTGTAATTGTTTCGAGGTGTGGAATTTTAAAGATTAGAAAAAATTGTGTTTATTTATGTTTTGAATTGGTGTTCAAACCAGTGCATAGATTCTGTTTTAAACGACGACAAGTTGTACTCATCAAGTCAGATAATTAGTTACTTTTTAGGTATCACGCGGAATGCAAGGGAGAAGAGCAATGCTATCGTACGTTCAATTTGCAGCGATACTGTAAATCAACCCAAAAATGATAGTCTAATGTTTAAAATAAACACGGTTCTTTGAAATTAATGTCGCTCAAATAAGGACGTTTCCTATGCAAACTATGTACCTAGATATAGACAATTACGTTCATATTCCAGATGGCGCCACACGATCCGTATTGTTTCTCAAATTCTAAAATAACGCAAGCGAAGCCGCGGGCAAACACTAGTATAATAATAATAATAATAATATTTCCACAACTATCACACAACGCCATCTAGTCCCAAGCTAAGCAGAGCTTGTGTTATGGGTACTAGACAACTGATAAACATACTTATATATTTCTAAATACATACATATTATAGATAAATTACACCCAGACACAGAACAAATGATCGTGCTCATCACACAAACATTTGTCCTGGGTGGGAATCGAACCCACGACCTCCGGCATAGCAGTCAGGGTCACTAACCACTAGACCAACAGGCCAGTCAGTATAAGCCTTAAATAAACGGAATATTCCTAATGATATTTATTTGTTATCATTGTATACGAGTAACCAACATGATAAACAAAACAACATTTGTTTTGACCATCTTTTAACGAGGAATAAGTCTACAAATACGTTGGGTTGTATTTATATTTTTTGTTGTAGTATTTTTCCTAAATTAGCATTAAAAACCTAACTTGTTTTATTTGTTAATATAACTTATGAAATGTTAATGTGAAAACTATTTTACCTATTTAAAAAAAAAGACTTGAATTCCAATTTCCCATTTTAGGCTTATTTTCACGCATACGCCTAAACCATAAAAAAAAAAAACTTTAGACTAGCGTATTAGAAACGTTTTACAGTGACTGATTTAAAATTGTAATTGGGTTTATTTATTTTGATTTTTTCTCTTTGGTTTGGATTGGAAACGCACATTTTATGTCTGAGAAAAAAAATTGTTTGTTCATATTGGTTTTGAGTTTTCAGGTATTTCGCTTATAAGTAAACAAAATTATTATAATTATCTACACATAAAAATAAATATCATCCAAAAATATCAATAAAGGCATTCAACAAATCGCCACTTATTTAAAATCAAGCTTTAAAACAAAATTAACTTTTAATCAGAGACGTAATTCGAAACCATATTCTAAAAACCTTTGAATTTCGAACTCGTCACTGAACAGCTCGCCTTTGGAGTAAATGAGGTGACCACACGCCACTCTAATCAAAAAACTTTGTGTATTTTTTTTTTTCAAATAAATTGAGGGTCACCGTAGATTTTAGTCAGTACAAGTCTGACAGTCCCTCCTGCCCTTTTCTGGGTGGGAGGACTCATTTTATGGTTGTACCAAGATAAAAAAAAGTATAGCGTTGAGGTTTCTCATAGAGAATCGCATAGCAGGTCCTAATCAGACGGTGAGCACCCAATTGCTCGCCGTCGTTGTCTACAAACCTGTGACAATGCATTAGAGCTTGAGTTTGCTCCATAGGGTTTACAAGCTGTAGCACTTTGCCAATACATCCCTATCTCTATTATCATTTACTTATCACCTAAAGTGTGTCGTTATTAAATTACTGCCGTATTTTATAGTCAATAAAGTATATCTTTGTTTGTTTACCGATCTCATAATGTGCTTCCTGTAGAGGCCGTAACAGAGAATAGGATGTTCAGGGACTGTTATGTTAAGACATTATGATCGTACGGTATTATGAACGTCGTAACATTTAAAGATGGCTGATGGGATGACGGTTAAGTACGGTCAGTAAAATATTATGGTGTAAAGTTGAGTATAAAGATATTTTTCTCAGTATTTTCAACCTTTTTCACTTTAGAATCACTATGTATATTTTCCTGTATCAGCAGTGTTCTTAGAAACATTTGGATTTCCACACAAAGATAGTCTTACCGTGCCTCCCTTTAGTCGAAAGAGTGTCAAACTTTCAAATTTTTAACATTCTCTCAGCATAGCTGAATAGAAAATCTTTGGTGAAAAGGCTCTATCACTTGAAAATCGATCAGTTCGGGCTGTAAGTTGCTATTTTTTGGGAATTTGAAAACAAAAAAACAAAATACTTCGTTACCTTTTTCGTGATGAAAGGGAATGTTCGAATCGTATTGATTAAAACCCACTCAGTTCTTTGCTTTCAAAAGCCGAGGTAACCCTATTAAGCATACCTAGTACCTACCTGAATTATTGGATTTATTTTTAAGCTATTGATTTATAGCTGCTGCTTTTGTCGCGGGCTCTGAGCACGGCGACCGAATCAAGAAATTCCCTAACGAAAATAAAACTTATCTAACGTTGTTTCAGTTCGGAAGACTTCGGCAATCATAAAAACATCCGTAATAAAGACAATTTGCTTTTAATTACTGATTTTAAACGGTCAGCTACAGGATGTTTTCTTCGTTCCATGTATCCCTTTTTTTTAATACCATTCAATAGCTTTACCGCGGCAGTCTCCGAGTGCCATACGTATTATTATTTTTATCAGCTCCATGTTGGCGCCTATATTCAAATTCTAATTAATCTACAACATGTAATATAATTAACGCACATCCTGAAATTGGTTTGTTCAGAATCGTTTACTGAATCGATTTCTATCATTTTTAATACCTAGGTAATTTATTATCAAAAATAAATTAAAACTACGGAAATTATAGTCACATTACCCCTGTACAGTTAAAACAAGCTAAGATAGACCGTAAGTCAAGGCAACAAGACTTAAAAGTGCAATTTTATTTGTATTAATACAAATTCCGTCATTCAATACAAAATAAAGTAAAATAAACCTTACTGCAAAATAACAAATTTTGTTAATAACATGTTATTTACATTTCAGGGTGTGCGTTAATTACGTTACATGTTGTATATCTAGATCTGTTAGAATTAAAAGCTTATACTTAGCAGTTTTATTTTCTAGTACTTACGTTCGATTTCTTACAGCGTTTCAAGATCTTGAGAAGTACAATGGATATAACCCTAACGAACTTAAGAGGGTAGAGCCTAAATAAAAGATAATCTTACAAAGTTCGTATCGTTTAATAAATCTATGTTTAACATTACTAGGCCTTTGCTCAAAGGAACCTAATATCACTTCTTTTGACGACTTTCTAGAATCTACCCTTCTGAGGCTAAGGAGACCTTTTTTATATAAAACATAAATTTATTATTGATGCGGAGGGTCAAACTGAGTTGCCACGTCATGCGTCGCCACACAATTTGATAATGTCAAACATCTAGTACTGTGTGGAGTAGGTACTTTTATTATTTGGAGCGCTATTGAAAAACTTTTAAGATGGTTGTGTAATTATTGTTATTGTATACAGAATCAGTACCCTTAGCACGAATTTTCACTCTTTTACTTTACAGTATTTACAGCGTTTCTTGTATTGAAAAATGGAACAGCGCCTCTGGTGTGCGAAGTAGGAACTAATTTTTTCCTCAAAAATTGTCAATTTGAAATTGTCAAAGTTCCAGTTCACTTTACGTCTCAAATACTGAAAATTCGTGCTAAGGGTTCAGGACTTCTACACTACTTAAATGATAACTGCGGCGATATGACACTAGCATACCTATCATCTACTCTCGTTATTTTTTCTTATAAATGTATAAAACTATCCATCCTACCTACACAGTGTCGATTACGCTATCGTGTAAAAGTGTTGATAGATTTTAGGATTCACTTAGTAACAGGACAACGAGCATTTGTCGATTATAAATTTTTTGAACTGTATAATGGTCCTGTTCGTTCTTTCGTCAAGCATAATTATAGCCAAACATTGCGACGAAAAATTTTACGATCTTTCTATCGAAAGCTTTAGCCGATAGTCGTAAAAAATATATTTACTTACATGGTTTACGCTTAAAAAATATTTTCTACGTAAAGACGTTAAGACTTGACAGTCGTTTCTGCGAAAAGCTCGCAAAGAATGCTCGTTTAGAATGCTCGCTTAAACGCTGTCGTTTGTTTCTCTGTAATGTAACATTCGCAGGAATATTTGCAAGCAGAAATAAAAAATACTCTCTATAAATACCAATTGAATGATGGTCTGTTCCAATATTCTACGATTCTCATATATTCCAAAAGAAACAATGAACGGTCACAAAAAAAGGATCATATAGCATTACGATATAAATCTATTATATACTGACAAGGGATAAAAAAGATATGAGAGTACTCCATAAGGCTATAGAGGTTCAGTCACGTGAAAAGATGAGTGAAGATAATTTGAAAAGGACCTATCTCGTGTATCTGGAGTGGAAAGGCCGGAACATGGAGATTATGTGCGAAATAAGCAATAAGGCCGCCGAGTTTTGTGCCAATCGTTTGTCGAATGTATTTGGGACTGATTTATTGTACTATATTTTTAGTTGGAAATCAGGTTGTGGAATAAATTCCGAGTTTGCCAGCCGTACAGTTGAACTGCCAAAACCACAGCTCAAAAATATGTAGTACTTTTATGAAAAATTGTACATTGTACTCTGAACTCGAGAATTTTACGCTTCCATTGTCAAAAGATATTGTACTTTAAAAATATAACATCGGTAACGTTCACTGTTGCTTATGCATAGTATACTGATTCAGATCAAAGGCTGCTTTAGCAGAATCTCAGAATCTATGAATTTCGGAACATTGAATTGCTTTGCTTCAATACATAAATTGATAAAGAGTTTTAAAAATAATTTAATCTACTAAAGTAGCCTTTTTAAACCTTCTTGTCTGTGTGAGCGTACAATATTGTCAGTCAAGCAAGTAATATAAAACATCAGTCAAGACGTGAGTGACAGTGACGTCAGGGGACGTCCTAGAAGAATATACTCTGGCTTTATTGGTAAAGTTCTTCAGAAAAGGTCAGGTGCGTATTGTCAATCGGTTTGCGTATGACGGGCGCTAGCCCAAGTGAGTGACGTAAATACTTCCATTTTTAAAATTGAAAATACTCGTTTCCCATACAATGTTTTTTTAATATTATTCATATAAAACCATGAGGAATACCGATCGTGCTTGACAAAAATTGGACCTATGTGTGGTGTTACATGACGTTAACGTCAAAAATTCAAAACAAACGATAAATGAAAACGCTCTGTAGTCATTAATAGATTTACAACTTTATGCTATAAAGCATAAAGATGAAAATCTATTAAAGACTACAGATCATTTTCGCTCGTTTTGATAATGAATGTAAATCTAAGCGTGGTGTTTTACCATACTACCTTTTAATTCGTTTCACTTTCACGGAGATCTTGGCTTGAATTTTGTCTTATATATTTAAATATTGCTATGATAAAGCAAAATTATTAACAAAAGCAAGAAAATTACGTAACTACTCGGTTGGCTTATTAAGAGGCAAGAATCGCCTTTGTGACAAAACTATACCTACATAATAATTGTACAGCTGATTACAACTGTTCAAGCAATTACAAGATGACGCGTAGTTAGTAGGTACATACTCGTATATACACTTATTAAGGTATTGCTATTAACGCAAGCAGTGCAACTAACTTACGTCACCGACCATCTGTTAGTGAAAATCATCCATAAGGCAGATTTACATTGAGTCAGTAACTGACGTCAGTGCTGGCGCCGAAAACTCACGCATGCTATTTATACGCAGTCAGTATGTCGTCAGTAGGTACTATACTGACTTGAAATCAATTTACACTATGGCAGTGCCAGGTCAGCACTGACTCGTCAGTGGACTGACGTCAGTTACTGACTCAATGTAAATCTGCCTTAACTTACAGGCGCTGCTAACACGAAAAGTGCGGTTTTCTGTGTGTTGACTAAAAACAGGCTACATTATTGTACGTCAGTCAAATTGCATTTTTATGTCGTAGTAGGAAAGACGATTTCCGCAAAACGGGCGCTTAGTGTGTTATGTGCATGATAACGTATTATTGCGTGAATATTAATTAAAAATAAAAGAATACTGACCCATGCCTCAAAGGAACTATTATCCATCTTGTACTGGTGCTGAAATAAAAGAAAAAAATAATATTATCAAAATGATTATAAACTGAAAAGGTTTAATTATTGAAATTGTTATAACAATAAAATCAATAAATCCCTATGCATAAAATAAATATTAGTTTTATACCCGAAAACAATAATTTTACGCCGTTTTTTCGTGGTCCTACTATTTTGTCCTACTAGTAGGACTACGAGGGAGACCAGTTTCTGTTCGTCCTACTATAAAATATTGGAGCAGTAATCATTTATTAATTTATGTGGTATAAAATTTGTATAGAATTTGTTTTCTATTTATCGGAATGTTTAAAGAAAAATAATAGACGACAGTTTTATTAAGGTCAAGGTCTGGTGACTATTACCTTCTTTTAAATTAAAGCAATTAATTGCTTATTTCAAACATTTTCTATAATACTGATTCCATACAAATATTTTATTACTTATTAATTATTATTTTACCTCTGAGTTTCTATCATAGTGATCTTAATTGTCATAGAAATAAGGTTAAAGTTTGTTACATAATTACTCTGAATTGCATTACCAAAACTATAAAAGAAAGTTAATTATTCAGTAATGAGATCATCGCGTTTTTCCCGAAAAAACTGCCTTGCACAATCTCCTTAAATTCTTGACATTTTTAAAGATTGTCACAGAGATAAAGTTTTTGAAGTGAAAACTTCTTTAGCGGCGTTGTACACTTTTTCTGTAATGGGTAAAAAATTTAAAACTCGCGTCAGGGTCACGTGACCAAAACTCGCGTCAGGGTCACGTGACCCTGATCGAAAATGAGTAAGACGTCATTCAAATTAAAAATAAAACATAGTAACAAAAAAGTTTTCACTTCTACCGGCACTCCTGGAGTGCAACCTTTTTTTTTTCTCAGTGATGGAAAGCGTCAACAGGTCCGCGTCGTACGTATCGGACGCATCGCATCAAACGAATTTCTGTGTCGGCAGCGATCGGATTGCCGACGCGAGTATGAGCAATCGGATTGCCGATGCCACCTTCATCGCTTCCATTGATCGACATTCCGTATGACATCATCGGTACGCATCGCACTAAGGCATTGCCGATAAACCGTCCGTACGATGCGGATCAGTGGACGCAGTTGTATGAGTTTTCATACAAGGCAAACTAAAATCCGTTACGTACGATACGTCCGATACGTGCGATGCCAACCTGTGGACGCACACCTTAAACCAGCGCTTTGACATTTTTAAAAGAGGAAAATTCATGGTAAAGCGAAAATGTACGAATCCGTGATTAGGCCTGTCGTTTTGTATGGCTCGGAATATCGGGTTTGAAAAAGATGGATAAGAAACAATTGCATGTAGCGGAGATGAGGATATTGAGATGGAGGTGTGGAGTGACAAGAATGGATAAAATAAGGAATGAGTTTATTAAGGGGAAGTTTGAAAGGGGCAACTGTTACTGAAAAAATGAAAGGGAACCGTCTGTCTTGGTATGGACGGACATGTATGCGATGACGAGGAATGACACCCAAAATGTGTTCATCATTTTGCTTTCCCTTATATGTGTCAATAGGTTGCAACAAAAATCTTTTTTTTTCTTTTAGTTTACCAAGGACGTCGATCAAGTGTGACTGAAACAAAAATTAGGGTGCCTACGTATTTATGTAGACGTATATCATGAAATATGTGAGCGTGTTCCAGCAATACTTAATAGCATTAATTAGTAAGAATAATGAGACCATTTCTCATTAATGAATAATTTATAATATCTCCGTTCCATACATTAGTTTAAATAATTATAATTGGTGGGTACTAACCATCTGGGTAATTCAATATTTCATTTACAAAAATGTTAAGGTATCGACGCAGTAATTATGAATAATTAGAGATTTTCCAGCTTTTCTTTTCTTCTTCCTTTTAAAACTTAATACATCAATAAATATTTTAAGCATATTTAACTGTTTGCAGGCTTCTTTTTATTCCTGTTCCAAGACAAATGTAAATCGGTGCAGCAATAGCCAAAGATAGCGAAAGAAGTCGTAGGCAGAAGCTAGTGAGTTCATAAAATAATAATTACATTTTATCTTCAAGGAGAATATTAAACGCGCCTAAACGAATGATGGTACTTAAGCACATCCTTTGCACAATCAACCCTAGCTACCATTTTTGCCGACAAGGTAATAATATTTCTGTCACTACGCAATTTAAAAATGCTTGAAATACTCAAGAATATGGAAGGTTTTGAAATTATTTTGTGTAATATCTCTAACTATGTTTTTCTCTCAGCTATCTATAAGTTTTAAATCACACAATTAGTTATTTCTAAATGGCTTATTATTTTCCGAGTGACTAATAACTTAAAAGTCGACTAAATGATTGCAACAAATAAAATAACTTGCCAGCGATTAAATATTTTCGCGACTATTATATTATGTAAGGTTCAAAATTAAGGGTGTTATAAAAACTAAAAACTAGCAGCTGTGTTTAGGTAGCAAATAAAGTATACCAGTCAATTAAAATATTAGGCGAGGATCTATAAATAATGACTTGGCGACTAATAATATTAGTAGGGTAGCAAAGATAATATATTACCAACTATTTCATGCCGTCTAAAAATCCACTTTCAGGCTTCGCTTTGCGGGCAGCTCTAAATATTAAAACGTAAGTACTATAAAAATGAATAAGAGTTAATTATTAATATTTTTTGATCATAATTTCATGAAAACGGCGGAAGGTGCGATGGTTGGATACGGGTGTAGTGCGGGGTGGTGCAAATACGACTAATGTGGTGCACTAATGTGGTGGTGGTAAACTAATGTGGTGCAAATACGGGGTGCAAATACGACTGTGGGCACCCCGACTCGGACAGGTTAGGTTAGAAGGGGATGGCGGGGTCTGAAAGACCCCGCCATCCCCTTCGTGGTTATTTTTTTTTAAACCACCCAGAAGTAGGAGCACCGCGAAGCGGTGCTCCGTCGACGTTTTCTGACATTTTACTTAGTTTAGTGAAATGAAATGATCTCTGACTTAAAAATAAATAAAAGTAATTACTCTTTTTATGTTTTTAATTTATTCACCTATAATTTTATTACCACAAAATATTTTTTCTTCATGCCATTTTAGAGTTTATTTAAAGCTATTAAAAGTCACACAATATATGTATAATATAAGCTAGTTTATATTTATTCTTCATACAAACAATTTTAAATAGAATCTGATTTATATTATTTATGAATGCCCATTTTCTATTTTATTTTCGCCATTAAGTTTCCGCTTAGATATTAATTCAGTTCCCAAAAGAAAAACTTGATGCTAGTTTAAATTAAAACGGAGCTTATTTCTGATATATTAATATGCTATCTATTAATTATTACGATACTCCTTATTAGCTGCCAACCCATTCTAAATGGTACCCACTCTATTATTTTTTAAAACCTATATTCAGTTTACTTAGTTGCCGCATTAAATACATGCCTTTCTAAATTCGTAATTTTTTTTCGTGTGAATATGTGGCTACATGTTGTCAGAAATTATTAAGCTGCCTCCAAGAACTATGGAGTCCTCTTAAATGGCTTTCTACTTTTTGATCGAGAATGAATAATGTCACTTATCTCATAATTATGGTTTCCGAGTTGATAAATTCTTTGTGACATTGTAACCTCGTGATTTTTCCCAAGAGGTCCACAGAAATCGCATTTTTCTAAATGTGGATGTATTAACGGGGTACCGTTAATACATCCACATTTAGAAAAATCTCTCTCTCTACTTACCCCTATATGATAAACAGCAGTAATATCTTTCGCTGACCTTCTCAAAGGTTATTAGCATAATCTTGTGACCATTTCAGTGTTAATTACAAAGCATTTTGATAAAAATATCACAAATTTTATCTACTGTCATTGTCCATTATAATTGTTTGTTGATGTCAATTCAAAACAAGTGACGTTATCTTTTTTTTTTATGAAAAGTGCATAATTACATCAAAATCATTCGCTAACTAGTTTAAACCACCCACGGTTAGACCACCATCACCACAGTTAGTTTTGCCCACGGGTACGTCATAACGTGTTAAAACCCTCCTCATTAGAATCCAGGTAGTAGAATATATTTCTACAAAATATCCAAATAAACATCTATCCATTAATCCTAAATCCGTACTTTAGTACTTTATAAAACCTAGTTTTTTTTTTTTGAAAATAGTGTCGCGTCAGGGCTAAGCCTTATAGAGTTGGGGGATTGTTTAAGAGGTTATCATTAAAATATGATGAAGACGCGACCTTTGGGTTCGTAGTTCTCCGCTTCGTCCCATTAGGACAGGAGTTTTAGACTCATAGTGACGTAAACCTACCCAATCCTTTAAATTGCTTTTAGATCCGCGATAACCTCTTGAAACATCCTCAATTCTAGTAGGATTTTGCCCAAAACTTTGTTCATAAAATAACCACACAATACCACTTATCTTATCGTTGAAACGGTAGTCGGACGTAAAACTAAGGCTATATTCAGACGTAGGCACTGCAACAATAGGACAAATACAACGGTACGAAAACCGCACAATGTGGGCGGGCGCATATAATATACAATACATACTTTGATTCACACGAACTACACTTTGTCGGTGACAGTGCGGCGTGGTGTGGTTGTCGTTCGCAAGAATATTATTATAATAGTCCATCCACATTAGTTTTGTCCAATGTAAAAGGGGTGAGCTAAATGCCAAAAACCGGGGACCTAAATCAATCTCTCTCACTGTTAGATCGGTAAGACAAAGAAACTTCGCAAAACAATTTACGATCTGTTTGGATCGTGGGCAATTTGCCTTACGCGGACAGCGAGCAGAAAGTAGTTCACCGTCTTGTAAGGACCACCTCGGATTGACAGCGCGTTGTGACAAGGAGCTGTCAGCGTTATTGAGTCCATTATGGTCAATTTGTCAACCAGGGTTTTGGAAATGTTTAAACGAGTTACTGCTGTACTTAATAAGGGCAATTTATGAAGTAAAAAGAAAGATCAAATAGAATTTCAATTTGGTAACCTGTGTGAAAAAAAAAACTAAGCTAAATAGAGATGTCAAAAGATAAATTAATATCATATTCAAAACTTTATCTGTTTATCGTGTTAACGATAAAACTTTCCAAATAATTAATAGAAGAAAACGACATTTTTTCATGAAATATAATCTTCTCTCCAATATGTTTTCTAAGACAGGTTGTTTTTCACAAAACTTTTCTTCACAATTTTTATCTTGTAATAAAGATTCAAGTAAAAAATACGACAAACGACTTTCATAATCAATTAGCCAACTT
Source organism: Agrotis segetum (assembly GCA_036375495.1). Taxonomy (NCBI): domain Eukaryota; kingdom Metazoa; phylum Arthropoda; class Insecta; order Lepidoptera; family Noctuidae; genus Agrotis; species Agrotis segetum. The sequence continues at coordinate 250,163 of JAQSVV010000132.1, forward strand.
TTAACTAAGTTAAAATCTTCTTTTCAGATTCTTTTTAATTTGTTTCATAATGTCTTTAGAAAAAGTCGCATTTATTTTTAAGAACCTAAAACTATCGCCAAACTTTATAGAAAATAGTGTAATAAAATTTAATATAAGCCTAATTTCCAAACTACCTTCACTAATTTATAGGTGCTTCATTATATATTTAAGTATCGAATAATTCTAAGACAATTTTCTTTTTTATTTAAAATGGGATTTTTTTGGCCTGTATCTAGCCCAGAGACCTATAGATAAGTCCTAAAACGGAGCGACTGCTGAACGTTAGCGAATGTCGCTTGCCGTTTAGCTACAGGCTCTGGGTCAGACTGTCAAATACTACCCTCTTTCTTCAGTTACCATTTGTGTTCCAGTCACTGCAATGTACTTACAGACAATCCTGAAATAACACTGCGAGTAAAACCATATGGTGTAGCTAGTTTAAAATACAACAGTATTAAAGCCACAATGGGCTTCAGTTGATCTGCAATAAGCTTTCGTTCGTTTTACAACTCAGTTCAATTTTATTAGATAACTAGCTTTAAGCTGTTTCTGTCTAGATTCCGGGTAGCGAGATTTTATTGCCACACTGTTTGAGTTAGGTTTCCGAACGATGCTCGACGTTTGAACTTTGTAATTGGCTACATAATGAGGAAATGAACTACAACTGACTTTTAATTGGTTTTAGTTTATTATGTTTTTGTGTTGGTCTATCAAGTATCCTTCAGTAGTAGCCATAAGGGTTGTAAGTCATCATTATCAGCCGGAAGACGTCTACCTGAACGTAGGCTTTAGATCGTTAGGTAGAAAGAAAATTCGCCACTTGTATCCATCGGTTGCCCACAACATTACTTTTCGTGCGTTATTTACATGTGGTGTGACTATCAACCTCTAGTGGCGACGGATCCATTAAACACGAATACGGAAGCTCTGTAAAAACGAGCCCTTACACTGGAATTAAAGAAATGTGGGTGTGCCTACTATTATGTTGAAAATATTAAGTAGAATTATAAACCTATAATAACTATTTTAACCACTTTATTCAATTGCAGAGTCACCGACATAGCTCATAAAATTTGTAAGTTGAAGTGGCAATGGGCAGGCCACATCGCTCGTAGAACTGACAACCGATGGGGAAGAAAAGTTCTAGAGTGGCGACCACGGACCGGAAGACGCAGCGTAGGCAGGCCTCCCACTATGTGGACCGACGACATCGTGAGGGTCGCGGGCAACCGATGGATGCAATGGATGTTTAAGGGGGGAGGCCCATGTTCAGCAGTGGACATTTTGCTTGAAAAAAGATTCTTGCAGTACACTGTTTTATTATCTTCTTGCCAAAATAAAACAATTTCTGGGAAGAAACACGGAAACAATGAATGTTACATAACAATAACACGCGAATTGTGTTGGACATCAGCTGTCCAACGCAGACGACACTTGAAATTATTGTTACAGTGGGATCCTTGCGAAACAGATCATTTAAATAGCTATTCGTTATTAGGTTATTTACTTAGAAAATGATTTACATAACGTTCTTACTTTTTTTTTTTGCCCCGCACTAGTAATTTCTCCTGTGTCTAGGTATGTTTATAAACATTAAAGTCACAAATATGATCATTAATAGACTCCGAACAATTCCTTGTAGATTTTGTTTGTGTATTTTAGCAAGTGCTTTTTTTAAACCGTTTATTCCCATCCGCCCCCTTTGAGTTTGCCACCGGGGTGGTCGTTGGCACTAATTGGTGGCGTTTACCACCACGGTGGTGGTTGGCACTAATTGGTTGCTTATAAAACCCCGGTGGTCAATGGAACCTATTTAGTTTCATCTGCCAAACCAAAGATGAAGGACCATCCTTTTTTACGTGGTAAAATCACTAAACGTCATAATCTTAGATTGAGTTTTGGTTTCTTTCACCGTTTTGAAAGCAGTACTGGTTAAAATATTTTCTTATTAACTGTTGCCAGCGCCTTAGCCCGTTGCAACTCGAAAGTTCTCCCACGGGAATATAACATTGGGATTAAAACTATCCTATGTATTAATCTAGGTTTAAACTATCTGTGTTCCAAACATCCAAATTCGTTCAGAGGTTTATGCGTGATGTAACGAACATCCAAACAATCACGTTTATAATATTAGTAAGATAGTTATTTCTTGTTTTTCTGGGTTCAAACCCACAGCTAACGTTTCCTAAGTCGAGGCTATTACCACAAGGGCACTAAATGATCCTTTTTTTTTTTTTTTTTTTAGGTGATAAAATCATCAAATGAGTCCTCCCGCCCTTGGTGGGGCGGAAGGGACTGTCAGACTCTTACTGACTAAAATCCACCCGTGTTCCTTCCTATGCCCTTTACGTTCCGGGGCCACGGTAACCTGGGTTAAGAAAAAACCCGCGACCCCAGCAGGCATTTGGCGCGAAACACGACGCGCCACCGACCCGGGCTTGGTCCTTGGTCGGACGGCGAGCTACCAATCACTCACCGTCCGCAAGCCCGCTCCGCCGCTGTGCCCTCTGCTGATCAGAGGGACACGCGTTGGAGCATCCACACGACAGGCTATTCGCACACGGGCAAAGAGACCACTTGGGCACACAGTGCCTAAGGAAGAGTTTTTGCCCGCATCCCAGGGTGCACCGGCCCGAAAAACTGGTCTTCCCCCTGGACGTATCCGAGAGGGAACTCCAGTCCACGGGCGCACGTGGAGGTTTCCTGTCATAGCACCCCGCACTAAATGATCCTGCTGAAAGATTACAACTGAATTTAATAAACACATGCTGAATGCCTGTTATGAACATTATGCAGAATTATGACGTTTTAATAAACTACGGCTATTATTTTATACAAATTATTGACGTTTACAATAACGTTTACGTATATGAAATGTAAACAGTCTGATATAATTTGTAGAAGAATTTACTATTTAGTTAACAAAGAGTGGGTATTTTTAGTTCATACTTGGCTTGAGTTTATTTATTAACATAGTTTTTGGTGTTGAACGAAATGTTTTGTTGAGTACTGACGAACGAACGAACGACCAGTGGCTCACTTTGGCCCTGGATTGTGAAAACTGGAAGTCGTGTGAAGAGGCCGCTGCAGTGGGATGAATTAGGCTTGCAGTATTAATATTTCTATTTAGGTAAACAAGGTTTTTTGAGTGGTCATCAGCTGCCTATAATCCACCTTTATTTTTGCATTGTAATAATTGAGATAGGATGCCAAGTTGCAGCAGCTTAGATAATGGTCAGATATCTACAATCTACATGTATTATTAGGATTGAGTATTTTAATTTATTTAATTACCTATAATTTTAATTTATTTGGTGGACCGACGACATCGTGAGGGTCGCGGGCAGCCGATGGATGCAAGTAGCGAATTGTCGTATTTCAATTTAATTTTGTTTTATTATTTAATTAACGTAATTTTGTTTTTTTTAACCGACTTCAAAAAAAGGAGGAGGTTCTCAATTCGTCGGAATCTTTTTTTTTTTTATGTATGTTCCCCGATTTCTCGAAGACGCCTGCACCGATTTGGAATTTTTTTCTTTTGTTTGAAAGGGTATACTTTCCAATTGGTCCCATGATCACCAGGTCAGGATCTGATGATGGGATCCTAGGGAAATCGAGGGCAACCTTCAAATTTAATAGGCACATAGTACCATTTTCATATATTTTCTAAAGCTGTTCAAGTATTTGCATCTGATAATCATCATCTCAGGTGGATGACCTGATGATGGAAGGTACAACTCCTTAACAGTAAGGAGTAGGCATCGATTGATTTACTTTGTGTTCGCATATCTCCGGAACTACAAGTCCGATTTAAGTAATTCTTTTTTTGTTGTACTAGGTATCATTTAACTTAGAGAATACTGCAAGTTTCATCAAAATCGGTTTAGTAATTTTTGAGATATGGAATTTTATTAGCTTAATGTGTACATGAGTGATGTAAGTACTGGTGCGAAGGATTACAAAATTATAGTGCACATGTAAGAGAATAATGTTCTTGACAAGAATTCGGGTTGAATATTTAAACTAAAAAGAGTAAAATAAAAACTTTTTCAAAAAAAATGTAACCGCCTTCAAAAACAACCACAAAAAAGTGTAAAATAATCTACAAAATAACTTTTTTTTCGGAAGTCGGTGGCTAAAAAGACAATGAAAAGAAAAAAAACAAAGGCACCGACTTCCGAAAGAAAAGTTATTTTGTAGATTATTTTACACTTTTTTGTGGTTGTTTAATGTAATAATTTGTTTTATGCCTGCGTTCAATTTTGATTTTTTATTTCAATTACTTAAATATGATTTTGTAATTTAATTTTCACTGATTTTTGTTACCTAAATTTATTATAATGTATCTTCTCTTTGTTTTTAATTTGCTTTTTTATTGTATAAAAATATAGACTGCGTCAGAATTAAATAAAAAATAATAATAATTGAAAAATAGCTATCAAAACTAATATCACATCGACAGTTTCTGATAAATCAGTGCAGTAGGTAGACCACACATCAATAAAAAAGTTTTGACCTTGACCTTGCCTAATGTAAAGCAATCTTAATAATTTAAATTCAGGAAAACCTTTTTCGTGTTTTTCATCTAATATCTTTAAAAGAACAATTCTTGTATATTTATATATAATCAGGATCTCGGAAACGGCTCCAAGGATTTTCATGAAAGTGACAGATTAGGGTTTTTTCGGCTCAAGGAATCGATTTATAGGTCCCAGGGTCGAGAAAAGCTCGGTTCCTAAGATATAGACATTTGAAAAACCGAGCAAAGCTCGGTCAACCAGATATTATTTTATTAAGTACACAATAACTACAACTATTATAATCTCCTGATAAAAAAAACTTCATAGTATTTCATTACAATGTTATTATGGAAATTATCTTTATTACCAGAATTTTCTACTAAACCGCACGATATTTCAAAATGTCACCCTTACCTATAATGTCAACTCATAATTCTACAATTGCGTGTTGGTAATTGCCAGGTAAATTTCGTATAAATGGTGGTTAACGTGACTTGAGATTTAATTTAGGCTATAATTTGTTCAAGGTCATGTTATGCCCCTTTACCGAATATTCAAGGTCAACGAAATTTGTGAGCACTTGTAAAGTTTTAATCCAATTAATTCGACTTGTCGTTGTTTAGTTCACTAGCAAAGAAACCTGCGAGCCTGTTTATTCCACGGAAACTAAATAGGTACGTTACTACGCTAGATTAAGATTGAAAATGAGTTGCATCGCATCACACGAAAGTCCCCTGTCTGTGGCGAAACCCGCTCAGGGTTCCACAGACACGATTATATTAAAAAAAATGGTCATTTTGAATTGCACAGTTGAGGGGTAAAAAAAAATGTTGCAAAATGTTGCTATTGACTTTTTTTTATCGTGGTACAATCATTAAATGAGTCCTCCTACCCAGGACAAGACAGGAACGACTGTCAGACTTGCATACTGGCGTTTCTTTCTTCCTTATCCGACATAGGTGCCTCCCGAAACTTCCGAGTCCGGTGAGGACCTGCGTCATGCGGTAGGTCAGGACGCCGTGACGCCTATCCAGCCACTCCTCAAAGAAGGGTCTTACCGCTGCGATTGCGGCGTGCCCGATATTGGTATTAACTTGTTTTTATTTACAGAATTTTCTATAGAATGACTGTCTTTCTGACCTACAAACGGTTTAAAGTAATGTCAATCTGTGTGGATTTTTTGTAACTAAAATACTTACAGATGCGGATTAATTAATTAAAGATTTTTTTTAGCGTGGTAAAATCATAAAACTCGTACGTGTACAGGACTAAAATCCACGGTGTTCTTCAATAGCCCTTTACGTTCCGGGGTCACGATAATTTGTGCCCGCGACCCCGTCAGGCTTTGCCCCTCTGTAGAGGGGTCCCGTCATAATGCTGAGTGCGGGACAGTGGTCCAACTGCTCTGTCCTATTAGTTGGACCATGGGCCTTCACTGGGGGCAGTTGTCCAACTTTAAAATAGTTGGACCACAGCACCTTTTGAGAGTTCCCTGGAACATAACGCACCGTCGACACAGGCAGTCGGGCATGGTCCATAGTAGGGGTTAATTAACGCATAGGATAAGGTTTCATTAACTATTAGGGTTATCCTGTGGGACAATAATAATTATCAAACTTCACGAGAGTCACAGAATTAAGCTACCTACTGGTAGTGTAAGCACATTTTCCTATTTGCCATATCGCCCTTGGCTGTACATTCGAAACTTCCGTTGTAATGTTTATACGACCCAAATATACCGGTCACTACGTAATAATACCCTTGTATTTTACTACACGGTTAGTTCAACCCTATAATTTTATCATAATTTACTTCAGAGTTCTGATTACCAGAATTTACTTGAAAACAATTCGAACTTTGCCAGTCTCAATATAACTTTATTATTGAACGTTAATTTGTTTTAATTATAGTACTAGTTTTCATTACCATTGATTTAAATCAAGATGCAAGTTTAGTCAAATATTTTGGCTCATCATCATCATCATCAGCCTATTAATGTTCCCACTGCTGGGACACAGGCCTCCTCTCTGTGAGAGGGGGTGAGCCATAATCCACCACGCGGGCCCAGTGCGGATTGGTGGATGTCACATGTCTTCGAATTTTTGGTTCCAGGACATGCCGGTTTCCTCACGATGTTTTCCTTCACCGTTTTGAGAGCAGTGGTGATGAAATAAATTACACAAAGTAATGCGCCTGCCGGGATTCGAACCCACGACCTACAACTCGTAAGTTGGGGCCGATACCACTGGGCCACCACTGCCTATATTTTGGCTATTTGCATTCAAACAATATTAGAAATAAAACCGGCCAAGTGCGTGTCGGGCCACGCACAGTGTAGGGTTCCGTAGTTGCCCATCAAAATACGTATGCGAACTAAGTAAACTGATTCGCTGAATTTAATTTTAAAAAGAAGAATTTTCAAAATCGGTCCAGGAGTCTTTGAGAAATCGGGGAAAATACATAAGAAAAAAGATTACAACGAATTTAGAACCTCCTCCTTTTTTTTGAATTTCGTTAAAAAATAGTTGATGATAAAAATTTACCTATCCCCAAAAAACATACCTATAAAAGCTGTAAAAATAAAGTTGACAAACTTACATTTGCAGTTGTCTCCGATACATTTTGTTTAAGAAAATATGATATCAAGTACATTTTATAAGTTGGTCGACTATTACTCATAAAGTTGTAAAGCCTACTTAGTCATGATAATTTTCTTTTAAACTTCGTTATATGTACTACTATTGTGAATTTTTTCACACCCCTAAACATAACCGTTTAGCTGGTAGAGGGGGGGGACACTCGAATCGAGCAAAATTTTGCACTTTAAAGCTTAATATTTCACAAACGAATTTTTTTATCAAAAAATTGTTAATGGAAACTATCATTATTTTTTAAAGGCCTATTTAATGATACCCCACACTAAGGGGTACGCGAGAAAAAAAAAATCCTCACTTTAGGTGTAAGTACTGGAGGTACCCTAAAAAAAAATATTTTACGAGATTTTATTTTACCACTTTTTAGGCACAACAAATCCGTATATTTACACCAAATTACAGCTCTCTAGTACTGTGCGTCTCTGAGCTAAACTGCGGACAGACGGACGGACGGACGGACGGACGGACGGACGGACGGACGGACGGACGGACATGGCGAAACTATAAGGGTTCCTTGTTGACTACGGAACCCTAAAAAGTCTGCATGTTGGCGGTAATAAAAAAAAATAATTTAAGACCTCTTCTAAAATCTTTTAAAAATCTCTGACTGGATTAATTCATGGTTAAAATATTCCCTATAATAATAAATTATGGTTGACAGTACAATGTTGGTCTAGTGGTTAGTGACCCTGACTGCTATGCCGGAGGTTGTGGGTTCGATTCCCACCCAAGACAAATGTTTGTGTGATGAGCACGATCATTAATAAAGGAAATTGTTTTACCTAGAAAGATTATTAAATAGATCAGGGAAATCTATGATTTTCAGAAAACAATTTTATTGACCCTAAAACTTATTACTGCACAGATTTAATTAGGTATATTATTTGCATGACATAAAGATACTCGTATTTTTCCGTGTCAAGCTTTTCATGTAAGGGATTCCTGGTGTGCGATGAAATATTTTTCTTGAAAAAAAAAAAATAAACCGAGAATCGTTCACAATCAATCTCAAAATCCTCCTTTATGGTGAGTTCACACCTAGACACTACGCGACGCAACACGACGCAACGATACTGGAAACGTGTTTTTTTTTTGTGTAGAATGTAAATTAAGCTAAATTTTGAGTCGCTTCATCAAAATGTGCGCGTTGCGTCGCGTCAGTGTTAATTGACCCATTTTTTTTTTTTTTTTTTTTTTAGCGTGGTAAAATCATCAAATGAGTCCTCCAACCCCGGGCAGGGCGGGAGGGACTGTCAGACTTCTACTGACTAAAATCCACGGTGTCCTTCATAGCCTGTTAAGTTCCGGGGTTACGGTAAGGGAATAATCCCGCGACCCCGGCAGGCTTTGGCCCTCTGAGAGGGGGGCCCCGTCATTATGCTGACGCTCTTTGAGGCGCGCGTGGGACACAACGCGCCGTCGACCCGGGCATGGTCCTTGGTCGGGCAGCGAGTTGCCCTTTACTCGCTGCCCGCATGCCCGCGCCTACGGTGGCCGGAGATCGTCGCGCGACGTCCGTCGCCGTGGGCGTCCTACACCGCGGTTGGGGCGGAGGGAGGACTCTGTCCTCTCTCGCTCACGGCGCGCCTCCTCCTTCGCGAGCATTACTGCTTCGCAGAAGGAGGCGACCGCTTCCCACTCCGTCTCGCCCCGCAGCATGGCCGAAACCAATGCCGGGCGCGAGAGGTCTCCGCCTATCGCAGCCGTGAGGACACGTCGGTGCACTGCCCAAGCTGGGCAGTCCTGCACCGTATGCTCCACCGTGTCCTGCGGACGATCTTCGCAGTGATGACACCCAGACGTTTCCTCCTTCCGCATTAGACACAGGTACCTCCCGAAGCACCCGTGCCCGGTGAGGACCTGCGTCAGGCGGAAGGTAAGGACGCCATGACTTCTCTCCAACCACTCCTCAAAGAGGGGTCTTACCGCCACAATTGCGGCGTGCCCGTGTTAATTGACCCATAGGAAACAAAATCTAAAAATTCGTAATCAACTGAAGCTTTGTCCGCTCCCAGCATGACAGTTCGTTTCAAACCATCCGTTTTAATGAATCAACTTTAAGTTGAAGTGTTGGCACAGTTCCACAGACGATTGTGGAGTTTTAATTAATCGCTCTGGTAGTTAGAGGATGTTGTGTCTTTAGACTTCACTGGGCACCGAGTAGTTGTATTCTGTTATGATTAATGGAATGAGAACCTTCATTTGTTTTTTTTTTAGCGTGGTAAAATCATCAAAAATTAAAAACATCAGAAATTAAGTAGAATGATGATTCGTCACATAACATGGTGACGAATTTTCATATCAGCAATTTTAATGTATGTGACGAATTAATTAAGACTCAATGTATGGAGTTGGTGTTACAAAATGTGACGAGTTAACTTTGTGACGAAAGTACAACAACCCCAAGCAAGTTTGAAGTTTCTAATCTTATTTTTGATATTTGTATTATATTTTCCACGTCAACTACAATGTTGAACAATATTAATATACAACATTATCATCGTCAAAAACCCAAAGTGAGATAACAATCTTCCGTAAATCCACTTTCATTCATAAACACTGTCTTTTCCATTCAAAAATACGACGATAGCTATCTTAATCTTTCCCACTTCTACAATAAATTCACTTCATAAGGAAAGGGCGCGTGAATTTCCCTTTGTTTTCTTTTGGTAATCTGCCATGACAGATTCTGAAGCCATTTTGTTAAAGATGAAAGCCCGCCTTTATCATTCATCTTTCTTAACGCATTCATAAAAAAATACGTTGTGTCATTTCCGTGAAAATTTCTTGAAAATGCTTTCTTATGCGCGAGTATCTTAATATCTTCCGTCAGCTGCGTTATTGGAGAAAAGATTAACAGAATTTGTTTTTATCGTTTTTTTTTATTCAAGTCTAAGCTTATGAATATTATTTTGCCTGATTTAAGCAATGATGTGGTCGACGGTGAAACACACTTTTTTTTTAAGGAGGTAATATCATCAAATAAGTCCTCCCGCCCTGGGTGGGGCGGAAGGGACTCTCAGACTCTTACTGACTTAAATCTACCCGTGTGCCTTCCTATGCCCTTTACGTTCCGGGGCCATGGTATCCTGGGTTAGAAAAAACCCGGGACCCCAGCAGGCATTTGGCGCGAAACACGACGCGCCACCGACCCGAGCTTGGTCTCAGGTCGGACGGCGAGCTACCCATCACTCACAGTGAAACACCCTAGCCTAAAAGTAACCTGTTCACTCTTGAAATATTTTTTAAGTGAGTATGACCTCGTTGGGGAAATACCAACTATTTTAATTAGTGGTAAAGTGATGGACGCACGGAAAATTGAGTGTTAAAATAAGAAAAAATACACCCACGATTCAGGAGAAATGATTAGTGCACGTCTCATCTTATATCTGCAGCATCGGGAAAAGTTCAACATGTATCACAAAGATTTACTTTATCAAGATATTTTTTATTCAGTATGAATTTATTCCCGATCCAATTTGTCATGACTGTCTTACATTATCATAACGTGTCCGAAATCAGGGAATTCCCAGATTATTAGATACGACAGTGCAGCATATTATTTTGTTTTATTTATTTTTGGAATTGACAATAGTTTTATCAAAATCTTGTTCTGGGTTTAGTTTATTTTGACAATACTGTTGCGATGCAATATGGTAACAAGATATCCATTAAATAAAAATATAAATACACCTAAATAACATTTTTTTTACATCGGTACAATTCACACAAGAATAGACTTTAGTACATGAACACAAAGTTGAATCAAGCAATTTGTTTCTCATCAAACTCTTATCTGTATCCACTGCCGTCGCTGACATGTTTATCTTGTTATCGAAAAATCTTCAGTCAGCACATTTTGTAGTACTTCATTGACTTGGAAATATCACATTTCCCGTCAACTTTTCCAATACATTTTCATTAGCATATTTCCATTTTAGCAGTTATTGGAAAAAGATATGTTACAAACAAGCAAAATATGATTTATATATAAAAAGGACTGATTCATAAGTTATTATGCTGTCCCCCGCTAGACATCAACGTAAGTGGAAACTACATAATTATTATTATTTTTCTATTTCTCCACTTTTCTTTTGTGATTGATTTCGTTGCAAGATCCAAGACAGGTAAATTCATTCTCCAGGACACGACGAGCTTCATTGAATGGGCACTTTACTGGTGGTCGCGACTGGCTTCTGGCTTTCATGAGTTGCAGTGTTTTAGGAAAAGTGCGGTGGGATTATCCAAATAAAAAGAATTATTTCCGTTGAATCCCACTTTTGGATCCTATTTTTTAGGTATTTCCGATGAATCCCATTTTTAATTCCCGTTGAATCCCACGTTATGACAATAATTATGTGTACCTATCAGAATAAAAGTGTTACCTTGATTTCATAGACTTATTCTCTGTTACTAATTTATGAATTAAAAAAAATTAAAAACAAGAAAAATTAAGTAGTTGAAAGTACTCGCATTCAGATTTTTTAAAGCATGTAGGATCTAACGGGAATAGTTTTTGGAATTCAACGGGAACAAAACGTTTTTCTTTTGTTATGGGATTCAACGGGAATACATTTTAATTTTTGTGGGATCCAAAGGGGATAAATAATAAAAAAAACCGGCCAAGTGCGTGTCGGGCCACGCACAGTGTAGGGTTCCGTAGTCGCCCATCAAAATACTTATGCGAACTAACTAAACTGATTCGCTGAATTTAATTTTAAAAAGAAGAATTTTCAAAATCGGTCCAGGAGTCTTTGAGAAATCGGGGAAAATACATAAGAAAAAAGATTACAACGAATTCAGAACCTCCTCCTTTTTTTTAATTTAGTTAAAAATAATTAAAAACCTACCTATCCCCAAAAAACATACCTATAAAAGCTGTAAAAATAAAGTTGACAAACTTATATTTGCAGTTGTCTCCGATACATTTTGTTTAAGAAAATATGATATCAAGTACATTTTATAAGTTGGTCGACTATTACTCGTAAAGTTGTAAAGCCTACTTAGTCATGATAATTTTCTTTTAAACTTCGTTATATGTACTACTATTGTCACACCCCCAAACATAACCGTTTAGCTGGTAGAGGGGGGGGGACACTCGAATCGAGCAAAATTTAGCTCTTTAAAGCTTAATATTTCGAAACGATTTTTTTTATCAAAAAATTGTTAATGGAAACTATCATTATTTTTTAAAGGCTTATTTAATGATACCCCACAATAAGGGGTACGCGAGAAAAAAAAAAATCCTCACTTTACGTAGTACTGGAGGTACCCTAAAAAAAAAAAAAGGTTGCACTCCAGGAGTGCCGGTAGAAGTGAAAACTTTTTTGTTACTATGTTTTATTTTTAATTTGAATGACGTCTTACTCATTTTCGATCAGGGTCACGTGACCCTGACGCGAGTTTTGGTCACGTGACCCTGACGCGAGTTTTAAATTTTTTACCCATTACAGAAAAAGTGTACAACGCCGCTAAAGAAGTTTTCACTTCAAAATATTTTACGAGATTTTATTCTACCCATTTTTCGGCACAACAAATCCGTATATTTATACCAAATTACAGCTCTCTAGTACTGTGCGTCTAGCGCTAAACTGCGGACAGACGGACGGACGGACGGACGGACGGACGGACGGACGGACGGACATGGCGAAACTATAAGGGTTCCTTGTTGACTACGGAACCCTAAAAAGGTGTGAAAGTGTGATAATATTTCACAAAATAAAATAAAGAACTACTTTTTATCATCCAAATAAGTGTAACTTACTGTCCCTAGTGTAACATTTCAAAGTAAGATTGTAGATATAGGCATTGCGGTCATCAACCTACAAGTACTAACAAAAAAATTAGGTTTTTATTTGGAATGGGCGATCTAATCTTGTTTTTAACGATTCCCGCGTGAGCGGTTTCCTTTTATTTCTACGTTGACATCGGTTTCAGAAGCCCTATTTACTTTAATGTGTTGCCAAGTACTTTAATTGGCAATTTGGTGACAACTAATCAAAAAGTTAAAGATGAAGTGGAGTAGGTACAGGGAGTTATGTGCAAAACTGGATCAAATCCACTAAAGACCTACGCAGACTAGGACGGCATGGCAAGGGATTTTGCCGTGAGTCAGCGAACACTGGTCGCTTAGATATTCCAGCACTTCGCCACGGCATGCCACGGCGTGCGGCGTCACGACAAAGCACGCTTCAGCAACTCCTATAACTGCCTGAGACACTTTTAGTCTTCAGTTGCGTTTGATCGAGTGTTGGTGTGCCTCAGTTTTAAAATGATAGATTGGGATTATGTGTTGATATCGATTATTGCAGATCAAGAGGTTAACGGTGATGTGCATCTATATATATAAAAGCAAAAGGTCACTCACTCATAGGACACGAAAGCTCGGAAACTACCAGTGCTAAAGGTTCGAAATTTTGCACAGGGGTTCTTTTTAGGACGTAGGTACCCGCTAAGAACGGATTTTGCGATATTACGCCCCTAAGGGGTTGTTTTAGGGGTTGACAGTTTGTATGAAACTTTTTTGCTACAAGTACTAGGAGTTTCAAATTTTGCATGCCGGTTCTTTTTAAGACGTAAGTGCTACTTTAGAAAAGGGTTTTTCGAAATTCGACCCCTAAGGGGTTGTTTTTGGTGTTCAAAGTTTGTTTGTAACTTCGTTATTACACGTGCTAGGAGTCTCAAATTTTTCATAGGGATTGTTTTTAAGACGTACTCACTACCCTCAACGGGGTTTTTCCAAATTCAACCCCTAAAGGGTTGTTTTAGGTGTTGATAGATAGAGGTCTCAATTTTTGCATGGGGCTTCTTTTAAGGACGTAGGTGCTTACTAAGACAGGATTTTGCGAAATTTCACCTCTAAGGGGTTGTTTTTGGGGTTGATAGGTTGTATGAAACTTTGTTATTACAAGTACTAGAAGTTTAAAATTTTGCATGCCGGTTCTTTTTAGGAAGTAAGTGCTACTTACGACAGGGGTTGTTCGAAATTCGGTATCTAAGGGGTTGTTTTTGGTGATGGTAGTTTGTATGAAACTTTCGTTACCTCAAGTGCTAGGAAATTCAAATTTTGCATTGGGTTTGTTTTAGAACGTACGCTCTACCTTAGACGGGGTTTCTCGAAATTCAACCCCTGTGGGGTTGTTTCGGTGTTGATAGATAGAGATCTCAAATTTTGCATGGGGATTCTTTTAAAGACGTAGGTGCTCACCAAGAAGGGCTTTTGCGATATTACGCCCCTAAGGGATTGGTTTTGGGGTTGTCAGTTTGTATGAAACTTTTTTGCTACAAGTACTAGGAGTTTCAAATTTTGCTTGCGGGTTCTTTTTAAGACGTAGGTGCTACTTTAGAAAAGGGTTTTTCGAAATTCGCCCCTAAGGTGTTGTTGTTGGTGTTGAAAGTTTGTTTGAAACTTCGTTATTTCACGTGCTAGGAGTCTCAATTTTTTCATGGGAGTTGTTTTTAAGACGTACGCACTACCCTCAACAGGGTTTTTCGAATATCAACCCCTAAAGTGTTGTTTTAGGTGTTGATAGATAGAGGTCTCAAATTTTGCATGGGGCTTCTTTTAAGGACGTAGATGCTCACGAAGACAGGATTTTGCGAAATTTCACCTCTATGGTGTTGTTTTTGGGAAGTTAGGTTATAAGTACTAGAAGTTACAAATTTTGCATAAGGGTTATTTTTAGGTCGTACGCGCTACCTAAGACGGGGTTTTGTGAAATTTGCCCCTAAGGGGTTGTTTAAACTTTCGTTACTAGAAGTGTTAGAAGTCTCAAAATTTTCATGGGTTTTTTTTTAGAACTTAGATACTACTATCTATGACGGGGTGATTCGAAATTCGAACCCTAAGGGGTTGTTTCTGGTGTTGATAGTTTGTATGAAACTTGCGTTACTATAAGTGCTAGGAATTTCAAGGTTTGCATTTAGTTTTTTAGAACTTTGGTGCTCACTTAGATGGGGTTGTGTGAAATTCGACACCTAAGGGGTTGTTTTTGGCTAATTTAAAATTTGGTTCTACCTCAGACGAGTTTTGGATAAATCAAGCCCTACAGGGTTGCTTTAGGTGTTGGTAGTTTCTTCGAAACTTCCTTAAGACAAACGGTGGGAGTCTCAAATTTTGCGCGGGAGCTATTTTTAGGATACAGAATATGCTCATTCAGACGGGGTTTTGAAATTGGTGAAATTGGACCCCAAAGAGGATGCTTCTGGGGTTAATAGTTCGTATGAATCTTTATAACTACAAGCAAGAACTAGGAGTTTTAAAAGTTTCACAGGAGGGTTCTTTTGGCACGTAGGTACTTCTTAAGACAGAATTTTGACGGGAAATTCTCTCCCGAAGGTGTAGTTTATAGCTTTGGACACGCCGCAATCGTGGCGGTAAGACCCCTCTTTGAGGAGTGGCTGGAGAGGCGTCACAGCGTCCTTATCTTACGACTGACGCAGGTCCTTACCGGTCACGGATGTTTCGGGAGGTTCCTGTGTCGTATGGGGAAGGAAGAAACGCCTGGGTGTCACCACTGCGAGGATCGCGCGGAGGATACGGTGGAGCATAGGTGCAGGATTGCCCCGCTTGGGCAGATCACCGCCGTGTCCTCATGCTGCGGGGTGAGACGGAATGGGAAGCGGTCGCCTCCTTCTGCGAAGCAGCAAGCTTGCAAAGGAGGAGGCTGAACACGTGAGGGAGAGGACAGCGTCCACCTCATGAACCAAGCGCCGCGAGAGACTTCGCAAGACGATCTCCGGCCACCGTAGGCGCGGGCATGTGGACGGCGAGTAATGGGTGACTCGCCGTCTGATCATGGACCATGCCCGGGTCGACGGCGAGTTGCGTTTCACGCGCGCCTCAAGGAGCTGTCCTGTCAGCAATCGGACGGGGCCTCCCCAAGAGGGCCAGAGCCTGCCGAGATCGCGGGACTGTCTCACTCGGTAACCCTGACCCTGGTACATAAAGGGCTATTTAAGGAACATACATTTTAGTCAGTACAAGTCTGACAGTCCCTCCTGTCTCGCCCTGGGCGGGAGGACTTATTTGATGATTTTGCCACGATAACAAAAAAGTGGTCGTTTATACCTTCATAGTTTGTATGAAACTTTGGTACTACAAGTGCTACGAGTCTCTTATTTTCCCTGGGGTATGTCTTTAGGACGTAGATGCTTATTAAGATGGGATGTTGCGAAAACCGACTGTTAAAGGGTTGTTTGGTGGTCGATAGAATTTTAGTTGCATAATGATTAAGATTTTTGGCCGGAGAAGAAATTCACAGATGCAAAGTTCGAAGTAAGCGCGGACGAAGTCGCGGGCGAAGTGCTAGTTAGATTATAATGATGCAATTTGTCTGACCTATTCCTACGTCATCGTGGCGAGCGTGTTTTGTTTTACATCTACCTTTATTATCCGAACGTTTTATGACATAATTAAGTCGTAGTGGTAAGGTTGACTTTAGTTAGGCGGCTGTAGTAGGGAAGTGGACATTTTGGGAAATGGACGTTTCGGGAAGTGGACATTTTGGGAAATGGATATTTTGGGAAGAGGACATTCTGGGAAGTGGAAATTTTGGGAAATGGACGTTTTGCAACCGGTGGACATTTTGGGAAGTAGACATTTTGAGCCTGAGCTATTTTGATTTGTAGTGGAAAACGGTCGAATTACGTCGAATTGCGTTATCAACATAGCTCGGAATTAGGTAGTTACATATTTTGGTACTTACATCGAAATGTAGATATTAAAATGGATCTTCCCGGGATTTCTAATAGACTATCTCGTGTGGTAAACAGTATTACAAATAAATAATAATAATGAAATCATCAGAGATAGGTTATGTAAATAAATTATGTGAAAGCAAAAACATTTTTATTTAAAAAATATTACTTTATGAGTGATTCCGGGATTTCGGTAAATTATCCACTTTATTATTGCGCTGTGAGTGACTACCTTTACCTACATGAATAACTCTAAAACGAAGGCTTTATCCAGGTATTGCTTAAATGTCACATACTCGTATTGCGACGAACAAAAGACTGGCTGGAAAAATCATCAATTTTCCTTGCTGATAGCGCAAACCATATGTCTATTGCATAATGAACATGTGTTATACAGGGTGGAATTTTGTAATGCCACCTGGAGGGAAAGTACTCTTAATACTGCAGATAGAAAATTTTACGTAAAGGAAACATTCCTTTATTTTTGGTTAGAAAGCAAACTGCATTCAAAGATTTTCGAAAATTCTCTTCTCCCACACCCGGGAATCAAACCATTTTTTGTAAATAATTAAATTAATTTAAGATATCCTGGTTTTCCTTTCATTTAATTTATCATGTTTGTTAGAGAGATTTCATCCTTATAATTAACGATCGATGCAATAAAAGTACAGGGTATAATTTTTTCAGATTTTAGCCGGTTCGATCCCCGGGTGGAGAAGAGAATTTTCGAAAATCTTTGAATGCAGTTTGCTTTCTATTCAAAAATAAAGGAATGTTTCCTTTGAGTAAAATTTTCTATCTGCAGTATTAAGAGTACTTTCCCTCCAGGTGGCATTACAAAATTCCACCCTGTATATGGTTATCAAAGCAATAAATAGATACCTACAGTTACTATAAAGATAAATATTTTATTTCTAATATGAAATGCTGCGTCATTTCTGTTGTAAATATTGCGTTTACTTTGGCTTTGGTATATGGGTTATTGCTGTTATTCAGTCAATGAACGATAATAAAATTATTATTGTGAGTGATTTCTGATAGGTTTTTATTTCTAAATGTTAGATGTGTTACAAAATAATTAAAAAAAAAACGATTAAGGTCTTGCGTCTAGAAAAATCATGTATGTCGTATGGAAGCCGACTTATTTAATTATTTTATTTTTAGTATTTTTGTTGTTATAGAAGCAACAGAGTTAAGTATTATAATCTGTGAAAATTTCAAGTATTTAAAAAGCTTATCTATCAAGTTTCATGATTATGAGGTACAATCGACAAAATTGAATTATGACCCACCATAACCTTATTTTCTTATAGTCATTCAAATACAATTAGGTCAACATTCGCGTAAACCCACATATCCATGGCAACAACTTTGATCTTTGTCATTTTGAAGGATTCAAACGATTTATTGTCAAAATGGGTCATGATTCAACTTTGTCGACTGTACAATGTACATACGGGTTGAGGACAGCGGAGTCTAAGTAATAAGGTCCCGTGTACTCGGTTGGGTACGAAAACCTAAGAGTAGAACAACTAAAGACTAGATCGCGGGCATACGAACTTGCTGTCATGGACCATGCCCGGGACGACGGCGCGTCGTGTTCCACGCGCACCTCAAAGAACGACAGTAATGTGACGGGTCCTTTCTTAGAGGGCCAAAGCCTGTCGGGATCATGGGACTGTCTCATTAGGTAACCGTGACCCTGTGACGTAAAGCGCTATTGAGAGATCACCGTGGATTTTGGTATAGTAAAAGTCTGAGGGGGAGGGACTGCCTCCCGTCCCGCCCTGGGTAGGAGGACTCATTTGATGATTTTACCATTATCGTCGACGAAATAATAGCCGGAAGACGTCCACTGCTGAACACAGGCCTCCCCCTTAGACCGCCACGCCGAACAACCATTCGCCATCGGTCCACCTAGTTGGAGGCTGCCTACGCTGCGATTTTGCTACGATAAAAAAAAGAACTAAAAACTAGATTTTTGAACGTAGGTAATAACAGCACATACCGCTTCTTTGCGAACAACAAACTGTCCAAAATGAACTGTTATCAGTTTGGTCACCTCTAGGTCAATACTCAGTTTGTCTGGAATATTCGTATCGGTCATATTTTAATCAGACTAAAAATAAACACCTGATGTTAATGGAAACATTGATTTGTGGCGCGTTCAACATTAATTTGGACCACCGCCTTTGATTCCGGAGCAAAACCGCTCCGCTTATGAACCTTGCGCCACACTCACAAATCATACGATTTTTGTTTGTCTCCGAGTGCGAGCGCACCGTCGCTTACACGCGCCGCGCGCAGCCGCCGGGCGCGTGATAATTGTACCAGGGAAGACGACAACGGCCTTGAGCGGCCGGGCGACGGCGTGCACGCAGGCTACGCGTGAGGGAGCCGAGCACCGAGCAGCAGTCCATCGTTGGCTACCGGCCTATCTACTCGCGCCGCGCTTTGCTTATTATTGTATAGATCTTGCTTTGCTTTTTATCTTGTAATAGTCTAGTTTAATTTTAATAATTTTTATTCAATACATCATTTCATTTCGCTGTAATAATATCATTCATTTTCGTCGCTTTCGCCTTCATTTATCCTGCTTACTTCGCAACCTGTGCCCGCTATTATAACCCATAATAGCTTCGCCATACGGGTTAAATTCCCGTGTGGAGTTGGTGCGTTAATACCACGTAACGTACTACATTGGTGACCCCGACGCGCGCATACGGAAGACACAGGTGCAGCTGTTCACAAGAATTACCGGTGAAGAGAAAGAAGAACAGTGATTCAACACAGGAATCAAACCCCCAGGCAGTCTGTTACATCGGAGGTTTGTTGTGGTCCGAGCATAAGCGGTGAGCGATTTAATTTTTTTTAATAAGTGAAGATGTCGGATGTCGAAGAATTTTCTGACGCTGACACTAAAGGCGCAGTAGCGGTACGACCTGCAGAGGTAGCTAGAGTGGGTGTACGCTGCCCACCATTTTGCCCAGAAGAACCAGCATTATGGTTCGCCCAGCTGGAAGGTCAATTCGTCCTTTCTAAAGTAACCAGTGATACAACCAAATATTATTATGTCACCACTCAGCTGGAAACTAAATACGCGCTTCAGGTTAAGGACATTATAACCAACCCACCTGAAACCAACAAATATATTAAACTTAAAACAGAACTAATCAGTCGCCTGTCTGCATCTCAGGAAAAGCGGATACAGCAGCTATTAGTCCATGAGGAGCTCGGTGATAGGAGACCATCACAGTTTCTCAGGCACTTACAAAACTTAGCTGGACCCTCCGGAGCATCAGATTTCGTGAAGAGCGTATGGACCAACCGTTTACCGCATAACATTCAAACTGTCATTGCTTCACAGATTGCAGATTTGCAGGTGGAAAAACTAGCCGAGATCGCAGACAGAGTGCACGAGATAGCCCCAACAACTCCTCAAGTAGCTTCTACCAGTGCTGATAACACCGAGTTGGTCAAGCAAGTAAGCGAACTCACGAAGCAAGTAGCCATGCTTACTACGAAGATGCACCGAGGAGGACGACACTCACGTCCACGCTCACGCTCACAGGCTCGATACAGAAGGTATGACCGCTCTAATAGCTCTAGATCACAACAACCGCCACCAAATCACCCGCACTGCTTTTACCACTACAAGTACGGTGATAAGGCGAATAAATGCAAGCAGCCCTGCACCTTTACGACGGAAAACGCCAAGGGCGGTCGCAAGTAGCGGCTAACGACTGCCCCTCTTCAACAGGCCGTCTATTTATAACCGACCGGACAACAAAAGTCCAGTTCTTGGTCGACACAGGCTCGGACTTGTGTGTTTTTCCACGGTCGGCTGTCAAGACTCCAGTAATCCAATCTAGATTTGACTTAGTGGCTGCCAACAACACTGTCATTCACACTTTTGGACCTATACAGCTACAACTAAACTTGGGTCTACGAAGGAACTACACGTGGAAATTTACGATAGCGGACGTGTCGCGAGCGATCATAGGGGTAGACTTCCTTAGTTTTTACAACCTACTAGTTGACTGTCGTAACCAGCGCTTAATAGACAATGTAACGTCACTATCAGTGTCTGGAGTACATTGCAGGTCATCTGACGACATAGCATCAGTGAAGGCTGTAGTAGGAGACACAGAGTATCACAAAATCCTACGTGAGTACCCCGAAATAACACGGCCTCCAGGAACTCACCTACCCGGTAAGCATAGCACTATGCATTTTATTAGGACGACGCCTGGCCCACCTGTATCATCCAAACCCCGACGTCTGGATCCCACTCGCACCTTGGCGGCCAAGAAAGAGTTTGAAGATATGCTGGAGAGCGGAGTAGCCAGACGGTCAGAGAGTGCGTGGTCAGCCCCTCTTCATTTAGTGAGGAAAAAGGACGACGGATGGAGACCATGTGGTGACTACAGGGCACTAAACGCAAGAACAATACCAGACAGGTACCCCATCCGTCACATACATGATTTTTCTCACCAGCTGGCAGGGTGCGCAGTCTTCTCTACGATAGATCTGGTTAAGGCGTACAATCAGATTGCTATCAACCCTGATGACATTCCAAAGACTGCCATAACAACACCATTCGGCCTATATGAATTCAGGTACATGACTTTTGGATTGCGAAACGCAGCTCAAACCTTCCAGCGTTTTATCGACGAAGTGTTACTCGGGCTTGATTTTTGCTATGGATACATTGACGATATTTTAGTATACTCAAGAACTCCCGAGCAGCACACACAACATTTACGAATACTGTTCGAGCGGCTCAGAGACTACGGTATCGTGGTGAACACAGCAAAGTGCAATATCGGACGCACAGAGGTAACCTTTCTTGGATATTGTGTGTCAGCAGCAGGTACGAAGCCTCTTCAATCGAAAGTACAGGTCATACAGGATTACCCGGTACCCAAGACAGTCAAGGAGCTACGACGATTTCTAGGAATGGTAAATTTTTATCATCGATTCATTCCTCACGCAGCTAAAACTCAAGCACCGTTGAATGCCGTCCTTGCTGGCCCCAAAATAAAAGGAAGCCATCCAGTGGTCATGACTCCAGAGCTACAAAAGGCTTTTGATGAAACCAAAGCTTCACTTTGCAACACAGCTCTACTGGCTCATCCAGATCCATCAGCTGAGTTGGCAATTATCACTGACGCTTCAGACACCGCCATAGGTGCCGTGTTACAGCAACGAAACGGTAACGACTACCAACCCTTAGCATTTTATTCTCACAAGCTCAGTCCCGCACAGAAGAAGTACAGTCCGTACGAACGCGAGTTACTAGCGGCGTATGAGGCTGTAAAATACTTTCGCCATATGGTAGAAGCCAGAGTCTTTTCCATATTTACGGACCACAAACCATTGGTGTACGCGTTTAAGGCAAACAGGGAGAACTTGCCACCAAGACAGTTCCGGTACCTCGATTACATCGGACAATTTACAACCGACATCAGGTATTTGCCAGGAAGAGAGAATGTGGTCGCTGACGCCTTGTCACGAGTGGAAGAAGTGTCACCAGCCATCAACTACGAAGACCTTGCAAGATTTCAGAATAACGATTCAGAACTGCAAGGCCTCATCAAAAACGGCTCATCCCTCAAGCTGGAGAAGGTTACTACGCTGGGTAACAAGCACATATTTTGTGACACCTCCACGACAAATCCTCGCCCATACGTGACACCACAGCTACGGAAGCAAGCTTTCAACTCTCTACACAACTTACATCACCCAGGATGTTCCGCTACAGTGCGACTGGTAACTCAAAACTTTGTTTGGCCTGGGATTCGCAAAAACTGTAGAGAGTGGGCTAGACAATGTTTACAATGCCAATCTAGCAAAATTACCCGTCATACCGCTTCGCCTCTATCCACATTCCCAACCACATCTTCCAGATTCACCCATATTCACCTCGACATAGTAGGGCCCCTAACCCCTTCTTTTGATTTCAGGTACTGCCTCACTGTCATCGACCGATTTACTCGGTGGCCTGAGGCGTACCCATTAAAGGAGATCACCGCTGAGGCCTGCGCTGCTGCCTTGGTGTCTGGCTGGATAGCTAGATTTGGCTGTCCCGCACGCGTGACTACGGACCAGGGTCGCCAGTTCGAGAGCCACCTTTTCAAGGCCCTCACTACCCTGGTTGGTGCGCGCCATCTTCGCACCACTGCCTACCACCCTGCAGCAAATGGCATCGTCGAGCGTCTTCATCGGCAGCTCAAAGCAGCCATTATGTGCCATTCTACTTCACAGTGGACAGAAGCACTACCACTAGTCCTACTTGGCATGCGGAGTTCATGGAAGCAAGATATTCAAGCTACGCCTGCGGATCTAGTGTATGGAGAACCCTTACGACTACCAGGTCAATTTCTATCTCCCACAGAGCAGTTCACCACAGGTGACGTCACGCAGTATGCCACGCGTCTCCGAGCACACATGGCCAAACTCACTCCGAGGCCAACATCTTGGCACACGACCTCTCCTTTCTACATTCCTCGAGACCTCCATAGCACTTCACACGTCTTCCTTCGCCGTGACCACGTCCGAGGATCGCTGGAGCCACCTTATTCCGGACCATACAAAGTCCTAGAAAGGAAGTCAAAGTACTTCACAATAGAGGTAAAAGGGAAGAACAATAATGTTTCTGTTGACAGACTCAAACCAGCCTTTATGATGAAGGAAGAAGAAACGAAACCAGAGGTAGCACCAACACCTACCGCTATCACCACCTCTGAAACAGCAAGTGAAGAAAAGAGAACAAGAAGCGGGCGGCGCGTGAGGTTCCCAGACTACTACCGACCGTAGCAACGGTCTGGCAGGGGGGAACTGTGGCGCGTTCAACATTAATTTGGACCACCGCCTTTGATTCCGGAGCAAAACCGCTCCGCTTATGAACCTTGCGCCACACTCACAAATCATACGATTTTTGTTTGTCTCCGAGTGCGAGCGCACCGTCGCTTACACGCGCCGCGCGCAGCCGCCGGGCGCGTGATAATTGTACCAGGGAAGACGACAACGGCCTTGAGCGGCCGGGCGACGGCGTGCACGCAGGCTACGCGTGAGGGAGCCGAGCACCGAGCAGCAGTCCATCGTTGGCTACCGGCCTATCTACTCGCGCCGCGCTTTGCTTATTATTGTATAGATCTTGCTTTGCTTTTTATCTTGTAATAGTCTAGTTTAATTTTAATAATTTTTATTCAATACATCATTTCATTTCGCTGTAATAATATCATTCATTTTCGTCGCTTTCGCCTTCATTTATCCTGCTTACTTCGCAACCTGTGCCCGCTATTATAACCCATAATAGCTTCGCCATACGGGTTAAATTCCCGTGTGGAGTTGGTGCGTTAATACCACGTAACGTACTACAGATTAATGAAGTACATGCATGTCCTTCAGACTTCATTTTAGATATACCTATGTTGTTTGGAAAGGTCAACATTGTACTCGCAAAAAATAAGTGCGAAGTAATTTTTTTGGGGCAGTAAAATCATCAAAAAAGTCCTTTAGCCCTATTTGGAGCAGGCCTGTTTCTTCCATAGCCCCTTAAGTTTCAAGCTCACGGTAATTTAATTACTAAGACAGTCTCACGACCCAGTAAGTAAGACCATTGCCTTGAAAATCGGTAGGCAATGCGACCCGTTTAGAGGTTGAATGTGGAAACGTTTAGGGGTCGAACACGGAAGAGGGTAGAAAATCTTAGGGGTTGAACGCGGAATAAACCTTTTCGACCGCCCCGCTAAGGCGCTGTTTTTATGCAGATCCATTATTTTGATTTTTATTCATACAAAATCCTGCCGCTACACTCACTGCGAAATTCGAGGCGCGGAGGCCTTAGTATAGCAGATGGCGTTTCGTAGTTTCTGTTTCACACAGGGAATCTATGTTGCCGCCTCTGAAGCCTCACTCACCGCAAAATTCAAGGCCTAAGGATACCAGATGGCGTATCGTAGTTTCTGACTACAGAAATAGAACTTGAATTTATGCACAGTCACCCACAAATCATAAATTCAGAAACATGTCACATACACCAGCACGCACTGACTAGAAATTGGGAAGTCTCGACAGTTTTATGGTCCAAGGACATGAGACAGTCTACGATCAGTCTCAGGACGACCCGAGACTTCAAGACTTCTTTGAATAAAATTAGAATAAAGTTTCATTTCTAGTGTGTAAGTTTTATCCCTTGGTAGAGAAACGTACTAGGTTTGAGCACTGGGAATATTATAGACAAATCCGATCTTTTTTTTTTGCCAATTTATTTGTAACAGACTTTTGATTACTTTTACCAGTCAAATATAATTTCGTATTATTATTTCGCAGGTTGTAAAATCATCATCAAAATATTCGTGGAGAAATGGTCTGACAGACTCTTTGTTTTCATTTTAAAAGCCTATTCTGTGACCCATTGTTGGGGAAAAGCAACGTCTCTTTCTCCTCTCAAACCTCTCTACTGGACTTAGACTGTTACCGACTTAAATCCACCATGTTTCTTTGATTGCTTTTTGCGTTTTAGAGCCACGTCATCCTTCTAGGACACTGTCTTACGACTCCGTAAGGAAATTCGTGCTAATTTTAGAAACACAACTCGAGACAATAAATCCTTCTATCTTCTTGAACCCTTTGACCAAAAGGACAGTTACGACCAGAAGTGTCGTAGCCTATCATACGTGACTGTCAGACCCAAATCACACGGTACACCAACATAAATGTTATTAAAACTTAGTTTTGGTAGAGGTCACTCGGGATCGGACAAAGGTGTGCGTAAATGTTAATTTTAAAAAGGTTTGGTCTGGTATGACTTGTTTGTTTGTTTGTTTACAAAATGTAAACCCTGTTTGAAAAGATTGGGGGTGGTTTTGGAACATCAACTTTTTTTACTTGTTTTGATGTAAATAAGCATAATGTCCAGTTTTGTTGCTAAACGCCTCTCACTATAAGCAAATCCAAAGTCTTGTCATTTGAGACACCGAGTTAATTTATGTCTTGACCCTGTTTAATAGGTTAATTCTCCATCAGTTTTCAGTTTTATATAAAATTTTAATAACGATGACGAAGGAAGCGGAACGCATGAGGGAGAAGACATCATCCACCTTACGCCCGACTCGGACGTTTACTGTAGCTGTAGTTCATCATCCGTAAAGCCCGGTTTCCACCGCGAGCGGAACGGACACATTAATGACTCAACGGGTGAAAAGAGTAAAAATGAGCTCGCTCCGGGAACTAAAAAACTCTTTGTTGATGGAAATACAATTATGCAGTTTACGCTTGCGAGTTTAACGGAGTCATTAATGGGTCCGTTCCGCTCGCGGTGGTAACCGGGTTTAACAGACGACGAGTAATGGCTAACTTGCCGTTTGATCAAGAATCAAGCTAGGGTCGACAGCGCGTCGTGTTCTACTCGGACAAGGATCTGAACTGATCTGCAGATATAGGGGAAACAGCTCCCCTGTAAGCGTTTTGCTCTATAAAGTCAAACTTTTGCCAGGATCGTGGAGCTGGCAACATAGGATACAGTGGCCTTGAAAAGCAAAAGGCAACAGACGGAGCACGGTGTAGTTTAACTTAAATTTAAGTATCTTAACCACAATACACACTTTTACCACACCAAAAACAAAATCTTTAACACAACGGAAGGCTATTTTTGCATAAATACTGGTAACTAATAATAGAAGAAGTAATAGAAGTATGAAAGATCGTCGACCCGTTATTGAAACATTATTCTTATGAAAATGCAATACTATTACCGATACCTCGCTCTTTCTATAGATTTATGAACAAACCAATAACATTGAGAGATAATAGCAGAAAATGATCCAACTAATATATCGTACTTAGGTTTAACAATATTTGTAGCAAACCAATAATATTTAGACTTGTTTTCTCATAAAATATCAGAATTAGGGCAAGTGCTTTGAAGATTATATTCCTGAAATAGTTCGATAAGTATAATTTGGGTTTTGTGGACTTGAATAGTGATAATATTAAATGGTATTTACATCTGACGAAATTGCTTAAACCAATCAAAATTGAGTTGCCATTGCTATATAATAATAAACCATTTTTTTTCGTATTCACACATCGAAACTGTTTTGAGATCATTTTTGAGGAATCAAAATCTTTTTTCTAGGCATATTATGAACGTTCAAGGTTTAAAATGTTGAGATAATAAACAAATATAAACACCAGGAACAAAAACGTCGTAAAGGATTTTTTTACTTACTTGTTTGAAATCAAGTCACATGCACACAACCGAGTATCTTGGCACTTAGCGGGTCACTGATCTGTGATGTACGATGTTTTAAAAAAAAAACGTGTCCAATTATTTCAACTAAAGAGTTTAAAATTATGATAAATACGCCGTACTATCGTACCCCTGTAACAGCGTGCCCCTTGCTCCCCTACCATATTCTATTATAATAGCCTAAATCACTCAGGGATCATGTGGAAAGTCTTCCTAAAATCGTTTTTGACGACACGGTTACGGTTAGCGTAGCTGTGGCTATGCGGTTGGACTGATGCGTAACGTGTCGCGGGTTCAATTCCCGCACGAATCAAATATTGCCCCACACTAGGTAAGTATGTCTCTTACGTTGTGGGTGATCACATAAAAAAATGCCCAGAGCCGGAACAGCTACTCGTAAAGCATACAAAATAATATTCCTATGTCCCGCGCCTAAGGTTTACCTCCCATAAGTCACTTAGCAGGTATCACCAGTTGGTTCACTACTCTGTCACATACCGCGCTGTGATCGATTTGATTCCCCAACACCGACTTCATCGTCTCCAAACTGTGTTTTTGTGTTTCATAATCTTCACAATGGCCTACAAAACATCAATCCATTTGTTTCAAGATGTTTCAAACGAGATGTCTCAAGTTTGTTGACTAAATTAGAATCGAGGACGTCTACTGTTCCCAGACGTCCTCTATTTTAAACATTACTAGGTACTGTTATTTTCAAAGAGTTAGGTAGTAGTGTACCTAATAGTACAATTACACCTGTATTTCGCCAGTTATCTAAGGCTGGAGTTCCACTGAGGGGGAGTGAAGCAATGCGGAGCAGAGCTGATGAGCTGTAAAAAAAGGTAGGTGTTTCCACTGAAGCAGAGCGCAGCGGTGCTACCTAAAATCCGCCCCGCTCCGCACTGGCCCGCCCCGACCAACGGCTTTACGTGCTTTCCGTCAGGGAGGAAACTCGCGCTTTGACAGATGGCTTATCAGAAATTAATTATATTTTTTTTTTATTCAAACCCCCAGTGCGGAGCCCAGAGCAATGGTGGCCCAGTGGTATCGGCCCCAACTTACGAGTTGTAGGTCGTGGTTTCAAATCCAGCCAGGCGCATTACTTTGTGTAATTTATTTCATCAGTACTGCTCTCAAAACGGTGAAGGAAAACATCGTGACGAAACCGGTATGTCCTAGAACCAAAAATTCGAAGACATAAATGACATCCACCAATCCGCTTTCCCGCGTGGTGGATTATGGCCCACTCCTTCTCACAGAGAGGAGGCCTGCGTTCCAGCAGTGGGAACATTAAAAGGCTGCTGATGATAATAATTTTAATATTTTTAAATGTTAAACGCATTAACGCATGCAATGAGCGTCCGATGTACTGAATCCGAAGGCCGCAGGTTCGAATCCTGCCCGCGTATCGAATTTTTGCTTTCCTAAGATGATAATATTATTCAAACAAATACTGTTAGTACATAACACGTTCCAAACTAAACGTGAGTGCATATCAAATGCCCTGAGAACACAGATAAGTGGCACTTGTACTGTTTATCTTGACCAGCATCATAGATATCTACTTGAAGTGCGAAGTATTTGCCTACTGCTAATACTTGAATATGTATGAATTCAATGAATTCACTTGAAATTCTTTGTTAAGAGGTATGACAACAAATAGCGTACTATTTGCTTTAGCATTTTGTTGACAGGCCCTATAGCCAAATGGCAAGCGACATTCGCTAACGTTTAGCAGTCATTATACATTTTCAACTTTGTACCCCATCGCATAAAGTTGAAAATCTAGTAAAACTGCTGAGCGATAGCGAACGAAATAAACGAAAACGATCTGTAATCTTTGATAGATTTTCGACTTTATGCGATGGGGTATAAAGTTGAAAATGTATTAGCGAAATATTCAGCAACGGTAACGATTGTCGCTTGCCGTTTGGCTACAGGCTCCGTACAGATTGCTGCGCAGCGTGTCGCGGGTTTGATCCCCGCACGGAACAAATATTATTTTGTTTGATCTGCAAGTACTCAGTTCATTCGGGTCTGGGTGTTTTGTGTATGTGAGTTTCTGTTTGCAAACGCTACAGGAGAAATTACTAGAGTAGGGAAAAGTAAAAAAAACTGTCAATTTTAAGGAATCCTCCCGCCCTGTTTTCTCATTAATTGATGTAGCTAAAATACAGAACTAGGACGTGCCATCTGAGCATCTCTATACCTTTCATTCAGTCGTTTTCACATGATTGAGTAGCAATAATATCCATCTATTCAAACATCCAATATTAGTAAAAAAAAAATACTATTCAATACTATCGAATCTTTATCCAAATGTGAGTAATATCCACATCAATAATGCGTAATTTAGAGGAAGAATACAATAAGATATATAAAGCAAAAAGTGATCATAGATCGGAATAGGTAGTTGTTTTATGTACAATCGACAAAGTTGAATTATGACCCACCATAAGCTTATTTTCTTACAGAAATTCAAATACAATTAGGTTCACATTCGCGTAAATATACATATCCATGGTAACGATTTTGATCTTTGTCAATTTGACGAATTCAGACGATTTATTGTCAAAATGGGTCATGATTCAACTTTGTCGATTGTATTTGCCATAGGTAAGAATAATATGGACATTCCCCGAGTCCCGGGATTTGGAGTGAGACAAAAAGTTACTGTTGGTAAAGAATTGAATTCTAGTTTCGCAGAAAGAGTCAAACAGTTGCTTCACTCTAGCGACAGAAACAAACACAATAAAAGTAAGATAGAAATTCAATAAAATCTCGTTGAATTAGATCCAGTGGAATATCCAAATTAACATCAATATTTGCGATTAATGAATCTAAATAGCTCTACCTATTCCTTTTTTTTTGACTGGCCTGTTGGTCTAGTGGTTAGTGACCCTGACTGCTATGCCGGAGGTCGTGGGTTTGATTCCCACCCAGGACAAATGTTTACGTGATGTGCACGATCATTTGTTCTGTGTCTGGGTGTAATTTATCTTGTATGTATTTAGAAATATATAAGTATGTTTATCAGTTTTCTAGTACCTATAACACAAGCTCTGCTTAGCTTGGGACTAGATGGCGTTGTGTGTTAGTTGTGGAATATTATAATATTATAAAATATTATTCCGATCTATGTTTATAACAGAATATACACAGAAAATCAGGGCGAAAACCACATGAAATAAGGGTGTTCTACTACGCAACAAAGGCCACCAATCATCATTTACAATAGAACTAAATTCACTGCGACATTCCCCCGAAACCACAGAATAGTTGGACAGCAACACAAGCCGAGGCAAATATATGTGTACAGACCAACAAACAATACGGACAATCAAATGGATTTCAAATTCTTTCGACCATTACGAAATTGAGTTTGTAGAGTAGACTTCAAAAAAAGAAGGTTTTATTTTCGACATGAACATATTTTTTTTCGGGTTGTTATAAGCTAGGCACAAAATTAATTCCTTCCGCACCAAAAAAAAAAACTAGCCAGAGGATTTTTCTTTTCTTTTTTTTTTATTGTAAATTCGCCCCAATTCTTTTTTCTATACGGATAGCAGAACAATCAAATAATACAATGCAGCTTAAAACTACAAAACGAGGACACAATGTGGAATCTAAACAGAAAACAATAGGAGAACAGGAACAATACTTTGTTTCGTTCCGAGTTCTCCGGTACTGGCCGTAAACATTAGCTTTTTTGAAGTTTACAAAGATAAAAAACAAAATATCAATCCTTTGTGACAAGTAAATCTTTATTGCTAAAGACGCACAGTTCTTTCTTCAAAGTCAAGTCGAACTTGCCGAGGATAACTGCGGATAGGTGACCATAGAACGTAGCGACCTTATTCCTGCGTGTCTAGGAAAGCATTGAGCAAGCCATTTATCCTGCTCGTTCTTATATCTTTAACAGTCTTTAATGCTTGCCAGAAGCTCGAAAGTCTGACAACAAGTCCTGTCGAGGGGTAACGTGGCACCCAGTTCTTGGGTTGTGATATTCAGCTGCATCCGGAATGGACTAGATACTAGAATAGACTGGAAGTTGACTCCAACATAGTCGAGAGAAGTCTATGGGCAGATGCACAACAACACTCTTAGTCAGTATCAAGGGTGTGTATTCGAACTTTTCACAATTTTATCCCATCAACCCTTTACCAATTTCCACAGACCCAGTTACATACCTTAGTTAATAATCAATTATAATCTAAGCCGTATTGAACTCGTATCTAGCACTATAGTTTGGTAAGCCCATCTACATAATATTTTGTCCTTGGGTGGTCTATTGTCATAATTGAATAGTAAAACAAAAAAAAAAGGTTGCACTCCAGGAGTGCCGGTAGAAGTGAAAACTTTTTTGTTACTATGTTTTATTTTTAATTTGAATGACGTCTTACTCATTTTCGATCAGGGTCACGTGACCCTGACGCGAGTTTTGGTCACGTGACCCTGACGCGAGTTTTAAATTTTTTACCCATTACAGAAAAAGTGTACAACGCCGCTAAAGAAGTTTTCACTTCAATAATGAACTACGAGTTCGGAATACTTAATTTATTGAAATATCTTGTTCAAGTCGACTTCATACGAACTATTTGCTGTATGATTTAGGCGACACCATTGGCGCAGAGACATAATTCCCGCACCTACAAGTAGTTGATCCAGATCTGGGTGTTTGTGTATGTGAGTTTCTATGTATGTAAACGCACTCACGATACATAAGCCCCTTCGTACACTAGGCGACGCAAGTCTCCGATACCTTACGCCTTTAGTAACCAAATGACTATCGCAATACAAATCCATAGAGGTCCGTAACCAGCCACGCGTCAATGGATGTCAAAGTCGTAAGGTATCGGAGACTTGTGTCGCCTAGTGTACGAAAGGACTAAGATTTTTTTAGAGTTAGGCAACATTCTATAAAAAAAAGATATTACACTCGAAGAATACGTATACGTAAGTGAAACGAGAAAATAAACAAAGAAATCCGATTAAAAAATAACAACAATGTGTTTGAAGTGAGACGGAGTGACCACTGACCATACAAACTTGAGGTACTCGTACACAATCAATATTTTGAAAATCTATCTATAGATATAAAATATTCTATTTTCTATCTTCACATAAAAAAGAAACAAAATGTTTTTGGATTGTTGAATGAATTGTTTTTGGAAAATCACTTTCCTGTTCATGTTTTCTTTTAATATTTTTCCTCCTTCCAGGCATAATATTAACGTAATTCAATAACTTTCGGAACGCATACCATTCAATTTATTATTCATATTTATTTTGTCATTCATATGCTTCTGGGCCGTTTGTATGCTAAACCCCAGGCTACGTGCTTGAGGTATTAATATGTCTTATGTAAGGATGGAACTTCCTAGTAAGTGCATGGGACGGCCATTTTTTTTGGTGTGGAAAATCTGCAAGTTGCTTCTTGAGATCTGGGTTGAGCGGTTTTAACGTCAAACTGTCTGGTTTTATGAATTACCCTTTTTTGTTTCAGGGCTGGGTTAACCCTTATCCACATTTTCGTAATCCTTGTTTTTAAGGATAAACATCATAAAGTCTCCAGAAGTGAGCGGAAGGGACTGTCAGGCCCGTATTATAGAACTTAACTCTTGTCTAAAATGCCTTGAATCCTAGGATTCAAGACATTTTATTGGTTGAAATCTAGATTTAGAGATCATTGCTTGAGTTAAGTTCTATAATACTGGCCTGACAGTCCCTTCCGCTCACTTCTGGAGACTTTATCATTTTTATCCTTAAAACCCTAGGGGTTGAATGTGGAAACGTTTAGGGGCGAACGCGGAAGAGGGTAGAAAATATTGGGGGTTGAACGAGGAATTAACCGTTTTAAGTAATACTTGAGACGTTCTGTAATACGGGCCTCAGACTCGTAATAATTAAAATCCTCCGTATTCGTTCAATAGCCCTTTACGTTCCAGATTTGTAGTTACCTTTAGACAGTCCCGCAACCCTGGTAGGTGCTTGGCTCTCAATATGCGCGTTAGATTACTAACAGCTCTTCTAGCCGTCGAGAGCAAACTCAAATTCATTGAGGCAAACTCAAACTCGAAAATATTTGATAATAATTTACCAATCCAAAGCAAGCAAGTAAAATTTAACTATCTATTCGGCGACACGTAGAGCCTAAAAATGTTTTTGTTATTTTTTCCGGGAACAATATTGTTTTCAGAGCTTTATTGTTGTTTTTCTCGGAACA
The DNA here is from genome assembly GCA_036375495.1 of Agrotis segetum. Taxonomy (NCBI): domain Eukaryota; kingdom Metazoa; phylum Arthropoda; class Insecta; order Lepidoptera; family Noctuidae; genus Agrotis; species Agrotis segetum. The sequence continues at coordinate 283,541 of JAQSVV010000132.1, forward strand.
AATGGAGTTAAAAATGTCTGTTTCCATACATAATGACGACACACCTACATGTTATTATATGCAATATTTCAGGATGATCGATATTAACTTAACACAAAGACAGCGACGTGGACATAAAGTCGTTGAATATCCTACTGATAATATAAATGTGAGAACTCTCCTTTTAACGAATAATAATATTCTAAAAAGCACCAGTCGTATTTCGTGTTCGTTACTATAATTTTACTATCATAAAGAATTTACGAAACACTTTAAAGAAGAGATGAGAACAATCTTCAACCTAATAAAAACAATACAATAATGCTGTAACAGTAAATAAAACAACGCTCTAATAAAATAAAGAACTATAAAACCGAAGATAACACTTCTAAGGATCTATAACTCCTAAGAAATTTTTCTTCAATTATTCTTAAAACTTATTTCCTCCTAACACACATTTAAAGAATTATAATGCTCCAGAAATATTTGAAAAGGCCTAATTTACTTTCATAATTATTTTTAAATTGTGATAAAAAGTCTTAAAAGATAAAATAAAATAAAAAAACTACTTACTTTATCATCATAAAAAGGCATTAGGATAGTTAGTATGCGCTTGATATGGTAATAACATAATGTCCAGTTCACTTCCAATCCACCACACAGAGGCTGTTCAGGCCCAAGATCATGTTTTTCACCTATTTTGACCGATTAACATGACACCATAACCATAAAAAATAACACTGCACACAACTTTGTAACACTTCAACTAAAAAACTATAAAAAAACTCAAATAATATTTTACAAGAATAAAAAAATTAAAATAATTTTGCTATTCGATCGGATTATTTCAAATTTTGACAGTTATAATTCACGCGTATTTTAGTTTTATTTTTAGTTAGACACTATGAAAAGACGTGGGTACTAGAATATCAAACAGAAAGTTTCGTAAGGCCAGTGCGCTGAAAAGACGTGGGGTCGCTACGGCTGCTGAAACCAAACTGAAGCGACGGAGTGAGCCTGAAAACTATCTGCGACAAAGTAAAATACGTTCATTAAGTTATAGAAATATTTCATATTTTCGAAATGCTCGTTTATTTATTTTTTGATTGGTGAATAAAATATTGTTTTATTTCGTTTTTTTTATTGATACTGTCGAGTAGCTTAATGATTTTGACAAAAAAAAAAAACGTGTAGTTGACTTTTTTGCTGTTGGAATTTTTCTATTATTTTTGCAATAAATCGCGCTTGCATTTTGGAATATACTTCTTTATTTTTTTCTACTGTTTTTTGTTTCAATTGAATTTACTGCTATTGTATTGAACGTTTGTTTTTTATTAAGTTCTCTTCATTCGCCATGTTTTCTGAGTAAGATTATTATCTATTGTGTTCATTGTGTTTATTGAATTAGATTATTATCTCGGGCCTTTGGACTGACTTGCCTAGACTTAGACGTTTGACCTAACTCCATTTGACTTATTTGAACCTAATTTGTATTGCCAGGATTTTCGTTTTTAGTTTGTACCTATTTTTTTTCGATAGTAGTTATCGAGAAGTGTCGAATGAAACGTGACTGGCGAAGCGTAAAATTCTTATCAGCTCATAATGTCTACTTCTCAAAATGACAACCGGTAGCAAAATGTCCACTTTCAATTTAGTAGTGCATTGCTGTAGACTTTGCAAGACATTTTTATTTATCTACAAAGCTTTGCTTTGCAAATGCCATTTATAAACTCTTTCTATTATGCTGAAAGTAGTTTTCTTTTGTTTTCATTTTTATCTTTTAATGTACACTTTTTGTTTTATTTTTCCTTTATTCTTTTATATAATAATGCTTCTTTTGCAGTAGCCGTAAATTTATAAACTGACGAGGTAAGATTATAAATATACAGTTGTTACAATTTTACGCTGACATAATTATACATAATTTATATTGACAAACTTTTTTTTAAATTCACTTTGTATTAGTACGTGTCTCATCATTGTGTTTGCATTTTGATTTCACATACACTAACAACCAGACCCGGAACAACTATCTGCTGGCCAAACAAATATTTTCTCCGTGCAGTCATTGAAACCGCAACTCTCCGCGCAGCAGTCGACAGCTCAACCACTGCCCCAATCGTGACGTCGAATGGATAACTAAGTGATGTTCTATTACGGCCTTACTACAAAAATTTAAACATGTGTTGAACACTTGTCTAAAAAAATGTGACTGTAAAACGCACCTTATTTCAACGTCATAATCTGTATTTTTTTAGACAGGTGTTCAACAGACGTTTAAAAGTTTATGTGGTACCACGGTTAGGGCACAGGTTAGGGTTTTATTTTGAGGTGATGATGATGAATTGATGATGATGTGATCCGAATTTGGATTGCTTCAGCTCAGCTGTAGACTTGTCGTTTAAATGTTTTCGCACGCGGTTTTTGAAATCAATCTTCTTTGTGACGTTCTAGTACTGTTTGAAGTATGGAACTATAAAGATCACACCTTTATTCCGCAATGTCCCTACTAGTTTCACTAGAGTATCCATTACCGCATTGCTTCCTACATCGTCCCCATACGAGTACACTATTGTGTAGCGCCATTATATTCAAGCGTTATTGCTTGTGAACGTTCTTTTATGAAGAAATTAAAGATGAACGTGCGAATTTTGCTATGTCATTGTAGGTACAGTCGACAAAATTGAATAATGGCCCATTTTGACAAAAAATCATTTGAATCCGTCAAATTGACAAAGATCAAAGAAGTTACCATGGATGTGTATGTTTACGCGAATGTGAACCTGAACCAGAATATAAGCTTATGGTGGGTCATGATTCAACTTTGTCGATGGTACATTGTGGTAACTCAGAGGATTATACGGGTGGGGTGGTTGAACGTTCTGATCAAGCTAGTAAGTATACCCAGGTAGGGTACTTACTTACAGCTTGACCAGAAGGTCTTGAAACGAAACTAATCTGTTTGTTTGCTGGCAACGTTTTAAAATCTTTGACATTTGATGTGAACAAAGAACGCAGGTTTGTTAGATTTATTATTGTGCCACAAAACTAACGTGAATTAGTAAAAAAAAATATAATCATTGAAAGTGTTGGTAGCGTAGCGAGAGCACAGTGGCGACTTCCAGTTTTCTACTGTAATTTGCCAAGCTGTAACTCTGTTGCAGTTCGATGCCAGCTGGTTGTTATCACAGCACTCATAAAGCAATGAATCATAGAATAACAACATACTCAACATATTATTTGTAAACATCCATTATAACATACTGCTTAGCGATAAGTAGCTATGAATATTAAGTATGTAATGAATATTTAAAACATTAAAGTTGCATAGCTATCAACATGACTTTTTTTTTTGGGTTAATATTATCATTGAATGGAGCTCATGGCACAGGCTGATCTTCCGGTTAACGCCGTGCTTGCCGAGGTTGGTCTGTGGATGGATGACCATCAGCTGTCACAGCGAGTTTCTTCCGTACCTCGGAAAGCACGTAAAGCCTGTGGTCCCGGCTGTCATTTGTAGACTTTTGGCAGTCGATAAAAGCTCTAAAGTTTGACAACCAGTCTTAAGCTGCGAACATATTATCGGACGCGTCCGTCAGCCGCGGCTGAGGGAAGCAGCTTATTCATTATCTAGCCAGTACATTTAACACTACACTGTGAAAACTGTCGGTCGTAAGACGCGGACGTGACCTTGAGCGTTCGGACGTCCGAAAAGAATCCGGCCAGCTTTCGTCCGAACTACCGTGCACACTGCTAAGCCTGATAATAATGTTTTCAGCTTTACAATGGGCTATTGTATTACCCGGTTACTGGGTTGTGGAGGTCCGATAGGCAGTCACTCCATGTCAAATGATGATATTCAGCTGCATCTGGTTTGACTGGAAGCCGACCCCAATATAGTTGAGAAGAGGTTAGGCAGATGCAGATAAGCATCAAATGAGTGATCTTTTCTTGTGTGGAGAGAAAGGGACTATCAGACTTTTACTGAATATAAGTCCATCGTTTCCTTTCGGTTGCGATTTGTGTTTGAAGGTCACGTTATTCTGCTTAGAGTGTCTGTGACCCCGGCAGGACTTTGAACTGATGGCCTCATAGTACTTATTTTTTTTACACTTTTCGTTTGGCTGGCTTCAAAGTTCTGTGTTGTTCGAATGACCCTTACGACAAACACACTTTGCTCCAGTATAGCCTTCTAGCCTTTGGATTTTCTGCGAAGAAAAAATCGTTGAAAATAGTCCTACATTTCTCACAAAAGATTCGGTTTTATCTCTCGGATATCGATATTACCCTATCACTTTTACGATATCTTTTGAAATAAGTAGGTATCGAGATAAACTAGATCGTTTCATATGCCTTTAGACTAGAGTTGAGCCTTTTTTCCGAGTCATAACCGGATGATTTTGATATCGGCAGGACGAAGTGGTTGAAACGCCGTGCGGCAGCGTTACAGTTAAGTAGCGATTCTGCCGAGATTTGCATTCTCATTGCTGCGCAGTAGTATTGCCCAACCTGCCGCCTTGCTCAACAGCACAGCTACTGTTCCATTTTTTTAGCGTGCTAGAATCATCAAATGAGTCCTCCCACCCAGGGCAGGGCAGGCAGGGAGGACAGAGTTTCTGAACACACTTTTGTACTACGAAAATAAATGCTGTTGCTCTATTAAAATACAGATATTTCATTGCATCCTATAAGATTGGAATTCCACCCGATTCTTCATTAAATAACACTTAACCCAACCTGGAAATTGAAAAAAAAATAAGACATTTGACAAGATGGAAAGGGGCAAAAGCCCCTTTCCATCATCGGCCTACAAGACGTACGGCAATGTGCCATCGATACATGGTGGACATCCTTCCGGTACGTACAAATCGTTTTGCCAATACCTTTATTGTACGCACAGCTAAGGAGTGGAATTCCCTACCTGTATTGCCCGACAGCTATAACCTTGAGCTCTTCAAGTCAAGAGTGAACAGGTTATTTCACGCCAACGACGATATAATACTAGACTCCGCATAAACGATCTAAGGAACAAAAACTATTCTGTCAATTCGCTGAGGTACTACGTAAGCGAGGGGAACGGGATACTGCGTTGTGATTGGATAACTCAAGGTCTGTTCTGTCTCAACGTATGTTTACGGCTCACAGGAATGGTTGAAATGAGACGGATATAAGACTTTTTTGCCTAATGTGTTGACAGACATCGGTCCCCTGTTATTAGGAGTCTAGTATTATATCGTCGTTGCTTCACGCAGAGAAATATATACGAGAACTTCTGTTTGCAACCGTGACAGCAAGACTCACTAGTTGACTTTTCAAAATTTCTAGTAATAAATACTAAGTCCTTGTTATCTCTACTACTTACTTAGTGTTTATTACTATGTCCCTGTTGTCTCTACTACTTACTTAGTATGTATTACTAGAAATGTTGTAAAGTCAACTAGTGAGTCTTGCTGTCACGGTTGCAAACAGAAGTTCTCGTACCAGGTAGCTAGACATTTCTCTGCGTGCTCTAGGAAAGCGTGCTTCACCTTGACCACATCTTTGCTTACCAGCAGGCGAGATAAAGGTCGTAAACCTATTTTTAAATTATTTAAAAAAAGAGAAATAGACTTAATCCCAATTAACTTTACTCGGGAAAGCCTTTTAAATACCTACGGTGTACACGTTAATTAACTCGACAAGAAATATAGGCTACACACTGTAAATATGAATAAACCTGGGCAAAGTACACTACATCCATTTTAAAATACTTTTTACCACTATAATAAACTTAAAAAGTAAAATTAATGGCGGAAAAGTGCATCAGCTGGTCTTAATTGAGGAAAAAGGAGTATTATATTTTATGTTGAGGATACTTCTTGTAAAAGTGACTAAAAGCGTCCGCTTTGTTTATTGTTACATTAATAAAGAAACATTTTAAAAGCCGCTTCCACTACGAGCGATAAGCGGGAACTGAAGCTTACTCGCTCTTGATTATTTTTCTTTTTTTTTTTGCCTGTGATTATTTTACTGATTTCATGATAATTGTAACATTTATACTCAGTTTTTCATTGCATTTATAAATTAATTTATACCCATGTGTTACGTAATATATTTAAACAAAAAAAAATATACCAACTTTTATTGGTACACGCCTAGTAACCCTATAAAAATTCTGTTGCCTTTTTTACGTCACAGTGCCTACAATCTTTGTAGTAAACGTAGTTAAATAATAAATAAAGCTTTTAGTAAATTCATTATCTATTTAAATAAATCTTACTTACCACAAAACGTTGAAAATCAAAATAATTTTATCTACATCAACCAAATCTAAAAAGAAACATTCTGAATTCAATATAACTCAAGCTCTTTTCAAAACGTTCTAAATTTAAAATATTTCAAGCTCTTTTTCTTTTTTATTAAAATGAATGTTTGTAGTCCAACGTGAATGCAAACTGTCTGGCTGGTAATCACGGACTGAATGAATGAAAAAAAAAAAGAAGTTGTAGCTCATGAGCTCTTTCATAGTTTTGAGTTTTGGGTAGAATAAGTTGAAAATGTGTTGAAAAATGTATAATTATGTTTGTACAAATATTTGAATAGATATTTTGGATAAAGTTACAGTTTTTAACAGACATAAAATTCAGTACAACAGTATAGTCCATTCAATACAAACTAACAATAACAGCCTTACTATCGAAACTTAAACATCTGTTGAACACTTGTCTAAAAAATATTTAACGAAAAACAAAAAACCCGACTGCGTTAAAAAAAAACTAAAAAGAAAGAAACAAGCCCAGTAGTTAAGAACTCACTCATTCACACTCACAGTCGGGGCCCATTCAAATTATACTAATCAAATCTTCCCAACGGGCCCCGACTGTGAGTGTGAATGAGTGAATTCTTAACTACTGGGCTTGTTTCTTTCTTTTTAGTTTTTTTTTAACGCAGTCGGGTTTTTTGTTTTTCGTTAAATTTTATTTTTTTATTTCATACTTTTTAGTTACTATTCAGAGAATTATTGTTTTGCTAAACAACTTTAAATCGTTATATATCCTAAACTATTATTTAAAATGATAAAGGGAACCTAAAGATGATTTTAAAATACCAATTCAACGATACCCCACATGACATGGTTCATCGTCATTTTTTTTTCATTTTGACAATATGGCGTCTGGTTGTCGCTGTGGTGAATTTTGATTACTGTCATGTCTTTAGTGACACTCGCAAGGTTAAGACGAATCGATTGACGTAAAAAGTATCAAAATCGGCCTACGCATTTGGTCTCTAGAACGCCACATAGAAACAAACATACATACATAGACTGATAAACACATTACCCTCCTTTGCGTCGCGCAGTCGGGTAAAAAGTGGGATTGCAAGACGGACCTTATTTCAACGTCATAATCTGTAATTTTTTAGACAAGCGTTCAACAGACGTTTAAAAGTTTTTGTGGTACCACGGTTAGTTTTTCACCTTTATAACAATTAGTGGAAATGCCAATCTGTAACAGTTTTATTTAAAAGACAAATTAAATTTTATTTTAGAATATAAAATACAAATATATAAAACACAGTTCAGCACTACACAGTTCACAGTCACGCACAGAAGGTTTGGCCTCGGCAATGACCTCCAGCAAGAGGCCTCAGCAGGTACTGGCCTCAACTGGTAGGACCGCAGCAGGAAGTGCCCTTAACAAACTTTACTATGCAGTAGGTGGCGCTGGGTGCAAGCCCCTTCCAACCGGTCAAATTGGAAATTTATGAAGAGGTTTAGTAGAGTAGTGGACGTCCTACGGCTAATGTGACAATGACAGGAAGTATTTTATGATGTTAAAAATAATGTTTTGAATGAAGTCTACAGAGCTGTTGTTTTTCTGCATTCTCTTCTGCTACATTATCTTTATCTTTACATATAATAAAATTGTAGAGCTGTCATTCCTGTACATTAAATATTTTTTTCGAGATAAGGGATCGATTCTGATGCCAGATCAACTTTTATTTTTTTTCGAATTTTTTTATGTTTTTTTGGTTTGATCTATCTCCGAAACTACTGTTAAGTTGTCGATCAATTTTTCCTCAAATATTCCTAATAATATGCTTCTGTTAATAGGCTGTGTATTATTACGCTATTTTCCCTAGGAGATAAGCAAATTTGAATTATGTTATTTTTTTATGTTTGTTGAGAGTTGGAAGCCAAACCACTGAATGTTATTTATTCAATTTTTCCTCAAATATTCCTTAAACTGCTCTTCAATTAATAGGATATGTATGATTACGCTATTCCCCTTGTGGGATTAGCAATGTTATAATATGTTGATTTTCAGTCATTGTTGACATTTGTATAAGAATCGCTATTTGAAAGCTACTGTCAGTGGATCAGCCAGTTTGGGTGGTGACCTGCTTGACTTTCGTGGAATGGGTCTCAGGATCAAATCTTGCAATAATCTTTTTTACTTTTTGTGGTTTTTATTTATCCTTTGAGAGTTTCAAATAATCAAAAATAATTTATGCATACGTTTATTACAATATTACTTGCAATTTGAATTTTTTCTAATATTTTTCAGTACTTCTCTTCTTCAGTAGTACTAGGATAAATCTGCGCTGATTTAAATTGTAGGTAGGTAAGTTGGCTAATATTTTAAACACAATTTATTGTTTCGATAATAAATACAAATTGCAGTGATACTGTAAATCGACCAAAATGATAGTCTAATGTTTAAGATAAACACGGATCTAAGAAATTAATGTCGCTGAATTATGACGTTTCCTGTGCAAACTATGTAGGTACCTATGTATAACATTATTGATCTAAAATAATATTATTAATGCAAGTATGTTTGTTTTTTACCTTTTCACGCAAACTACCTACTGAATCGATCGTCCCAAAATTTTGCGTATATACTCTAGTCCAGTCATTAAAGCCAAAACCCGAAAATAATTAGTAACTTGCTGAAATTTTAGGGGGTTCTTAAGGAAGGTAAAATAACATACCGGGTGATTTTGCAGCGTTCTGGGGTGTACGGAAAGGGTTGAAAAGGGGTGAAAAGGTGTTTTTTGCTAATAACTTTGCCAAAAAAATTAGTAGCACGCTGCAAATTTGGAATAAGGTTGTTCTTACGGTTTTGTAACGTGTATTAAATTTGCAGCGTTTTGCAACATACGGAACATTGTTTTTTTTAAAAAACAGTGCAATTAGTTAAAAACAGGGGTAAGAAAATTAGTAACACGCTGCAAATTTGGAATTAGGTTGTTCTTACCGGTTTGTAACGTGTATCAAATTTGCAGCGTTTTGCAACATACGGAACATTGTCTATTATTAAAAAAAAATGAAATTATTTAATCACACGGGTGAAAAAAATTTGTAACTCGCTGTAAATTCGTAATTAAGTTGTTTTTACCGTTTCGTAACGTATATCGCACTGTTTTTTTTAATAATAAACAATGTTCAATTTGTTGTAAAACGCTGCAAATTTGATATACCTTACGAAACGGTAAAAACAACTTATTTACAGCGAGTTACAATTTTTTTCACCAGTGTGATTAAATAATTTCATTTTTTTTTTAATAATAGACAATGTTCCGTATGTTGCAAAACGCTGCAAATTTGATACACGTTACAAACCGGTAAGAACAACCTAATTCCAAATTTGCAGCGTGTTACTAATTTTCTAACCCCTGTTTTTAACTAATTGCACTGTTTTGAAAAAAAACAATGTTCCGTATGTTGCAAAACGCTGCAAATTTAATACACGTTACAAAACCGTAAGAACAACCTAATTCCAAATTTGCAGCGTGTTACTAATTTTTTTGGCAATGTTATTAGCAAAAAACACTTTTCACCCCTTTCAACCCTTTCCGTACACCCCAGAACGCTGCAAAATCACCCGGTATGTTATTTTACCTTCCTTAAGAACCCCTTAAAATTTCAGCGTGTTACTAATTATTTTCGGGTTTAGGCTTTAATGACTGGACTACTCGTACATTGTCAGGAGTATAGACACGGAATATAGGATACCTTTCATCCCCTAAAATAGAAGAGAGCTGTTGCCGAGAAAAACAAATATAGGTACGTTCATATTCCAGATGGCGCCACTTAAACGATCCGTATTGTTTCTCAAATTCTAAATTAACGCAAGCGAAGCCGCGGGCAAACACTAGTTATTAATAAAGTCTGAACTAAAACGGTTGGAGAGCGAAAAAGTTTGACAGCCAGTTCTTATGTTTGATAATTGTAATTATGATTTTGATGGAACTCCTTTTACGAGCTGTGACCTGAAAAGGACTGAAGATTAAAGCATTTCAATTGTCTTGTAAGGTGACAGTGATTGAGGAGAGGAAATTACTAGAGATAGTCTGACTATAACATTTCATAATTGGCCGAACCGATAATTGTTTTAAGTAAAGTTCTGGGAACATCATTAAAATACATTAAACTACTAACTAACCCGAGTAATTTCGTACCGCCTCAATATCACCTTTTAAATCTTTTCTGGACTTCCAAAAATAATTCAAAACAGAAATTAGCTTAATCGGTCCAGCTCCAGCCATTTTCGAGTTTTTGCGACACTAACGAACAGTAATTTAATTTTTATATTAGGGTGTTTCATATTTCTAATGTACAATCGACCAAGTGGAATTATGACCCACCATATGCTTATTTTCCCAGAGAAATTCAAATACAATTAGGTCCACATTCGCGTAAACATACATATCCATGGTAACGACTTTGATCTTTGTCAATTTGACCGATTCAAACGATTTATTGTCAAAATGGGTCATGATTCAACTTTGTCGATTGTACCTATTTATTAAAAATAAAAATTATTATTACGAAAAAAAAAAACTCGCCAAGAGGTATTTTACGTCGGATAAATGAAGTGGACCACTTTTGTAAGACGACTAAAAAGTCACGGTGTAGACTACTGAGTCGTTCGCATTGTTTCAAACGTACAATCGACAAATTTGAATAATGATCGACCATAAAAGCTTATTTTACTACAGACATTAAACACAATTATTTACACATTCATGCCTTACTACAAAAGCTTCAACATTTGTTGAACACTTTACTCACGTCTAAAAAAAGTGTGACTGAAAATCGGACCTTATTTCAAAGTCATAATGTGACATTGTTTTATACAATTGTTCAACAGAAGTTTAAAAGTTTTTGTGGTACGACAGACTATATCCATGGTAACTACTTTGATATTTGTCATTTTGACGGATTCATATGATTTATTGTCAAAATGGGTCATGATTCAACTTTGTTGACTGTACAATGCGCTCGTCCACCGCTTTTTGTGTTGTCGTAGAAAAAAAGTGGTAATTATTTTACCAAAGAAGTGGTTTCGTCTTCCAGTATACAAAAGACTTACAATATGTTTTTTTTTAATACGAGTACATTTATCCTCGACTACTAGTCAGTACATCTCCAGATTATTTTGTAGTAGATTTCAAAAGGAAATCAATTTAAATGTCGGATTCTAAGTAGCTGACGTCTGTGGGCAAGTTATTTTATAATGACAAAATATTAATATTTGAGTGTTCTGTGAAAGGATAATAATAAAACTTTGACATCGGAAATTGGTATTTCATTATTCAATGAAAATTTCGTGGAACTTTCCACCCACATTATTTTGGTTGACTATTATTGACAATTAATTAAAAAAAGACAACAAAACAGATTATTTCAGGTTTAAGTTTTCAACGGTTTTCCATTGTTGTGTTAATAATATGGAAAGTATAAGCATTCCCAAGTAGCACAGTCTGGAAGTTTTAAAACCAATCTGTCTATAGACTGTCTATTCAGGGTTAATCTTTACATACGGGCTTTCTAGAGATGGGTTTGATACAGAACATTTAAACTTATAGAGTTTTTTATCTAAAGCTGTATTATTTTAAGAGCATTTGTTCTATAGAACACTTATTTTAAGTACGTTTATAGTTATAACGAATGTTTGTAGATAAAATGCTCTACAAATAGTTAAAAGAGCCTATAGGCACCTATTTTGAAGTAGTTTTATAGATAAAAAGATATATTTGAAGACAAAACTTTCTACAGATATTCTATTTTGGCTAATGGTACTCTTATCTTTTTTTTCTATAGATACTTTAGTCTAGATAAACTACTTTACTAGATAATTTTAAGTTTGTCTAGAAAACTGATAGAGAAGTCGTGTTTTTAGAGTTTTTATCCTTAAAAGTGGCTTAGTTAAGTGCATTTGTACTAGAAATTTTAATTGGATGAGTTTATGCAATGGAGAAGATGAAACAAATTAAAAGATCTATGGTGATGGTGGTTTTCGTCGAAAAATCCGCAAGTATTTAAAAAGAAAGAAAAATGAAGAACAGTCGACCGAAGAAGAATCGAAACTTCCTAGTAACTTCCTCCAAAACGTAGAAAATTGTTGATGATAATTATATGGGCACTCAAATATGAAAAGGTTTGCTGACAAGAGTACGAAAAAAAAAATCACAATCATGACTTAAATCCAATATGGCGGACAGGATATTTAAAATACACCCCCATAATATGGGTATCAAATGAAAGGGTTTGCTGTCAGGGATACGAAAAAAATGGTCACGTGACTTTAATCCAAGATGCCGGACTGGCTGTTTGAAATTCACCCCTATGATATGGGTATGGGTATCAAATAAAAAGGTTTGCTGTCAGGAATACGAAAAAAATAGTCACGTGTCTTAAATCCAGTATGGCGGACGTCCAAGATGGAGGACAGGCTATTTTGAATGCACTCCCGTGATATGGGTATCAAATGAAAGGGTTTGCTGTCAGGAATACGAAAAAGTTAAAAATATAATATAATAATATTTTTTTTTAGTTAATAATATAATATTCCACAACTATCACACAACGCCATCTAGTCCCAAGCTAAGCAGAGCTTGTGTTATGGGTACTAGACAACTGATAAACATACTTATATATTTCTAAAAACATACATATTATACATAAATTACACCCAGACACAGAACAAATGATCGTGCTCATCACACAAACACATGTCCTGGGTGGGAATCGAACCCACGACCTCCGGCATAGCAGTCAGGGTCACTTACCACTAGACCAACAGGCTAGTCAAGTCAAAAGTAGTCACGTGACTTAAATTCAAGATGGCGGACTGGATGTTTGAAATCCCCCCATAATAATTATGGATATCAAATGAAAGGGTTAGCTGTCAGGTATACGAAAAAAAAATGTCACGTGACTTAAATCCAAGATGGCAGACGTCCAAGATGGCGGACAGGCTATTTGAAATGCACCCAAATGATATGGGTATCAAATGAAAGGGTTTGCTGTCAGAAATAGAAAAAATAGACACGTGACTTAAATTCAAGATGGCGGACTGGATGTTTGAAATCCCCCCTTAATAATTATTATGGATATCAAATGAAAGGGTTAGCTGTCAGGTATACGAAAAAAAAATGTCACGTGACTTAAATCCAAGATGGCAGACGTCCAAGATGGCGGACAGGCTATTTGAAATGCACCCAAATGATATGGGTATCAAATGAAAGGGTTTGCTGTCAGAAATAGAAAAAGTCACGTGACTTAAATTCAAGATGGCGGACTGGCTGTTTGAAATCCACTCCAATGATGTGGGTATCAAATGAAATCGTATTAATGTAATTACAATTATAATTATTATTTCTCACATTGTTTATACCTAAATAAATCAGAAATACTTTTTACTCGGGTACCCTCTTGTATTGATTAATTATATTGGTTTGTTACTGCATAAAATGGTCTTACGTTCACAACACGTGAAATTGCCTATTCACTGAAGAACGTCTAGAAATACTGTGACAAGATAAAAAGGAATACAGAGTGACAGTTACTAGATAATTTTAAACCACTCTTAAATCTGTTTATTCTCTCACTAGATAGTTTAGTATGTAGTAAGTAGAATTATTCTAGAGCCATACTACAAAAAAAATCTTTAGATTGTTTGTTCTATAGGAATCGGTTTTCTAGTAAATTTTATCTGGACGCCATTTTTATTGCCTAATTTTTGCTTCAAATAATTTTCGTTACGTACTTTAATGTTTTTATCATTAAATTATGTCTAATTAGACATTTGATATGTTTTAAATTACTATATTTTAAATAAAATGAGTATTTTAAGCATCAAAATGTAAATTCGAAAATTTGCTCATACCAAATAATATACATATTTTGAAAAAAAAATGTTAAATCTTACATTTACAGCGGGCGCTCTTATTTTACAAGAGTTTTACATAATATTCAACGATAGAATTTCAATCGCATGTTGATTTGCTTATTTACCCATTATTAAAATTCAAATTAATAAAAAGTAATAAATTTGTTACGCCATGATGCAAATATTATTAAGTAAAATAACTCTTGTAAGTTCCACGCCATTATGCGTCACTAGTAAAATGTTACTTAAAGTTGTTAGTCTTAAGATCATTTGGTTTTAAAACGTGACGAGCAATGATTCCTTTAAAGGTCTTAACTCTATCTATAAACTATCTACTAGTACGCTACTAAATAAACGTACGATCTATAAACGGTTTAGAGAGACACTAGAAACATCTCATAAGTCAATTTGATCTGAACTCTATCTATAATAACTCTATTATAGTCATGTTTTCTTGACTCATTCTTAAGAGAGGGTACAAGAATGTGCCCACTTTTACTAAACTCTGTCTATAAGCGTTCTAGAAGATTGCTTGTAGATGTTTTATTCTTATGGTAGACAATTCAATTTAATTCTATAAGCTATCTAGTAGTACGTTTCTAGACACGTTTGTGTTACTTGGGTTATCAGCCTTTGAGATTCTAAATGCTCAGAAACTGTCCTCTTTGTGAAATGTAGTGGGCTCTAATCTACCACGCAGGCTCAGTGCGTTTTGAGAAAGACAAAAAAATCATTTTTTTTTTAAATTTATTTATTTCAGGCCACGTACATAGTGATAATAATAATGGTCTTAAAAACTAGTTTTAGTAGAAAATATAAAACAAAATATTAAGTGTGAAGTGTCATCCAGTGTTCCAGCATTGGACACTCCCATCTATCAACAAACAAACTCAAGATAGTATTGGTACTGCCACGTGGTCTTTCCGCAAACATGCAGCCCCAACAGTATCTTGAGTGCGTTAATACACTGGACACGTAGATCGCTATAAGCTCGCAAACTATAGCTGGTCCACAGACTACACGTGTAAAATGATGAGCAAAAAGCCTTAAGGTCAAACAAGTCAACATTTTTTCCATAGAAACTTCGTTGGGGTTTTACTCCACTATTTGACAAAGTACATCCAAAATTAAACATGGTATCGTTTTGTCTCATTAGGTATTAATTTTGTCTGTATGGAAGCAGAATTGTAAAATATGAAGCTATTAAAAAGTTACGAGCTTCTAAAGATTCGTTTTTTTGCTAATTTTAACACAACTTTAGGTGTAAATTAGAAGCTAAAGAAGCATCAAATTTCCAAAACGAAGTCCGTACCGACACAGCAAATTAATCGAAGAATTTAATAAATTTTATTTGAAATTAATTGGTGCATTGGTTTTTTCATAAAACCCCAACAGCCAAAGGCTTTTTCGTATTTTTTTACGCGCGCCTTTTACTCTGAATGATCGTGCATCTCACTGAATAAGTTTTCCCCTGCTTTTTCCACGGGGGGATGACGCTCTCGCACACATGAACAATATGGCTCGATTTCCGGTGAAATATCATGGTTTTTGACCAAGCCTGCCAGTGAGTTCGAGCTCGCGACTAGCGTCGCCTTAAGTAAAGTTATCTTAACTGCCTCAGTACATCGCGCAAACCTGCGGGCCAGCATATTGCATCATACCGATAGCAACCTACGTTCCCTGTCAATGTACTTATTGTCATTCAATTCGCTCTGGTAACCTTATTTTGGCTCATAGTACTACAACAAATCCCACATATTTTTACCCAAAACATCACATTAGCCGGGGTCATGCCATAAAGGAAATAGAGCATGAAGATAAGTAAAAAGACAATGCCCAGTGAAGGCGTCAAATTAAGGTAGCCATTATACTGACAATGTGGTGTCATTGAAGTTAATATATTGACATGGCAGTGTTTGGGGTCGGACGTTGGACACTCACACCGTAGAATATGGGTCGTTGGAAGCCGAGATAAAAGCTCCTGACGTATAAGAATAACTATGAGAACAATGAGGATATCTGGCAAAAATATGATGACCTAGATTAAAAGCATGGACGCACCGAACGACATTTTCATACAAACTTTCAAGCCCTATTTTAATAAAAGCACCCTCAGGTAAACAAAATACTCGTATTTAGGTTTGAAATGGTTTCAAAATTCTGGAGTGGCGTGTGACGTCATAACGCTTGAAAAATACACCGGTCGAGTGAAGTTTTATGATTTTTAGAAGTGCTGTTAATTCAATTTTGTTCTAACTACGTAACAAAAGATAAAATCCGGGTCAAATATTTTTTATCTTTCGAGCTAACTATTTTTTTAAATAAAATAACCTATTTTGGTCTGTAAATGTTTCCTTCAAATAAATATGTGCTTTAAGGACAGGCAGAAAAGATTGAACCTTAAAACTATTCATCAAGAGGAGTTATTAAGCTTAATAAGTACAATCGGCAAAGATGGATCGTCACCCATTTTGACAATAAATCGCTTGCATCCGTTAAAATAACAAAAATCATGGTCGTTACCATGGATATTTGTATGTTTACGCGAATATGGACTTATTTGTATTTGAATGTCTGTAAGAAAATAAGCTCACAAAAGATAAAATCCGGGTCAAATATAATATTTTTTCTTTCGGGCTGACAATTTTTTTTTAAATAAAATAATCTATTTTGGTCTGTAAAATTATGTACTTTAAGGAAAGGCAGGAAAGATTGAAACTTAAAAATATCCATTAAGAATAGTTGTTAAACTTAATAAGTACAATCGGCAAAGTTGAATCATGACCCATTTTGACAATAAATCCTTTGCATCCGTCAAAATAACAAAGATCAGGGTCATTACCATGGATATGTACCTATTTTGACGCGAATATGGACTTATTTGTATTTGAATGTCTGTAAGAAAATAAGCTTACGGTGGGTCATGATTCAACTTTGTCGATTGTTCTTAATTTAATATAAAATAATGTTTTTCTGTGCCTTAATAATTTGGGAGGCATCTCGGTCCAATTAGTTCGCATTTACCATGCGTATGAAAAATTTTAACGAACCACTTAAAATAGCCTATAAAATTGAATACCAATAATATTATAACTCTTGAAAATAAAATGAAATCTGGCACGTAAACCACAACCGTCATTAAAATATTTTTTATTTAACCTTTTTTCTCCCGCGCCTTGGTCTGTGAGACCAATAAAACACTATTTCGTTATTACTTCTTAAAAATATAAACCATTGATGGTTCTTTCTTAGACGCATGATTATAATTAAATAGTGTATCTGTGCAAACATAGTATACTAGCTTTTGCCCGCGGCTTCGTTCGCGTAATCAGTCTAAAATATAAGAAGATTTATACAAACTTTCATCCCCTAGAATTTATCAAAATCCTTTCTTAGCGGATGCCTTCGTCATAATATTTACCTTCATGCCAATTTTCAGCCCGATCCACCCAGTAGTCTGGACTGTGCGTTGCTAGATCACTGTGTCAGTCACTACGTTTGAGTTATTTAATTTAGAAAATTATTACTAGGAATTTCTCTTGTATCGTGGTTCTCTTTGCCAACATAGAAACACACATACACAAGTATCCATACCCAGAACTTGTAAGTCATACAAATATTTGTTTGAATACAAATACATATTTATATTTGAATTGAACCCGGGAACATACGAACGTACTGATGATAAGGACGGGTCTGTGAAACCAATACGGCTTTCTTGCTTTGGCAAAAGAAACCACAGTCCTATCCTGAAATAAGTTTGAAAAAATTCGGGCTATTAGACCGTACCTGGGTAGAAAAGAGTTAAAAAACGTGGCGTGGATGTAAAAAAAAAAAAAAAAACGTGTCAAAGCATAAAAATGTAATTTAATTCAGTAGTTGACTGGAAACTGAAGGAACGCTTGAAATATTTTATTAACCGACGAAAAAAAAGGAAGAGGTTCTCAATTCGACACGTTAATTTTTTTTTTTATGTATGACCACGCATAAGGGCTCATGTACCCGCGCCGCCGCCGCTCCGCCACCGCGCCGCCGCCGCTCCGCCTCCGCGCCGCCGCCGCGTTGGCACCGCGAATCCAATTCGCTAGTGTTTTATTTATCTGAAAAAGGAGGTTTCTCATTTCGGCCATAATGTTTTTTCTAATGTTTATTCGCGGATAACTTCTTTGTTCATGAACCGGTTTTGATGATTCTTTTTTTTGTTGGAAAGAAGACATTTCTTACTATTTAGCTCCACTCGATTTCTCTGGTCTTCCATCAGCAAACCCTAATCTCCATTTCAAAGGCGGTCCCAGCCTTTGAAATACCTTCTTTCCAACAAAAAAAGAATCATCAAAACCGATTCATAAACGAAGAAGTTATCCTTGAATTATCAAAAAAAAAACATTATATGGCCGCAATGAGACATCTCCTTTGTTAGATAAATAAAACACTAGCGAATGGCATCGCGGTGGCGGCGCGGAGGCGGCGCGGCGGCGCACAGTGGTCCCATTTCGAAAATTAGTGGACATGGGCAACAAAGTTCCAATATCGATGCGATTTTTTTTTATGTGATTCTTTATGATATTCCTGACAACTTTTACTCTTGTGAAATTTCGTCTAAAGTTGATAGTTTGTCTGAAAAAAAAAATAAGATTTTTTTGTATGGAGCGAATCACGTTTCATTTTTTTTCTTCAATTGTACTAATATGTTGGGTGTATGGCGTGAGTATACACCGTGTTCTTCACGTTATCCATAAACTTTAGCAAATACTTCTATGGCTTTTACAAATCAAATCCAACAAAGGAAGTAGTACTTAAAAAGGCTTCGTTACAAAGATATTTGTAATTTCATTTAATGAAATTTAATTGAGCTATGCAGTGAGAAAGTATCTTAATTTGGCCTATGTTGCCGCTTAGTGCAATTAAAATGATAAATCTATCAAATACTATTTGCATTTCATTTGCACGTACGAGAGGAACCCGAGAGTTAGCGAAGAAATACGATCATTTGCGATAACGAATCTTTCAAAGAGATTAAACTGGTCGCTATGGATACCTAAGTTGTTATTTGTCATTGTTTGTCATGCATGATTTTAACTGTCAGGATTATTGTTTATTGTAATTTGCTTTTGGGTTTCCGACTAATTTAATCAATCATTTTGATTACAACTTTCACTATGCCGCACGAATATTCTGCTCAACACCAAGCTGATATTCACTTCGTCTACGGTTTCTGTGACGGAAATGCTACAGCAGCTGTGCGAGAGTACCAACGGCGATTCCCTGGTCGGCGCGTTCCTGATATACGAACATTTATTAACATACACAGGAGATTTTGTGAGATCGGAATTAGACCACGCCGCCCTGAACGAGCAATCAATTTGAGCGTCGCTCAAGAAAACAGAATAATGAACCTTATTATTCATGATCCTACACTCTCAACGAGACGCGTTGGGAGAATCGTGGGTGTATCTCATAAGCTAGTGTGGAAACTGTGGAAAAGATATGGTTTGCATGCCTACCACTACAGAAAATCCCAAGGCATAATACCACCTGATCACTTCTCAAGAATTGTTTTTTGCCAGAGAATGAATCAAGAACTGATAAATAATCCAATACTGCTTCAAAAAATTCTTTGGATGGATGAAGCCCAGTTTACAAGAGCGGGAGTATTCAATTCCAAAAATCAAGTGCAGTGGCATGAGAGCAACCCGAATTTACATTGGCAGGCGTCACATCAAACTGAATTCTCTGTAAACATGTGGGCTGGTGTTTTTAACAATCAGCTGATCGGCCCTATTGAGATTCCCCACCGCCTAAATGCTGACAATTACTTAGAGTTCCTAAGAAACGTCACTAGCTTCGAATTTTTCGAACAAGTGGATCTTCAAACTCTGCGAACCATGTGGCTCCAACATGATGGGGCCCCTGCACATTATGGCACACCTGTGCGTGAATATTTAAATGCAACGTTTCCTGGCCGTTGGATTGGACGAGGTAGCACAAATATCGCATGGCCAGCTAGGTCCCCAGATCTGACTCCTTTAGATTTTTATGTCTGGGGAACCTTAAAGGAGAAGGTGTACTCCGTACAAATTCAGAACCGTGAACAGCTCTTAGATAGAATATCTCAGGCTGCTGAACAAATAAGACAAATGTCTGTAAATTTAAATGGCCAAATTAGGACTCGTTTGAATATTTGTGTCGAAAAAGAAGGTGGTCATTTCCAAAACTTTTTACATTAAATTTATTTTTTGCTTTTTAGAGTTTATTTTTTATTAATAAAAATATTTTGAATGACATTACGGCTGACGTAGTTGTCTAACCTACAGTGTTATATGGATCTTTGGACACTCCATTGAGGTTGACAGGAGAGCGCTCATTTGTGAAATGTATTGAAAAATAAGATGGTGGCGTTAGTTCTGATGTTGCCCACGCAACAAGTGTGCTTATAAATTATAATTATTCTACTCAAATGCATAAAAAAAATATGCTGTGATTACCATTTATCTTAATTTGACCGAGACCTATCTTTTGAGAGTATTTTTACGAATGTACGTGAGCTCTAAGCGTGGTCCCCAGATTGCGTGTTGAGCTGCCCCTCTTTTAGTCAATAATTTTGAGATTGAATGTTCGTTACTTAAGCCGAAACGGCAGAATGGGAAGATAATTATGGTAGCCTACTCCCCTTCCCGTCGTTGGAGGTCCGGCGTTGCTTTAAGCCTAGACTAAAAATAAGGACTACAGAAACGTTTTGCGAAGGCTGCATGTCGTGGGAAGAGGTTATCATGATTTGGTTATGGAATTTTGTTTTTTTTTTTATTCCTCAATTAAAAAGACAATTCGAAATACGTATCTACCTGCTTGGTAGCCTTATACGTTCTCTTTAGATAAGTATAGTACATTGACAGTGCTATGAGGAACGAGATAAAAAATCAAAGAAACTGTTTTGACAAGTTTCAGCCCGCCAAATGTTATGAATGAAAATACGACGTTGCCAATTCGGATAAAGAGGCATGCATATCGGGTTATTTACGTCTAGGTATTTAGTTTGTATGAAAATTAACAAAAAATAAAAAATAAGAATTTATTAATGTGTCCATAATGAAAAATGCTTACTTCCGTGGTCTGAACATCTGGTCGAAGTTTATGTATATCGTCCGGAACACGGTGTATAATAGGAAGGGTCATTCTCTATCCACGAAAAATAAAATCAGCGCCGGCCATCTGCGGCCGCGAGAGTAATCATTCCTCAAAAAATAATAATTGTTTATGATATTTTTTGCCATTTTAAATGAATTCAAAGTATATTTTTTGTCTCATTTGGCTGTTCTGACCTTCTTTTTTTTTTAATATATGGTTTTGATAGTATATAAGGTACCTACAACCAGTAATCCTTGGAGAGATTATTTTTTTTACCGGATGATTACTCGCGCGGCCGCAGATGGCCGGCGCTGATTTTATTTTTCGTGGATAGTAAATGACCCTAGCTATCATATACTCACACCATACACCTAACATTTTAGTACAATTGAAGAAAAAAAATGAAACGTGATTCGCTCCATACAAAAAATGTCATTGATTTTGTTTAATTTTTTTTCTTCAATTGTACTAATATTTTGCATGTATGCCGTGAGTATATGATAGCTAGGGTCATTCTTCATCCACGAAAAAATAAATCAGCGCCGGCCATCCGCAGCCGAGTAATCATTCGGTAAAAAAGAATATTTTATATGATTTTATTTTGCCATTTAAAATAAATTCAAAGTATGTTTTTTGTCTCATTTGGCTGTTTTCACCTTCTTGTCATTGATGACTTATTTGTTTGTGCGCTCGGCTAAGCGCATAACAAACGAGTCACCGAAAAATAATTGTCTCTGATTGGCTGTTATTTTTTAACTACCTGCACCTAAGCTACTGTTATCGGTAGCACCTGCATTGTGATTGATGACTCGTTTGTTTTTGCGCTCGGCTGAGCGCATAACTAATGAGTCATCGAAAAACGCTCGTCTCTGATTGGCTGAATAATTTTCAATCACTGATATGTCCACTACTTGAGTAATTAACACTGACTACAAATACAAAAATATTCATTTAGTCCAGTTTCGCTCTTGTCGCTTATTTGTGAGCACAGTGAAATGCTTTTATTTATATATTTAGGTACATTAGAACTTTGGCCGGATTTTGTACCAACCTCGATCTTTTTGTGAAATTAAGAAATGGCGGTGATCTGAAAAATTGTATATTTCTATATTATGAAAGTATAATTTCTGTGTTGAATACCGCAGTTTCTGAAGAAGACATGAACCTAATCAACTTGACAACGATTTTTTTGTGCAAATCTTAATAAATAGTGGATAGAGTCAAGTAGAAATCAAAAAACTTTTATGAATCGTTTATATAATCGCAAGTGGTTGGAAAAAAGCATCGACTGACCTGTTTGTGATAGTGTTGACCTGAGAAGTGAGTTGGGTTTTCGGACGCAGCCAAATCTGAGCCAGTGAAATTGAAATTGAAATTATTGAAATTATGTTTATTTATGCAAGTAGGTTTTATCAACACTTTTACACGTCTTTTCATAAAACTAGGAGGGGCCGGTGTTTCGTACCTGACTACTCTGAGAAGAAACATCCGAAACAAACTCAGAGGTCACAGTCTCTTTTAAAGTCCAGACATCATAAATGTAGAACAATAATTATACGAGGACCATGCAGGCTATGTCTGAAATGGTCTTTTGAAGAAAGAACCACACAAATTTGAGTGGACCTGTCCAGTCAGTGCAAGCATTTGTCAGTTATCGTGGAGCTCAACTTATAACACAAGGAGCTCAGCGACACGACGAACAATACCAAAGAAAGGACTTGTTTAGGCCGCTTAAGTTACTCAAACTGTCAGACAATAATTATAATGAATAAATAAATAAAAAACAACAGCTGGCCCACATGTGTCCTCGTATTCACAAAACTAAATAAAATAAATAATTACATGTAAAATAAAATAATGTGAGTTTGTATAAAAATATAAAATAATCATACATGTCAGTTTGTATATAAAGGAAAAAAGAAGAAAGAAAGGAAAAAATATAATACAAAAATGTCAGATTGTATAAAAAAATCGTAAATGTCAGATTGTATATAAAAAAAAAAAATGTAAATAACAATCGGAAAATTGTTTCGTCAATACATGTGAGAACTATGTAGATTCTTGTATGAAATGATCTTTTTAAGAAAGAACTGCAAAGAAAAGCTTTAAGTAGACCTGTTCAGTCAGTGCAAGCATGTGTCAGAGAATGAAAGCTCAACTCAGTACGTAAGGAGCTAAACAACCTCTTTGGACCAGTAAGTGGATTTGGATTCCCATGTTCCTGATCTATGTACTACGGAAGCCGGAACATCTACAGAAAAGGAGCACAGGAAACCGTTCGAAGACTTAAGTAGTAAGCAAAAAAAAGATGTTCTACTTCCATAGTAGAAGAAAGTTCCGAGGAAGAGTTGCAGTACTGGTACTTAATAAAATTGAAAGACAACGGCAAAACGAATCTGGCAAAACTGATCGAATACCTTTCCAGTAATCCAGAAACGCTATCCGAAGTACACGAGCGACTATTTAAAAAGCAATGCAGGTGCTACCGATAACAATAGCTAAGGTGCAGGTAGTTAAAAATAACAGCCAACCAGAGACAATTATTTTTCGGTGACTCGTTTGTTATGCGCTTAGCCGAGCGCACAAACAAATAAGTCATCAATGACAAGAAGGTGAAAACAGCCAAATGAGACAAAAAACATACTTTGAATTTATTTTAAATGGCAAAATAAAATCATACAAAATATTCTTTTTTACCGAATGATTACTCGGCTGCGGATGGCCGGCGCTGATTTATTTTTTCGTGGATGAAAAATGACCCTAGCTATCATATAATCACGGCATACATGCAAAATATTAGTACAATTGAAGAAAAAAAATTAAACAAAATCAATGACATTTTTTGTATGGAGCGAATCACGTTTCATTTTTTTTCTTCAATTGTACTAAAATGTTAGGTGTATGGTGTGAGTATATGATAGCTAGGGTCATTTACTATCCACGAAAAATAAAATCAGCGCCGGCCATCTGCGGCCGCGCGAGTAATCATCCGGTAAAAAAAATAATCTCTCCAAGGATTACTGGTTGTAGGTACCTTATATACTATCAAAACCATATATTAAAAAAAAAGAAGGTCAGAACAGCCAAATGAGACAAAAAATATACTTTGAATTCATTTAAAATGGCAAAAAATATCATAAACAATTATTATTTTTTGAGGAATGATTACTCTCGCGGCCGCAGATGGCCGGCGCTGATTTTATTTTTCGTGGATAGAGAATGACCCTTCCTATTATATACTCACGCCATACACCCAACATATTAGTACAATTGAAGAAAAAAAATGAAACGTGATTCGCTCCATACAAAAAAATCTTATTATTTTTTTTTCAGACAAACTATCAACTTTAGACGAAATTTCACAAGAGTAAAAGTTGTCAGGAATATCATAAAGAATCACATAAAAAAAAATCGCATCGATATTGGAACTTTGTTGCCCATGTCCACTAATTTTCGATATGGGACCACTGTGCGGCGGCGCGGCGGCGGAGCGGCGGCGGAGCGGCAGCGGAGCGGCAGCGGAGCGGCGGCGGCGCGGTAGCGACCGTATACACAGCCTAGAGGCGCGGTAGCGGTGCGGCGGCGGCGCGGGGGCGGCGTCGTGTACATGAGCGCTAACTTTTCCTAACGTGGTCCGATTTCAATTTTTTTTTTTTTTTTTTGTTGGAAAGAGTATAATAATATCTCAAAGTTGGTCCCATTTAAATTTCAAAACTAAAATCGCCCTCTAAGGGTAGAAAAAAAGGAAGTAATTGTCAATCTTCCTACAGAATTTTCAATTATGAACCGATTCTGTTGAAATAAAGTTAACAATAATAGTAGTTTTGAGGACATTATTATATAGCAGAGATGTGGAGAACATAACATGATGGCGTCACCATCATCAGATCAACTCCAGATCCCTGTTATTTTGTGAAGTCAGTCCCAAGAGTTCCTTATCAGTTAACAATAGTGACATATCGTGTTTGGTCGTCGTCATTGTCGTTCTTGTGATGCATCCATGTTTGTGTCGTGCAAAAAACCTTTTTATTCTGGAACAGTAGGATACAAAGGGTACATGGGTATAATTTGATGTTATAGGTATAAAATGCAAATTAAGTATTTAGGAATATTGTTGTAGTGTAAGGCTGGTTCAAAAACTGAAGTCTCACTTACCATTATAATTTCTTTCTCTCTTGGATCTCCTTTGTCTTGGCCTTTTAATAATATTGTTCAATTGCAATCTATATAATTATGACTTTTACTTTCACCAAGTTGTTAATGTAGTATTTTTGTTTATTCACATGTAAAATCGATGTGGTGCTCGGCTTGGTAAACTTATTAAAAAGTATTTGTAATAACGCGCTAACGTACAGTACTTCAGGGACTGTTATGCAACTGTCCGGCGCGCTCGGCTGCCTACAACGCATTAAAGTGGGTATATTGCATAACTTATCTGCGATTCGTCTTTCTGATAGTTGTTTAGTTTGTCTTTGTCTTAGCGGTACAATTTTATACACTTTTATTATATCTAAATGTCTATATATATTATAATATTTCTATAAATCTGTACTTACATATTATTTTATTTTATTCTGTTACACATATTTATATACCTATATATATTGTTTTATTTCTGGTGTTTTTATTTAATTATTTTAACTCACACACTGTAAAGCTGATTTACATCTCTGACGTCTCACAAGGCTCAGTTGAAAACCAGCGTCAGGCACCTTGTGGCCTGACTTTATGCTGAACTGAGCCTATTTGGCACAGCCGTGAGGCACACGGTATCTTTCATGGCATTATCGTATTTAATTATATCTAATTGTGTGCATATGGCTTGCCAAATAAAGTTATTTTCTTTCTTTCTTTCTTTCTTTGGGCTCATTTCACTCAGCTTGATGAGAACATTAGACCTAGCTGAGGTATCATTGCCATCGAGAGTCTGAGGATGGTGACGGATAGCACTGGGCAACAGGTCCTCAACAGTTAACAGCACCTTTATCGTGTTTGGGCTCATTTCACTAGTCTTGATGAAAACTTTATACCTAGCTGGGGTATAATTGTCATCGAGGGTCTGAGGATGGTGACCTGCCCTCTGTCAAGTAAGTAGCAAGAGATCTTTAACAGTTAACACCAACTATGTCGTATTTTGGCTCATTTCACTCATCTTGATGAGAACTTAAGACGTAGCTGGGGTATGACAGTCGTTGAGAGTTTGAGAATGAAGACAGAAAGCAGGTGTAGGTCGTCAATAGTTAACAAAAAAAAAATAGTTTAAAAAACTTATATTTTTTTTAGTTACAGAAATTGACACGAGATAGGAAACTCAAAAGTAAAAAATAAAAGCTTTGAAAAAAAAATCAAACCGACGAAACATCAAACTGAAAAGCAAAAAAACAATTTTTAGGCGGCGCCAAAGAAACAATCAACGAATAGCTACGACGAGCTATTCAACCATGATAAGCTAAAAAACGAGCTATTCTGCTCTTCTAATAGTTAATTTATATGTTTGTTTGTTTGGCGCCGCCTCAAAATTGATTTTTTGCTTTTCAATTCGATGTTTCGTCGGTTTGATTTTTTTTTTAAAAGCTTTTATTCCGATAATATTAGCATTTGACAGGCCTGTTGGTCTAGTGGTTAGTGACCCTTACTGCTATGCCGCAGGTCGTGGGTTCGATTCCCACCCAGGACAAAATAATGTTTGTGTGATGAGCACGATCATTTGTTCTGTCTGGGTGTAATTTATCTATATATGTATGTCTAAAGAAATATATAGCTTGGGACTAGATGGCATTGTGTGATAGTTGTGAAATATTATTATTATAATGGTTGTAGATGTTATTTTTATTTTGCAAAATATTGTTTAATTACTTTTAGACCTATGTACCTTGCTTATAAACAGTCAAGTCTATAACTTGACCATTTATATAATACCGTTTGGCGTAAATGCTCATAACATTTTTCTATAAAAGTGACCTAAGAACTTTGGTTGTGGAGTTCAGATAGGCAGTCACTCCTTATAAAAAAATACTGATATTTTTCTGCATTTGAAACGACTGAAAAGCCGACTTTATAATAAGACCTAGCCGATTTTTTCTACGGCGGCTAATTCCAACGAAGATTAGCCATCTGCGGAAGACATTTTATTAGTGCACAAGAGTGCGCGACTGCACAGGCACAGGTGCACTCTCTGTTCCTTCACTCGAAAAGCGCGATGGGGCAGCAATCTGACACAACTAGAGAGATCAGGTGCGGGACGGGCTTAAGAGCGCGTATTTTGAAAGTTGGCAACGTCGCAAATGGCTGTCAAATATTTACAAGTTTTAATTCATTTTGCTTTATTGTATGAAAATAATTAATATTGTAACACCGAATATGTAGCTTTAGACGTAAAAAAAGCATTTGGAAACTTTCCAAATGCCATATATACACCTGAAACAGTTACATCAAATTCAGTGTTTTAATTGCATACCTATATCAATTTTCTAGTGCACCACAGAGCCATATTTTTTATTTCCAAACAGTAATATTGCCAAATTAATTAAAACCTGAAAATATTTGACAACTATTAGCGACGTTGTCAACTTTCTGGCTACACGCCCTTAACGTGCTTCCTCGGAAAGCACAGAGGTGTCACAAACAATGCTCAAACCTACCGCCAACTTCTAAACCACGGGCTGCAACTGAGTACTTTTTGCCCGACTGGGATTCGAACCCAGGACTTGTATTATTACTAAAGCAGTCAACCTCAAAGAGTTTGTTATAATTATAACGCACCCCAGGTAGGGAAGTTAATTTTAATAAAACTCACAAACATCCCCAACCTTCAGTGTTAATATCCGGAGTCCTAAAAATCCCTTTTACTCGTACGAGTATAACCGGAATGGCTAAATTAGTTTCTAGCGAGCTATTAAAACTTTGGACTGGGCTCTCAGAAGCCGAGAATATTATGGTAAATGTATAGTCGGCGTTCTAACTTTACCATCGTGTCATCTATCTGGTGTTCTTCACTGGATAGGTGTCACTATCTTACCTCTTCATCTAATATCTTAAAAAGGAGCAATTCTTGTATATTTACGAGTATATATAATCAGGACTACTACTATAATATGGGCCGATTTCACTTTCTATTTCTAGTAAAGCAAAAACTGACATATAACAGACATAGCTATACAGCCTATCCTTGTCAGCTTCCAGTCGAACCAGATGCAGCTAGATATCAGTATTTTACATGGAGCGACTGCCTATCGGATCTCCACTACCCAGTAACTGGGTAATACAATACCCCACGGTAAGACTGGTTGTCAGACTTTAGAGCTTCTAACCAACAGTAACGACTGTCAAAGATCTACAAATTACGGTAGGGGCCAACGGCTTTACTTGCTTTACGATGGAGGAAACTCGCTGTGACAGATGGTCATCGCTCCTGTCCGCAGACCAACCTCCGCAAGCAGCTCCTAAAACCCCGACGCTAATACGACGTTAATACGATAAAATATGGTGGTAAAGGTTGTCAAAAGTGTTTAGTTAATCCTGACGTCCATTACGCACACAATTAAGCACCTCATTACATCGTATAAAGTGTTTCAACAAAAATAAACTTTTCCTGCCTCTTAAACCGTATCTAACAAAACCACATACTGAAAAAACGGAAACACATGTTTGTGTGTCTATTGGCCTTCTCAGAAACAGAGAAATAACGGAAAAAACACACGAGTTTGTTATTCCAAAACTAATTGAACTTCAACTAATAAAGAGGAGAGTTTGTTTAGTTTCATGCAAACGTAAAACTCAAGGTGAGAATACAGATGCGTTTGCGTCGGTTCAATTGGCACAAGATACTCCGCAAAAAATTTCCATAATCATCCATCGTAATCGACTCAGAAATTAGAAGATTCGAAGACGAAACAAAGTTGACAAATACGACTGCGATGGTACGGTCACGTGATAAGGAGGCCACTAGAGCATAATAATTTATGACCAGGAAAGCACTCGACCACAAGCCAGTACCGAGACAGCGTGGGAGACCCCGACTTACATTGATGGCCGTAGTTAGAAAGACCATAGATAAAAATGGTATTGCCTCTATGAAGACCCAGGAAAGACATCCTAGGATAAGAACGATTAGGAGACCGACCCCAAATAAACATGGGATAAGGCCGGAAGAAGAAGAAAACGAACCAAAGTTGCTGATATAGCCAAACGAATTAGCAATGTAATGATCGAGGCAGTGGACGGGCCACATAGCACGCACTGATGGCCAAAGGAGTCGTAAGGTTTTCTAATGTAAATCGCGCAATGCAAGCACAACGTAGGACTTCCACCTATAAAGTAGACAGAAGATTTTGTGAAGTGGTCTAGGAAGCCTATAGATGAGACCTATGTTCACCAATGGACGTCCTGCGGCTGATATGATGATTATGATAATGATGAATTATCCATCTGCCTGTCTTTTTCCAACAGTGTCGCGGTGGGTAGCTTTATTTTAACCGGATTCAACTGCGACTAGGAAAAAGCTGTGATAGCACCATATTTTGAAGTCATTCACGCTTTTCTAACACTAGCATGCTCTTAAATATACACTTAATCACAAGTAGAGAAATGTATGCGAGAACTTCTGGTTGCAACCGTGACAGCAAGACTAGTTGACTATTACAACATTTCTAGTAATAAATACTAAGTCCTTGTTATCTTTACTACTTACTTAGTATTTATTACTAGAAATGTTGTAAAGTCACAGTTGCAACCAGAAGTTCTCATATGCACGCAGTGAAATGTCTGGCAACCTATAATTGCCAGACATTTCACTGCGTGCATATTCAGTTTGTTTATTAAAAGGAGAGAATAAAACATTTCAATATAATTATGTGAACAGGTCTGATGACCGATAATTCGACTTTACATGAAAACGTTGCCAAGATGGAAGCAGTTATTGCTCTCTTTGCATGTTTTTCTTCATTTCTCGACTATTACATTTAACACTTAGGGACTCGCGTCCAAATTTGTCGCACAAGTACTCGCTACCGGGTCGGCTGGACCCAGTATAATGTCATACGTTTTTTCCAGAACTGCATGATAAACTTAAATATTTACTTTCTTATAAGGATCCTAGATGTATAATAAAAGGTATTATTGACACAAATATTAATATTTATTATTTTTACTTAAACAAAAACTATTACACAAATATACTTAATTTCTTCATAGTTTTGTGACAAGATTTAGGGTAATCATTGTAATTTCTATATTTACATATTTTATATACGTTACATTTGTATATTTGATGCTGGTGACCTTGGGAAGTTGAATACTTCGCCCTCTTGTTCGGATTCCGATTCATGTTCATTTACATCTAAGCAGTCTTCAGTTTCAGAGCAGTCTTCGTTTTCTATTTCTTCATTTAGATATTCATCTATCTCTTCAGGCCTTAAAAATCCTATTGTTTACCATTTTTTACCAATGAAATAAAGAAAATAGGTAAATAAATAGTAATAATGAACATGCAAAAGTCACTTACATATTTAGTCGCTACCGGGTCCGGTGGACCCCACACACACCTTTTACGTCTATAGCACTCACTTGCAGCCATCTAACTGACTGCCGACGTCGTCATATGCTGTGCTACACTATCGTTAAAAGGCACTAAGGGCGGCAACGTCATATTCGTCGAATTTTAATATTTATGAAGCAAAATATGAAGGTCTGGGTCCATTGGACCCATTAGCGAGTCCTTAAGTGTTAATTGCTATCAAAAAGGTCTGTGAACTATTTTCAGATTTTACTACAGTATGATATTGCTCTTTATATTTTTAGTTAGGTGTACGATGGACTAAGAAATAATATTGAGAGGATTCTTTATTTAGAATAACATTGACAAGAATTCATGTTTGTATTCTCAAAAAACAAAGCTTTTAAATTTATTACTACAAGTCTTCCGTGATCGTGGCATTTGCAACAGTGCCGTAATATCAGAAATTCAAAATAAATAATAAACTTGACAAAAAAATATTATTATGTTTCCAGCTCTGAAGATAAAGCTTTAAAAGTTAATTATGGTGATTCCTTTAATGTTACTAGTTATAATAAATTAATTTTATTCTTTTGCCCTTACCGTGGTAATATTTGTGGTCAATGCAGCCATACTTTCATTTTTTTTGGGGTTACCTTATAATGTAACCTCCCAGCCAAGGTAGAGCAGAGGGACTGTCAGACTCTTACTTACTAAAAAAAAGAAAAAAAAAAGTTTTTTTCTTACTATAAATTGACCCTATTTATTTTCAAGTCTTGAGTTCTAAGGCCACGGTAAAGATACCAAGGCTCTGGTCCTGACCCTGCCAGGCACACATCTAAACTGGTTCTTAATTTGACGGCAAGCCAACCGTTTCTCGCCTTAAACAATATCTTCCATACTTCAAAATAATTTTCTTTTACATATTTCATTAAGTAGAAGAAGAATAAAGTCACCTTCATATTTCGGGAAATGAATATAAAATGTTCAAGAAAATTCACTTAATAATTTTCTTTTCTTCAAATCAAAACCTTGAAACATACTCATAACACTTCATAAACAAACATGTATATTTTACTTCAAAAACTCAATGTGTTTCCAAGCAACATTTGGGTTCAAATTGCGAAGAATATTAAACAGATACCATCCAAGTCTGTATATAAACATAGTACAGTGTTTGATGTTTTGGAAGTACAAAATTATGGACATGAGTTCGTTATGCAAAATAACCGTTCCATGTAAGGAGTATTTTCTCACAGAGTGGA
Source organism: Agrotis segetum (assembly GCA_036375495.1). Lineage (NCBI taxonomy): Eukaryota > Metazoa > Arthropoda > Insecta > Lepidoptera > Noctuidae > Agrotis > Agrotis segetum. The sequence continues at coordinate 315,562 of JAQSVV010000132.1, forward strand.
GAGTTCAGTTCCGGCAATGGGAACCCTTTATGGACTGATTATGCTAATCAGAAAAATCGTCTTCCTGCCGTTATCCCATTTTACTTGGGGTCGGTGCAACACGTTTTTGGAACGAAGTTCCTTATTGCGCGTTGTGAAAGGGGGCTGGACGGAAAAAAATCTTAAAAGTTGTCACGACACTTTTTCCGACTGCGCGACGCAATAATAAACACATTACCCTCCTGTAATGTGTTTATTACCATGGAATGGAATGGAGTGGAGTGGAGTGGAGTGGACTGGACCGGACCGGACCGGACTGGACTGGACCGGAGCGGACCGGACCGGACCGGACCGAACCGGACTGGTCTGGACCGGACCTAGCCTACTAATGTGAATCTATTCATAGTAAATGAACGTAAGCGATTGCGTTCTGGCGCGCCCCGACACACCCCGACACAGCAATATGAACCTAGCTTAACGTGAAAGACCCCGTTTACTTTATGACGCAAAAACGTAGAAACTTGCGATGATGACTGTACAGGTATCAGATCAAACACCAAAATAAATATACGAGTAAATAAGTGTACGAGTATGTATTTGTTAAAGTCTCAGTGTTTACCTTCAAAGCTATCTCTTCTGACAAATTTTCGAGCAAATCCCTTGTCTCGTTTCCTCCGTTTCTTCACTCCATGTCGTATATTTACGATAATCCTCACAGCTGTAACAACATGGCCGCTGACGAGCATGAACGCTGATTAGCTGATTTGTAAGTGAACTTGTTTGATGTCGGCTTATTAACATAAGCTCATTAATCTTACTTCTTGCTAATTTATAAATGCGAAAAGTTGATAAGGGTAGATGGATGGATTGTTTGTTACTCTTTCACGCAAAAACTCCTGAATGAATTTGGATGTTGTGCACAGATACCAACCCGCACTGGGCCAGCGTAGTGAATTATGGCCCACTCCCTCTCACAGAGAGGAGGCCTGTGTCCCAGCAGTGGGAACATTATAGGCTGATGATGATGATACAGATACAGATAATGACGTACAACCTGAATTAATACACAAAAATGAATTTAGCTCGTAAAAAAGATTTTAAAAAATATTTGAAGCACTTTTTTCTTTTGTAATTCGATACAAAATTGACAATAATTGACGCTTTGAAAATTGACACTCAACACTGACATCGAATATTTTAGGCAATTCACCGCGAATTATTCCCGTTGAATCCCGCTTTTGGATCCCATGTTTTAGGTATTCCCGATGGATCCCATTTTTAATTCCCGTTGAATCCCACTTTTTGACAACATGAGTACATTTCAGAAGAAAACTGTTACCGTTACTTTACTGATGTATTCTGAGTAACTAATTTATGAATTTTACAAAAAAAAAAAAGTTACACAAGATCCGGCCACCATAGGCTTTCCATGGACCGGTCACCAGTGTGTGTAGAAAGCTGATGGCAGAGGCACATTCTGAGAATTTGTTTCAGTCTTTACTTAAGAACTGATAGAATGTCACTAACCAGCAAAAGTACTAGGCTAGTATAAGATCAAGGTATGTTTTGCAGTCTGGTGCCACGTGATACGCAGCGCTGGGGTAAGGTAACTCTAAATGGCCTGCCAAAGTACTAGGCTAGCATAAGCTCAAGGTGGTACGTTTTTCAACGGGGTCAGCGAAGTTCATTTGAAAAGCGCTGTAATGCCACGTGACAGGGGGGGGGGGGGATCACTCTAAATGCCTGCTGCGCTCTAAGATATTGGACCTTATGGCCATACGCCTAACACGACGCGGGCGAAACCGCAAGCAGAAGCTAGTTTTATGATAGCAATTTTGTTATTGAAAGTACTCGCATTCAGATTTTTTGAAGCATGTGGGATCCAACGGGAATAGTTTTTGGGATTCAACGGGAATGAAACGTTTTTCTTTTGTTGTGGGATTCAACGGGAATACATTTTAATTTTTTGTGGGATCCAACGGGAAAAATATTCAAGTGGGATTCAAAAGTGGGATCCAACGGGAATAATTCTTCACCGCCCATGCAAGAGATTTTGACACTACGTATTTTATGTTTGTCAATGTTCATTGATTGACAAAGTACTAGTTTATTATTTTTCAATATCTTAGCAGTTACCTGACTGACTAAATCATTTTCAATTTACTGATGGTAACATCCTTGACTGCTTGCCTTTTAGGGAGACTAAGAGTCACTCAACGAGCAATGGAAAGAGCTATGCTCAGAGTTTCTTTGCGGGATAAAATCCAGAACATGGATATTCTTCGAAGAACCAGAGTCACCGACATAGCTCATAAAATTTGCAAGTTGAAGTGGCAATGGGCAGGCCACATCGCTCGTAGAACTGACAACTGATGGTGAAGAAAAGTTCTCGAGTGGCGACCACGGACCGGAAGTCGCAGCGTAGGTAGACCTCCCACTAGGTGGACCGACGACGAAGTGGTGAATTGTCGTTCGGCGTGGCGGTCTAAGGGGGAGGCCTATGTTCAGCAGTGGACGTCTTCCGGCTGATGATGATGATGATGTTAACATCATGTTTGCTGTGTTGTATTATTACTGTCCAATCGGACTATGAGAATAAATAAAAAAGTGTGCACCAGTATCTGCACACAATTGTGAACTGTAGTATTTTGCATTAATGACTAGTTTCGACAGAGATTAACCAAAAACGGTTAGACTTATAATACAGCCATGGATAAGTTAACAAAAAATGCATTACTAAACTCAAATCAAATTGCAAAAACTTAAAGTTGGTATTGCAATACGCGCTATCCGCATAAATCTATTCAAACTATTGCTCGATAAGTTTAATTGCATTCCAGTCTGTAAGTCTCAGGAGTATGCATATTGCTCGCTCAGATTCCGATTTAAACTGTATATCGTAGAGGAAGAGCTATGAGTGCTCGTCTCTGTATTTACACCCAACAAAACTTAAAGATTAATATTGCATTGAATAGATTGAATGTTTTAGCCCACACGCAATGTAATTACAGGCCTGTTGGTCTAGTGGATACTGTGGATAGTGACGCTGACTGCAGCTATGCCGGAGGTCGTTCGATTCGATTCCCACCCAAGACAAATTTTTGTGTGATGAGCACGATCATTTGTTCTGTGTCTGGGTGTAATTTATCTATAATATTTATGTATTTAGAAATATGTTTATCAGTTGTCTAGTACCTATAACAGAAGCTCTGCTTAGCTTGGAACTAGATGGCGTTGTGTGATAGTTGTGGAATAATATATTATATTATTATTATTAATTCTTGTTTTTTGTAAAATTTGAGTAGTTACAAGGTTAAAATATAGCACACTGAGTCTATAATGTTCCCCTACAGGGACACAGGCGTCCTCTCTATTATTTGGAGAGGGCTGTAAGCCACCACAGGGGCCTTTTTTTGTCGTTGTAAAATCATCTAATGAGTCCCTCCCACCCCGAGCAGGGCGGGAGGGACTGTCAGACTTGTACTGCCTAAAATCCACGGTGTCCTTCGGTAGCCCTTTGTGTGCCGGAGTCGCGGTATACGTATGTCCCGCAACCCCGGCAGGACTGTGGCCCTCTACCACACGGGCCTAGTGCGGGTTGGTCGATGTCATAAATGCCTTCGAATTTTTAGTTCTGTGACATAACGTTTGCCTCATGATGTTAAACTAAATAATGCGACTGGCTGTGTTTATTACGACATACACTCACAGTTAAGTAGAGGATGTTTCTACTGGACCGCCATAATCACTGCTCTGTTCAGCACCTCAAAAAGGCAATGAAAAAATTGTAAGCTTGCGCAGAAGATACCTCTAGAGTTTATAAATAAAATAACATTTATTTCTCACCACAAACCAAAAAACACGATACAAAAAAATACAAAAATATTAGCTAGATTACACAGATTCTGGTTGTGGATCGCTGGTGCCTGTGGTAGGTTTCTGGTGTCCATATCTACAGGCTACGGTGACCGGTTTCTATCAGCCCGTTAGCTTATTTAGCACCTTCAAGGTATAAAAAGGGAAAATTATTTGTAACTATGGCAATCCAAAATAAGAGCAAATAAATCCTTAAGAATTTCTTTAGAATACCCTTAAGTGATTTATTTTAGGTGGTGACAAGGGTTCTACCTTCCTGAAAGCTGGGGTAAATCTTTTAGGATTACACCCTACCTTTGCACGAACATAGAACAGTTTTCCTTACAGCCTTTTATTTTATACCCTACCTTTTAACGTTATTTTTGGCTATTGTTCATATTTTTAATCCTTCAATCTCGATAAAACGCATGATATGCCGAATACTTTCTAAATATAGGTACACGCACTACCTATAGTGGACAGGAAATACTCGTACAACGGTAGCTCATTTATGGACGTTACCACGTAAAAAAAAGACCGGACCGAAAATAAACGAAAACAAAGCCGAATTTGTGGTATATTCCTAACCTGACCCGCAATCTTAACCCGGGTGCGGGTTAGGTTAGTAATTTGGAAAAAAAAAAGAATTTATGTTCCTAACGTAACCCTATTCCTAACCTAACCTAACCTAACCTGACTCGAAGGGACGGAAGGAATTAAAAACTTGAAAAAATTTATATTATAATATTGTTCTTAACGTAACCCTCTTCCTAACCTGACCCGACCTATTGACAATAAATACAAAATTAGATCAGAAGCCAGATCCACGGAAAATAGCCACTCGTATTCGTAATTAGGAAAGTTTGAAAAGAGGAAGGGGAGTCCCTAACGAGCGATCCCGCCACACTATTTGCAAACCACTACTAGCAACTCTTGAAAGCAAAAATCAACATTGTCGACCATCTGAAAAGCGCTGAGTTAATGAGATTTGAATCTGGAAACAAAAGTAATTAGAAAAGAAAATATTAGCTTGTTGTGGGTAGCTTCAAGTAACATAGTATTTTTTTCAGAAAACTTTTGTAACTGCAGTTTTACTGCTGAAATTGCTATAAACATAACCACACTAAACGGTTGGTTAACCTTAGTTTTCATGATAATAGACGTAGCAATAAAACGGGTAGAGCAAGGCAATGAAAACAAATGTTATGTACTCATATAAACATGTGTTTGAATCTTAACGCACAGTTGTGGAATCAGAACGGGATTAATATCATCCCTTTTACTTTTAGACCCTCGTCTAAAAGTAAATTCGTTCTTGACCTAAAAAAGGGTGCAGCTATCAGGAAATACAGATTCCACCAGAGAATTTCACTCCTTTGTCTTTCTACAACATTATTTTTAGTAGGTATATGCGAAACCTGAATTTAGTTTGTTCAGAATCAGTTATATTTTTTTTTTCAAAAATATATTAAAAATATTTTATTACCAGTTAATTTCAATACAATGACCGTACGGTTAGGTACCTATTGCGAAACTATTATCACGAGTGTTTATCACAGGAGACGCGGTTTACGCGGGTGTACCGCGAAATAAGCATTACTTTGACTTATTATGACTGTATTTTTTTTTTCATGTTTGTTACCTCATAACTTGCGACTGGGTGAACCGATTTTCATGATTCTTTTTTTATTCGAAAGCTGGTGCTTCCCGTGTGGTCCCATTGTCACCATTTCAGGATCTGATGATTGGATCTTGGAGAAATCGAGGGCAACCCTCAAATTTTATTAGCTGACACATAGTTTTTCGCAAATGTTATGAAGTAATTCAAGTACTTGCGTATGGAAATCATCATCTCATGTAGCTGAGCTGATGATGGAAGGTACAACTCCTCAAGTAAGAAAATTATGTTTGTGTTCGCATATCTCCGGAACTATAAGTCCGATTTAAGTAATTCTTTTTTTGTTGTACTAGGTATTGTTCAACTTAGGGAATACTGCAAATTTCATCAAAATCGGTTCAGCAGTTTTTGAGATAGGGAATAAATGAAAGAGATGTTAACGATGTTACTACCGGTGCTACGGATTACAAAACTGTAGTGCACATGTAAGAAAATGATGTATTTGACAAGAATTTTGGTTGAATATTTAAACTAAAAAGAGTAAAATAAAAACTTTTTCAAAAAAAATGTGACCGCCTTCAAAAACAACCACAAAAAAGAGTAAAATAACCTACAAAACTTTTCTTTCGGAAGTCGGTGGCAAAAGAGACAATGATTTAATAAAAAAGTCACCGACTTCCGAAAGAAAAGTTTTGTAGGTTATTTTACTCTTTTTTGTGGTTGTTTTTGAAGGCGGTCACATTTTTTTTTACCCGACTGCGCGACGCAAAGGAGGGTAATGTGTTTATCAGTCTATGTATGTATGTATGTATGTTTGTTTCTATGTGGCGTTCTAGAGACAAAATGCGTAAGCCGATTTTGATAATTTTAACGTCAATCGATTCGTCTTAATCTTGCGAGTGTCACTAAAGACATGACAGTAATCAAAATTCACCACAGCGACAACCAGACGCCATATTGTCAAAATGAAAAAAAAAAATGTCGGTGAACTATGTCATGTGGGGTATCGTTGAATAGGTATTTTAAAATCACCTTTAGGTTCCCTTTATCATTTTTCATTTTAAATAACAGTTTAGGATATATAACGATTTAAAGTTGTTTAGCGAAACAATAATTCTCTGAATAGTAACTAAAAAGTATCATCATCATCTAAAAAGTATGAAATAAAAAAAAAAATTAACGAAAACAAAAAACCCGACTGCTTTAAAAAAACTAAAAAGAAAGAAACAAGTCCAGTAGTTAAGAATTCACTCATTCACACTCACAGTCGGGGCCCGTTCAAATTATACCAATCAAATCTTCCCAACGGGCCCCGACTGTGAGTGTGAATGAGTGAATTCTTAACTACTGGACTTGTTTCTTTCTTTTTAGTTTTTTTAAAGCAGTCGGGTTTTTTGTTTTCGTTAAATATTTTTTTTATCTCTATAAGGTGTTGTAAGTTTGACGTGTATCGTAGCTCCGAAACGAATCAACCAATTTTGATGAGGTAGTTATTTTTTTTGTAAGCCTACGTGATTAAAATGGAAGTTACATTTATGAAGATCTGTTCAGGCATTTGATGATCACCAGCTTATGTTTTCGCTCCGCCACTGTACCAACACTGTCGTCAAAATTAAACTTGCTCAAAATACTCTTTAAAGCTATTGTCAAACAAACAGACAGGCGTGGCGAACGCGAAGTGAGCCATTTTTGTTTGTAATGTATGGAATTGTTTGAAGTCAGTCACATAGACTATCGGATCGCTTTCGCTTTTCTATGTGACTGGATTCAAATAATTCCATAAATAACAAAAAAAAGCCCTTCGGATCGCATTCGCTTCGTCTGTCTGTTTGACAATAGCTTAAATGAAATACTAGCGATAGAGGGAACATACACAGCCTTACTACAAAAACTTAAACATCTGTTGAACACTTGTCTAAAAAAAGTGTGACTGCAAAACGGACCTTATTTCAACGACATAGTCTGAGATGAGGGCAGATGGGACCACGTCTTTACGTGTGCAATGAACATACTAAGTACAAGCACAATTTGTGCAATAAAAACAATTGCAACACATAAACCCGTTAGAATCTGACGCTCAATCAGTTCAGTTTATTGTTGTAGTCTCAGCTTGTTTTTTGCCACAAATTCAGCCAGCATTGTGTGTTGTTTTGGATATTTTATAGAGGTACTAAAACTTGATGGCGAAGTTAGTAGATTTACTAGGTAATCTTCAATGCATTAGTTACTGTTTATTATAAAATAAATAATTACGTTTATAAAATTATCGATTCATTATACGTAACAGACCACGTTTACACAGTCATCTCTCCATGTTTGTGACAAGTTGACTGTTAAAACTTTTCTACTAGTAACTAATTTACACGTACTTCAAAAGTAAAATGGTTTGTAAAATATGAAGAATTATTTATGTGACGAATTGATTGTGTGACGAATTTTTAAATAACAAAATTCGTCACAACAAAACAACTCAAAAAACCTCAGTAATAATCTAATATCTTTAAACGAGCAATTCTTGTATTTATCTTTATTTATAATCAGGATCTCGGAAACGGCTCCAAGGATTTTCATGAAAGTTACAGATTAGGGGTTTTTCGGCTAAAGGAATCGGGAACAGGTCCCATGTTCGAGAAAAGCTCGGTTCCCAAGACATTTTAAAAACCGAGTGAAGCTCGGTCAACCAGATATTATTATTTTATGTTCTCTTCTGTTTAAAATATAACTTTATCTTTACATATAATAAAATCGTAGAGCTGTCATTCCTGTACATTGAATATTTTTTTCTTTTTGTATTTTTTTCGAGATAAGGGATCGATTCTGATGCCAAATCAACTTTTTTTTTCTTTCGAAATTTTTTATGTTTTTTTGATTTGATCTATCTCTTAAACTACTGTAAAGTTGTCGATCAAATTTTCCTCAAATATTCCTAATAATATGCTTCTGTTGATAGGCTATGTATCATTACGCTATTTTTCCTGGGAGATAAGCAATTTTAAATTTTGTTGTTTTTATCTGTTTGTTTTTAGTTGGAAGCTAAACCACTGGATATTATTTAGTCAATTTTTCCCCAAATATTCCTTAAACTGCTCTTCTATTAATTGGATATGTATAATTACGCTATTCCCTTTGGGGGATTAGCAATTTTATAATATGTTGATTTTCAGTCATTGTTGACATTTGTATAAGAACCGCTATTTGAAAATCACTGTCAGCGTACTAGCCAGTCTGGTTGGTATCCTGCTTGACTTTCGTGCAAGGGGTCTCTGGATCAAATCTCGCTGTTTCTTTTTTCACTTTTTGAGTTTTCTTATATTTTTTATTTCAATATTATTCGCGATTTTAAATTATTACTATTTTTTTTCAATAGTTTTTTAGGATATAAATCTACACTGATTTAAATTGTAGGTAGTAAGTTGGATATTTTTTTAAATTGTAATTGTTTCGAGGTGTGGAATTTTAAAGATTAGAAAAAATTGTGTTTATTTATGTTTTGAATTGGTGTTCAAACCAGTGCATAGATTCTGTTTTAAACGACGACAAGTTGTACTCATCGAGTCAGATAATTAGTTATTTTTTAAGTATCACGCGGAATGCAAGGGAGAAGAGCAATGCTATCGTACGTTCAATTTGTAGCGATACTGTAAATCAACCCAAAAATGATAGTCTAATGTTTAAAATAAACACGGTTCTTTGAAATTAATGTCACTCAAATAAGGACGTTTCCTGTGCAAACTATGTACCTAGATATAACATTATTGATCTAAACTAATAATAAAAATGCAAGTATGTTTGTTTTTTACCTTTTCACGCATTACTACCTACTGAATCGATCGTCCCAAAATTTAGCATAATTATACGTTGTCAGGAGTATAGACACGGATATAAGGTATCTTACATCCCGAATAACAGAAGAGAGCTGTTGCCGAGAAAACAATTACGTTCATATTCCAGATGGCGCCACACGATCCGTATTGTTTCTCAAATTCTAAAATAACGCAAGCGAAGCCGCGGGCAAACACTAGTATTATATAAAATTCTGTTTAATCTAGAACTCAATTAAGGAAATTTCGCGTCAGCACCATCTGTTGTTGTCTTCAAGCCGTTCCTTTTGAAAGCAACAGCAGCTTTCTTCGAAACAGTATGAAACATTTCCTCCCTCCATTCTTTACTGAAACTGCAATTTATTTTCACATTGTTCTCAGAATCTTTGTTCGTTCAACGTAGACAACGTACATATATATCTTATTCTGGATGTCTATTTGACAATAAGACTTGAAATGGCAAGAATAAGTTGCAATTTCTCCTGTGAAGAACATGATAGTTATTTGGTTTGAGAAAGGAGATTTGTTAGCAGAATAATTATATTTAAACTGAATATGCTTGTTCTGCAATTGTTATAAAATTATTATTCTATTGACTCATGTCGATAAAGGAGAGCAGTGGTGGCCCAGTGGTCATGGTCCTGACTTACGAGTTGCTGGTCGTGGGTTCGAAAAAAAAAATGCGCCTAGCTGGGCAGGCGCATTTTTTTTTTTTAGCCTGCTCTGCCCCACTCCTGGGCAAAGGCCTCCCTCCACTTCTTCCATCCTTCTCGACACTGTGCCTCCTCCTTCCAATTCGGGCAGAATTTGTCTAGTTCGTCCCGCCATCTCCTGCGTGTTCTGCCGCGGCCTCGCTTCACTAATCACGAGGCGCATTACTTTGTGTAATTTATTTCATCACCACTGCTCTCAAAACGGTGAAGGAACACATCGTGAGGAAACCGGCATGTGCTAGAACGAAAAATTCGAAGACATGTGACAATGCCAACCCAAACTGGGCTCGCGTGGTGGATTATGGTCCCCTCCCTCTCACAGAGAGGAGGCCTGTGTCCCAGCAGTGGGAACATTAAAGGCTGATGATGATGTCGATGAAAATAGGTATGACGACCTTATTACCCTATAATCTATAGTCAAAAACATTATTGTTACATTCATCAATCCGCATACTATTAACAAGATAAGTAATAAACTAAAAGTTTTTTATACGCTGTAGTAAAGGAAATTCATCAAAGTATCGGTCACGACATAGTAGGTTAGATCTAGTAATTAACTTCCAAAGAGATGACAGAAGCTGTTGTTAAATGATTTTACGACCCAATGTAGGCCTATTTTATTGAACCGCTACGTCAATGGACACAGAAGTTCAGTCTACACGGATGGACACAGTAGGGTCAGTCCAACGCCACGTTTGTAGAAATATTTACAGCTTGGCCGTCTTGAAACGAAAGTAATCTTTTTTTTAACCGACTTCAAAAAAAGGAGGAGGTTATCAATTCGACTGTATTTTTTTTTTATGTTTGTTACCTCATAACTTGCGACTGGGTGAACCGATTTTCATGATTCTTTTTTTAATCGAAAGCTGGTGCTTCCCGTGTGGTCCCATTGCCACCATTTCAGGATCTGATGATTGGAACTTGGAGAAATCGAGGGCAACCCTCAAATTTTATTAGCTGACACATAGTTTTTTGCATATCTTATGAAGTAATTCAAGTACTTGCGTTTGGAAATCATCATCTCATGTAGCTGAGCTGATGATGGAAGGTACAACTCCTCAAGTAAGAAAATTATGTTTGTATTCGCATATCTCCGGAACTACAAGTCCGATTTAAGTAATTCTTTTTTTGTTGTACTAGGTATCATCCAACTTAGGGAATACTGCAAATTTCATCAAAATCGGTTCAGTAGTTTTTGAGTTAGGGAACGAATGAAAGAGATGTTAACGATATTATTACCGATGCTACGGATTACAAAATTCTAGTGCACATCTAAGAAAATGATGTATTTGACAAGAATTTTGGTTGAATATTTAAACTAAAAAGAGTAAAATAAAAACTTTTTAAAAAAAAATGTGACCGCCTTCAAAAACAACCACAAAAAAGGGTAAAATAACCTACAAAACTTTTCTTTCGGAAGTCGGTGGCAAAAGAGACAATGAAATTAATAAAAAAAGTCACCGCCTTCCGAAAGAAAAGTTTTGTAGGTTATTTTACCCTTTTTTGTGGTTGTTTTTGAAGGCGGTCACATTTTTTTTGAAAAAGTTTTTTTTGCTCACAACGTTTAAAAATCTTTGACATTTTACAAAGAAAAAAAAGAACGCAGGTGTTAGATTTATTATTGTGCCATAAAACTAACGTGATAAGTGAAAAAAAAATCATTGAAAGTGCTGGTAGCTAGAGCACAGTGGCGACTTCCGGTTTTCTACTCTTATTTGCCAAGCTGTAAAACAATTGCAACGTTACACTGCTCAGGAAAATAGAGGCAATTGAAGGCACAGGGTTTATTTATCTTGGTAAAATCATCAAATGAGTCCTCGCATGAGTCCTCTTACCCAGGGCGGGGTGGGAGAGACTGTCAGACTTGTACTGACTAAAATCCACGGTGAACCTTCAATAGCCCTTTACGTTCCAGGGTAACGTTTACCAGATGATTGTAAAATAAAAACGCGGCCGTACATAAAAATCAAACAAAAGGATTTTATTGTTTCAAACTGAACTTTTGTTTTATTTTTTCGAGGCAGACGTCAGGACGAAGGTTTAATTAGAAGTCTGTTTTTTTTTGTTTTTTTTTTCAACTGAATTGCCGTCCTAAATTTTTACTTAATTAGATTTATTTTTACTCATTTCTCCTGCGGGTTTGTTTATAGTTTGCTAGAATTTTACTCTTCGTGAAAAGCCAAGACGTACTTTGAAGTGTTGTTCTTAATGAGAATTTTAAGAGAAATTCGCTTTGGTACCTACTCTTAAGTTCTCTTTCAAACAATTTACCTGGAATACTAAAAAGCTGTTTTTCGCACCGCGATGTTTGAAAGTTTTTAGAACACCAGTTATTGAAAAAGATGTAGTGAGAAATAGTTAAATACGAGTACCTCTGAATTTCAAAGATCTTCCATGGAAAGAAAAAATTTAACAGCGAACAGGATTTGAACTTGCGACCGCTGAATTCAGCACCTAGGGTGAACTCATCGAATTCTGTGACTTGCTTGATTATAAGATAGATACTACCATATGCATCAGTAAAGTTCAAATGCGTCTGTTTTGGGGAGGCTCGAGTGAGCGATATAATGACAGCTAACCGTTAGTTATTCAGGTATTTCAAGAAACTCATTTCACTCGTACAGGCCCATGATAATGCTGAAACAAAAATATCACTGAACTAGGCGAGTCAAAGAATTCGTTGAGTTTGCTATACATCCGACGCACTTTTAAACCGAACCACCGAGGTTCGTGCCTACAGCGTTGGTCACTCCAGTTATAACGTCCCACGGTGACTTTCACTTACCAGATAGAGCTGGGACTCCTGGCCACAAATGGAACACAGCAAAAACCGTTTGGCACCGGATTCTGACAGGATGGTGGTCGCGAGGAGGGTGGTCCTTCTGATGAGGCCCTACAACCTCCATTTGGATCGCTCAACCGTCACCGCAGGTTACAGGCGGCCTGGAGTGCCGCGTCCCGGAGCAAACTTCGACTGCGTAAAAACTAATTTTTAAAAAATGTGTGATAAAATTAACTTAAATAAAAACTAAAAAGAAATTAACAAGCCCAATAGTTTAGAATTCACTCATTCACACTAACAGTCGGGGCCCTTTGGGAAGATTTGATAGTTAAATTTGAATGGGCAAAAAGTCTCTAGAACACAATATAGAAACAAACATACATACATACATACACAGACTGATAAACACATTACCCTCCTTTGGGTTACGCAGTCGGAAAAAAAGATCAATCCATTTTCGTATGCACATTATTGCACATGTCGCCGAGACCGGCCCAAAGAGAGGCGGCCGCGGCAGGACGATCTAGACGCGTACCTCGATGGCTGGTTTGAAGTAGCACTAGGAAAGAGCACTTGAAAGGATATGTGGAAGCCTTTGCCCAGCAGTGGGACATAAACGGCTATTAGAAAAAAAAATGTCGTTACGAATCTATTTATATAAAAAATCAATGCAACTTTTCGTTGTAATATTTTAACTCAAGAACGGGCTCACCTATCCAAACCAAATATGAGTATTTAGGTTTTGTTCGGGCTGTTTAGTAGATTGTTTATGCGAAGTTTGCACAAAAACGGTCCGGGGTCAGCTAATAAATTCAGAGACTACTTCAGTATTTGAGTTAGTATTTTTTAGACGGTACTATTAACACAATGGATGAGCGATTGAGTTGTTTCTCGAACGGAAAAAAAAATTGTATGATCTACAAGTTACTGTTTCGGATCTGGGTGAAACTCATAATTCACATACACAAACGTGTATGTGAATTGTGAGTTTAAATGTTAGCAAACGCACCCATATTACTGGATACATTTCTAGTGTGTGGTAACAATTTAAAAGAAAAATGCCCACTTTTGCAAACTACGTGTTAAAATTATTTTTATTAAGTTAAATATAATATAATATACCTAATATTCCACAATTTTTTGCCAGGGTCAGGGGACTGACATCATGAGCCCTTTATGTTCCGGGGTCACCGTAATGAGATAAGTCCCGCGACTCGGGCAGGCTCTGGCCCTCTCGAGGGGGGCTCTTTGAGGCGCATGTGGAACACAACGCTCCGTCGACCCGGGCATGGTCCACTCTGGGCTTAAGAATTCATTTGATTTTTACACCACGTAAAAAATGAAATTTTACGCCAGATTGATCTGCTTATTACTTTTCAGAAAATGTGAAATACTATTAGATTTTCATTAAGTCCAATAATTGCTTTGCTATGTAATAAAAGTGAGAAAACAAAATTAAAGGTCAAATTCCTTATAAAGCCTAGGGTTCCATACATACAATTTATAGACCAATAAAAAATGAGCAAACGCTGTAATGTCTAGACTAGCCATTTAATGGAAAAGTTTAGTACCATGTCACTTTACAGTTTTGTTTTGATAGATGATAAAAGGTAATTAAGTATAAAATATCGTGCTGGATTTTCGTGATATTTTAAAATAAACAACAGACTTCTTGTAAAACGTGGTGTGACTTTTATTGTTGACAGTTCAGTTACCATAGATTTACTTCATAGACTACATGACGTTCATTTTGACATAAGAGTTCCACAGATTAAAATACTCATTACATTTTACCCGGGATATTTAAATGTTATTATTTCATGCTTTTATTAAAAGCAACTCTATATAAAGAAGCCAAACCAGGGAATGCAAGATCTATCAAAAAAATAAAATTGGTCATTAGTGATTTTTTCTGATAAAGAACCAAACTAAATACTGAAGCGACACACATACGTTATGGAGAAAAAAGGAACTAATATATTATGGTGATCAAACAATGGGCGTACATTTTTACAGTAATAACTCACGAGGTACCATTTAGTACTCTTACAGGAATAACTTTCATTTGAAAGTCATTCCTGTAAATACATTTTCAAGCCGTTGTTCGCCCACAACTTTCTACTAAGTTTCATTCTTTCTTTTTCTTTCTTTCCATTTGTTTTTGAAAATGACATCTTTTCCATCGCTTCAGATGCGTAAATGAAAGTGTAAAGCTACTGTCAAACAGACAGGCGTGGCGAACGCGAAGCAATTTAATTTGTAATGTATGCAATTGTTTGAAGCCAGTCACATTATGAGTAGACTATCGGATCGCTTTCGCTTTTCTATGTGACTGTATTCAAACAATTCCATACATTACAAATAAAAACACTTTCGACCATATTCACCTCGCCTGTCTGTTTGACAATAGCTTAAGACAATCGTCTACCGAGCGCTCGTCCATACTAAAAAAGAAAACGTTTTCCTGCCCCTAAATGTTATAATTATCTCAATGATTTTTAGGGTTCCGTAGTCAACAAGGAACCCTTATTTAGAATGCTTCTGACACAGTAACAAACTAGGTTTATAGGTTACCATTTTTTCAAAATGAATAATAGTTTGAAAGTTACAGGCGCCTAAGAATTACTTTTGAAAAAAAGAAAACCTATAAACCTAGTTTTTTATTGTGTCAGAAACATTCCAAAAAATCATTGAGATAGGATGACATTTAGGGACAGTAAAACGTTTTCTCTTTTAGTATGGACGAGCGCATACTAAATCACAAAAGCAGACAAAATATTCAAAATGTCAGTCTACATCAGTAGATTAACGTTGTCAAAAATAATCGAGATTATGGCTCAAATGATAGGCATATCGTAAATCAATTTACGTAGATCGTTAACGCCGAAAGCACTTTATGAAATAGTATGATTGGCATATTTGCTAAGTCAGCCTGAAATAGGTAGGCTCAAATATTATACAGAGAAAATCAAGTTAGGAATGCGTGTTATGAATACGAGTATGTAGGCAAAAACTGACGTTTATCTCGGAAAAGAATTTGTCAAAGTTATTGCCGTTTCATTTTGGGAGAAAAATAAACGTAAATGAACACTTCTGGAACAATCTAGGCAGTCATTTGTATCCTTTCTTTTTTGAGTTGGTCTTGCAGCATTAAGTTAATAAATAAAACAAGTTCTCCCGCCCTTTTTTTTTTTTTTTAGCGTGGTAAAATCATCAAATGAGTCCTCTAACCCCGGGCAGGGCGGGAGGGACTGTCAGACTTCTACTGACTAAAATCCACGGTGTCCTTCATAGCCTGTTATGTTCCGGGGTCACGGTAAGGGAATAATCCCGCGACCCCGGCAGGCTTTGGCCCTCTGAAAGGGGGGCCCCGTCATTAAGTTCTCCCGCCCTGGGGCCGGCGCGGGCCGGTTATCATACGCACCGGCACTACGCCGGCGCTGACGCTGATGCCGGTGCCGTTTCGGCTAATGGAAAAACGCCTATTGGATAGACTTTTAGTCTAACGAGATGCATGCTTGTTGTCTAACTAGATGTCCATGTAAATTCCGAATATCGGTATTTACACAGAGCGGCTGCCTATCCGGACTAAACCGTCCAATCCTATTAAATTTAATACTAGTACTGTCATGGCAACATAGAGTTTTATTTCTTCTTTCTTTCCTTTTTAAAAAGCTTTGCCCCTCACTTGGAACTTCTTCTGTATCGTGGGTGTGTTTACAAACATAGAAACTCACATACACATATACCCAGACCCGATGTCGAAAGTTTTTACTCTCTTACACTATGGCCCGTATTACAGAACGTCACTCAATACTCAAGTTCAGGTGGCCTACCATGAATTCTTAACGCAATCTAGTTTAGGCTGTAGGAAAGAGGTGGCGCTAGAGGACTTGTATAGCTCTGTCTTTTTCCCACAGCTTAAACTGGATCGCGTCAAGAACTCGTAGTAAGGCCTCAGTGCTTGAGTTTCGTTCTGTAATACGGGCCTTTGTTTGACAAGTCGCTGTCTCCACTCAAGGACACGTCTACTCCAGTGGTTATATGTCCTGTAAATTATCTATGTCAATTTGGTAGTCTAAATACAAAGCCAAAATGGATTGTGCCACATCATCATCATCAGCGTTTCACACATAAGAAGTCCACAGCTGGACATAGCACACCTCCCCAATCTGGACCAGCTTGCATCTACCACGGTCCTGCGGTTTTATGGTATTGTGTTGATTATAGTTTAAATAATAATTAGGTATGCACACGCAGAGAAATGTCTGGCTACCTATACGAGAACTTCTGTATAATATAATACTTTACAACATTTCTTGTAATAAATAGTAAGTCCTTGTTATCTCTCGGGCACGCCGCAATTGCGGCGGTAAGACCCCTCTTTGCGGAGTGGCTGGAGAGAAGTCATGGCGTCCTGACCTACCGCTTGACGCAGGTCCTCACCGGACACGAAAGTTTCTGGAGGTACCTGTGTCTGATGCGAAAGGAGGAGACGCCTGGGTGTCACCACTGCGAAGATCGCCCGGAGGACACGGTGGAGCATACGGTGCAAGACTGCCCAGCTTGGGCAGAGCACCGACGTGTCCTCACGGCTGCGATAGGCGGAGACCTCTCGCGCCCGGCATTGGTTGCGGCCATGCTGCGGGGCGAGACGGAGTGGGAAGCGGTCAGCTCCTTCTGCGAGGCAGTTATGCTCGTGAAGGAGGAGGCGGGCCGCGAGCGAGAGAGGACAGCGTCCTCCCTCCGCCCCAGCCGCAGTGGTAGGCGCCCACGGCGACGGACGTCGCTTGATGATCTCCGGCCACCGTAGGCGCGGGCATGCGGGCAGCGAGTAAAGGGCAACTCGCTGCCCGACCAAGGACCATGCCCGGGTCGACGGCGCGTTGTGTCCCACGCGCGCCTCAAAGAGCGTCAGCATAATGACGGGCCCCCCCTCTCAGAGGGCCAAAGCCTGCCGGGGTCGCGGGGTTATTCCCTTACCGTGACCCCGGAACATAACAGGCTATGAAGGACACCGTGGATTTTAGTCATTAGAAGTCTGACAGTACCTAGGGGTTGGAGGACTCATTTGATGATTTTACCACGCTAAAAAGAAATAAACGTCCTTGTTATCTCTGCTACTTACTTAGTATGTATTATTAGAAATGTTGTAAAGTCAACTAGTGAGTCTTGCTACACGGTTGCAACCGAAGTTCTCGCATACATTTCTCTGCGTGTATCATGCACAATAAGTAATTAAAAAAAACGTCCAATTTACATGGAATTTACAAAGTCGATATGATATGATATGATATGATATGATATGATGTTATGATGTTTATTTATGCAAGTAGGTTATATCAACACTTTTACACGTCTTTTCATAAAACTAGGAGGGGCCGGTGTTTCGTACCTGACTACTCTGAGAAGAAACATCCGAAACAAACTCAGAGGTCACAGTCTCTTTTAAAGTCCAGACATCATAAATGTAGAACAATAATTATACGAGGACCATGCAGGCAATGTCTATCCGCAAGTCTATCCGTAAACCCGCAAAATAATTGAACCGAGCTGAGTAAAAGCAGCTTTAAACCACAAATGACATCAATACGGGACGAAAAGCCGACTACGTGACGAGTGTGCAAGAGTTCTTATTCAAAAACTGCACATGCTCTGAACATTCATAAGTACAAGTGTACTGAAAATTCGTTGCACCTGAATACACCATGTTCTAGCGAGATATTTCTTTATGTCATGACACGTAGGGTTCGTTTTTAAGCAAAAGGATGGTTGATGGCTTTTTTATGTAGGTACCTAATGAGTTTTCCCAAAAGAAATTCCCCCCCTATAATACTCGTATTTCTAAAATTATGGGGGAAGATACCCAGAGGAGGACGTCATAGGCAGTTTGCTAGTGTCACAAAAAATAAAACACATGTTTTCAAAATATTTTTTTGTTTTATTTCTTCATAATTTCTTCTTAATTAATTAATCAGCATCTTTCTCGTTTATATACGTGCCAATCTGGAAAAAAATAAATAACTGGTTTATTTATATCATAGTTTTGATTTCAGAGGGAAATTGGTGATTCAATATTTTGTGAAAGCATCCACGATACAAGAAAATACCAAGAGATGGCCAGCGGTAAAAAAAATTGCCATCTATTTCATTGAAAATGCTGTTAAAACGCTTCCACAAAATTGTGGTTGGAAATTCCGATACGTGAATAAACTACTCACGTTAGAAAAGAATTAAGAAAACGTTTTTGTTATTTTGTACGCTCTCACATAAATAAATTCATATTTATTATATGAAAACAAGCGACATTGAATATTTTTAATTTTAAAATAGAAAAGAGTAGAGTCAGCATATACTGGTAAATAAATAAATAGGTCGAGGAGGCAGTTGCTTACACATTTTTATTAAAATTAAATAAAGTTTCGGTACTGAAAAAAGGGTAGGATTAGTAATAAATGTTCTTTGTTCAATCTGAATTCCTTTGGCACCCAGCCAGGCATAAAGGTAGGCTGAAATACAGCCATTTTTGACTGCGAAATTATGTATAACTGCCAGATAGGTACTTTAATCCTTATATTTTTCTGGCTGGTTGCCAGCCGCCGTAGCATTCACTTTAATGACTGGCCTTGCAGGTCTACTTAATTTTGTTCTTTTGTTTTTATTAGAGCCACAATTTATTTTTTATTTGAGATTAATTATCTTTAATTGTAATTATTAGCTTCATTATTTAAAGTTTAAATGTACAACAGAGGACTTCGGGCAAAAGGTTGTTGGTTTATAAGAAAAACGGTACTTTACCCTTGTAATGTAATCTTAGAAAACCCTTTTATCTTTACTGTACGATACAATACATCCTTTTTTTACATAAACTTTAATATTAGATTTATTATAGAATTTAACAAAGGAAGCACTCTAAATTATCATTATCCTAAATAAATAAAATAAATTTTCCTTCTTAAATTACCTTTCCTTATTATATTATTTGGCAGGGGGCTCAGCAAACTTAAGTTTACATGTGAATGCTTTAAATGTTAATTGTCTAAATAAATTACTTTTATCTACTCTCATAACGTAGAATTCGAAATACAAAACTCAAAACGAGTTTTTAAAGACGTACTTTATACCATAGAGTATCGAAATGAAATTAGAAAAATAAATTGTAACACTATTTCTCTAAGCGCTCATGTACACGACGCCGCCGCCGCGCCGCCGCCGCGCCGCCGCCGCGCCGCTACCGCGCCTCTAGGCTGTGTATACGGTCGCTACCGCGCCGCCGCCGCTCCGCTGCCGCGCCGCCGCCGCTCCGCCGCCGCGCCGCCTCCGCGCCGCCACCGCGATGCCATTCGCTAGTGTTTTATTTATCTAACAAAGGAGATGTCTCATTGCGGCCATATAATGTTTTTTTTTTTGATAATTCAAGGATAACTTCTTCGTTTATGAATCGGTTTCGATGATTCTTTTTTTGTTGGAAAGAAGGTATTTCAAAGTCGGTCCCATGATATGGAGATTAGGGTTTGATGATGAAAGACCAGAGAAATCGAGTGGAGCTAAATAGTAAGAAATATCTTCTTTCCAACAAAAAAAGAATCATCAAAACCGGTTCATGAACAAAGAAGTTATCCGCGAATAAACATTAAAAAAAACATTATGGCTGAAATGAGAAACCTCCTTTTTCAGATAAATAAAACACTAGCGAATTGGATCGCGGTGCCAGCGCGGCGGCGGCGCGGAGGCGGAGCGGCGGCGGCGCGGCGGCGGCGCGGTAGCGACCGTGTACACAGCCTAGAGGCGCGGTGGCGGAGCGGCGGCGGCGCGGCGGCGGCGTCGTGTACATGAGCCCTCATAATGTTATATTTTTTTTTCATTATGGTACTGATTACAGATCATAGATACATCTATTTAATTTTTTATCTGTGACTGGGTGCGCTTTGAAAAGAAAGCTTCATTGAAATTTTTAAAAATGAACACTTTAGATTGACACAGTTTATAACCAAATCATTTATCATTTAAACTGTGACAGTCTTTTCATCTTTTATTTAATATGTTCTTGTTCAATGAGAGTAGATAAAGTAGTGAAACTGTTCATAACTAGGTATTATACACTCGTGTGACACTACTAACACTCGTGTATAATACCCCCTCCTTATGTACCAGTTGCATAAACTACTATTATGTAGATACGAGTATATTAATAAAAGTAATAAGGTCCGAAAATAAAATCTAACGACTTATTGAAAAGATCTCGTGATAGTCATACAGCCAGGCACCGCGGCGCGGGCGAGTGCGAGCACCTGTCGCTTTTTGTTTTTAATTAAATTGGCCCAGCATAAGGTCCGCTTGAGGGAAAGCGGATACCGCAGCCCATGGCCGATCCAGCTGGAACTTTTTCACGCCCTTTTGCGTCGTCACAATATTAACCGCCTTACTATCAAAAGGGTTAAACATTAATTGTTGAACACTTGTCCAAAAGAACTGTCAACGTCAAAATGACATATACGTTGAATTACACTTTTTTTAGACTAGCGTTCAACAGCTGTTTACATTTTAGTTGTAAAGTGAGGCTTTTAATGTACCTAAGTTTTTTTTTTTTTAATATTTTGCTTTCTTTGTTTAAATTGTGTGTACTTATGGCATGTGTCAATAAATGTTTTTCTTTCGTCATTGGCACAAAAAAAAAACATAAAGCAATTAATTAAAACCTATGAAAAACGTAAAAGCAATCAAGTATACATCTTGCTCTTCACAACAATTTAAAAATACATTTATTCTGGTGGCTAAATTAATAAACATGTTATTTTCATAACAACAAACCATAATGAAATACAATGAAAGCCAATTTATGAAAAACATAGCAGCCTGAGGGAAGAGCCTCATTTAAAACATGTTCAGTGAATTCCGAAATTATATTACATTACTGTCATAATATAATTTTGTTTTTGCTTTTTAGCTTCCCTCAAGAAGAATTGACAGTTTATATGTTTGAATGCCATCAAGCTCGCTTTTGACAACTATCTCGTCTCACGGTAAGCGAAAATGCTGTCTAAGGTAACATTCGTCCAAGCGTTAAATTGTCCACATGTCATAATAACCTGATGTTATATATCTATTTTGTTAAAATGCAATTTTGCAAAAATCAACAATTGTTAGAATGTCCAAATGTCATATTGTAAGTGATTCAAAATGCTAGGTATTGTGATAAAACGACGCCTCAATTTTTTTTTGTCGGTTGATGATAGAACAAACTTAGTTTTTTTTTATTCCATAGCCCTTTACGTTCCAATATCGTTAAACAAATTAATTTGTTGATACGAAATCATTTTTACTTTATGTCATATGGACATTTTGTCAGTTGATTTTTATAACAAAATTTTTGACTTTTTAACATAATGAAATGTGGACAATTTAACACTTGGACGATTATTACCATAATTCGAAAATGCAAACGACGGTAAAGCACGCTTGCTTTGAAGTAACCTATTCTCTATTTACTTGAAGACCGCTAGTAGCTATCAGGAAACTCAATTTGCCAATAGTCATACATCTATTCAATTGCAACCATCATTGAGTACAACTCATCATCATCTGTAAAGCCTTTTCCCAACTAAATTGGGGTCGGTTTCCAGTCAAACCAGATATAGCTGGATATTAGTATTTTACATGGAGCGACTGCCTATCGGACCTCCACAACCCATTAACCGGGCAAACCGATACCCCATGGTAAGACTGATTTTCAGACTTTTCAGCTTCTGAATCACAGTAATGACTGTCAAAGATTTACAAATGACAGCTGGGACAAACAGCTTTACGTGCTTAAAGATGGTCACCCATCCACAGACCCATACCAATACTCAATTATCGATAATAATAAATAATAATAACATTCCACAACTATCACACAACGCCATCTAGTCCCAAGCTAAGCAAAGCTAGTGTTATGGGTACTAGACAACTGATAAACATACCTATTTATATTTCTAAACTAGCTGTTGCCAGCGGCTTCACCCGCTACTACTCGAAAGTTATCCCACGGGAACATAAAATCGGGACAAAAACTATCCTATGTGTTAATCCAGATTATAAACTATGTGTGTACCAAATTTTTGCCAAATCCGTTCAGTGGTTTTTGCGTGAAAGAGTAACAAACATCCATACATCCATACTTACAAACTTTCGCCTTTATAATAGTAGTAGGATACATAATATTATAGATAATTATCGATGTCATAAGCGATTTATCTAACGAATGTACACTCTCTCTTGAGTTTCTAAGTGACGAAAAGAATCCAATTTCTTCAACTCACTATAAAAACGATAAAGTGAGCTACTTTAATCAATTTAATTTTGTTTAATATTCTATCCGAGAAAGAGTAATAATTTAAACTATCTAACTTTGGTACTTAAACTAAAGACTAATTTTTCAGCCACATTCCTTAACGCGATTGCTTTGACATTTAACCACGGTTAATATTGATGCCAAAAGTTTCTTTGAGGCAAAATGTTGGTAGTTTTTGGTTTCAAAACATAATAAGAGGGTTTCATGGAAAAGCACATTTATTACCTCATCATCTGCCTAGCCTTTTGCCAACAATAATTTAATTATTAGGGTCGGTTTCCGGTCGAACCAGATGTAGCTGAATATAAGTGTTTTACATGGAGCGACTGCACATCGAACCTCCACAACCCAGTTCCTGGGTAATACGATACCTACCTTATGGTAAGACTGGTTGTCAGACTTTTATCTAACAGCAACGACTGTCAAAGAAAAGGCGTTAAGGCCTCTATCCCCTGCATGGTGATATGGCGTTGCTCTGCCTATGCGGGTAGATCTCCACCGTGTCCTCCAGGCTATGCTCACATTGGAAACATCCAGGCGTTTCCCTTCTCCAAAATCGCAAGTCGCTTGAGTTGTGGTCACGCGATTAGAAAAAAAGAAAATTAACCTACGAGTATAAAATTTCTCAGATCGAAATTAATCGTTGCCACTCAACAGTAAAACAATCTTTAGTAATTTTTATCGTCCTTTCAAAAGCAATATTGGGCCATTATTTCACACTTTCGCCCATTTTCGTCTAGACTTGGCCATTACATTTTATTGTTACGACTATTAGAATAACTGAATTGTCACATTTATCATATTTATCTGGTGACAGAGTTCTGTTAGTGGCAATTTAAAATTCATTACTCTGAAGTACTTTAAGAATTCTTGAGAGAGAAATAAAATCGTTGGTACATAATTATAGAAAAATATTGAGGACCTAAATCACATCTGTTTTTTTTTTGAGGTTTTTCTCCCGTTTTTCGTATCGTAGAACACGTATACGACGCACGCCGGTGATAAGATATTGAGTTCAATATTTTACAAATATTAAACGCATTAACGCATGCGTAGCGAATTTTCAAAAAATTTCTTTGGAAAGAAAAATTCGAACCGCGGACAGGATTCGAACCTGCGACCTTCGGATTCGCCATCTATTAAAGAAAAGCGCCAAACGTCACCATGAGACGTTAGAAATGGAATGTAGAATACGCCGTGGCGGTTACGATCCTCGGTGGCTCGGTTAGAAATGAGCGTCGGATGCACTGAATCCGATAGTTGGAATCCTGTCCGCGGTTAGAATTTTTCTTTCCAAAGAAAACCTTTGATAATGAGTTCGACTTATAAACTAACGTTTTTCCGTACCAACACCATTCCGAACATTGGCATATAATACCGTGCAATAAAAGGTCGAAAAATAAATTGAAAACGCAGATTTAAGAGTCCATTCTTGTGTTCCTGTAAAGGGGCACTTCTTTTTATTATTTATCTTACCCATAAATAGTAATTTACTGAATGTAAATTACAGCACACGTAACTAGTCAAGGTGGAGATTCATAAAAAAAAAGTTGTGTTATCTATCCCAATTTCATTATACAATTAAAATATTTTACAGCTGTTTGATTTTGTAGGAAGAAATCAGGAGATGAGGTTTGTATGGGCTGTAAAGCCACAAGAAAACTCCTTAAATATTTCTTCCTAAAATATGAAAACATCAATGTTCATTAAAACTTTTGAAAGTGAACTTGAAGAGTCTGTTCGGGATTTTAGATTAAGGTTTTACTTAATTAGTATTGGTTTTAAGAATAATATTGATATTCGGAACCTCTTAGCGGCGAAATCAAATCAGTTTAGAAGTCAATTTAAATAATTCTGCTAAGTAATTACTCCGGTAAATTATTCTCTTAACTAATATTATTATATAAAAGTGAGTTTGTTCAGTTGTCTGATTGTTACTGACACTTCCACGCTGAAACCGCTGTACTAATTTTGATGAATATTGTTACAGATATAGAAGGGACCTTTTTAGACTTCACGTATATTTCCAGCCACTGTCCTTTAATAATTTGTTAGCTACCAAAACCAATAAGCCTTTATTTATTTTAAAATAATTTAACGTATACTGAGATTCAGCTGCATCCAGATCGACAGACTTAGATAAGCGTAGCCTTGAAGAACAACTTGTACGCTACGCTACGATCTACGCTGCGAGTTACACTACGAACCACGCTACGAACTATACTACGAACTGCGCTACGAGGAACGCAACGAGTTACGCTACGAACTATACTACGAACTGCGCTACGAGGAACGCTGCGAGTTACACTACGAACCACGCTACGAACTATACTACGAACTGCGCTACGAGGAACGCTACGAGTTACGCTACGAGCTACGCTACGAACTATACTACGAACTGCGCTACGAGGAACGCTGCGAGTTACACTACGAACCACGCTACGAACTATACTACGAACTGCGCTACGAGGAACGCTACGAGTTACACTACGAACTACGTTACGAACTATACTACGAACTGCGCTACGAGGAACGCTACGAGTTACATTACGAACCACGCTACGAACTATACTACGAACTGCGCTACGAGGAACGCTACGAACTATACTACGAACTGCGCTACGAGGAACGCTACGAGCTATACTACGAGCTACGCTACGAGCTCCGCTACGAGCTACGCTACGAGCTACGCTACGAGCTACGCTACGAGCTACGCTACGAGCTACGCTACGAGCTACGCTACGAGCTACGCTACGAGCTACGCTACGAGCTACGCCACGAGCTACGCTACGATATACGCTACGAGCTACGCTACGAGCTACGCTACGAGCTTCGCTACGAGCTACGCTACGAGCTACGCTACGAGCTACGCTACGAGCTACGCTACGAGCTACGGTACAAGCTACGCTGCTTCTCAACTTTTTTCGAGTATTCAGTAACCAATCAGACAGCTGTCAAAAACAAAGGAATGGTCGATTAGGTTTGAGATTCAATATTAATTTCGGACGCTAGTGTGACGACCTTAAGAGCGCCCTTCCCCATCCGACGAACGACAACGCGAGCATGGTCAAAAAGCTTGTTGTTTCATCCAGAACAAGAGGCAAACCCGTCCCCGCTCGACTCGTCCCCCGCTTACCTCTTACCACCACATGGCTAACAAGCAAGTGAGAACGCGACAACATTAAAAGGAAAATAGTGTGCGGAAGTTTCATAAAACTTGTTCCAAGAAATACGTGTTTTTTCGTAAGTCTTACAAGATAATGAAAAAAAAGTTTTGCATTTAGAAACTCCATCACATTTGCAAGGTTTCTATGCAAATATTTCTTTCCGGTTACAATTAATGAGTACATTATAAACGCCCAAACATCATGTAAAACTTGTGCAAAAAAGCTGATTTTTGGAGGTTTGTACTGAATTTGTTTCTTAAAATTTTGATTTCGCGTTTTGATAGAAACCTAGATATAGTGCACAAGATGCCTATTAGTTCAAAAGTTTGAAAGAAATATCTGTTACAACGCCATAATCACGTACGAGCGTTTGTATGAAAAGATAGACGGGTTGGCCGCCCTTAATACTAAAGCTGAATACCGGTATATTCAGGTTTAGTAGATACAGAAGTATAGTAGCTGCTGAAAATACAGTTTACGTGTCAGTGTGAACACAGCATAACTTTGCAATATGTTGTTGTGTCATAAATTCTTTTTAACGTTCAGTTCCTGATCCTATTTGAAATAAATTCATATTTGTTTGAAGGGTATATATAAGGGTAAAGTATCATCGTTACAAATGTAAAATTATATATATTTTGATAATCTCTGAATATATAGATACAGCGGGCCTGCTTGAACGGGTTTTGTCATTAGGATTGATTATGTTTCGGGCCTATAAAAACACTTTATGACCTACTTTGCGAAAATTGCTTTTTAACTTCCTGTAAAAATTGGACGTCAAGACAAAGGACGGTAGAAGAGGTTTTCTCTTATCGTGGTTGCGGTTACAAACATACTTACTCACTGTATACAATTAAATACTCAGTACCCTTAGCACGAGTTTTCACTATTTTACTATACAGCGTCTTTCCAGTATTTACAACGTTCCTGTTATGAACGTGTTACGTTCCGTATGAAAAAGTGGAACAGGGCCTCTGGTGTGCGAAGAAGGCACTATATTTTTCCTTGAAAATTGACAATTTGATATTGTCAAAGTTCTAGTTTACTTTACGCCTCAAATACTGAAAACTCGTGCTAAGGGTACTAATCCAACGCAACTAATATTCCTTGCGGGATTCAAACCCACAACACGCATTGCAGCAGTTAATCTCTCAGCCTGTATGTGATCGGATTTCGATAAACTTTTTACGTAAATTATAAGTTACTCTGTTAAACATTATATTGTTAATGAAACTTACTCTTCCAAGTATTACAATTTTCGTATTGCATTTCACAGTAATTTGCGAAGTTTTTAAAGTCGCCAGCGTAGCTTCGAGCGCAGATTTGTTGTACTCTGAAAAAAAAATAGAGTGAAATTAATTTCAGAACCCTTTTTTTGGGGCAAATCATTAAATGAGTCCACCGCCCTGAGAAGTAATTTTTAAAAACATAAAGTGTGACAGTGGTCTGTGCAGATTGGTAGTGACCAATCTACACTGGACCCTTGTCGTGGACAAAGCCAACTTAGTTTCAAAAAATACCCCAGGAGTGGAAAAATATAAGCTGATAGTGAGTAACCAGATGCAACTGGATACCTATTAGTATCTTACAACTGCCCATCGGACCTCCAAAACCCAGTAACTGGGTAATACGATACCCCATGGTAAGACTGGCTGTGATTAACGACTGTCAAAGATCTACAAATGACAGCCGAGACCAACAGCTTTACGTGCTTACCTAGGCACGGAGAAACAAGCTATGACAGATGTCACTCATCCACAGACCAACCTTGGCAAACGCAGCTCAAAACGGAAGATCTGCCTGTGCAGCTGTAATTATTTAGCCACAAGCTTCGACAAACAAACTGATAGTGTTATACGTAGTGAAATAAGATACCAACGCACTTGTAAACTTTAGGACAATTATCTAGAAAGTTCTTGCATCCTTTGACAAAAAAATCTGTAGCCCAAAACTGTGTATCTTGAGGGTAATGGATGACCTTCTTCCTGTACTTTGCTGCATCGCTGGGTAATAGGACGAACATACCAAAGATGAAACCTGGAAAAAAAAATTAGGGTTGTTACAAACATCAGCTAGTCAGCATTGTCAGTTTGACAACATATTTTTCACACCACTTGCTCGTAAATGACAAATTATATGTCATGCAAACAAGGAATAAAGCAGGTCATTGCTGCCCCCGTTCGAGCCTGGCAATAACATTGTACTGAATTTCATTATTCCCGTGGGAATAATGTGATTTGAATTTGGAACCTCAAACCACAGCATGCTCACGTTCGAAGGTTGTCGTACCACATTAAATTTCAAAATTCGAATTTATTTCCTCGCAGGAGGTGTGAAAAGCAGAATACTCACCTCAGGAATAAAGCTGCCATTGTCTTACTTAAATCCCTCGCTACACTAAGGATTCTTGAACCTCCTCGCTGCGATCCGGAGGTTCACCCCTAGAATCCTTAGTGTCGCTTCGGGATTCAATACGCCCGTGACGTAAGGCACTGCTTTATTCCCTTGGTGCGTAATCTACTATTGTCAAACAGCATAGCCGACCCGAAGCAATTACTTGACTGCACTAGTTTGACTGCAACGGGCTTGTGTCGGTTGTGTAGTTCATCAGGATCGCATATAATTTCCAAACATTCATCTGCATAATATTTGGTTTTACCGCCCGCAGGCATACTTAGTAGGTCAGGAACAAAACATTTTAAAGCATCCAAAATGGCGAATATTGGACTTAACTTTAATACTGAGGTGTCGCATTTCGGTCAGTAATTAAAGTTTTAGGTCGTGATTCTTATTCAGCCCTAATAAAAATTCTCAACGTGTGATGTCATTCCGTAGAGTTGTATCTTACAAACAGCTATGGAACCAGGGAATTATCAACCAAGCATTCCGCACGTAAGTAAAACTGCGCAAAAAATAATTGCCGTAAGGTGACTTTTCTTTTTAGGTGTGGAAAATCACTGTTAACAGTAGCGCTCAATATTTCTTGATAGATGTGTTTGCTCTTGTGTAGGTCAGAGGTAACAAAGTCTACGATGAAGTGAGCTTAGCTAGATGAAGCTTTTTGGTTTCAATTACACTCTTTTGCCGAGAGTATTATAAAGAACACACTCATAATATCGTACGTAGTACCTACGATAGAAGTTCGACTGTAATCGGTTTGCACGCACGTTCTACGTACATACACACCGAATATAGTTGAACTTTTATCCATCGAAGTAGTAACACATAAAAGGTAGGGTGAACAGGCTTCTTCTTGGTAAGCTCGCTCCATTGTTGGCTTCGTTTCTGTTGCCTCTGAATGTCTAGAGCCAAAAGCAAATTAAATTTATCAAACGAAAAACTACTGATGAAACTAATAGAAACGTTGACCTTCAATATCTATATAAAGTGTTCCAGGTATAGTCTATACATACAGAACAAAAAAGTTATCACCTATAAGAAAACCTTTCACCTTCATTAGGATTTTTTTACACCGTTTCGGTGTAAGTTAGGATTCAAAATACAAAGGCACTCGAAAACTACGGCGACGACCTTTGCCCAAATTGTCGGGACAAATAGGTATTATAAAAAACCAGTCTCTAACGAGGTATTTTCACAGAATACGTGTGACGCAAATTGCCTTCGAGACTTTTCACTTACGATTTTTATTGGAAACTATAAAAATATCGGGATTGGTACCTACGAAATTTTGATAGTTTTATACTGAGCCGCGAAATTGAAATGGATTTCGTATAAAAAAGCTATTGAAACTAGAAAAATCCGTAAAAATGTCCAGGGTTATGTTCTGATGAAAAGACATTGATTTGACTGTTGCTAAGCGTATAATTTTAATAATATGTTACCTAATATGAGGGTGTAAAAATTCCCTTAAAGAAAGTAAAAGGCTCGCTATTTCCTTCAATAGCAATAATTTGTTTATATTAGACCATACTTGAGCACCTTCTATCTGTTCTTTATAACGGTGCAAGGAGGAAGATTGCCTCTCTCACGTATTCAGCCTCCTCCTTCGCTTACAGTACTGCTTCGCAGATTGAAGGACACCTTCTTCCGAGAAGCAGTAATGAAAGCACTGCTTCCCATTCTCCCATCGTTTGATACGACGGTGATCAACCGTCAAACATGGGCAAACATTTTAAATTAAGTTTTTTTCGCAATTAATTAATATTTTTTGCGCAATGTTACTCGTATGTTCTGATGTTTTCACTTTATAATACTTATCCGTTGGTCATAGGCGTGTGCATTTGCAATCAATTAGAAACCATACCATTTTGTTTTTGCCATACTTTTATAGTATTTTTCTTCAAATTGGTTCTTTTTTAAATTATTTTAAATTATTGCAAAATTATAATAATACATTACCCACCACCCAGCCAAACATTGTGTGTTCTTATTACTGTGTTCTTAGTACTGTGCACTGTTTGAAGGGAAACATAAATTTTACTGAGCGCGTTTTAAAATCGGTGTGGTAATTTTAGGTTTGGGTTATATTGACTAGCTAGGCGATAGATTTGACATAGCTTTTGATAGTTTCAGAACGATCAAAATGTTTTTTTTTATATATAAAGGCTGTACAGTGCTGTACAGTGCTGTAAAGTGAATGTTAGTATAAAATATTATCTTAAAGGATTTATACTTTTGTAACGTCATTATTAGTTTACAAACACAAAAAATTGCGGTGTTGCTTACAATTTTTACCACATTTGATATAAGAATACATTCACAGCTCTATCATATTTTTCATGAGAATTAAACTAATTAAAAAGTTTTGACAGCACTAGTAGTACAAATAAAGTCCGAATGTATTCTAGTATTATATTTTCTATTGCTACGCACCACAGTGTGCCACCGACCATAATCCCTCGACTATAAATTTTACTATTTTAATAAAATAAACCTAGTCTAGTACTAAATCAAATTCGCCAGTTTATCGAATGGATATTTCATAATCAAACGAGAAATAACAAACAAGAACATTACACTTTAGGCAAATAAAATTCTATTGGCAATGCCTATTTTAGTTTTATGAAAATGTTTTACTTACATTATTCCAAAGTTTCTACATGAATTAATCTAATAATTATGTGGAAAATTTTGTGAAAATTTTCACAAAGAAAGTTTTGAGGATGACTGTAGTGCCTTCATTATCAGTATTGAAATAAGTACGGATTTTAGGTCATAGGTTACCCGAACCCAGGTGGAGACATTAATTTGCGAATTTATTTCGTCTTGCGTCTAGCATTGCTCTCAAAATAATGAAAGAAAACGTGATATAGAAAAATAGAAGCTACACGCGTACCATGGCGCCGTAGAAACGGATTTTGTCAACGTAAGTAAAGACATACTGACAGAACGTAGAAAGATTTTTACCGTATAAAGCATGGAAATGTTTAAAATACAGAAAAGAAATGTTACTATTCTTCAATAGTGTATCAAACGTGTCATATACCAAGTGCAAAAAACAGTCGATTTGTACCTATACAAATAACGATAAAATCACTTTGTTTTTTCTTGGTAGAATAAAGATAGAATTGGTCATGCTACGCGTGCAGGTGAATGACATGAGACATTTTTGATATACAAGCGTGCAAGCAATGCCACTCAATTCCATAATTATGTGTGTAGTGAAATTATTCACTTTTTTTCTTCTATTTATCAAGTATCGTGCTTTTCTAAGCCTATCTCTGTCCATTTTCACAAAAAATAATTCATTAGAATAAAGATTATTTTTTTAAAAGAAAATTATGATGATTGAAATTTAAATCAGCCATGACAACCGTATGTAGATAGAAAACGAATCGCATGATGTTCTAAGCTCCCCATTACTCACGTAGATTAGTGATTATCAACAAAATTGCTGTATTTACGTATCTCAAGCGATACGTGGTCTGCTGCGATTCAAAGAAACTTGACAGACAGAGCAGATGTAGTACAGAAGATCAAATACATCAAATTAAAAATAAATCGCTTCAAGCACATTGTAGTGTATTTATTTGATGTTTTGAAATAAATCTAAAGTATACGGTGATAGTACTGATATTTACCATGGAGTTTCTTACCGGTTTTTCTCCACGGTAACGACCAATCCGAGCACCTGTTTGTCGATGTCAAGTGACAACTGTGATAAGTGCCTTCATTCATTTGCCTGTTTGAAATAAAAAAAAAAGATTTTAATTTTGGTTCCGAACAAGACGTATAAAAAAAATAAAATACATTAATTTAGCACAAAACCACGAAATACACACAAGAAGAACAAAAAATAAACAGAGTTAGGGAAAATTATATTTTTATGACGATACACTTTTTGATGACACGTGATTGAAAAGAAAAAAAGGTTTAACAAAAAAAAAACGAATAATAAAAAAATATGTTTGGCCTATTTTTGCAAGACTATTTGTGTGTGTTAGCTAAAAATTAAATGACACAATATAGAAAAACTATTAAAAAATGCTGTCTACATACCAAACACACTTTTGCTGGCTAAATACCTATACGCGTCTGAGTTACACTGCTTTCGGTTATTGTACGAACCGAACCTTCTGTATTTACTATGTTATATTGAATTCTTTACTAGAAGCGGTAGAAAGCTATGGGGTAAAGTGGGAGAAATTTTTTAAGTTATAGATTATGATGAATTACTTTTCTATATTGATCTAACTTAGGTTGGTACCTAAAGTGGGGCAATGTCGCCCTGCGGTTTTGAAAATTGATTCCAGATTTGGTTTTTGTGGAAAATCTACCGCAGTTGTCGCATTGAATTATGAAATTGTCTGTGGTTTTTATAAAATATTTATGTTAACATTGATATTACTAAAAACTATTTCAATTTTACAAAATGTGAGTTTACAAATATATAAACTCACACACAAAAACAATATCTGGAGATCATACAATATACTAACGATCATACAACACACTTGCTCCATGCGGGAATCGAACCCGCGACACGCAGAGCAGCAGTCCAATAGCTCAATTACTGCAGCCACCATGCTGTTCAAGTTTCTTGCAAGTTCTTCTACATAGATATCTACGCCTTCGAATGGGTATATAAAGTACTTTCAGTTATTGTGTCTTGTGACTGGGATTCTAGCATCATAAAAAAATGATTTCATAGATTTTTTTTTGTCTTTTTATAGTTATTGATTGATTTTCAGCGTAAATCCACAAAAAATCGAAAAGTGTAAATCCCATAATAATGAATTGAATTTTGTTCAACCGCTATGTAGTTGCAGCGGGTTTATTTCCGCAACGTGGGAGGATATGCCCATCTCTAAATGAATCACAGAATCCCCATACATCACAATAAAATGCAAATCCCAGCCATTTGTTGGAAAAATACGTTCTATTTCAGTTATCGCGTAAATAGAACATTTCTCAAATAAATGTGCTCACTGTTTCCGGAATAACATACGAGTACTAAATCAGTATAAATAAGATATAAATATGCATGATTTACGTTGTTTTTTTACTTAATTTTTTTGGTGGCAGCCATATTGGTAGCTGTGTGAATCCCATAAAATTAGCTATTTATTTGTCCATTGCAACTGGGTCACTGTTAACTGAACAACTACCTGCATTTTTGCGACAGTACTTTAGGCAGTGGTCCGACCAACGGCGAGAGAACGAGTAACTCTCGGCGATTTTCTCTCTCAAGAAACGCACTATTAACTTTACATTTCGTGTAAACGAAAGAGATGTATTTATAATATTTACTAGTTGCTCTCTGACTGTTCACACTGCCGGCGACGACTCGTTTTACACGTTCTGTCGCTGAGCGACGAGCTTTCGAAAATTAACTCGCTCAGCGATACTCGTTCAGCGATGCTCGCTCACTCGTTGCTCGCGTTCGATACAGTGAATGAAATGTCACTTAAGCGACCGCGGGCGAGTAGCGCGAGTTATCGCCTCGTCGCACTTGAACACTCGCTGTCGCCCGGCGACAAAACTATCGAAACTAGACTGTGTAACTAGAGTGTTAATGGCAGCGGTCCGACCGCCGACGATGAAGGAGTAACGAGAAGAACTATGCACTCTAAAAAGAGTTGGCGATCGACGGGAAGCGAGTGTAGTTTCAAGTTTTTAAAGAACATCTTTTACTAAATAGATCTTAAAATTACAGAAATGTAAAATTACACATAAATTATGTCTGTTTTTTATAAACAAGATTTTTAAAAGTAAAATAAATAATGTGCCATGGTATTGATTGATAGCATAGCATGGATAAATATTATTCAGAACACCGGTAAAACGAAAAATAAAGCAGAATCCACGTGTTAAAGTTAACAGAAACCACGTATCAATCAAAGTAATTAGGTCATCTTTGCAAATATTATAAACTGGCTGACCCGTGTGCACTTCGTTGGATCGACGGATTTTGAAGTCGGATGGACGGATTTTATAACTCAATTATGTCAGAATGGCTCAATAGATCTTCATAAAATTCAGCTCAAACATTGGTTGAGGTCTGGAGTAACACATAGGATAGCCATGTATGCCAATTATTATAATTCCGAGTATACGGCCCGGTATCCACCAAAGCGGAGAGGAGAGATGTGTTTGAATAACCAATAGATGTCTGCCGAAGCAGCGGAGAGATGTGGACATATTATTATGATTGGTTATTTAAACACATCTCCTCTCCTCTCCGCTTTAGTGGATACCGGGTCTAAAGCGGGCGAAGCCACTGGCAACAGCCAGTTTTGACGTAAAACCAGAGGCTCTAGTATAAATTCTGCGCATATAAAGTATGTACTCGAAGTACGCATTGTATGGCTAAAAACGTCAAAGTCTCCGTTTACTTTTACGTCACAAGATATGAAAACTCGTGATAGGGCTGTTTATCGTTTACAAATTCACTTGCCGAAGTCGGTCATTTTTCACGGACTGTTATTGTATTTAACTGTTAGTTATAAATGGTTAAACGGTTAATGTTATAATCGCGTTTTGCATGCCATGCCTTGACTGCTACCATGCCCTTTTGAACTTGAGAAGTAGAACTTTAATTTATTTTGATTTGATGACACGGTTGGCGCAGTTTATTTTTGTAGTGGTAAAATTATCAAATGAGTCCACCCACCAGGGCGGTACGGGAGGAGCTGTCAGGCTCTAACTGACTAAAATCAATAGAGATCCTTCAATATCACTTTACTTTCTAAGATAGTATCGCTACCTGAGACTGTCCTGTGATTTTTTGGATTGAGATACAATACTATTTTCAGGCGCTAGAAATTTAACTCTGATCAAACCTAGCCGTCTAGCCATTATTTACCATATTTCGAACTATTTCTGCATAATCTTTTACTTGAACTGACGTGAAACTGGTAATATTTACAAACAATTTTGTCATGTTTTAAAAACTTTGCTCAGGTTCAGGTAATCAAGGTATAATTAATGGTTCCAATGTTGATGAATGTTTGTATGGACAGATCAGGCGCTGATGGAAATTTTTCATTCTTTAAAACCATTAGGAAAAATGTATGATTACGTAACAATCACATCACATCATATATACAAACCTTTATACACGCCCTATATGAAAAAGGGGTATTCTCCATTGGGCACCCGCTGAAACGGCACCTGAGTGAATTGCATCTAGTGCCGTAAGTGGAATAGTTTGTTATATAAATTTTTTATTCCACTTATCGCACCTGGGTATGGTACAGTCAACACCAAAAGAAGATGATCAAAATCAGACATTCAATACTAATTAACGGAGTTCTAGCTACTACACGTAGAACTACACATATTTTGATTTATATATTATATACATTTATATAACTCAAAGGTGACTGACTGACATAGTGCTCTATCAACGCACAGCCCAAACCTCTGGACGGATCGGGCTGAAATTTGGCATGCAGGTAGATGTTATGACGTAGCTAGGCATCCGCTAAGAAAGGATTTTGATCAACTCTACCCTCAAGGGGATAAAATAGGGGATGAAACTTTGTGAAATTGATAAAAAAATAGATTATTAAGTTCCGACATCCACGTGAACGAAGTCACGGGCACAGGTTACCTATTAAAGTATAGTATTATGTAATATTAGAGCGGTACCGCTGTTATCACTCACATCTGCCATGTAGATACGTCTTGTAGTATAATTACCCATGTATAATCAGCAGAACAGTTAAATGTATTTTCTAACGGTTTTTCAATGTTATACTAGACGTTTAAATGGGTCTGTATACCAAACTATTTGGCAGCATGTACCACACAGTCAAAAAGTGCAGACATACATTATAACACGTGTAAAGTATACGTAGCGACGACCGTTTGAAAATTGCTGCCTGTATACCTAACTGTTTCGTTGAGTGTACGTATTCTCGACATAATTGTAATCAAAAGATAAATACTCTAATTTCTAATATGATGTTTATATTAAACACAATACCGTTGAAGAACAATGGAAAGACTTGATATTACACTTGTATATCTAAATAATTACATTTCATCTTCATAATTCTTTTGATGAGAGTTAGACTACTAAATACTAATTATTTTGAGACGCACATTATCATTGATGTCTTTGTGTATGTTTTCTAATGTTAGAAAGCTTGAGATCGTCTTAATCTTTGAAGTTAAGTTTGTTTCAATTTAATTAAATAAACATACAGTTTTAGGATTTATAACTCGACTACCTAAATTAACAACATTTACAGGATTCAACTAATTTTCACTTTTTGTTTTTCAAAGTTTTATATTTGGCCAAAACGTATGCCCAAAGACAGTTGGCGTCGTGAAATTGTCTTATCGGGTAAAAGTGACCCCGGACGTAAAGGACTGTTGAACCACCGTGTATTTTATTCAGTATGATTCTGACAGTCTCTCCCTCCCGCCATAAAGACAAAACCGATGTCCAGAATAGACTTGGAAGAAAAGACAAGATCTCTAAATTCACGAAGACTACTCGTCAAAAAATTATCATCATTTTTGGATATTTCATGTACAGCTATCAGACGTATCTCGTTTGAACTAATCCTTGAATAATTGTCATAAGAATTACAACTAGCTGCTTCTAAAAGTTACCTAACAATATTTACTATTTTAAAAATATAACAAGGCTAGCTAGAACCAAGAAAATATAAATCATTTCCAAACGCCGTATCTACACAATTTATTGTTATGAGATCCTATAAAACATTACCTAGTTTTCTCACATGGAAAAATACCCTTAAATAAAACACAAGAAAATGCTCAAATAACTTAAATATTGACACGATATGTGATTGTGAAGTGCTCCGTTTAATATCCGAAAACTATGTAATAAAATATCCGAAAGTGACGCAAAGAAAACTGTTTAATATCCGAAACTCGTATGTTTTTCTGAGATGATAAGAAAATTGACGAAATAAATTGAATATGATATTTGAATACTGTGTATTATGAAGTAATGATTATTGGAAAAGAGATACCCTCGATGTCCTATTAATAGTTTTTGTATAAAATAAAATTATGTGATATTATTATAATTTATGAGATGTAGTCAGCGTGTTCATACGCTACGACTTGAAAATTATCCCACAGGAAAATTGGGGATGAAAACTATCCTATGTGTTTACTAGATCATAAACTATCCGATACCAAACGGGTTAATCCGTTCAGTACTTTTGTGTGAAAGAGTTAACAAACATCCATCAAAAGTAACTAACTATTACGTTTATAATATTAGTTCTAGAATAAATGGGAAAGTATGATTCATCTGTAAGTTAATGTGAAATTATCAGATATTTTAAATAATTCATAACAAGAATCTATTAAACTTGATGATATTTCAAGTATTGCTAGGATGTTTAATTCCCAGATCGATCCGAGTGTAATTGGATTTTTTCTTTTACTGTCAGCTTCCGAGCTCGGTTGATGGAAATGAGTTTGGACGACTGTAAGTGCATCCTTTTTTTCTATTGGAACTGAAACATCATTATTTTTTTCAAAATTATCTAATGTATGCGTTCGCATGAGGGCGGGAGGGTGTTACTGCATCTTGTATCCAAGCCTGGATTTTTGTCGCGGAATGAAAACTAGATATTTTTCATAATATTCAATGTTGGATTTCTGCAAAGTAACGCTTGATATGACGGAGCCCCTTCTCAGAAGGCCAAAGCCTTCCGGGGTCGTGGGCCTTATTTCCTTACCGTGACCCCGGAACATAAAGGGCTATTGAAGGACACCGTGGATTTTAGTCAGTTCAAGTCTGGCAGTCCGTCCCGCCCTGCCCAGGGGGGGGGGGACTCACCTGATGATAATTTAATGAAAAATCATTAAAATGAGTTTTTCCAATCTCGGTGTGGCGAAAGGGACAGTTAGACTCGTACTGACTAAAAACCATTCTATACAAACCGTCAATTGCCTTTTACTTTTCAAAGCTGTGATAAACTATTAAGATACCTATTCCTGCTGCCATTTGGCCTTATCAGACCCCGTCTTTTTCTCCACCTTACCCTTTATGGATTTAAGGCGTGATTTTATGTACTATATAAAATTTCTAACACAATCAGAACGTTTCTAATTTTTTACGATTTAAAGTTTTATTTAAAAATGAGACATCTCTCATCATTCTCCTCTCCGCTTGATTAATTTCCACCAAAGGAGGAGGAGATAATTATATGGAAATAACTAAATTATACGTAGATTGGTAATTAAAGATACATCATCGTCTCCGCTTTGAAGGAAACCGGGCTTAAAATCGGTTTTATATTTAGATCTTGTTTACCATTTACCGGTTTACCTTTAAATTCAAGGTGAGCGTAAAACTGATTTGAAAGAAGCTTAGTAAATGCGGCCACTGTATAATAGTGATTCAAGACTGAAAGATTTATTCAGTGTTGTTTTAACTAAATAATTACTTCTTAGAACGCGTGAATTGAAGTATCAATAGATTTGCTTGGCACTTCTGTTTGTCTGCGGTTTCACTTTCAGGATGATTGGTTCAGTCGTTTAGCGTGAAAAGGAAACAAACAAACTCACAAACTTTCTATCACATTTATAATATTAGTATGGATTTGACGAAATGCAGATGCTTTTGAGATGTCGGAGTTTTTATGCCAGCTTCCAGTTGATCGAATTCTGAGAAGAGAAACTATTAAGAGTTGTTTAAATTCTTGAAATAAATAACAGATAGGCGCGAGTATGACTTAGGCCCCTAGCCCACGGCGACTTGTTGCAGCGATACAGTCGCGATGCTGTCGCGCGTAGGCATCGATAGACGCAAAGCTGTCGCTAGCTGTGTGCTCTCGCCCACGAGACCGGATTCAGTCGTGATGCAGTTACGACACAATCAGGATCAGTACAGTTGCAAGATAGACTCCGTTGAGGCAACTTTAGTTTCGTTGTCTTTGGTGCTGCTTTTACGTAAGCAGCCGAAGCGTAAGCAACGGAAGCAGCGTCAATATTGGATGCATCCATATAATTACCGTTCCCTCTACCGCTGTCGTCTGACGCGGTCAAGCGTTTGTATCGATACAATAGCGATGCAGTAGCGCGTTGGCATCGCTATTGTAACGCGTTGCAAATGAGACTAACACGCGCTAGAAGAGATGCTGTCGCTACAAAAAGTCGCCGTGAGCGAGGGGCCTTAACCAACTTGTTTTAGCAATTAAAAATACTGCGAGGGAAAATATCTATAGAAAATATGGAATTATTATGACCCAAATACAAAGTCGCACTTACACAAACGTGCGAGGCACACGTGTGGCACACGTGCCTAAAAGGTCAATCGTGCGTGCGTATGCGCGCTTGTTGTTTTATTTTTGTTCGAATAAATGCGATTCGCGTAAACGCTCGACGAGGAGCCAGTGTGGCAAAAGGTGCCCGTATATAGCCTACACGCACGTCCAAATTGAAATTGTTTGCGCCGAAAATAAACTAATCTGAAATCGTCCTTATTGCTTTTGGCCACGAATTTCACAAGCAACTTTGTTACTTAATAGAACAGTTCGTCATGAACATTGATTTGTATGGAATTCCTGAGACTTTTCTTTAAAGAGAAAACGTTTTCGTTGCTCCTAAATGTTATCCTATCTCAATGATTTTTTAGAATGCTTCAGACACAGTAAAAAATTAGGTTTATAGATTTACTTTTTTTTTAAGGGCAGGAAAACGTTTTCTCTTTTAGTATGGACGAGTGGTAGATGATTGTCTTAATTCGTTACATTAGTAAATTGTTTGTCTGAGTTCATGGTCAAATATTATTTCATCCCATTTTTGTATCACCTTGTCTGTACCTAACCGATCTTTTACGACTTTGGTTGTCAACATAGGTACTCATACATATTCCAATTTTATCTAGACATCTAGACCCAATTCCATTCCAGACCAGTACCTATGTAAAATAGTCGTGTCTACAAGTTTTACCTATTCCACTTTATGTAGCAGAATGTTGCCAGGGGTTTGCCCAAAACTCGAAATTTATACATCGGGAATGTACTCGTAATACTGACGATAAAAAGTATCATGTGATTAATTCAGGGTATAAACTATCCGTATATTTCTTGAAAAGTTCCAAGTTTTTATATTCATCGACGATAGGTAGAATACTCTATAACGAAAGTGTGTTGACTTATCGCTAAAGCTATTGTCAAACAGACAGGCGTGACGAACGCGAAGCGAGGCGTTTTTGTTTGTAATGTATGGAATTGTTTGAAGCCTGTCACATAGAATATCGGATCGCTTTCGCATTTTTATATGACATGATTCGGTTCGGTTCGCTATCGCCTGTCTGTTTGACAAAGGCCTAAAAGCGATTTTTTCACAACTGATTTCTACTGATTGGTCAGTCTAGTTTCTACCGAAAAGTGACCGTATCCAACCTTATTTACTCAAACCCTCCTAACTCAGTCCGGTGTCAATGACCTACGTACATTGACCTCTCGGTGCGTGTTACCAAGAAAATGCAAGTGTAAGGCGATACGGGGAAAATCTACGTATTATCTTACTGCTCAGATTGTGTAGTGAGTAAGTAAAAGTATAATTTCCAGTTTAGTTCGGATTTTAATATACGTATTAAAATTGTATAAATAATAAGTTTGAGTAAAGTTCTATTTGCTTTTGAATTTCATTGAACTAGCTGTGCCCGAGACCGCGCGTTCGCCTGGATGTCGGAACTTAACAATGTATTTTTGACAAAGTTTCATATAAATTTTCATCCCCTATTTTCTCCCCTTGGGGATAGAATTGATCACAATCTTTTCTTAGTGGATGCCTACGTCATAACATCTACCTGCATGCCAAATTTCAGCCCGATCGGTCCAGTGGTTTGGGCTGTGCGTTGATAGATCACTATGTCAGTCAATCACCTTTGAGTTAAATATATTTAGATAATTACGTTTTTCTGAATGCAATTTTTACGAGAGCCTTGTTTCTGAATAATTACCGCCTCACAAGCCA
Organism: Agrotis segetum; assembly: GCA_036375495.1. Lineage (NCBI taxonomy): Eukaryota > Metazoa > Arthropoda > Insecta > Lepidoptera > Noctuidae > Agrotis > Agrotis segetum. The sequence goes on from JAQSVV010000132.1 coordinate 357,214, forward strand.
ATGATGATGAGTGACCATTACCTTTCATAGCACTGCCGTTCCTGCGTGCCTCGAAAAGCATGTAAAGCCGTTGGTACCGGTTGTCCTTTTGTAGATCTTTGACAGCCGTTACTGTTTGTGAGTAGCTCGAAATTCTGAGAACACGTCTTGCCAAGGGTTACATGATTCAATTAATGCGTTGTGAAGATGTTAGATAGGCAGTCGCTCCATGTAAAATACTGGTATTCAGCTGGATCCGGATTGACTGAAATTCGTCTCCAACATTATTTAATGTAGCATGATGCACAGGTCCAAAGGTTTTAACATCATCATCATCATCAGCCGGAAGACGTCCACTGTAGAACATAGGCCTCTCCCTTAGACAGCCACGTGCAACGACAATTCGCCACTTGCATCCATCGGCTGCCGGTAGATGCAGGTTGTAAGATGAAAAACATGAAAGCTGAGATTGGTATGAAAAACACAACCCCTTCTCTACCGTCGCTCTTTCGGGAAAAAGTTCAAAAGATTGAATCTGGTATAAATTACTTGACTGAAAGAACTCAGCAAAAATAATAATCCAACTGACAAGATCTCTCCCATTCCGGAAATAGATCCTTTTGTCCGTAGAAAATTGGACCATCCGTCAAATCAGATCAGTCATCAGACAATCCGTTAGGTCGTGAACGTAATTGACTTTTTGTCTATTTAATAACTTGTATGGGGCACGTCTTGGCTATAGCTGACCTATTTACACAAACAGAATGCGGCTAATTAATTTAGGTTTTTTTTTAGGTGGTAAAGTCATCAAATGAGTCCTCCCGCCCTGGGTGGGGCAGAAGGGACTGTCAGACTCTTACTGACTAAAATCCACCCGTGTTCCTTCCTATGCCCTTTACGTTCCGGGGCCACGGTAACTTGGGTTAAGAAAAAACCCGCGACCCCAGTAGGCATTTGGCGCGAAACACGACGCGCCACCGACCGTGCCTTGGTCCTTGGTCTGACGGCGAGCTACCCATCACTCACCGTCCGCAAGCCCGCTCCGCCGCTGTGCCCTCTGCTAATCAGAGGAACACGCGTTGGAGCATCCACACGACAGACTATTCGCATACGGGCAAAGAGACCACTTAGGCACACAGTGCCTAAGGAAGAGTTTTTGCCCGCATCTCAGGGTGCACCGGCCCGAAAAACTGGTCTTCCCCCTGGACGTATCCGAGAGGGGAACTCCAGTCCACGGGCGCACGTAGAGGTTTTCTGTCATAGCACCCCAATTTATTTAGGTTTAAAGAATTTATTCACATAAGAACAGAACATAGGTTCACTTAAAATGAGATACAAAGTAATTGCTTATTTATCTAAATAGTAACATTATACCTCAGGTGCGTTTTGGTGAAGTTATACACATAGAATAGATAAATCTTTGCCTTCCTTTTAGCAAAGTCAAATGAGCAGTAGTGGCCCAGTGGTGGTATCGGTCCTGACTTACGAATTGTAGGTCGTGGGTTCGAAACCCGCCAGGTGCATTACTTTGTGTATTTTATTTCATCACCACTGCTCTTAAAACGGTGAAGAAAACCATCGTGAGGAAAGCGGCATGTCCTAGAACTACCAAATTCGAAGACATGTGACATCAAGAAACCCGTACTGGGCCCGCATGGTGGATTGTGGCCCACTCCCTCTCACAGAGCATGCTTTTCTGAAGAAAAATAAAATAAAAATATTTTCTTTATTTCTTATAAGAAAAAAAACTATGTTGACATTGAAATAAATGGTTACCGCATTTTTTTTTCTCAAGTACAATAAGATACTCTTCATTACTATGGTTAACCACAGACTATCAAACAATAGGTCTAAAATACTTTATTTCAGACCCTATAAATTTACTTTTACTATCAATTCGAAGGGAAACTATCAATTTTCAAACATTACACAATAATAATAAAAGCAAAAGAAAAGTGAGGGAAAACCACGGGTCGTATCTGTAAGTTATACGGCAGGGATAGCAAACCTTTTAACTGATTCGTGAAATAAAAAAAAACAACATTTATAAAAAGGCTGGTTAGAAACCAAGACTTTTTAATAGTTTTTTAGCGTGCCCCATATTTTAATAAATAGAGTAAATAGCTAGGGACTTTGGAGAAACATTATTGTGAAAAAATTGATATTAAAGGCTAGTTATATTTTTAAAAATCCTTTTAAAGTTGAATAAAAAATGAGGTTCGTCTTCGGGGTTTTGTAAGCCTTTCAAATGGCCATAAATTGAGAAATTATGTAGTAGAAAAAAAAATAGACAAAATGTAAAATTTACCAATGCTTGTTTTAAGTGCTCGTTATTTTATGAAAATGAAATAAAGTTTTCAGTACAAAATAATGTGTAGAATTCATACACGTAGTTTCACTTTACGTATCTATTGTTGGAATCCCAACACTAAAATATAAATTGTTAGTTAGTCGATTGGAGACGTTCACAACACTAGCGCGTCTCTATACGCATAGTCGCACAAAACGAACCACTAAAGTAGTAGCAATCTAGCCGTTGTTCGGGCCACCACGAAAGGAGTTAACTCTGTTACAGTTGTGTGTGTCCGAAATAAAGTGCCTCCATTTTACAAGTGCTTTATTCTACAAGGCTCCTACTCCCCGACATGGTCCTTCGTTTGGAAGCGTAGGCCTAGTCATCCAGTCGGCGTTGCAGACTACATAGGAAGATTCGGCCAGCCAGCACTTACAGTTGTTCAGTTTCCCGTTGGTGCGGCTCTGCAGCACCGATTTAAGGAAAGTACAACAAAAAAAAAATACAGCAAGTTTACGTCGGCATTGCAGACGTATAACACCACTGCATCGTTTTAACATCAGTTTCATCCCGAGACATCAAGCTTGGCCAGCCAGCATAAAACCTATCCAGCAGATATTTTAATCCAGTTGGTGCGGCTGTGCAGTGACAACATAAATACCTACTCATGATCATTGCATCGGATTTCGGCCTTTGAAATAGCGAGGCGCGTGAAGGATATCCCTCAAGAACGAAGTTCGTGGAACCGAACCGGGACACGGTGCGGACAACGGATATACACGACGAAGTGGGCGGGGCGAGCAACGTCAGCAACGTGCGTCGAGCGATCGAGCGCCCGCCGCCATCTTGTGGAGCGCAAGCGTCGCCTCTGTTAGCCGCGTGTTCTCGCCTTCTCCGTCATTGTGTTATTGATTTGAAACCCGTATCGCGTTGTGATTCAGTGTTCGGCTTAAAATAGTGTATTTGACTATAAGTTTTATAATTATCTTAATTCTACAAATAAAATAAGTGATAAAAGTCATGGAGTTAAAAGAGTTAGTCGCCGCACGTGGGTACATAAAAGGTAGCCTAACCAGATTACAATCCTGGTCTAGTTGCTCGAAATCTCTTAGTAGTGCCTCTATAGAAACTTTATTAGCCAAAAGGCAAAAATTAATTGAAACTTTCAATCAATATGAGTCACACAACATTAAAATTCTATCACTCCATTCAGAGGATAAGGAAGAGATCGAGCAGGTGGAAAACAGCTACTATTCTATCATCGCGGCTATTGATATGGAGATCAATCGCCGTGCTAGTGCGAGCGAAGCCCATTCTTCACCTCCAAAATCAGTTCCCAAATTAAATTTACCTCCGATCGACATAGAAACATTTAGTGGTAAGTTTACAGAATTTGTACCATTCATTAACCTTTTCAAATCCCTAATTGATAACAATAAGTGCCTCGATGATGTTCAAAAACTTTATTATTTACGTTCTTATTTAAAAAATGAGCCTTTCGATCTAATTAAAAATCTACCTGTAACTGGTGAAAGTTATAAAGAGGCATTACAAATAATTAATAAGAGGTATAATAATAAGCATAGATTAATAAATGAGCACATCAATTTGTTATTAGATATTAAGCCACTATCAAAATCTACGGCAAATAACTTAAGAGAATTTGTGTCAAATGTCAAACAAATGCTTGCCGCTCTCAGTAACTTAGAGCCTAATGTAAAGTTTTGGGATGCTGTAATTTTATGTATTTTGTATCGTAAATTAGATGCGTACACCTCTCGTGCATTTCAACTCGAGAGGAACGCCGATGAAGAGCCGACTATAGAAGCCTTCTTAGACTACATGGACAAGCGTGCACTGGCGCTTGAGAATGCTGACCCGGGGTGCTCTCACGGGCAGCAACGCCAGTCACCGAAGGAGCAAGCTGCTGGTAGACTAGTGGCCAATACAGCTACCCAGGAACCTGCATGTCTATACTGTAAGTTGAAACATAAGCTTCATACTTGTAATAAATTTAAATTATTAAATGTAGACCAGCGAGTTAAGTTTGTCAGTGAAAAGGGTTTGTGTAAACTATGTTTATGCGCTCACACTAAAAAGTGCAGGTATCACTTCAGGTGTGCGACATGCAAGGAAGCACACAATACCCTGCTGCATTGTGGAACGGATAACAATGTGTCTGACACTACGTCTGGATCAGCGTCAACTGCATCATTAGCTGCAAGTAGTAAATATATTAATGATGTCCTTTTACCCACAGCTAAGGTGAAACTTATTGCTCGGGATGGCGCTGAAATCATTCTTAAAGCCCTACTTGACAGTGGGTCTCAGCTGACCTTTATTACAAATAGGGCATCACAGCTGCTTAAATTGGAACCCACTCATAGTAATGTCAATGTAGTTGGTATAACAAATACAAAAACGAGGTTGAAGCATTGCTTACCTCTAGAAATTTATTCTTTAACTAACCCATTTAAAGTTTCTGCCACATGTCATGTTGTTGAGCAAATAACATGCAACTTACCTCAACATAAGTTTCAGACCTCAGACATTTTGATACCCAAAGGAATTAAACTAGCAGATGATCAGTTTAATATACCAGCTGAGATTGATTTATTAATGGGAGCGGACATATTTTTCCAGGTGCTGCTGCCTTCAGAGCTGTCGGTGCGGTGTGAGCGCCAGCAATCTGCAGCAGAGACCAGTCCACAACCACAACTTGTCAACACTCAATTTGGATATATCATTGGAGGTACCCTACCACACACTAATGTTTCAAAGGTCTGCAACAAGGTAAGCTTAAAATGTAATACATGTGAGTCAGATATTAATGAAACTCTAACTCAGTTTTGGAAAACAGAGGATGTTCCAAAAATTTATGATGAAAGGTCATCCGAGCAAGAGCTCTGTGAATATATTTTTAATACCACTGTTGAGTTGAAAGAAAACTGTTTTGAAGTAGCTTTACCACTAAAATTACCTCTTAGTGAAGTCAATGACTCTTTAGGTGACTCCTTTAATCTTGCATTAAAAAGATTTTTAAACTTAGAGAAGAAATTACATAAAAATCCACAACTTTTCTCTGAGTACCAAAAGTTCATTCATGAATATTTAAGTAAACATCACGGTCATTATGTAGACATTATGCAATATGAATTAAACAAAAATGCCATATATTTTTTGCCACATCATGCAGTCCTGAAGCCTGACAGTAAAACCACTAAGTTGCGTACTGTATTTGATGGCTCTATGAAAACTAACAAGAAGGTGTCACTTAATGATTTGCTTTTAAATGGACCCACTGTACAAAGAGACTTGTTTGAGATTTTGTTATTATTTCGTTGTGGTGACTTTACATTTACCTCTGATATAAAACAAATGTTTAGAAATATACGTGTAAAGTCAGAGTATACTTCTCTACAAAACATACTGTGGAGAGATAGCCCCGATGAGCCAATCCAATGCATCAGGCTAGACACGGTCACATACGGGTTGAAAAGTTCAAACTATCTAGCCACTCGTTGTCTTAAGGAACTAGCAGCAAAATATAAAGACACCTTTCCACTAGCGTCATTGATAATAGAAAATTGTACCTATGTAGATGATATTCTTTATGCAGATAATAATTTGGATAATATTCTAGAGGCTAAGTCCCAGATACGCCAGTTATTGATGCTAGGCAGCTTTCATACTCACAAGTGGTCATCCAATGATGATAGAATATTGTCTGACATTCCTTCTACTGAACAGCAGTTTGATGATTTAGAGTTACAAGGCGATGATTATAGTTTAAAGACTTTAGGCTTACAATTGATAGTTAAGAATGATAAATTTAAATTGTCTTGTCCAGAGGTATTCAGTAATGATAAATTTACAAAGAGAGATATCCTCTCTTATATTGGGAAAATGTTTGATCCCATGGGATTTGTTAGTCCCATTATTGTACAAGCGAAAGCTATTATGCAGAGGTTATGGTCTTCTAAGACTGAATGGGATTCTGAGCCTGATGATGATATTAAAACGGCTTGGCATGTGTTCTCGTGCAGTCTAGCTAAAATGGAGCCAATTTTTATTAATAGAAATCTAAATGTGACTGAGTTAAGTAAACTTGAATTAATAGGATTCTCAGATGCGTCCAGTACTACGGCGTATGGATGCTGCGTGTACCTGCGAGTTACAAATCATGATGGTAAAGTTAAAATGTGTTTGTTGTGTTCAAAATCACGCATAAACCCGCTTCACAATAAGAACAAAACTGTACCGCGCTTGGAACTTAACGCAGCACTGCTTCTCTCAATTGTTATGGCAAAGGTTTATTGCACGTTAAAACTAAAATATAATATCAGTAATGTCTATTTATTTACTGATTCACAAATTGTTCTCGCATGGTTACACACAGAACCCATGAAACTTAATGCTTATGTTGCAAACCGGGTAAAGGCAATCGCTAAAAATGTGCCTGGCTGTCAGTGGCTATATGTCAACACTGAAAATAACCCTGCAGACTATATCAGTAGGGGTGTAACGCCAAGTGAGCTTCATGCCTGCAGCCTGTGGTGGAATGGCCCTGAATTTTTGCATGATAGTGAATATCAATTTAATTTAAAAATAGAGTTACCTGCCAACTTACCTGAAGAAAAAACCGGGTCAGCATTCTCCACGAGCCTAGTGTCTTCAGTCACTGGCAATGTTTTCAGGCAAATGCATAAATATTCCAGCATCCACAAGATGGTACGTACATTGGCTTATGTAATGCGGTTTATTAACAATATAAAGGGTGGCAAGGTAGCTCATAAATATCTCTTAAGTTCTGAATTGAATAATGCGTTAATGTTGCTTATTAAGAATGAACAAGAAATATATTATAAAGACGAAATTATATGTTTAAAAAATAATAAAAGTGTAAAAGGTTCTTTACAAAGTTTATGTCCTTTTATAGATAATTTAGGCATCCTGCGGGTTGGTGGCAGGCTACATCATTCTAATATTCCATATGCTCATAAACATCAGGTTATATTACCCAAAAAATCACATGTAACTGATTGTATTATAAGGTCTGAACATGAAAAGCTTTTACATGCAGGTCCCAAATTGTTACTGTGCAATTTAAATCAAAAATTTTGGATAACCAATGGTTTAATGTATGTCAAAAAATTAATTCATAAATGTGTGATATGTTTCAGACAAAAGGCAAAAGCCTCCAAACAGCTAATGGGTTCCTTGCCAGCAGATAGAGTGACTGCTATGAGTCGCCCTTTTGAAAAGGTCGGGGTGGATTTCGCTGGGCCCATTGATATTAAACTCTCGCGCGTGAGACGATCCTTGGTAGGAAAAGGATACATTTGTGTGTTTGTATGTTTCGCTACAAAGGCGGTTCACCTTGAAATCACATCAGATCTTACCACAGATGCCTACCTCGCTTGCCTTAGGAGATTTATTTCAAGGAGAGGATTGCCCAGAGAAATCTACTCTGATAATGCTTCTACTTTCAAAGGTGCAAGGAACCACTTAGCTGAGTTATATAAACTACACTCTTCACAGAATCACCAAAGGCATGTTTCTGAATTTGCAGCCCAGAGAGGCATTAACTTTCATTTTATACCAGCATACTCTCCAACCTTTGGTGGACTGTGGGAGTCTGCTGTAAAAATGACTAAATATTTTCTAAAAAGAGTACTACAAAAACAATTGTTAACCTATGAACAAATAAACACTGTATTAGTAGAAATAGAATGCATATTGAACTCTAGACCTCTGATTCCTATGTCAGCTGATGTAAATGATTTTAATTACTTGACACCAGGTCATTTTTTAATAGGAAATTCACTAACAATGTACCCTGAAAATGATGTAACTACTGTTCCTCAAAATAGACTCAAGTTTTGGCAATTATGTAATCAAATTAAACAATCCTTCTGGAAAATGTGGTACAAACAGTATCTTAATACATTACAAAATAGACCTAAGTGGTTAGATGTCTTGCCTAACATAAAGATAGGCACAATTGTCATTTTAAAAGAAGACAATGTACCCATAATGTCATGGCCTATGGCCAGAGTTACTAAAATATTTCCTGGCCATGATGGACATGTAAGGGCAGTAGAAGTCATAAACTCAAAGGGAAATACCCATGTTCGATCTATCACAAAAATTTGTATCTTGCCTATAGATGATAATGCTAATTGATACCTATTTAGTTTCCTAAAACATTTCGTTCTTTAATGTTAATTAGTATTAATTAATTTCCTAGATTAAGGTAGATAGTACATTTGTTTCTGTAATTTTAATTCCTAGCATAAGGTAGCTAGAAAACATTATTTCTGTAATATTAATTGATTTAACTTACTAGCATATGATAACTGGAAAATATTATTTCTGTAATGTTAATTGATTTTAACTTACTAGCTTAAGGGAGCTAGAATATTTGTTTATATTCATCCTCTTGTCTCCTTTCGTGGGGCCGGAGCATGTTGGAATCCCAACACTAAAATATAAATTGTTAGTTAGTCGATTGAAGACGTTCACAACACTAGCGCGTCTCTATACGCATAGTCGCACAAAACGAACCACTAAAGTAGTAGCAATCTAGCCGTTGTTCGGGCCACCACGAAAGGAGTTAACTCTGTTACAGTTGTGTGTGTCCGAAATAAAGTGCCTCCATTTTACAAGTGCTTTATTCTACAAGGCTCCTACTCCCCGACATCTATCAAGCTTTTACTAGTGAAAATAATAATTGATTAATTAATAAAACCGTTGCGAGCAATCAGGGACTCTTATTTCATTTTATGAAATTAAAATAATAATATGTAAAGCGCTCTAAAACATCAAGTGAAAACCATACACTAATAAAATTAATACGTCGCTCTCAAATTTTTTTGGTAGATTTATTCACAGTGAAAACAGGTGTGCCTTGAGATTTTCAAACGATTCTTGTATTTCCGACATTATAGGTAATTTTATTATCTTAAATATTTCATAGGTTTACAATCCCTGAGAATCGCATTTCAATTTGTCCGGATCGTATTATAACTTGGATTCTAGATCACTTAAATAGCGAATCAGGAGCGTTCGGTTGACATTGATCTTGTGGCTACCGGCGCACGCGCAACTCATTTGACATCATTATTTATTTATTTATTATATTTTGTAATTTTTCATTTATTTTTCTTATTTGGAAAGTGCAGTGTTGTGTTGTGGTGTTTACGTGAAATTTTGAAATTGAAAGTAAGTTTTTGTTAATTTAATTTGTTTTTTTTTTATTATTATTTTAACTTCATAATCACGGTTTATATCAAAAAGTTAGATCTTTCAGTCAGATTTTGTGATAAACACTTCGTAGTTTATGACATGATGCATTTTTTTTGATATTTCAATAATATTTTATTAAACCGATCGGTTTTTCGTAAAGAAAACGATGACATTTTTTTTTCAGATTTGTATGCCTTTTAAACTCAATAAGACATAAATAACAAAGATTATTCGAAATGATCCATTTTCCAACCATCCTTTCAAAAACATTTTGTCAAAGGGTATTTGCAAAATTGAATGAAAAAATTAACGGCATTCCAACACAATCATGCTTGCGGCATGTGCCAATAATAAATAATTCCTTTTACGCCGAAATCGTAATCAATAATCCTTTGAGAGAAAATTTCAAAGTAATCCAATTTATCACACTTCCATTGAAATCTAAGGACTTGCTTTTGCATAATATGTTTTGGTTGGACAGCCTTCGCCACAGAATAACATATCAAATAATGATGCTTATAGAACCATTTAAAGACACACCACCTTGAACTTATGTACGCCTAGTACTTTGCTGGCTGATAGCGTTCTTCCAGTTTCTGAGCTTATAGCTGAAATTCTGTGCGGGCGGTGAGCTACCCAATACTCCCGTGATGTTTATCATAAAAATATGTGTTCCGTGTGGGATCCAAACCCACAATACGCAACCTAGCATTTAATGACTCAGAAACTGGGCCAAGTGCACCGAAAGTCTCACGATTGGATCTGCCTTGTTGTTTCGCAAATGTTAGATTTTCATGTGTAACTCCCCTTTTTTTAGCGTGGTAAAATCATCAAATGAATCCTCCCACCCCGGACAGGGCGGAGGGACTGTCAGACTCGTACTGACTAAAATCCACGGTGTCGATAGCCCTTAATGTTCCGGGTCACGGTAATGAGATAAGTCCCGCGACCCCAGATGTGTAACTCCCCTTAGGTTACATATTACAGATATTGGAATCATTAAAGCTTTTATGTTTCAAACTGTATGTTTCATCCTAACACTCGCAGTATTGAGGCAGAAATTGAATTTCAATCTCAGCATAGCTTGAGACGCTTCGTTCTGTTATTGTATCAGGGCTGACATATCGTGGAAAATATTCAATTTATCCTGTTAAAATATGTGATTGTGTCCATTCCCATTTGTCATCATTCTGGTAATGGATGGGAATGGGAATTCAGATTGTTCCCACTTCCGAGAAACGTGAAAATTATTTCCGTTTATAGCACTATTGAGGTAACTAACAAATAGCTGGTCAGTATTTAAATAATAGTAAAAAGTTTATGTCCTCGCCCGTTATTACTCGTAGATATCAAAATCAGAATATTGTACAATTTTGAAACAAAAGTGTTACCTTGGTACTACAAAACTTTTAAACGTCTGTTGAACACTTGTCTAAAACAATTTCAGATTATGACGTTGAAATAAGGTCCGTTTTGCAGTCACACTTTTTTTAGACAAATGTTCAACAGATGCTTAAGTTTTTTGTATTAAGGCTGTCAGTGTTGTAAATAGCGACTGCATGATCTATTTGGCGCAAGTGAGACAGTTTTGGAACTTAGGGACACCCCAACTCAGACAGATTAAGATCGAAGGGGTTTTTTTTTATCGTGGTAAAATCATCAAATGAGTCCTCCCACCCCCTACTGTCAGATTTGTACTGACTAAAATCCACGGTGTCCTTCAGTAGCCTGTTATGTTCCGGGGTCACGGTAAGGAAATAATCCCGCGACCCCAGCAGGCTTTGGCCCTCTGAGAGGGGGCCCCGTCATTATCACAGACAGGTTGGGGGAGATCTGGTGAGCTATCAAAAGCGAGGGAAGTTAGTTCCCTAATGGAAATTAGTTTGATCCCAAAATCCTCACTCAGTGAAGTCAATTAACTCACTTTTCATGCTCTGTGAAAACGTGATTTTTCCATAGATTTTCTATGGCAAAAGCAATCTGTGACATCATATAGAACTCAATGGGTTTACTATTTATAGATTTTGGAGCTAGTTTTTTTACCGTTTCAGGCAGTTGATCTCGTTTTCGGAACTAAAATAAAGTGCAATTTTAGAGGAATTGTCATTATCATAATAATCATAATCATTTATTTGGCTGAATATGGTACATAATGGTCTAATAATATGTCTTTAGTTTCATCACATTCTGCCACTTGCGGCGTGCAGATAATTTCGTTTACCTAGGTTTAAACATAAAAATTACAAATATTTACAAGAATATTGTGTATTGAAATTATAATTATTGGTCAAATGGTCAGTAGAGTCAAAAACCCTATTACGAAATAATCGATATCATTGCATAGCTCTTATTAAGAAGAAAGAAGGTCTATTATATACTTTCAATTCTTATTTCCAACAAGCATCACCCCTAAACATGTTGTATGGTGATATGATCGTACAATTTATATGCGCCCGCTTCCAAAATACACCACATTTAAACTGGAACAGATCTGAGGCTTATTACAAAATCAACATAATATGATAAGCTACAGCAATAAATGAAAATTAATTTCAGTAAAGTGTGATTGTTTTTTTTTTCACTTTGTATGACATAATTTCTTTCTAAGGTCTCATCACAATATTTCTACATTTAATTACAGCGTTCTTGAAGTATTGGGTATGAATCCGTGTTTCATCTAGTATCTCCAACTGGATGGAGCACGAAGACTATCAATGTCGATTCTATGTCCCGCGCTCCAACTGATGATAGTTATTATATTATTGTACAGTGAAACATCGGTACTTACCTACATCTTTTATCTAATAGAGCTAAGAGCCAAATTCAAACAGCAAGGTTAGAGCCATCATGTAAATACTCATCACCACTGTGTAAAGAGCTGATTACCATCTACCACCACATAATTACTAAATGCCTCGTTTCGCCGTGCGACAAGTTAAACTCCGCTTAGTTTCACGGTGCTTGCAGCGAAATCGCAATCTCCTTGTTATTAAGAAAACTAGCATATTAAACTGATGGCGAAACTAGATTATGATTATGTCTAAGTATAGTAATTATGATTTTTAAAAGACATGCACAATTTCGACGCTTCAATCAGATTTAGATTTAAAACGATAAGGGGGATAATCTGATGACACGGTTGGCATACTTGGCATAATGGCGGAGTGATTGACTGCTTTACTTTGTAACAAATATTTTAATAATCTAGAAGTAATTCTGCTGGTTATGACTATGTTCAGCAGTGGACGTCTTACGGCTGATATGATGATGATGATGATGATGATGACTGGAGTGAAACTGCTCCATTGCATACATGTTTCTCATTCAATCCTGATAAAATAAGCTACACGTTCGCAGAAAATGATTACTAAAATGAGACCAAACATAATTTGTATTTATATTTCTTGTCTTCACAGTAAATGTTAATTTTCTAGACCACTAGCAAAACGCACAACGTAATTATAATTTCACTTCTTTCAAAGCAACAGTTTTCTTTAAAATTGCATGGTGTTCCCAGTTTGCGTGTTTGTAAAAAATAATTTCTATAATTTCTATTGCGGTTGAGAGTATGGGAGCACTTTAAGTACTTTCAAAGAAAATTGTGGTGTGTTTAATGTATGTGTATAGTTACTTGGTAGTCAATAGATGATATTATTATGAGCCCGATTTATTTACTTAGATTATGATGAAACAATCAGTATAGTCCTCCTAACAGTTTTGGTAGCGACGCAATAGACCTCGCCCGCCGGTTGCCCTTTCAAACCTAACCTGTCTCAGGGGTGCTATATGACAGGAAACCTCCGCATGCTCCCGTGGACTGGAGTTCCCTCTCGGATACGTCCGGGGGGAAGACCAGTTTTTCGGGCTGGTGCACCCTGGGATGCGAGCAAAAACTCTTCCTTAGGCACTGTGTGCCTAAGTGTAAAGCGTGTCCCTCTGATAAGCAGAGGGCACAGTGGCGGAGCGGGCTTGCGGACGGTGAGTGATGAGAAGCTAGCCATCGGCGAGGCCGTCGGACTTGGGCCAATAATCATTACTATGAACCTACGTTGTTCCACTGCAGGTCAAAGTCCTCTCTTCCCTCATTCCACCATTCACGATGTAATGCGATTGTAGGCCAATCCTTTAAAAATATGTCCAGCCATCTTTTTCTGGGCCTGCCGCGTCGTCGTTTCCTCGCAGATTGCCTCCATAGAATGGTTATTAGATGAATGAACTCCAAATTATGCCAAAATATATTAGACCAAAAGATAGAATCTTTGCATTATGTTGAAGTAATCGCCACAATATTAAGTATAATGCAAATCGAAATTATGCAAAACTATTATGCCAAAAAAAATTATGCCGTAGTTTTTTATGACAAAACGATATTCTGAGTACAAGTGTAGAAAACGCGCCTATATGAGCGCAATAAACTGCTCACTTTACACGACGACGCGTAATATAATGATTGTAAAGCAAGTTTTTCTGCAGACACTCACGAAACATTAATCAAATTAGATTTGTTAATTAAGATTGTTCCTAAAACGTCTTTCACACCTTGTCTCGTCCTATTTTAACTTCGTCTCATTAAAAATATTTTTCATTTTGTTTACGATAAATTTAAAACTTAGTTTAATGTTACATTAAATTCGAATTTTAAATGAAAATAATAACCTTTTGCCACAAAAACTTTGATACAGCGTGTGTTAAGGCCTAAATGAAATCGTCTATAAGTCACTAAGGGCTGATTTTTCAATAGCCAGATAACCTCTAACTGAGGAATAAAAATGGCGGTTTGACAGCTTATTTATAGAAAATTATGTCAAACCGATAATTTAATTCCTCAGTTAGAGGTTATCTGGCTATTGAAAAATCAGCCCTAAATAACACTAAAGTGCTCAACCATTTTCCTGTCCCCCAAATTTTACCAAAAGAACCAGTAATCATTTTTTTCTTCTTCTTCCTGCCTTATCCTATTCTACTTGGGGTATTCGCAACACGTTTTCTTCTTCCATTCTCCCCTATCAGACGTCACAGTATCATTTACTCCTTTTTCTTTCATATCATTCCTTAGACAATCCATCCATCTTTTCTTTGGCCTTCCTCTTCCTCTCCATCCATCAACATTCATACTTATCACTCTCTTCGTCATATGGGTGTCACTACTACCAGAAAAATAGTAATCAACTATTTGCGAAAAATCGATGTATCTGATTTGACTTTAAACTCACGTCTATGATATCGCTATAAATAGATTGGCTAAATGGTTAACTGTGTCTCTGTCAATAGTTAGTTAATCAGTAGTTAGTATGTTCATCACGAAATACTCAGAAATAGGTCGAATATTATGGCGTTGATTGGCAGATTTGAAACAGCTAAAATTAACGCCTACACAGTTCTGTCCATAGTTGGCCTTAATTTACGTAATTTTCAACCTTTCCAAACGCAAATAAAATGAAATTTTTGAAGCAGGTTTTATGGCAGATAATTTAAACTTTTTTTTAATAAACTCCCCATCTGCTACTTATATTATTATTATTATACGTCTTTTCTATGTGTCCGGACCCTCACGGCCTAAAATCGTCAAATGAGTTCCCCCCCCCATACAGGCTAGGGTAGGAGAGACTATCAGACTTATACCTAGCTAAAATCCACGGTGTCCATCAATAGCCCTTTACGTTCCATGGTCACGGTAGCTCGTTAGTCCCGCGACCGAATGTTTGGTAGTGGATCTCACGCACACCAAAATAAAAAGGACCACAATCATTATCGTTAACCGATTTTTATACACAGACCTATAATAATTTATTTTGTTTTAAATATCACTATCCCTTGTAATAAATGAGGTATAAGCCGCAAACTATCCCACTTGTTTATTTATGTTATTATAAAATATATTTATAGAATGTTCTAATTAAAAGTTCTTAATTGATCGCCGGTTGACCCCGCATAACGAGAGTTTTGCTAAATTAGTAGTCAACTCAATATAGAGCTAGTTTTAATCAGTTTCTGATGAGCAATTTGCTATAGTTGAGTTTGATGAATGCAATCAGGTTTGATGGAAAATACGACAAGTTAAGGTCACGTTAACTTTTTTTTTCGACGATGAAAGTTATGTAGATTTTTTCTATTTTTCCTTGACAAGAAAAGTTTAGTGATATTGCATTATACTTATACAAATTATCAAGTCCTTATTATTCGAAATTACTGAAACGTTTTGATATAACAAAATTTCGCACACATAATCAGGACACGGTCTAAAAGTTACAACAAAGTGATAATAATAAATAAATATTAATTCTAAATATTTGTTGTTACGGTTTAAAATCGGTCTAATTTAGCCGAGACACTACGTATCGAAAATACTTTTTAGACATCTACTAAGTTTTAATTTTTTTTTTATAAGTACTGTATCCAATGTATGGTATGTATGGTGTTTTGGTAAAATAGTTTCTGTCATTTCGAAAAATGAGAAATTGTAAGATTGTAAAAAATACGGTTCAGCGTAGACAATCATACTATAGTAAATATAACAATGAGGTAGCCTTCATTCCTACATTCCATTGTAGTTAATTACAAGACCAAATTACAACCTTGCTACTGCTCGAGGCAATTTTTAAATCCAGCATAAGCTAAGAAAATTAAAACAAAATCACGAAACTTTCAGTAGACAAATTAACTGTCCCTGTTCTGAAGTCTGAAATTCATTACGTAAAATTATTTATTGTTCGAGGAAAAACTTTCTGGAGGAAAGATAAAAAAAATGTTGCCAATTAAATGCTAAATATAAGAATTCCTTGAGATTTTAAATACTTATTTTGGAATTGGAAATGAGATTACTGCAGCAGCGAAGCTACCTAACATGCCGATTCCTATCGGCTTTACTTACGAAATATAGCAATATAAGTATCAATGATTTTCATTTATCATTAAAAAAATATATTTACGAAGCCTACATTACTTGTAAAAATAAAAATCAAAGAAAAACACTCTAAAACTAAAATTAACAATCAAAGAAATAATAAACAATTTCAACTCCCGCAAAACAGAAAGGTTTGTAAGCCGCACGGCAACACCGGACACGGAAGTTTCGGGAGGTACCTGTGGCTGATGCGAAAAGAGGAGACGCCTGGGTGCCACCACTGCGAAGATCGCCCGGAGGACACGGTGGAGCATACGGTGCAAGACTGCCCGGCTTGGGCGGAGCACCGACGTGTCCTCACGGCTGCGATAGGCGGAGACCTCTCGCGCCCGGCATTGGTTGCGGCCATGCTGCGGGGCGAGACGGAGTGGGAAGCGGTCAGCTCACAGATATCTTAAAGAAGGAGATATGGCGTGGAGTTTAAAATGTATAGAAAACCAGTGAAGCCGCAATAGCCCCACCATAACGATAATTTTGCATATGTAGTTCTATCAAAACAATACTACGAACAAGTGCACACACGCGCCATCGATAACTCAGTCATTTAAATATAAACCTTATTCTTAAAACCACAGCGTACTCTTTTTCCGTGTAACTTACTCACACTAACAATTATCATTGTGTGTTGTCGCGACACGCGGTGGGCGGTACTATTCCCGCTCCAATACAACGGACGCACCACGCGACATTACGGCTTGATGAAGTATCGTTATGTCAGCTTTACATTGCTGGTCCAGTCACTCAGTGATAATGTGAGATCGTTGTAAAAGAGCAATGTATTTAATGAAAAACAATACAGTCGGAGTAATAAAGGAAACATAAATAAAGTAGTCCAAGTCAATTTCTGGCCAAAACGCTCAGGACCAGATTTCAACGACACGCCCCCTTACCACTTCTCCTGTTTTTAATATTTCTGTGGGTCAGCTCCTTCTGCGAGGCAGTAATGCTCGTAAAGGAGGAGGCAGGCCGCGAGCGAGAGAGGACAGCGTCCTCCCTCCGCCCCAGCCGCAGTGGTAGGCGCCCACGGCGACGGACGTCGCTTGATGATCTCCGGCCACCGTAGGCGCGGGCATGCGGGCAGCGAGTAAAGGGCAACTCGCTGCCCGACCAAGGACCATGCCCGGGTCGACGGCGCGTTGTGTTCCACGCGCGCCTCAAAGAGCGTCAGCATAATGACGGGGCCCCCCTCTCAGAGGGGCAAAGCCTGCCGGGGTTGCGGGATTATTTCCTCACCGTGACCCCGGTACATAAAGGGCTACTGAAGGACACCGTGGATTTTAGTCAGTACAAGTCTGACAGTCCCTCCCGCCCTGCCCGGGGTGGGAGGACTCATTTGATAATTTTACCACGTTAAAAAAAAAAAAAAAAAAAAAAAAAAAAGCCGCACGGCAAATCAGGAATCCCGATCATAGTTCCTCTAGTAGCGATCGTGAGCTTGACGCTACATAACACCGCTGAATTAAGGACGCTGGTAAGCCGAATGTCTCCGGCTTATGATAAGGACAGAGATATGAAATGCTTACGCCAGAACGAGATGGAATGATACTGGACTTCGTAATTTGTTTAGATAGTTTTATTTGGATTCACATTAGTTTTGGCCCGCTTATATTTTTATAGTTTTGAATACCATTGTTTTCAACTGTCCATTTGTTTTTGATTTTGTATTATTTTTGAAATTGATAAGTTTTGCGTAGTTAGCGCAGTAAAAACATGGTTCGTTCAGTTCAATGATAATGTTTGGTAATGTTCACTGCAAAACAGTGTACGTTAGTTACAAGTTTTCAACTAGATGGCGTTGTGCAATTTCGTCACATTTTTGAATCGCGGTGTTAAGATCTGTAGGCGATTAGTATAAGGTTTTGTGAACATAGAATTTTTCAGAGTTAGGAACACTAATAATGTTCGTTGTTCAATATTTATGATTGTAATAATTGGATAACCGACTACAGAAAAGGTGGACAAGGAGGTTACTCAAATACTCAATTCGTCCGTACCGTATCCATTGGACGAAGTATCCAGAAAATTAAATATTACAATGTTTTTGTTTTATTGTTCGCGGGATAACTTTGTCGTTTATGAACCGATTTTGATGATTCTTTTTTTGTTGAAAAGTAGATATTTTAAAGGTGGTCCCATGATAAGAAAATCAGGGTTTGATGATAGAAGACTAGAGAAGTCGAGTGGAACTTTCAAAAATCTTACGGGCGACTAGTGTGTTTGTAAGTTTTTTTCATTAAGTATTTCAAATAAAGGTCTGGAGTATAATATCTTGATGATGGAGCTGAGAGACATTGAGAGAACTCCTCAACGATTCACAGCAGCTACCTTGTGTTTGAGCTTCATTAATTTGTATTGATGAGAACTTTTCACCTAGACGGGTTGCAATTGTCATTAGGGGTCTGACGACGAAAACGAAGATATTTCAGAGAACTCCTGAACGGTTTATAGCAGCTATCTTGTATTTGGACTTAATTAATTTATGGTGATGGGAACTTTGCACCTATATGGGTTATATTATTCGATGCCTCGATACCTGCCATTTGTTCCCATAAAAAATAATTTGGTTTGTTTCAGTAGTTTTTATTTTATGAACATTTTTAGCTTATTATGTAAGTACATGGGCGATGTTATAACCGGTGCTACGGATATTACAATTCTAGTGCCCCAAATTGTCGTTGAATGTTTAAACTAAAAAGGCTAAAATTAGCCCAAAGCTATAGTTACTAGAATTCACGTTTTGGTCCGGGTTCCCCTTCAAAATTTTCTGCCCTTCGCCACTGGATTACTGTGTTTTTTTAATGCTGGTACGTTGTCTTATTAAATAAAAATCGTCATTTTTACAACATTACTAAATTCTGAAGAAATCTTGAAATAAACAACAACATTTTTTTTAACAATTACTTACAATAAAACCACTATTTTGTTTGTGTTAGGTTACTTTAAATAGTACTGAAATAGAAGCCCCGCTGCGCAAGACTCCGGTGACTATGCTTTATTACAATATTTACAATAAATTTACATTTTCATTTTAGTTGATGATGATAAATGACCAGTCAATGTAAAAGTTTCAATTACTAAAGATTTACTTTACTTTAAAAGTATTCTATTCTATTTTTGGTTAATGGCATTCAAGCCGATGTCGACTATTACGCCAATCACTCGAGAACTGGAAAAACAAGTTAGTGTGCATGAGATTGAAAATAGATAGGAAAGAAAAGTTACTTTAAAAATTAATTAGCGCTTAAAAGAAGTACTTTGCTGGTCTTAACATACATAGTAAAATATACTTAGTTACAAATTATGTTATTAGTTTTGTAAGTTGATTGCTTGAATATATTTTCAAAAGTAACTGCCAGTTTGAGTTATAGTAACAGAAACTCACATCGAAGATAATTAAATGGCCAATGAAGTACTTTAACTAAGTAACAGGCTAATGTAGACTTTTAGAGAAGAATAATAATTTTTAATTGAAATCGGCTTAATTAGCACTCAAATTAAATATAAATTGCGTATTATTATTTTACCTTGTTAATCTAGATTTTATATTTTCAAGTTTTTAGGTCTAAGAAAAACCAGGCTGCCTAGAAACTCGTTAATTAAGACGGCAATAAACATTCAACAGTCACTAATTAGAACTCTGGATGTTTTAGCAAGGTTTTTTGGTCATTATACAAAGTAATAATATTATACAAAGTTTTTCGCCTGTTGTAAAACATGCTCAGCAAAAAACGGTGAGAAAAGGTATACAGATGAATTAGTAGCTTTTCGTTGGCGTTTTAAAATTTCAGAAAGTTAGTAGATAAATTTGAAAATAGTAATCTACACAAATACCTAATTTTGTTTAGCCATTAAACTATCGGCATCACTCAATAAGAAAAAACACCACCAAATCACCTCCAAATCGAAAAATATCTTCTGCTTTACAATCATCATCAATGCCTAGCCTTTTCCCAACTATATATTGGGGTCGGCTTCCAGTCGAACCAGATGCAGCTGAATATCAGTATTTTACGCGGAGCGACTGCTTATCGGACCTCCACAACCATCTTCTGCTTTACAATACAAAGAAAAAAGATTTGATTATTTTATTTTAAAAACATGACTGTGTTATTTACCTACATAATCAATTTAAAAAAGGTTGTCTTGAAAAGATCGCTTTTAGCGATAAGACCGCCTATTGTGTCACCGGGTCAGAGCCCATTCGTACCCTAAAATTCGTACCCCAGCATTAAAGTTGTGGATTCGGCCCCTTTATAGGTGCCCATTGGTCTCCTGGTAGGGTACCAATTAATATTTTAATAAAATATATTATTTTTAAGGTACCCATTCGTACCCTCTAATATAATACAATATTAGTTAAAGATTCGGCACCTATTCAGGTGCCTATTGGTCCCCTGAGATAAAATTAGCTATATTTTACTTATGAAACGGTTTACAGAGTACACTTGTGAACAGTTTATTAACGGAATTAA
This sequence comes from Agrotis segetum, assembly GCA_036375495.1. NCBI lineage: Eukaryota > Metazoa > Arthropoda > Insecta > Lepidoptera > Noctuidae > Agrotis > Agrotis segetum. The sequence goes on from JAQSVV010000132.1 coordinate 378,110, forward strand.
TTTAATAAAATCGGTGTAAAATTGTCTCTCTACGAATGGCTTGTTCAAAAAAACGGGTTACAAAATTAGAAAAGGTGTTTTGTTTGTATGTTATGGCTGCCTCTGTGACATATTGGTTCTTGAAAGTGACTGTGAATACGAGACTGTTCAATGTGTCTTTGGTCTTTTATTAAATGAAGTTCGCCTAACGAAATAAACTTTTTTTTTTTCTCACTGCCTTTGAAAGAAAAGTTTTTTTGTAGGTTTTTTTGAACTTTTTATGTGGTTGTTTTGAAGTCGGTTACATTTTTTTTAAAGTTTTATTTTTATTTTATCCTTTTTAGTTTCACTATTCAACCCAAATTGTATGGGCCAAATGGCAGAAACCTCGGAGTAATCGGTGTAGACAAAGTTGAAAACTTTATAGGTTTTTGTTGATTTTTCAATAAGTGCTAGTCCGATTTCGATAAAATTTTAATGGGACCATTCCGGAAGTATACCAACAAAAAAGAATTTTTCAAATCGGTTGTGCGACGGTGTTATGCCCGAACAAACATAAAAGAAAATACAAACGTCCGAATTGAGAACCTCCTCCTTTTGGAAGTCGGTTAAAAATAATGAACGTTCTAACATTAATTCTGTTTTGCTGCAAAAATTGCGTTAAAATTTGGTAAGTAGTACTCTCCAGATGTGGGCGGGGTGTGGAATGCAGAAGCGGGAGGGGTAAACTTAGCCAGAGTATCTGCGCGCAAGCAAATAAGATTTAAGTTATTATGATTTTGCATGTATGTATGTAGTTGGTAAATATACAAAAAAAAAAGAAGAGATTATTTACTGATGATATGTGTTTCTTTTTTGCATGTTTTATATTTAATTTTGATTTAAATGATGGTCAATCAAGGCTGATTTTTGTAAAAACAGTTGTATTTTGTTAGTTTCTAGGAAATTGTGATTTTGCATGTGTATTTGTTGTTAGTAAAAATGTTAGTTTTACGTAGTGGATAAAGACTGATTTTACTTTTTATATTTCTTTTATACAAAGTTATTGTAATATTGCATTATTTTGTAGATCTCTTTGACTGCACAAAATATTAACAATTAATTGTTTATTTGTTTGTACACTGGATGTAAATTTATCTAAAATTCAGTTATTACTGAAATTTTATTTAAATAGTTACACAGTTTTATTTTACTGATTATTATAGTTATCATATATTTTGTTAAATATTTACAAATGTACAAGAAACTAAAAGTTGATAAATTATTTTGAAGACTGACTTAATGCCTAGAGCCTAGAGGCATTTATTAAACTTAATCTTATTTGAAATAAACATGATATCTACCGAATTACTATATTTTTATTTTACACTTTTCTGCGCGACTGTACCAGGACTACCAAGCTGCAGTATACACATGTACATGTACTTATATTAGAAGAATGAATAAAAATAAATATTCTTCAGGGTACGAGTGGGCCCCTCAAAACTTCCAGGGTACGAGTGGGCACAGGGTGCGAATCTTAGGGTACGAATGGGCTCTGACCCGTGTCACCCTATTTATAAGATATGGCTTAATTGAATGTATTCTTTAATTTGTATGGTTTACATAAAATTATAGAGTATTCTATTCTATTCTAAAAATCCGTCCGATTAAAGATTAAAATGTTATGTTTGCTCTCGTCCTCAAAGTTAGTAGAGGGTCAAATTCTCAAGGTTATTGGCGTGAATACAAGTCTTAGACATAAATGGCCCGTGATCACGGGGCTTCTGGGGTTGCCGGACTATCTGTGCAGGTTACTGTGAATCTGGGAATAGGGCAACTAAATTAAGAACAGAGTTGAGCCTGACAGTCTCTTTCGCCCCATCCCGGGAGGGAGGACTAATTTGATGATTTAACCACCTAAACAAAAGCATATCAGCAGGCGTAGCATGGCGCCGTAGAAAGGGGTTGTGTCGACGGAAGAAACGACAAAATGACAGAACGTAGAAATATTTTTTGCGTTTTAAGCATGGTAATGTAAAAAATATAAAAGATAAACGTTCTTTTCTTCAATGGTGTACAAATGGTGTCACAGTCATTTGTGCAAAAAAACAGTCGATTTATATAGAAATAACGATGAAACATCTTGGTCTTTTCTTGGTAGAATAGAGATAGAATCGCCATGCTACGCGTGCTGGTGGAATGTGGGAGCATCGTGACCACCTTTTTCTTGACTATCTGTTTTCTGCTCAAACAAACACCACAACAACTGAACTTAGTATGAAAGAACAGTAAACACACATAAAAATCCTCTTATCACTAACTTAACAATGACCAAAACTTTATGTCTGTTTAATGGCGTATACATAAATAAAGAGAAACATAAACTTGTTGATAAGGACTTAGTTCACGATAAACTGAGGTAAACGAATACTTAAATAGACAGCCATGATACCTCGTTATGATACAAACTTCTGTGATTGCATTTACCTTAACAAACGCATATCCTAACAAAATACAAACGTGAAGTAAGTTTATTCAATAATAAAGTTATACCTATTACAAATGTGATATTCGATGAGTCACAAACTAAGCGCAGCTTCAGCTATACGTCCTTTTCGCTCCACTCAGGGCTGGATGTATCATTTTGATGATGTGCTTGGCCAAAAAAAAAAGTATCAAAAAAGTATCCATGTGGTTACTTTAATTGCTGATCATCATTAAAATTTAAAAGTGACCGCAGTTTTTTTTACTCAAATGTCAAGAATATCAATATTATATATTACTTTTATTATTATTATTATATAACTCTGTACAAGTTAGGTACTTACGTATAAACTTTTTCTAAAATAACTATTCGTTTCTTCTTTCCAGATATCGCCATGATCTCCAAGCCTGGACTTCTTCTCCAAACCTTCCTCCTACTAGCCACACTACAAAACATTCACACATTGGAAGATGGATACCTCCGCTTCGTCAAAGATGGCTGCTTCCTAAGGGGCGAAGCCCTATCCTGTGTCAAATATAAAGCAGTCAAAATAGCCAAAAAAGCAATATTCGGAGACAGTTTAAATAAAAATGAGACTATCAAAGCTAATAACATAGTAAGCTTAGTACCTCTAGATGACGAGACGATAGAAAGACTAGGAATTAAGGAGAATAAGGAAGTGAATGAAATAAAAACAAATGAAGCGAGGGGATTCTTGTCAGAGTGGGCGGAGCTAGCAAAGTACTTCATGAAGCTGGTGCAAGAGTTCTTCAAAGTCAAAGGGCTGAAGGTGAATCTACCTGAAGGAGCAAGAACAGTTGAAGAGGAAGATGATAGCGGTAAGTCGGGAATTTTTTAACTTTAAGTAAAAAATGGTGTTGATTTCTATCAAACTGCGGCTGTTTTTACTACTTTACTCGGTTTTATGAAAACTTTTATCTGATTGAGGAATTATAACGGAAGTGAATGATGGTTGACAGTGAAAAAAATTATAGAGATAATAATGAGATAATGCCAAGAAGTTGATAAAGATGATAAACAGTTTTATTTAACTCTTATCCTGGCAAGAAACAACGAATTTCAAAAGTAAATTTTAAGTTACAATTTCATTCACTTTTATTCCAGATAAGTTACTGGAACTCATTATTCCAACATTATTTTGACTAAAGACAACGTTAAAAAGGCTTTGTTTTACATAGTTGATGATTTGACATTGCCATCAATAATCTTCATGAAAACAATGAGTAGAATGTTAAAATAGAATTTGTTGAAGACACTAATGATAAATACCAAAATTACATACATTTTACAAAGCAAACGTTTATTACTGTCATAAGACATTTGATAGACAAGCTAAATAACCTTCTTTGTCCTGTCCAAAGTCATACCTAATGACCCTATCAGAATGGGTAACTGCCAAGAAAATTATACCTTATTATTTGCTGAAATAAGTAGGTTCTTCGTCAGGGTTATGGGTCGTTACAATATTTGGGGCTCTTTGAAGTTTGATTCTGTTGATTTTAATCAAAATTAATTTGTATTGAATCTTGGCGAGACTTCAATTGACCGATTTTGAAATTGTTTGTCTATAACTAGTTTCACAATAAGCATTTTGATTGCATAGTCTATGCTTTAAGAAGCAGTTGTTATGGTATAATTCCACCAAAATAGTGTGCGGTATATATTTTGTTTGTGAATTACAGCATTGTGCGACACAAACACTGGCACTGGTATCACGTTTTGCCTCAGTGTCCACCAGCAAGACTGTGCGTAACTTAGATTCGCGCAAAGTGCAGCATATTTGTACGCGAACATTTTCACTGAACTGAGTTTAGCAATGTACGCGCACAAATAGCGAGTCCACTGATCAGGTACGCGTATTTCCCTTTCCGTGTTCAACTGGCGACATCGGTCTCGCGAAATCAACACGTTTTTGTTTTACTACGGAATCCTACGATCCCGTGTTCAATTCGCGTCAACTGAGCACGCTTTTGCGATCAAGCAACGTTAAAAGAAGTTTTACAAAACAGTGTGTAATTGAATGGGACTCGCTGGCACCCCGACTCGAACAATTTAGGTTAGAAGAGGATGGCGGGGTCTGCTCTTCGTGGTTATTTTTTTAAACCACCCGGAATTAGGAGCCCCGCGAAGCGGGGCTCCTTCGACCCGCTACTCTACTATTTTATTTATATAGTAACAACTGCACACGATTTTGTTAAGGGTCTCCTATTTCCGGGTGGTTTAAAAAAAAATAACCACGAAGAGGATGGCGGCGTCTTTCAGACCCCGCCATCCTCTTCTAACCTAAATTGTCCGAGTCGGGGTGCCAGCGAGTCCCGAGTTCGCTTCGCTCGCTCATAAAATTACGAAGCACATTTAAAGTGTCCAGTTCAACTGCACACGATTTTATTAAACCTTACCCAGCGCCACTTGATCACAAAGGCGTGCTCAGTTGACGCGAATTGAACACGGGATCGTAGGATTCCGTAGTAAAACAAAAGCGTGTGGATTTCGCGAGACCGGTGTCGCCAGTTGAACACGGAAAGGGAGATACGCATCAGGTACGCATAAATGCGCTGCACAATTTGTTGTAATCGTAGTACTAGTACAGTCACGAGCAATAACATGTAAACACTTAACAAAATTCAAACGCAATTTACTCGTAAACTACTGGTTTCCACTTTGAATTAAGTTCTATTTCGGAATAGAATGGTTTCTAAAACCGAATTCTAATGAAAAGGTAGCAGAAAATCTCTTCTGAATACTGCTTACTGTATACATACTATTGCTCGTGACTGTACGTATTCTGGTGTTCGTACACAATTTGATATTTACTTAAGTGAGCCCAGAGAGAAAAAATATGCAGCATTTCAGTGGATAACAATATCATAAGAAAAAAATGAAGTCGTTATAGACTGATGCGCAAACTAACGGAGTTGATAAGGGTTCGCGGCTATTTGCCAACGGAATCCTAATAAAAAGTGATCGTTTACGTGATCTGATGATTTGTGGTTTAATACTTGAATCACGTTTCAGTGGCATGACGAATATTCACTGAATATATCAGTTTAACGGTGGAAGAAAATTGCAAGGAAACTGTCATGTCCTAGAGCCAATAATTCTTATATCTATGGTAATTAAAACGATATTATAAGGTAAAGGGAGACTATTTGTTGAGGCAGTTAACTCAGTGATAGTCTGAAAAGTCTCTCAAAACGTTACCAGCAAAACGTTAGCATGCAGTAATGCGAAATGATGCAATGAGTTCACCACTAAAGTGGACAAGACGTAGCGACACTCATTTTGAATTACAGCATGCATAGGTAACGTTTTGAGAGACTTTTATAACTCTATCACTGAGTTACCTGTCTCACCAAATAATCTCCCTTTACCCTACGTATATTTTGATGTACACAATTAAAATTGAACTAAAGAGAAATATAATGTTCAAATCATTTAGAATTCCCTCCATCTAGTTTCAAAAATAATAAATAAAACAGCACGCTTGGCGCAGTGGTTTACTACTGCCCTGCGTGTTGCGGCTTCGACAATTACCTACTTTTCTTGGTCTGAGTATACAAATTAATGCTCAGTATACGAGTTTTCATGTTTTCAAACGCACCCACGATACAGGGGAATTTCATAATGGTGGGCGCGTTTTTTTAAGGACGCGTTTACAATTGACGCAAAATTATGCCTTTTTTCGGTACCGATTCTTACTAAACTGAATCAAATCGAATAAAACTAATAACGAATACAAACAGATTGGTTCTTTATCTTCCCAGGATAGACAAGCTTTTCTTGAAAATGATAGGTTTAAATACTTTAAAATCGATCTGCCGTAGCCATGTTTACCATATCGTGTTGTGTTTGCGAACATATTTTGTTCTACAAATAACATATTTTAATATTCCTAATACTACTGAAAGTAGGCAAGTATAGTCTATTTTAAGACATAGACAATATTTCTTTATTTTTCATTCAGAAATACACCAAAAGTAATTCCGCAAAGCAGGAAGATATTGACAAATTTTCGTCCGAAATTATATTTTTTTATCTATCAAGATTTACTGAATATTCAATCAAAAAGTATTGAATAACTAAGGTTACTATGTTAGCTTGCATTGAAAAAATAATTAGCTCATTTAAAAGTAAAATAATAGTATTAAACAATTATAATATGCAATGACAAAATTCAATATAAAACCAAGAACGGTTTGTTCTTTGATTTAGACGGCGCGGGGCGCCTTCTGAGGGAGGACGTATCGCTCGCAACCATTTTGACATTAGTCACGTAATTATTAAAATTTAAAATACACGCCACCATTCATGACCTTTACACGCGGCGCCAGTGTCTTTGTCATGACATCAAATTCAATGTGAAAAATGTAGTACCTCGAATTTTCCGCAGGTCATGAGTGGTGGCCAGTAATTTTCCCAGTCGCCAAGAATACAGCATAACCTACCTTTCTTGATACTAGCTAATATTTTGAATTAATTTTATTGAATTTTCCTACTATATTCGAATGAGGATATAATTGTAAATAAAAAATAATGTAAATAATAAAAAAAATCAATTTAAATAATTCTGATAGCTTTTTTCTGGATAGCCATAGCTCTTCAGAAAAAAAAAATATAGCTCGCTGCGGGACCCACCATACCACCGGTCATGCCCCTGGTGGTATGGCTTTTTATTACGTAGTAAAATCATCAGATTAGCCCTTCCACCCAGGGAAGGACAGGAGGGACATACAAACTTGTACTGACTAAAATCTACGGTGTCCTTCAATATCCCATTGCGATCCCAGGCTATGGATACCCGATAAGACAATTCCGCGACGCCCGGCAGGATTTGGCTCTTTAACGTGCGCCCCGAAAATCCGTGATAAATTGATCTGATCGTTTTGAGGTAGCGGTTAACCCAGAGAAAAGTTTTGTTTTAAACTTTTTGTATTCGTTTTTGAAGTCGGTACTTTTTTTCATCAATTTATTTTTATTAGGTTTGATCGAAGAGAGTTGAAGTCTTGTATCAGGTTCGGCATCCAGTCAATTGCGGTATTCCGTTTTGGTAGCTGCATTGTATTTTTTTTTTTTTTTGGTATAATCATCAAAATATGTGTCCTCCCAAGCGGGACCGGATTTATTACCAGACTCTAGTACTGACTAATATCCATGGTGACCCTTCAGTAGCCCTTTACGTTCCAGCCCAAGTAACACAAACGTGTCTAGAAACGTACTACTAGATAGCTTATAGAATGAAATTGAATTGTCTACCATAAGAATAAAATATCTATAAGCAATCTTCTAGAACGCTTATAGACAGAGTTTAGTAAAAGTGGGCACATTCTTGTACCCTCTCTTAAGAATGAGTTAAGAAAACATGACTAGATAGAGTTCAGATCAAATTGACTTAAGAGACGTTTCTAGTGTCTCTCTAAACCGTTTATAGACCGTACGTTTATCTAGTAGCGTACTAGTAGATAGTTTATAGATAGAGTTAAGACCTTTAAAGGAATCATTGCTCGTCACGTTTTAAAACCAAATGATCTTAAGACTATCAACTTTAAGTAACATTTTACTAGTGACGCATAATGGCGTGGAACTTACAAGAGTTATTTTACTTAATAATATTTGCATCATGGCGTAACAAATTTATTACTTTTTATTAATTTGTGTTTTAATAATGGGTAAATAAGCAAATCAATATGCGATTGAAATTCTATCGTTGAATATTATGTAAAACTCTTGTAAAATAAGAGCGCCCGCTGTAAATGTAAGATTTAACATTTTTTTTTCAAAATATGAATATTATTTGATATAAGCAAATTTTCGAATTTACATTTTAATGCTTAAAATACTCATTTTATTTAAAATATAGTTATTTAAAACATATCAAATGTCTAATTAGACATAATTTAATGATAAAAACATTAAAATACGTAACAAAAGATATTTGAAGCAAAAAATAGGCAACAAAAATGGCGTCCAGATAAAATTTACTAGAAAACCGATTTCTGTAGAAGAAACAGTCTAGAGATTTCTTTTGTAGTATGGCTCTAGAATAATTTTACTTACTACATACTAAACTATCTAGTGAGAGAATAAACAGATTTAAGAGTGGTTTAAAATTATCTAGTGACTGTCACTCTGTACTCCTTTTTATCTTGTCACAGTATTTCTAGACGTTCCTCAGTGAATAGGTAATTTCATGTGTTGTGAACGTAAGACCATTTTATGCAGTAACAAACCAATATAATTAATCAATACAAGAGGGTACCCGAGTAAAAAGTATTTCTGATTTATATAAGTATAAACAATGTGAGAAATAATAATTATAATTGTAATTACATTAATACCCTTTCATTTGATACCCACATCATTGGGGTGGATTTCAAACAGCCAGTCCGCCATCTTGAATTTAAGTCGCTTGACTATTTTTTTCGTATTCCTGACAGCAAACCTTTTCATTTGATACGCATATCATGGGGTGGATTTTAAATAGCCTGTCCGCCATATTGGATTTAAGTCACGTGACAATTTTTTTCGTATTCTTGACAGCAAACCCTTTCATTTGATACCCACAACATTGGGGTGGATTTCAAACAGCCAGTCCGCCATCTTGAATTTAAGTCACGTGACATTTTTTTCTATTTCTGACAGCAAACCCTTTTATTTGATACCCATATCATTTGGGTGCATTTCAAATAGCCTGTCCGCCATCTTGGATTTAAGTCACGTGACAATTTTTTTCGTATTCCTGACGGCAAACCCTTTCATTTGATACCCATATTATGGGGGTGGATTTCAAACAGCCAGTCCGCCATCTTGAATTTAAGTCACGTGACTACTTTTTCGTATTCCTGACAGCAAATCCTTTCATTTGATACCCATATCACGGGGGGGCATTCCAAATAGCCTGTCCGCCATATTGGATTTAAGTTATGTGTTTTTTTTTTTCGTACTCTTGACAGCAAACCTTTTTATTTTTGATACCCATATATCATCAACAATTTTCTACGTATTGGAGGAAGTTACTAGGAAGTTTCGATTCTTCTTCGGTCGACTCTTCTTCATTTTTCTTTCTTTTTAAATACTTGCGGATTTTTCGACGAAAACCACCAGATCTTTTAATTTGTTTCATCTTCTCCATTGCATAAACTCATCCAATTTAAATTTCTAGTACAAATGCACTTAACTAAGCCACTTTTAAGGATAAAAACTCTAAAAACACGACTTCTCTATCAGTTTTCTAGACAAACTTAAAAATATCTAGTAAAGTATTTTATCTAGACTGAAGTATCTATAGAAAATAAAAATAGAATATCTGTAGAAAGTTTTGTCTTCAAATATATCGTTTTATCTATAAAACTACTTCAAAATAGGTACCTTTAGGCTTTTTTAATTATTTGTAGAGCATTTTATCTAGAAACTGTCGTTATAACTATAAACGTACTTAAAATAAGTGTTCTATAGTACAAATGCTCTTAAAATAATAAAGCTTTAGATAAAAAACTCTATAAGATTAAATGTTCTTTATCAAACCCATCTTTAGAAAGCCCGTATCTAAAGATTAACCCTGACTAGACAGTCTATAGACAGATTGGTTTTAAAACTTCCAGACTGTGTTACTTGGGAGGGTCACCGTTACCTGATAAGACAGTCCAGTGACCAAGGCAAGCTCCTACCCTCAAATAGAAATCTCTTCTCGTCGTCGTAGGTCACGCGGCTGTTCTCCCTAACGTGTTCCACCTCCTACTTCGCTAGCATGACTGGTTTGCATGAGGATTCGAGGTGACTACTTCCTATTCCGTCTTGCCCCGCAGATCGTGGCCTCGATCAATGCCGGGCGCTATTAAATTGACTCAAGTGCATCGAGTTGGGATTTGGCAAACCTGTACCACTTCATGTACCTAACTTTTTTGCAGCCAACTCAATAAGCGGACTAATATTGTGGGTTGATGTCAACGGCACCCCAAAAAGGTCAAGATAGCCTGTCATTTTTACGGTTACACCTCAGAAAGATAGAACCGAGTCGGATTGGCTCCTTTTTGCGGAAAAATTCACGTCTTATCAGCATTGAAGCTCAAGCACTCAACCGGCTATGGCTCTTTTGCCTGATACTATTTTGTGAATTTTATTCATGAATAAAATTCACAAAAAACAGATACTACTCAGGAACCCCGAAGACTTCCAACTTGAACTGCACAATCGCTTCCAGTGCCTAACCGAATGTGAAACTGTGGACGAGATTAACAATGGGTTGGTGGAAACTGTCCAAGCTGTGGGGTCCAAGTTCTTTAAGACCCCGCGCCGCAATAATCCTCAAAAGCTCTCGAACGGAAAAATCCGGTTGATGCAGGACCGGACCGAGATGAGGCTGCAATCTTCAGCTGATATGTCGGAATATGGCAAACTCAATAGACGAATCTCTAAATCAATGCAACGTGACCTGCGCTCCTTTAGTGCGGCACGGATCAAAGAAGCAATCGAGTGGAACCGGGGCTCAAAAGAATTCGTCTATTGGGCAGAGCCAAATGACAAAGCTGAAGATTAACGACGGCAGCATCATTTCGACTAAACCAGAGATCTTAAGGGAGCTTGTGAGGTTTTACGGACAGTTATATACATCAATACGACAACCCAGTGTCGGTACATCTTGAGACGCAAGAGCTAAACTGACGTGATACTACTGTACATTGAGGATATCCCAGACACCAGCCTGTACGAGTTTAGAATGGCTCTTAAACAGCTCAAGAATAACAAGGCGCCGGGTGAGGACGGAATCTCAACAGAACTTCTGAGAGCGGGTGGAAAACCGGTACTACTCTAGTCCTCCAGAAGTTATTTAATTCCGTCATACTAAAAGGTTCTACGCCAGAAGCATGGCACAGTGTGGTTGTTCTTTTCTTCAAAAAAGGTGACAACACCTTGTTGAAGAACTACAGGCCAATCTCACTTCTGAGCCATGTATACAAGCTGTTCTCAAGAGTCGCGAGAACGCAGGTTTGATGACTTCCAGCCTCCCGAACAAGCCGGTTTCGGAAAAGGTTTTAGTACTATAAACCACATACACACGCTCTGCCAGATTATACAGAAGACAGAGGACTATAATCGTATCACCATTGTGTTTAGCGTTTGTGGACTATGAAAAAGCCTTCGATTCAATCGAAACTTGGCAGTATTGCAGTCCCTCCAACGATGTCACGACTATAGGTATATCGAAGTTTTGAAGTGTTTGTATAGAAACGCCACCATGTCCATCCGATTTCAGCAGGCGTAGCATGGCGCCGTAGAAAGGGGTTTTGTCGACGGAAGAATAGACAAAATAACAGAACGTAGAAATATTTTTATCGTTTTAAGCATGGTAATGTTAAAAATATAGAAAATATACGTCCTTTTCTTCAATAGTGTTCAAATAGTGTCACATTTAGGTAGGTACAACTTCGAGAAAGAGGTCGCCCGAAGAATCCAACTCGGATGGGCAGCGTTTGGGAAGTTACGTGATATTTTCTCATCGAGAATCCCACAGTGTCTCAAGACAAGGGTGTTTGACCAGTGTGTGTTGCCAGTGATGATATATGGCTCCGAAACGTGGTCCTTGATTGCTGGCCTTTTAGAGAGACTAAGATTCACTCAACGAGCAATGGAAAGAGCTATGCTCGGAGTATCTTTGCGGGATAAAATCCGGAACTTGCGCTTGGATATTGCGCTAAGAACCAGAGTCACCGACATAGCTCATAAAATTTGCAAGTTGAAGTGGTAATGGGCAGGCCACAGCGCTCGTAGAACTGACAACCGATGGGGAAGAAAAGTTCTCGAGTGGCGACCACGGACCGGAAATCGCAGCGTAGGTAGGCCTCCCACCAGTTGGACCGACGACATATTGAGGGTCGAGGGCAGCCGATGGATGCAAGTGGCGAATTGTCGTTCGGCGTGGTGGTCTAAGGGGGAGGCCTGTGTTCAGCAGTGGACGTCCACCGGCTAATGATGGTGTAGATGATGATGAGATACTACTCAGAATAAAACATACAAAAAAATAAGTTCGCATTCCAATAAATCGTAAAAATAAGCGAAATTGAATGAAAAGTGAGAAATTACAGGAATGTGTCAAGTTTCATATAAAATAATGAAATCGAAAAAATAATGTTCTTTTTTCTCTTAAACCCTGTGTTATTTTACTAAAGGTGAAATGTTATCTATTAAATAACGAACATTTTCTATACCGTTTCAATAGAAATTAGGTAAAAAGCCTGAGTGACCAATTGTAGCATCGTAATTCGAGCATAAACGAATCTATGCACTGGTAGTCGCGATTGATCGAAGATGAACTCAGGTACTACTTGCTGTGCGAATGGAATAATGTGGAGTTGAACCACCTTTTCTACGCAATTTTGAGCAGTTACGTAACTTCGTTAGGAAGTAAAAGCTCAGTTTTGCGAGATAGAGATTATAATTTAGAGCTCACCGAAACATTCTGTTTCAAGAGTTAAATGATCTGAAACCCTGTTGTTTAGATCTTCTCTACACTCTAATAGATGTGTCCTTATTAAAAAAATATCCCAGCTGTAACCCAGTATAAGAAGCACTGAAGCCCAGTCAAAACAGTTCAATAAATATTCTCCTTTCCGTCCCATCCGCTCACAGTTAACTGCAGGGGAACCAAGAATCTTCTCGAATATTTTTAATCTTCATGGTGTCGATTCGAAATTGTCTTGTGGCTGGTCGCAATGGACTTTGTATGATCTGCGTAGTAGATTATCGCTTTCTTTGCGCGGTTTAACGTCTTCTTGGGCCTTGCTCACTTTCTTCCTGGATCACGGCGTTTGGTGATATTACCCCTCTCTTAATTGACACTAGTTTCAAATATTTTGAACCACTGGTTGGAAATATTCGAGCATTAAACCGACCATTTCTGGTTATATCTAAGGAGATAAAAACCAGCCACTTGGGGTGACCCAAGTGGCTGGTTTTGCGTCCATAATTATGTCTCTGAATAGATGGCATAAATGACTGTTTGATGTAAAAGTCAAAGAAAAAGTTTGAAAAATTTTAAACACCAAATCGTAAATTCTAAATAATTACAAAAATCTAATTTAAAAGTTATGAATTCCAATTAGTCACTACAAACAAAATCAAAACCTGAAAGATGTCATAACAAGATAATTTACTCGTATAATACGAGTAAATTATCTTGTTAAGAATGAAATTGAATAATCTCTATAATGCACACTTTGTAAATTACAAACATATCCAATTCGCAGTGTGACACAATGTGCGGTTTAAAGTGTAATTGATTGAGTGGTTCTTATTTTATTTTGATAGGTATATATTTATCATATTATCCATTCGTTTATGAAAATAAGTAGTGTCTAGAAGACCGGAATCTTACTTTGTTTATTCGAAACAAAAGTGGCAAAAGCTCATGTTGTGTGCTTTCTGGTATACGAGGCATAGCTGTTTCGTTAGTGTTTTGTTTTTATTCGTGGGGCATCACGCTGTCAAATTGACAGAAATTGTGTTCTTTCAAACGTATTTACGTCCTTTTGCTTTTTAACAATTATTTTGTCGTGTCATAAACCCCAGTATTTAATTACACGGGAACATTATAGGCTGATTGTGCAGCATGTGACATCAATAGAATCTGGCATTAATAGAATGTGGCATTTGTAGAATCTGAAATTCGTAGAATCTGACATTCATAGAATCTGGCGTTTTAAACTCGTCTGACATTTCTAGAATCTAGCATTTATCGACTAAACCGACTAAACCATTATAAAACAAATCTCAGATAAAGTCGTTCATCTTTGCAAAACATTACATTATTCCTTTCTTGTCTTTTGTTAAGACAGCGGAGTTATAAGATATCGAAAACTTAATCCCTTTTAAACAAAGTTACGAGATGTAATCTCTTCTTTGAGCGATTGTTAGTTAATAAGTCGTGGTTTGAAAGGTTTTACCAATTAAAAAGAAAAGTGAGGTTGTGTATTTGACTTCTTCTTTTTTGGCATAATGTTTGTTTTTAATATAATAATAAATAATGAAACCAAAAACTGTATAAAGGTTGTTTCTTATTGATATTCTCCAGCTCTTGATAAAGGGTTGATGGCGCGTTGTGTTCCACACGTGCCTCAAAGAGTGTCAGCGTAATGACTCTAGAGTGCCAAAACCTGCCGTGGTCGCGATTTTATCGAATTACCGTGACCCTGGAACGTAAAGGGCTATTGAAGGAAACCGTGGATTTTAGTCAGTAAGAGTCTGACAGGCCCTCCCGCCCTGCCCTGGGTGGGAGGACTCATTATTTTGATGATTTTAACACGTGGAAAAAAAGCTCTTGATTAAACGTAATTTCTTACTTAATCCATTCTGGCTACTAAAAGCCAAGTAATGTTATTTGAACTTGCCAAGTATTGTTCAATCTTTACCATTAAATTATGAAGTTGCGTTCAGAAATTGATTTGGGATTGAAGTGGCTTTAGAAAGGTTTAGGCAGAACAGTTTTAATTCAGTATTATTTGGAGTGCATTCCTAGAGATTACGATAAGTGCTTTTATAAGATTAAATTTTAATTTCGTACCTAGTTGAGATAAATTTTGAAGAGTCGTTTTCAAAAGGGTACAATCCAATACTAATATCATCATCATCATCATCATCAGCCTACAATGTTCCCACTGCTGGGACACAGGCCTCCCCTCTCTGTGAGAGAGTTGGCCATAATCCACCACGCGGGCCCAGTGCGGGTCCGAATACTAATATACTCACAAACAATGTATGGAATCGCTTAGGTACTACGATTCCGCGCGATCTTGAGTTCTTTAATACTAGTTAAGAATAATAAAAATTACAACATTGCGTCGTAGTAGCGAAATTCTAATTTTCTAGCGTTTTATAAATGTATTAATTTTTGGAAATTTTACCAATTTTGACGCTTAGAGCAGTGGTGGCCCAGTGGTATCGGCCCCGACTTACGAGTTGTAGGTCGTGGGTTCGAATCCCGGCAGGCGCATTACTTTGTGTAATTTATTTCATCACCACTGCTCTCAAAACGGTGAAGGAAAACATCGTGAGGAAACCGGCATGTCCTAGAACCAAAAATTCGAAGACATGTGACATCCACCAATCCGCATTGGGCCCGCGTGGTGGATTATGGCAAACCCCCTCTCACAGAGAGGAGGCCTGTGTCCCAGCAGTTCCATTGATGATGATGACGCTTAGCGCTCATGTACACGACGCCGCCGCTGCGCCGCCGCCGCGCCGCTACCGCGCCTCTAGGCTGTGTATACGGTCGCTACCGCGCCGCCGCCGCGACGCCGCCGCTCCGCCGCCGCGCCGCCGCCGCTCCGCCGCCGCGCCGCCGCCGCGCCGCCTCCGCGCCGCCATCGCGGTGCCATTCGCTAGTGTTTTATTTATCTAACAAAGGAGATGTCTCATTGCGGCCATGTAATGTTTTTTTTTTTTGATAATTCAAGGATAACTTCTTCGTTTATGAATCGGTTTTGATGATTCTTTTTTTGTTGGAAAGAAGATATTTCAAAGGCGGTTCCATGATATGGAGATTAGGGTTTGATGATGGAAGACCAGAGAAATCGAGTGGAGCTAAATAGTAAGAAATATCTGCTTTCCAACAAAAAAAGAATCATCAAAACCGGTTCATGAACAAAGAAGTAATCCGCGAATAAACATTAAAAAAAACATTATGGCCGAAATGAGAAACCTCCTTTTTCAGATAAATAAAACACTATCGAATTGGATTCGCGGTGCCAGCGCGGCGGCGGCGCGGTGGCGGCGCGGCGGCGCGGCGGCGGAGCGGCGGCGGCGCGGTAGCGACCGTGTACACAGCCTAGAGGCGCGGTGGCGGAGCGGCGGCGGCGCGGGCGGCGCGGCGGCGGTGTCGTGTACATGAGCCCTTAGAGTGACTAAATTTTACGAATGGAGCGAATGATTTGATCATTCTTATATTTGTGTTTAAACAGTGTTATTGTCACAAATCATATTTATATCGAGTTACAAAAATGTAAAATACACAAAGGCGCTCCCTCACCGCGAGCATTCACCTGAAATGTAACGTTACAAATAAACACATTACCCTCCTTTGCGTCGCGCAGTCGGGTAAAAACGTTACGTTACGAAACATGGAACATCGCCTCTGGTGTGCGAAAAAGGAACTAATTTTTTCCTTGAAAATTGTCAACTTGAAATTGTCAAAGTTCCAGTTTACTTTACGTCTCAAATACTGAAAATTCGTGCTAAGGGTACTGAAAAGTCGTGCTAAGGGAACAGTGAAGCATCACAATGCGCACCTTGTATCAAATCTACACAAAATGTACGCGAATGCTCGTCAGTCAGTGAGGTACTATTGTAATGTAATGCTCAAAGTCGAATCTATAATGTTACCTTACTTGCGAATGCTCCCGGTGAGGGAGCGTGTATTTTTTATAACGAAAAATTGGTTTCTTCATTATTTTATTAACATAGCTGTCAGTCGACAGAAACAGGTCCATTTCAACAAACTTTACAAGGGTTTGTTTATTAGCGGTGTAGTTTTCCAACTCACGCTTTGTGAAAAGTTGGATGTTTCAAAAACATCAATGTTCTTATTCTGTACACTTTAATATTGAAAGAACATAATTTATGTTCTTTAAATATAATTAGGGTTAAACTATAATTACAAAATGTTATCAACTACAGAGTTATAATTACATACATAATTAATGATTAAATAAATTATACTTACACTAATAATTACACAATATAATTGAATATAAATTATATTCCAACCGATGTAAAATAAGAACACTTTGTATTGAAGGTCAAATAACTTCCACGTCTTTACCGCCGTGTGTCAGTAGTTTTATTGACTAGTTCCACTGGGATTTTTTTGCACCCAGTAGTTTCATGGAATTAAAATATGTACATTTTAACCTTATCCCATTAGTTCCATTAATTAGTTTAGATACAGACCCTTTTGAACTTACGGTAACCTAATACTTTTGTTACTTAAAAACTTGTAAACTTTTCATTCGTAATAATTATTAAAAAAAACTCAAAACACACCTCGAACTTATGCCAGCTTAGTACTTTTGTTGGTTTGTAACATTCATCATCATCAGCCTATAATGTTCCCACTTCTGGGACACAGGCCTCCTTTCTGTGAGAGGGAGTGGGCCATAATCTACCACGCGGGCCCAGTGCGGGTTGGTAGATTTCACATGTCTTCGAATTTTTGGTCATTATTTTAGAAAAACAGAATACCTGTTCCAGGCTAAGAAAATCTCAGTACATAGTTCCATTGCAAAAAAGTACTCTAGTTTTATGGAACTACTAGGAGGAAAAAAACCCAGTTTTTTCGTAATGAAACTAGTCAATGAAACTAGTGGGATACGGCGTTTTAGAAGCATCACTTGCGGTCGCCCACAAAGATAAACAAAAAACAGTACGCCGGTAATGATGTCCCTCACCCTACTTGGCAGTGTTTAGACTTGGCGTAGATGTATTGTTTGTGTTTAACCGATTGCGGTTGTTAAGGAGGGTAATGCTGTTTACATAGTGGGTTGGGTACGTAATTTGTTTGGTATTTTTGTTTATCTTTGGTCTGGCAGATAGATGATTTAGGTATGTTAGATTTTTTCCTTTACGTCGACTTCTGTTATGTCTACTTTTTTCTACTCATAAACCATTATTCCTCCTAACTAAGCACTATTCATTTTGTAAATAATATTCCTATATCATAAATCTTTGATAAAATCTCAGTTCTTGTTAGGGCCCGATCTATCAATTCAGAATTAAGTGCTATTTAAATGTAATTATTACAAAGACTATAATCTAGTCATTTTCAAGGTCAATTATCAAATGAGTCCTGGCTTCTTATCCGTCATTTTTCAAATCGTAATGATGGAAAAACATTTCTAAAATCTTCCTTTTTCTTTAATTCCCAGATATTGAAAACAATGAGGGTGGTAACCGTAAGGCTAAAAGCATCGAGAAACGTGAAATCAATTCGAAATCAGGTGTGTACTAAAAATTCCAAAAAAGTTACATTGGGTTTTGAATTTTAAACGTTCAGCTCATAGCCTATAGTCTAAAATCCGTCAGCACGATCATTGTAGTTTCTATCGTTTTGTTTGTTGCTATAAAGGAATGCGCCAATTGTAAAGTTGGACCTATTCATCACAAAATTTTGTCTCAACTGCTCTTGCTGCTTTTATTGCCGCGTTGTATGTTTGAAGTATAAGCTGTGTATGTAGCTATATATTTATACATATTATGTAATTTATACATTTGAACAGAGTTATAAAATTCAAATTGGCTTTTGAAAGCAAGTTAATCACTTATTTATAGACAACTTGATTAAACCGTTTTTCAACAGGCTTAGTTGACTCCCAATGTATTGTCAGAACTTATGAACTAATAGAAAAAGAGTTTCGAGTAGTTCGTGACGTTGACGGACATGAACTTGACTTATCCAAGAAACCCTCATGGTCACGATAAATTATCCTGCAACCCGTCGAAGTCGTGGAAGCCGTCGAAGAATTTTGACGGTCAATTCTAAACTCTCAGGCTAGGACTACCATATTACCCAAGTACCGTGTCGTTTAAGTAAGTCTGAGGGATTGTTGGGTTGGGTTCAGTACCTATTCACTTGTATCCTAATGGGTTTAGATCCAACACCTAGATATTTAAAAAAAACGCTGGAAGATAAAGTAAAAAAAATAAGTTTTTGTATTGATGCTTTTGTTCAGTTTTTTTTTTTTAAAAAAACCAGACTTCAAGATAAAGTTTCTTAACATTTGGCACGTCATGCGTTTGTGCCTCAGCCAACTAGGTGTCAGCAATTTCTTAAGTTTATTTCTTCGGCGAATACTACAATTTTCATGTTTATAGATACCGCAAAATTGTTGGCAAGGAATTTTTGTTTTCATTTGAGTTTCATTATGTAACATTCAGTTGTAAAAGTATTGTAATTTAGTTTTATAGTTCTACAATTACTTTTTCAACAGGGTTTGTGGTCGGTGCGTGTCAGTACTGATTGGTTCTGGTAAAAACTGTATAAAGAACCGTGAAAATCTGTCAAGTGTCAACTTGTGTATGATGATAATACAATCTACCCGATTTTGGCCTTTTAAAAGTGGTTGAGACTTTGAAAAGCTGCCCTTCCATGGCTCGCCAGTGATTTGCTGTAAAACTCCGAGCACGAAGCGGACATGTTAGAACACCATTGATGACATTATAAGTCATTATAAGTTTTTATTGTACAATTGTGACCTCCTGATCTCTTGAAAACTAATAACCTGCTGTTGTACAGTACTGTGGGGTCTATTTTGTACCTTTTGAAGAGTTTATTCAGGACATCCTTGAAACGTAAGAACTGACCGTTTCGCTTGCTGGAGTTCCATCATGTCTTAGAACCAAAAATACGAAGACATGTGACCTCCACTTTCCTGCAATGGCCCCACGTGATAGATTAGCAGTGAGAACATTATAAGCTAACGATGATGATGCAGACTTACTTTTCAAACCTTCGATCAAAAACAGATTAACCGAGGTTTCAAACATTCGTGTCGCTGTCAAAATGTCAATTGATGAACGTTTTCTCCAATAAATGAATCATTTCATCGGCCCATAACACTAATAGTAACAGTTGTCATTCCCGTAACATCAAAGAACCCATTTCCATAAAAACCAAATTGACCTGTCCATCAAAACTGGACCATAAAAAAGCAATTAACAATCGTAAATTACGACCATGTCATTTTCATTACCTTAGATCGTCCGGGTCATGAGTATTTTGGTCAAAACGTGCGACCTGTAGTGCTATTCTGTATAAGATTCAGCGCCGAGGCAATGCTGAAGCAACTAATATCTTCAGTGGATTCTCAACTTTATGACCTAGAACATAAAAGAAAAACTATTTCGATCTTCGTTATTGATACAGTTTGTATTTGAATGGATTTTCAACTTCCTGCTGTAGAATTTAAAGTTGAAAAACTATTACAAGCTCGTCGATGTCGTCGTAGAACAGTATAGCTGACCCGTTCCGACAGATGTTTTGACCGAACTTAATAACTGTGAAATGGAATTTAGATGAATTTGATCGAATTTGGGGCGTGAAGTTCAAATATTTAGATGTTGAGTTGTTAGCAGTCAAATGTTTGGTTTTCATAATTATGAGATTTGTGTCGCACGACTCTAATTGCGTGCGTAATGAATTAGTATTTAATTCTTATAGATCAATTATTGAGACGTCAATATTCGTAATAACGTTGTTAACGTTGAGATTGTTATTGGAGACGACAATTAGAAATTAGCTATTTCTATTTATTATGTTTTGAGAGCAGTGGTGGCCCAATGGTATCGGTCCCGACTTACGAATTGTAGTTCGTTAACCCCGCCAGACGCATTACTTCGTGTAATTTATTTCATCACCACTGCTCTCGGAACGGTAAAGGAAAACATCGTAAGGAAACTGGCATGTCCTAAAACCAAAAATTCGAAGACACCAATCCGCACTGGGCCACTGCCCACTCCCTCTCACAGAGAGGAGGCCTGTGTCCCAGCAGTGGGAATATTATAGGCTGATGATGATGATGATGATGTTTTGACTGAAATAATTAATCAGTGCCGCAATTCATAGCTTTTTAATAATCAAAAAATCTTTTAAAGAACCAAAGTCAAATGTAGCGGTATTATATTAAAGTTTTAAATGCAATAACACCTGCGTCGCGTTTTCATAAAGATTGTACCAATAAGATTCGAGCAGTGGAGCTGAAACTTCGGGAAGCACCTAGTTTATAATAAACTCACCAATGATTTTCTTATTTTTCAGCCCGAGGCAAGAAAAAGAAGTTGGCAGTGATCATCCCACTGCTGACATTGTTTGCAGTGCTCAAGTTGAAGTTGCTACTGATTCCAATCTTACTGTCAGTACTGCTGATCAAGAAGTTACTGCTGATAGCTGCCTTGCTGCTACCAAGTGTGCTGAGCACTTTGAAGGCTTGCAAGGTATGAAGAGTTCTACACTACCAGCGTTCCATAAAGCCTTAAGAGTAAGGTTCTTAATTTCTGTTTCTAGAAAGTTTGTCGTAAGAAGTAAGTTAAAGTCGAATTCTCAATTTGAGTGGTGAAAGTGTGAGTGGAATCCCGACAACGCCGTAAGGCAGTTGAGGCTCACGTGTGGTTTTCAGTCAGTCGAGTCTTTCATGCCCTTACGCCCTGCCCGTGTCGAGGAAGTGTACGAAGTGTGAATTGAACATGTAGGAAAAAAAAATGATGTCTACCTGCATTGTTTATTCATCTTTGCGCAGCATATGGTCAGCCTGTCAATTACATTAAGGGCAATGGCATTCGGAAAGGTCTCTATGCCTGTCTATCTGTGCAAAAACTTATGGAAAGTTTTTAGCATTTGTGTCGCAGAATTCAGATCGCAACTAACACTGTTTGATTAGCACGTTTGAAGAATAATTATTTCAGGTTAAATCGGTTTGTTTTATTTTGCCATCTGAATCAACGGAACTATTGTAAAAAAACATTGATTCTTAATTAATAAAATTGCAAATTACTGGTACCCGGGTGTTATCTGATCACGTCACCGCATAGCTTTCTGATTGATATAATATTGCCCACTTTAAACAATTGAAGCCAGATTCCCAAAGGAAATACTAATTGAATTAAAATCAAATCCTATTTCCAATATTACAAATGCAAGATACCCTTTTCAAATTCCTCTTCAATTTAAACCGAGGCGTCTAAAGGTCTCATTCATTATTACGGTTCCGTGAAAATATCAATTAAGCTTTTATTTTCATCTCAACTTTTTATTCACAAAATAAAAACTATATCAATTTTAATAATTGGAATTAACTTTGTCAGATTAGAAATGAACTGAAATAGTACAACTGCCACTTTTTTCGGATTTAAAGTTTTTTTTATCACGTTGGCGTTACAAAGGTCACTTCTAATCCTAACATTCACGTTTTTAATTTACTTTTTTACTTGTTTTACGTAGAACGATCTATGTATAACTTCAGTGAATATTTTTAGTTTAATCTCGTGTGTGTTGTGTTCTAATGCATTTTAGGTATAATATATTACAATCTAACTTAATACTAGAGCTAATGAGTAGTTAAATTTTGACCTAATTTGCTAGGAAGAGTACGCCTAGGAATGTGAATTTGTGTAATCTCATGAGATAATAAAAAAATTAAATGAAGAATTCATATTACCACACAGTTTTTGAGTTAGGTATTATTTAGGAACATTATGCGATTTTAACCGACTAATTTTAAAATAGTATCGGCACTAAATTATCCTAAAGTTTAATTAGAATCTGGGTGCCAAAAACAAACAATGCCGCAGGAAGTAATTGCATATTGTAGCGGTTTTTCACTAAAATTGGGGCTTATAGCCAAATTTTATGACACACCGTGACCACAAAATGGTCTCTGACCACAAAATGGGGTTATTACGTCACGTGCGTAGGCAATTTTGGTCAGTTTAGGCGATTTGTGGGTAATAAAAAAACATCATGGGTTTATAACTGAATTTATTGGAAAATAATATTTTGGATTCGGTAGACACTTATATAAAAAGAGCTATGCTCGGAGTAACTCTGTTGGATAAAATCCGGAACGAAGTAATCCGTCAGAGTACCAAAGTTGCTGACATCGCAGAAAAAAATAGTAAGCTAAAGTGGCAGTGGGCTGGCCATATCTCTCGCAGGATAGATAACCGCTGGAGTAGACGTGTCCTTGAGTGGAGACCACGGCTCGGCAAACGTAGTGTGGGACGCCCGCCGGCCAGGTGGAGTGATGATCTACGAAAGGCGGCCGGCAGAGACTGGATGAGGAAAGCTCAAGACAGGGCTCAGTGGCGCACATTGGGAGAGGCTGATGATGATGAAGATACTTATAATGGGATTTTAATCTTATAGAATGGCAGACATCACCGTCACACTGAACATCATGCTCAGCAGTCATGCTTCCATGAGATTTTTCTGTAAGAACTTTGATGAAATGAAAATGTTATATTTATATTTGCAAGCAGGTTATACTACTACGTCTACTTACACGACTACTTACACGTCATCTTTTTTCAAAATCGATAACGCCAGTGTTGCTCTGCCACTCAGCTAACCGTACCAACAATCAGATCAACGAAACAGTGTTAATATAAAACAACGTTGTATTCTGATTAAACTGGAAAACTCTGCAATCTGCAGTGAAAATCACGACGCCCAAAAAATATGAAAATCATAATTTGCATACTGGCCGTCGTTGACCAAGAATTCGTTGAATCAAAAATCAATTTGAACGAAATGTGTTTGGTTTACGAAGTTGATTCGCTTTATTGGTTCGTCGTCGGCCGAAAATGTTGTTTCATTTTGGGTTAAACCGTCGGGTCCAAAGCAATTAGTATCGTGACATTGTATATGAGAGAGAATTGCAGTTTTAATTAGTCATGTACGGTCTGAAACGATACTTTGTTGTATCGATATAACATTTTTTTTTTGACAGGTACATCTAAAAATATTGCCCAACACGTGCCAACACCAGAAATTTCTCCTGGGTGTTGATCCAAAGTATTGATATAGTAGGCAAAGAACATTCTTAGCGGTTAAATCTTTAATGATACCTACAATAACCGATTTTGTAATAAAAGGCATTATGCATGGGCATTATACGGCACCGAAACGTGGTCTTTCACAATCGGCCTCATCTCAAAGCTCAAAGTCGCTCAACGAGCTATGGAGAGGGCTATGCTAGGTGTTTCTCTACGTGATCGAATCCGAAATGAGGAGATCCGTAGACGAACTAAAGTCACCGATATAGCCCACCGGATTAGCAAGCTGAAGTGGCAATGGGAAGGCCATATTACTCGCAGAGGAGATGGCCGATGGGGTCGAAAAGTGCTAGAGTGGAGACCACGGACTAGCAAGCGCAGCGTAGGACGTCCACCAGCAAGGTGGACGGACGACCTTATAAAGGTCGCCGGAAGACGCTGGATGCAGGTCGCTTCCAACCGGTATCTGTGGAGATCCAAAGGGGAGGCCTATGTTCAGCAGTGGACGTCCTATGGCTGAGATGATGATGAATATTGTATCAGTTGAACTTTGAACTTCAGATGATAAAAGTTCAAAGTTTCGTTCAAAGTGATTATTATGATTTAATTGCTTTGTTTAGCCGTTCGTGAACTCGACTCTTTTGTTCTTTGTAAATAGTAGCAGCAATAAAATTACCTATAGAATTCTGAAAGATCTAAAAACAAATAAATCATCTACTATACTGTAACGTGCTTTCAGTCATCTATAAGAAAACAAAGAAGAAAAGAAATCAAAGTCCATTCAAATATCTATGGGTTACTTTGTGTCATATCGGAGTGGAACTCTCTGCCTGCGTCTTTGTTTCCGAACACATACAACCTTAAATCTTTTTAAAAATAGAGTGAATAGGAGTCTTCTGGGTAAGCTGGCTCCATCGTCGACCTTTTATTAGTCACTCATGACCTACACTAAGGTCAAGAGCAAACCCATTACATTTGGGATCCCGATAGTGGATAAAATCCGGATAAACTAAGTCTTGGTGTCTTTGTGCTATAGAAAGATTCTAGAAAGCAGAGCGAGCGAAGGCTTTTTTTTCAGTATCAGGCTCGCGTTTGACTACCTATCTCGCCAGATGGTAACAGAAGATGTGGTCGACTGTAAAACATACTTTCGTGGAAGATATCGGTTCATTCTTCACATAAAGAACCCAAGGTTGTAAATAATTAGGAAATATAGACTCCTTCGGGGAATTCTACTCCTAAATATTCGTGTAGGTAAACGTAGTGTGAGACTTCTCCTGGCAAGATGGACCTGAAGAAGGTATCTGGTAGTGGCTGGACGAAAACAGCAAGAGCCCGTGGGTTGTGGCGCTCATTGGGAGAGGCCAATGTCCAGCAATGGACTGCAATTGGCTAAAACGGTGATGATAAGGCATACCTAACCTAACCTCATTAGGTATATTCCATGAACCCACGTTACTCATAGAGGATCTAAACGCAATCCTAACACTTTATCAGCCACTCGCGGCACAAACGCATCTAAATAAATAAATTTATCTGTATCCACTTGATAAGAGCTTTTACAGATACCAATGTCCTTGGTGAGAAATTGTTTATGAAGTATTGCTAGGTGGAGGAGTATGTTTGTTTGTCGAGTTCTTTTCTTTTAAACTATCGTGGTTTTATCACTAAATGAGTTTTCCCACCCAGAGCGGGATGGGATGGATTGTTAGATTTCACTATCATCATCATCATTTCAGTCATAGGACGTCCACTGCTGAACATAGGCCTCCCCTTTAGATCCCCACATATACCGGTTGGAAGCGACCTGTATCCAGCGTCTTCCGGTGACCTTTTTAACTTACTGTTAGATTTGTAGTTGCCCCGTGACTCCGTATTTGTTGGGCTTGGATTGTGACCTGGAGAAATACTGTTGTTCCTTTTTGATTGGAAAAAAAAGATCTTTAAATGAAACGACTACTCTCTCTTCATAAAACTGAATGGACTGTCAGACTTTTAGTGACTAAAGCCCACTCTGTTTTTTCTTAAAACATAACTTTAATCTTGGCAACAGTACTCTCGAGTAGTGTAGTAACTAACGTAAAAGTAACTAAAACATTCGAGGACTCTTTAAGTGATGTAACTGGTGTTTTGCTCTGGTTTTTGTAGAGTCCATAGAATAGCATAATAATAAGTGAAAACTTAATGTACAATGTGTTTGGTTTACGTCGGAACCCAACCATTTAGGAAGGTGTGGGTTCCGACCCCACATATAGAATTTTTCAAGTTATCTCCCCTTTATGTTTTATAGACTAAAATCTGACACATTATTATATTTTGCACTGTCTATGCACGTCAAATAATAAATCAGTCATCATTTTCAATAATCGTGCACCATTTGCAAGCAAACCAACAAAGCATCACTAGTTTCTCATAAAACTTTATTTATTGAGTTCAGCACTGGACAGTACTATGATAAGCAACTTATTTAATGTTTTACATATTTCCAAGTAGTTTGTATGCATTGTGCAACTATGATTTGTATTTTATGAATCAGCAATAATGTGAAAGCTTTACTATTGAAATGAATTTTCATGAAACGAAACTTTTCCACCGAAGGAATTAGAAACAGCAGCACAAGATCGGGACTTAAACGTCAAGCAAATGCTTTAATACCCGTTTTCTATGTAATAATTTCCACCATGTTTTGAATTTATTCATGTATACCAAGAACAAAATGTACACAAAAAAAAAACAAAAATGTTTTAAGATACTAACATCAGCGTTCATTTAACTCAGTCTTGGTACTTCAACTTCGGATTTAAAGTATAAATATTTGCAGTATTTAATGCGGTTTTAATAAAATACCTAATTAATTATCTGATTAAGGGCTGATTTTTCAATAGTCAGATAACTTTTATCTGAGGAATAAAAATGGCGGTTTGACACTATTTTTAACATACTTCAAAAAAAGGAGGAGGTTCTCAATTCGGTCGGTAGATAAAAATTATCTGATTGTTGAAAAATCAGCCCTAAAACATCATAATAAATTAAAGGAAGACCTCTCATCGGTCTTCCAGCTAGTAGAAGTCATCAGTCAGTACTGAAAGTGGGGTTTGATCCGGGGTCGGTCGTAGTAAAATTTCTTAGTAGCTTTGTAGGCCATTACATTTTACTTTTTCGTAGTACTTTACAAGCGTTAACTTTGCCATCGGAAAAAAAAACACTTTCTTGTTACCAAAATGCCATATCAAAATTAATTGCTTAAATATTATATATTTTACTCCATTTTTTATAAAAGCGATACATAAATTTCGATCGTCACCTGCAGTTTTACCACGTCACTACGCCGTCAAAGCCTTCCGTTTTACGAACAAAGAGTGACAAATTACCGCGTATTCACGTAATGGTCGCCTCAGTTTTTAGGTCACAGCTTATGATATCAATTTTATTTTTAAACGAAGTAACCTACATTGTACATTTTTAATAGCTTAAAAAATTTGATACCTAAATAAGGTACATGTTTTTGAACTAAAATGGAACTAGACGTCAAAGTACTCTTCCGTATCGTTGTCATACGAGAAGACGAAGAAGAAGCCTCAATTATATCCGAGAATATGTGGAGAAGACTGGCAACATCGCCACTTTGAATGACAATACTGGCAATGTCATTGTCAATGATGCAGTCAGGAAGTGGGTATTAAAGGAACGACAATGGGACATGGTGACAAAGTGCTTCTCTAATCGTTGCATTCCGAGAATATGCCCAGAAGACTGGCTGCATCGCCATTTTGAATAATAATACTGGCAATGTCTTTGTCAACGATGTAACGTCAGAAAGTGGTACTTTTCAACCATCACTTGTAAGGGTGCTTCCAAATTTGCCACAAAGTCGCACGGTAGCAGCACAGCTATAGTGCTGCTTCTGCGCTGGATTTAAATCCAGTAGAATGAATTGGTGACCTGAACCACAGTCGCAGCGCGGCTACTTCATTGCGTCTGCGCAGCAAAGATGGCGCCCTTAGCACCATGAGCTTGTACTCATTAGACCAATGAAAGGGGTAGAAAAGATCTCGGAGGCGACCACGGACCAGAAGACGCAGCATAGATAGGCCTTTCATTAGGTGAACCGACGACATTGTGAGAGTTGCGGACAACCTGATGAATGCAAGTAGCGAATTGTTGTTCGGCGTGGCGGTCTAAGGGGGAGGCTTATAATCAGCAGTGGATGTATTCCGGTTGATGATGATGATGATGAACCCGATCAAAAACAAAAACCTACGTTCTTGTGAACGGACATTTTTTTTAGACTCCGTACTCTCTTGTCACCTGGCATTTAAGACCCCATTCGAAAGATACCACAATTCAACTGATATACCTATTCATTGACTTCTTTTTCTATTTTTCAGCAGCACCATCACCCGATGTCGTACTCCTACTTTGGCGCCAGTGATACCAGTGACTATTCGGCGGACTACAACAACAACTACGCGTACTCAGCTAGCGGGGGCTATGGCAAGGACTGGGCCTCAAACAGGGCCTACAACCTGATGAAGCATAGGCCTACTCCTTCACCTACTTATATTACTGCACCGGGTGCTGTGGCGTAGAGGCCTTAATTGTCATTAGTTTTAGGAATGTATTTATTATTATTTGTACAATAATCATCAATAAGTTTAGATTTTTTCTAATTTTAAAACTCGTAGCTTCAGCGTTCAGAGTTATTGAGAAAAAAAATGTAAATTATATAAGAAAAAAAGTAAGAATGTAACCGTGGTAGGTACCACAAAAACTTTTAAACGTCTGTTGAACACTTGTCTAAAAAAAATTCAGATTATGACGTTGAAATAAGGTCCGTTTTGCAGTCACACTTTTTTTAGACAAGTGTTCAACAGATGTTTAAGTTTTTGTAGTAAGGCTGTAAAAGTTGAAACATGGACCATGTATTTACTTTTATGTAAAGGTAAGCTATTTTGAGAACAAAATGTAAAAATATCCAGAATTATACTTAAAGGTTAATAGGTATGAGGTGCCAGCACGATTATACGACGTAACGAAAATCCGATTTTAAAATTGAAAATACCCCTTTCACATATTAAGGATAGGTACTAATTGTAAATTTCGCAAGAAAAAAAACAAAAATACTAAAAATTTCAATTCAAATAACTTGAATTTTACGTCATGTACTCGTACCGCCAACCTCTAGTCTCTCTCAAGTGGAGTTTAAGGTTGATCTTTAAAATCTTTTCAAATATTTGTATCCCGCAGTGACGCAACATAGTGCAAAAGCCAATCGCTCATCCACTCCGTCAAAACAGCCATTAATTTGATGTCGTAACTGCAGTCTGCAATGTCGTCTCCAATTTCGTTTGGAATTAAACCAGCAAGTATCGATTGCTTTTATTGAGCACCTAACTTTATTGATGAACTTTACCAATTATGGAATACATGCTACGGTTTGCATGGTGGTTTTAACCTTGCATGCATAACCGACAGGCAAGCCCTAGCGTGTTTGTGTTAGAACTGTACAGTGTTATCGGTGCTTGTTTATTTTATGCATGCACGATTAATGGCGGCTCTATATTAGTGCCGTAAACCCCCGTGAACAGGCGCGAACGAAAATTTGGATGGTTTTCGCGGAGTTCACGCGAGTTCGCGCCTGTTCCCCGATCAGTGTCGGTATTATTCTCTCCGTGAATTCTCGGTTCGGTACAATACCAGCACTGATCGGGGAACAGGCGTGAAGGAGCGTGAACCCCACGAAAACCATCCACATTCTCGTTAGCGTCTGTTCATGGGGGTTCACGGTACTAATGTGGAGCCGCTATTACGTTAATGACATCCATTAATATACACCATCACTACAAGCTAACGAACCATGTATGCTCTAATGGTAATGGATTTGAATTATATTTTCGTTCCCGATTATTTTAATGAATTTCAAGTATAAAAGGGAATACAATAATTGCTCTAAAAATAGGTGGCCTAAAAATTGTTGCTCGTACGGGAATGCCTTCACCAATGAAACATAATGTACACACGCCAGCAGGTGAACCTACCCGATTCTGTAAAATTTTACCAATCGAACATTTATCTTCCACTGTTGTTACCTATAAGGTTGAAAATCTGTTCAAGTTTGACGAATTTCGTTAGATGAACAACTGACAGATACTGTCAGTTATCCAAAGTTAGTTCACATTCCGAAGCCCTTGCACGAGTTTTCAAGTTTTTGTTACATAAACGATAACTTTAACGTTGATTTGATGGATTCAATAAATTAGTTCCTTGTTTTTACACTAGTGT
Organism: Agrotis segetum; assembly: GCA_036375495.1. NCBI lineage: Eukaryota > Metazoa > Arthropoda > Insecta > Lepidoptera > Noctuidae > Agrotis > Agrotis segetum. The sequence continues at coordinate 408,390 of JAQSVV010000132.1, forward strand.
AATAGAGATAAACTAGGGCAACACCAGCTTCCGCCAATATGACAGGAGCTGTCACTTGTCACGAGTGGAGGGAACACGCATTCGGTTTTCATGTTGATGCTAAGAACCTTAAAAAGTAATAAAACACTTAAAAGTATTTAATCGTCGTTTATTTGCAACATCACAACAATACAACTAGAGGCACGTTTTCATTTTCCATAATGATTATCGTCGTACAATTCGTAAAGTGATAGTTTCTCGTCAGATTGACTGCAGTTTCAAAATAATGACCAGCAAAAATTAAGGCACAAAGGATGTTGTTATTATTTTTAGAACTATAGAATTATTCAAATGATTGATGCTCAGAAATGAAAAATGAAGGTAATGAATATTATTTTGTCTGATAAGAAAAATGGCTGGAAAGAATGACTTTTAATAATATTTTAAGTTTAATAATGTAAACACTGTCTTACATTGCATTTATTTATTGTAGGTTTTATGACTGTCCATTTTAGTTTAATTAATTAAATAAAATAATAATTTATTTTAAGATAAGACTTGAAAATATTATTTATTGTATAATTTACTTACTACGTAATAATGTACAAAGATTTTATTATTAAAGATTTTTAAAATAAGAGCTTCTTTTTTCCAAATCTCTTAAAACTTTCGTGTAAAATTTTGTGAGGTTTTTCAATACGGCTGTAGCAAAAGGTCGAATGAACCAAGTAAAGAACTAATTGTGTAGGGTCGCGGGATTGTCTCAACAAGTAACCGTGACACTGGAACGTAAAGGGCTATTTTGAAGGAACAGCGTGAATTTTAGTCATAACGAGTCTACACAAAGATCTTTAAAGTACTTCCTAGATAAATAAACACACAGTTCTTGATAGTTTTGAAAACAAACAAAAGGAAACTTTTCCTGTTTCCCAACTACTAGTATCCGGGAAACCATGAGGGTACAGCCCAAAGCGTTTATCAGGATAGTGAAAACTTTTATCGACTTTCGAAGACCCTTTTGATCTTTCGAAACTAATTTAATACGTTTCCTATATATTGTATTGTTTTGTTGAAGTTAAGTTTGTGGTTTTGTGTTAGTTTGATCAAGTTCGAGATGTTCTTTAGTTTTTAATCTAGCTTTTGCCCTTTGGTTTCGTATTACTTATTACTTGGTAGAGAAGTGACTTTTGAAGCATTTTTATTTTACAATCTATCAACTCCAATAATAACCGCTTATTATTTAACATCAGTTTGCTCTTGGCTTCAATCTAGCTCAGAAGCAAAGGTAAGGCGTATTTTTATCGTGGTAAAATCATCAATTGAATTCTCCTGCCCAGGGCGGGACGGGAGGGACTGTTAGACTTGTACTGACTAAAATCTACGATGTCCTTCAATAGCCCTGTATGTTTCAGGGTCACGGTTGTCTGAAAAGACGATCCTGTGACCCCGGCAAGCTTTGGCCCTCTAAGGAGGGGGAAGGGGTGGTGGGGGCTGTCATTATACTGACATTCTTTGAGACCCCGCGTGATTCAACCGGCCATGGCCCATGATCGGACAGCGAGTGGTGACTCGCTGTCCGATCTATCACTACCCGCCATCGTCATGCCCACGCCCACGGTGGCCGGAAATCGCCTCACCTCATCAGATGCCGTAGGCGTATCCCATGCCGGTTGGATTGTGAGTTGAAGGCTGTTCTCTGTAAAGGTAAATGCAGAAAGTATCTCAACTCCTGCATATCGAAGAAATACAGTAAAAACTATTTGGAGCCGTACTTCGACAGGACGGTGGTCCCCAGCTATGCGGCCCTGGTGATTCCTACCAGCGTCAGGAGATCGCTCAGCCACCACTGCAAGGTATGGTACCACTTCTCGGAGTGATGGGGTGTATCCCACCCACCCAATATCTACTCAGCTGAGGACTCTGTGAGAAGAGCAAATAAACAATCCTTCCCAAGTGTAAGTAATAAACACACCGTACGTACTAAATAAATAAACAGTTCACTTCGAGTGCCGAAGTAACATAGGTTCTAAGGACCTGTCGGGAAGGTTTAGAACAAATATAGTCAAGGATTGCGCTTGGGGACGGAACAAACAATTTGTTTTTCAGGCCGGACACACATAAGACAGTCGCAGAAATGAGCCTTTACAAGAACTGGGATTTGCCATTAGTAATGAAGTTCAGTAGTAGCCCAGTTGGTAACAGTCTTGACTTAGGAGTTGTTGGTCGTAGGTGTGCAAATTCTGCCAGGCGCATTACTGTGCAAAGTCAAAGTTAAGGCCGAGACTCCACCAAAGCTGTGTGCGAGTCGAGACGTGTTTTGAACAACCAATAGAATTGCGTTATTGACACAGCTCCACTCCGCAACGCAATTCTATTGGTTGTTCAAAACACGTCTCGACTCTAAGGTGGAGTCTCGGCCTTAATCATTTTTTTCAATTAGGCCATCAAAGAGGCACTTTTGAAGGTCGATTTTAAAATTAAAGAAAATGGGATGGGTTTGGTTCCACACCCATTCGCAAGGGCAGATTCGTATTGAGAAGAATGGGCAAGAAACTCCGTACTTACTCTTGATCAAAAATGTTTCACAATATTATGTTAGATACAAGAATTTAAAAATAAAGAAAGCGATGTACTCAGTACCCTTAGCACGAATTTTCAGTATTTCAGACGTAAATAAAGTAAACTGGAACTTTGACAACTTCAAATTGAAAATTTTCAAGAAAAAAATTGTAGTCCTTCTTCGCGCACCAGAGTCGCTGTTCCATTTTTTCATACAAGAGACGCTGTAAATACTGTAAAGTAAAATAGTGAAAACTCGTGGTAAAGGCACTGAACGTCTAAACAATAAAATAAGAAAATAACAGTAATTACGTAGGTAAACAGCTACATGGTGTGCGTAATTTATGTCATCACCACTGCTCATAAAACTGTGGATGAAAACGTCAAGAAGAAACTGGTATATCTTGGAATCAAAAATTTGAAGACACATTTGCAGTGAGCTCGCCTGTGTGCCAGCAGAATGCAGCATGTTTAAATAACCTGGAAAATCTGACTAGAGTAAACATCATGACTTTTTCCATCGAGAATTCCCTTTAATATATTATTCCCTATTGTATCTTGATGGATTTGTGCCTCGCTAATGGCAAAAGTTTCACTCCCAGTTCGATGGGACGAAACTTAACTGATAAAATGTGCACTAATTCTGTCCAACCTTTTCAGGGACAACATCAACAAGCGTGATGTCTCACGCGAGTTTCGGAGTTGTACAAGTACTTAGAAGCTGTCAAGAAGGCTCAGAATAAACATTTGTCAAGAACCACGCTTGGGTAAACTGATATCCGGATAAGATATCCATTTACCTATTCATAGATATTCACGACTTTCTGTAATACAACATAAAATTAGAAGAAATCAGATTAAATAAAATAAAAATATGATTTGTAAGTTTTAAAAACTCTTTTACATGTTATTTTTTATTTTCAAACTAGATGAGGTTGACTGGCCTGTTGGTCTAGTGGTTAGTGACCCTGACTGCTATGCCAGGGGTCGTGGGTTCGATTCCCACCCAGGACAAATGTTTGTGTGATGAGCACGATCATTTGTTCTGTGTCCGGGTGTAATTTATCTATAATATGTATGTTTTTAGAAATATATAAGTATGTTTATCAGTTGTCTAGTACCCATAACACAAGCTCTGCTTAGCTTGGGACTAGATGGCGTTGTGTGACAGTTGTGAAATATTATATTATTATATTTTTTATACAGTTTGACCTGACCAATCAGTGAAAAGAACAAACGAAAGTAACTTATAGGTCACTGACTCTTTTTAAGTTCAATTTATTTTTTGGGTCAAGTAAATTTATCTGAGCACTATGTACTATGTAGGCTCTTATCTAAAGTTGTTGAGAACTAAGAATTTACCAAATCCTTATAAGGTTTTAATAAACTTTTTAACCGAACCTCAAAACAAAATAGCGCGAGCATCAGAAAAAATATATCTTCAAAAAAATATGAAAGTGTAATAAAATTAACAAATATTAATTTTCTAACTCCTTCCAAATAAAAGTCCCAAATAAAATACCGAAGGCTTTATTTCAACAGGCACTTCCGCTTCAATTTGGGCCAGTAAAAAGAACAATAACTCATTTCCCGGGCCTTTTTCAGCCCCCCTGGCTTTATACGACTTTACTTTTGTTGAAATTAAAGAAAAACAGAATGCAGGGTGTAAAAGTTTTTTTATGAAAATAACGCGCTTTGGGAAAGTTTGGTCAAACAATATTTATTTGTTGACGTTGAGTTTTGTAATTGTCCCATAGAATTTTTAATACCAGGATAAAGAAAAGCTTATATAGGTAAGAATTCAGTTTAGAAACTATACAACATTCGTTTTTGTTTATGCGTGGCCCGATACACCTGTCCAATATTTTTGTGTAAAGGATCTATTAACAAAATTTTAAAACCGTATCATAAAAAATCACAAAGTTATAAGCTTGTATTATTACCTGGTTTTCCGTTCAAAAACATGCTCATTTCCAGCCTCCTGTGTTTTATACACTCTTGATAATATTAGTTTGGCAATAGGTACCTAACCGTACGGTGATTGTATTGTACTTAACTGGTAACAAAATTTTATTAAAATATATTTGAAAAAAAAAATATTACATGGTGTAAAAATTCTTGAAATCGAATCAGTTACTGATTCTGAACAAATTATATTCATTCATTGGATGCTCTATTGGGGGAACCGTGTTTTATGCTCTAACGAACGTACGTGAACGTACGGGAACGTATGTGTGATGAGACATCATCACAGCGTAACCCTGGAACGTAGAGGGCCATTGAAGGGTCACCGTGGATTATAGTCAGTACAAGTCTGACAGAACCTCCCGCCCCGCTCTGGGTGGGTTGGACTCATTTGATGTTTGACCAAAAAACTAAAAAAAACCTTATTGGTGGCACTGTAGCCAACTTTAGTGCTAATATTATAACAAGACTATAACACATGTTAATAGACGGCATCACATTGAGAATGCGCAATGATTAGCATTACGAAAAAGGTAGTAAGGTGAACGTTACAAAATAGCAGTACAGTAATTCCATAAAATAAAATAAATCTTGTGCTAAATCACTTAACTTATTCGAAAACATTTTGGAATCAACAATGATAAATGATAAATAATGATAAATGATAAATGATATTTATTCAGTAAATTGGTTTTGGCAAACTCTTTTACACGTCAAAAGACACTATTTTAAACTAGATGAGGCCGGTGTTTCGTACCTGACTACTCTGAGAAGAAACATCCGAAACAAACTCAGAGGTCACAGTCTCTTTTAAAGTCCAGACAATTTTTATTGATCAAATGTATGAGAACTATGCAGGTGTCTGAGGTGGTCTTTTAAAGAAAGAACCACACAGATTTGAGTGGACCTGTCCAGTCAGTGCAAGCATGTGTCAGTTACCGTGTAGCTCAACTCAAAACACGAGGAGCTCAACGAAACGACGAACAATACCAAAGAAAGGACATTTGGGTAGGTCGCATAAATACCTCAAACTGTCAGACAATAAAATGAATCGCAGGAAAATAATAATAAAAAAAGAAGAATAAAATGTAACCCACATATGTTCTCATATTCACAAGCTAGTGTAAACACAAATAAAAAAAATAACACAAATAAAAAATAAACACAAATGAAAAAATAAACAGACAAAATTAAAATTACAGAGTAATTCACGTCAACAAAATAAGCAAAATAAAAAATAAATAAAAAAAAAAAAACCAAAAAAACAAATGACATAGAAAATGTCAAAATATGTAAAAATACAAATAAATTACAAAGTAATCATGTCAAGAGAAAAAAAAAAAAGAAGTATAAATAAAATAAAATGTCAGCGTGTATATAAAACAAAACATGTCAAAATAAGTAAATAATTAAAAAAATGTGTAAAAGAAGACATTGAGTGAATTTAATTTAATTGGAGCAGTTTATTCCCATGCATTTTTGTCCTCTAAATAATGATTAATATGATAGTAAGCTTTCTTGGACAAATGACGTTTTATAAACGATTTGAATTTATTCATACTTAGCTTTTGAATAGGGCCGGGGAGCTTATTATAGAAACGTATACATTGACATCTAAACGAAATCCCTATTTTTTTGAGCCGAGTTGCTGGAACAATAAATTTATCTTTATTCCTCGTGTTAATATTATGAATATCACTATATTTTTTATAAATATTAATATGTTTATGAGCGTACAAGAGATTTTCATATATAAATTGAGAGGGCACAGTCAGTATATTAATCTCCTTAAACTTTTCTCTGAGGGAGCTTCTGGGACTCAATTTATAAATGGAACGAATTGCCCTTTTTTGCAATACAAAAACAGTTTGAATATCGGCGGCATTTCCCCATAAAAGAATACCGTACGACATCACACTATGGAAGTAACTAAAGTAAACTAAACGCGCTGTCTCTAAATCAGTTAAGTCGCGGATTTTTCTAACGGCGAATGCTGCAGAACTAAGTTTTTTTGCCAATTTTTCTATATGGGGGCCCCATTGAAGTTTATTATCTAAAGTTATGCCTAAAAAGACTGAGGTATCTTCTGGTTTTAATTCCTGATCTTTTATCCGTATAACAGTTTCCACTTGTTTAACATGAGGTATCGTAAATTTAATACATTTCGTTTTTTTCTCATTTAGAAGAAGATTATTACATTCGAACCAGTTTACTATTTTTGCAAGAGCTCTATTAACATCATCAGTAACTATCTGCTGACGTTTGAGTTTAAATAAAAGTGAAGTATCGTCTGCAAACAACACTATGTTATGATTGTCTTTTAATAAGTAAGGCAAATCATTTATATAAATGAGAAACAAAAATGGGCCAAGAATTGAGCCTTGGGGTACCCCCATTTTTAGAACAGATCCGGGGGATCTTTTTCCGTTGACGTCCACTCTTTGAATCCTATCACTCAAATATGAAGTAAGAAGATCCAAAGAGGCGTTCCGGATACCGTAGTGGTGCAGTTTCCTGATCAATGTTTCGTGAAGAACGCAATCGAAAGCTTTGGACAAATCACAAAAAATGCCCAAAGCATCGCATTTGTCTTCCCATGCATCATAAATGTGTCCTAAAAGTTCAACACCGGCATCAGTTGTTGAACGACCCTTTGTAAAACCGAACTGTTTGTTATGCAATAATTTATGTTTGTTAAAAAAACTCTGCAGTTGTACTAAAATAAGCTTTTCAAAAATTTTACTAAAAGTAGGTAGTACTGAAATAGGTCTGTAGTTAGTAGGGTCTGATGTACTACCAGATTTGAATAGTGGTATTATTTTACTATTTTTCATTAGATCAGGAAACTCTCCCCTGTCAATACAATCATTAAAAATAGAAGCGAGGGTAGGAGCTACAATATTTATAATTGACTTAGCAACGTCTACTGAATGACCCCATAAATCAGCGGTCTTCTTAATATTTAAGGTATGAAAAATTTTGATTACATCTTTACAAGTAACATATTGAAAATGAAAATCAGAATTACAAGCAGGAACATTATCCTTTAGTAAAGACTCTGCAGCAGCTGGTGACGAGTTTAATGATTCAGTAGTCGATACAGGAATGTCGGCGAAAAATCTCTCAAAGGCTGTGGCAACTTGAGTGTCTGACTTTAAAATACTATCACCAATAGAAAGGCTGAACTCACTATCTTTCCTGCACGACTTTCCCGTTTCGCTATTAATAATTTTCCATGTCGTTCTAATTACATTACTACTGTTTTTAATTTTAGAACTCAGGTATTGAGCCTTAGCTACACAACAAACTTTTTTAAATAATTTAGAATAATTTTTAACATATGAATTAAATTCTACAGTATTAATATGGGACCTCTCTTCATACAGCTCATAAAGTCGTTTTCTACTCCTATGAATACCAATGGTCGCCCAGTCATTGAATGATGCTTTACTATTAACAGAGATTGTTTTGGGAACAAATGTGTTATCAAATTGTTTGCAGTACATACTAAAAAAATCATTAAAATGTTGATTCGGGTCACCATTTGTTGACAAAAGAGATAATTTATGCGAAAGTTTATTTCTAACAGTTTCCAATCTATTTTTGGTTTTTGGGTTAACTATAATATCTTGTTTAATAACTTTCTTGTTAACATTTTCAATAGTAATAAGTTGCCCGCAATGATCTGAATCTATTTGATTAATAATTGCTTTGTGAATTTCTTTGACATCAGTATATACAATGTGTTGATCTGCAACCTAGTCAAATTCAAGGACGTGATTATACTCATGATTCTCGACCCAAATCAACAATAAAATAGGTAGGTATTTTTTTATTTTATTTTTTCCTTTTTCTGAAATCCGTAAGTGTGAACTAGTTTCTTCAAGAGTAGTAGATTCAATTCACGCACACCAGCTGCTCATCGCTGTGTGCGTACGCGCGGACTGCGTAGTCGGGTGATTCTCTTTCATTTGGATTGAATTAAGGGTTTAATTCTGAAATACTGTAAAATTTCAACAACAAAAAAAAAGCAGCCCTTATTAGTTTTGCCCGGTACTGTACTTTCAATTGATTATTTATGACTTTTGTGACAACCACCTGAAGTTTGACGAAAATGCAAAAAAACAGCGTGTATATTATCCAGGCAAGTGGAACTAGTAGGGGTTATTCTAGTGGGCTCCAAAAATTTATTTTCAAGATTGTATGACCGGAACAGGCTTAAGATTTTAGTACTTAGCACAGAATTTTCTAACAAATTAATATTAAAATCACCACAAGTTATAATAGCCTTTTTTGAATTACAAAGTCTGTGGAGCACTTCATCCATTACCCTCTCAAAACAGTCATACAACCCTGAGGGAGGTCTGTATACACTTAATATGATAAACTGCTCCAATTCTATACAGGCTATTTCAATTGTCCGTTCAACGGACAGGCTTACAATATCCTTACGGTCTTTAAATTTGAGCTGATTGTTTACTAGGATTAATGCGCCGCCATGTATAGCATTCACTCTGCTGAATGAACTACCAACCTGGTGATTGCTGAAATTGAACATGAACTGATGACTTTTGAGCCAGTGCTCCGTTACACAAAGAATATCTATTTTATTACAATTCAAAAAAAGCTCTACTTCTAATTCCTTGTTTAAAAATCCTTGAATGTTTTGATGCACCAGGTTGATACTATTCAAATTTCTAAAACTCGCATTGCAAGAGGTTGCCTCTATTGTCTCAAGTTCTAATTTAAATGATGATCAGATTCAGTTAATGTTATCAAATTGTTAGAAGTGTTACTAAATTCAATGGAAGCATCTTGTTTCTCTAAGTTCTGGGCTGTTATATAAAAAAAATATGCTAAGGACGCAGCTATCCTTTGTAAGTGTAAAAAAGACAATGCACAACTGTGGGATGTTACTGAATTATTGACATCTCGTGATGGAAATGTAACCGCAGAGACATTAGACGTAACGTCTATAACAAGACCGTCGCTGCAATGCCCCTGGAGGAGGGGAGGATGGAGTCACCGCCATCCTGGGTGACTACTAGGAGAGGTGTGCGACAACCCACTCGCACATCGGGCAGCGAGGCAGACGTTACGGTGTCGCCATCGACTGCGGAAACCGACGAGCAAGACGTGCCGTCGTCACCAGCCTGGGTGACGACTAACAGAGGAGTTCGACGTCCCGCTCCGTTAGACGATAACGACGATTTCTACGAGGCCATAGATGGGGATGAACCTTCTACACAACAGTCTACAACCCACAGTTGAACATAAATGAAAGTTAGTAATTATTAACTAAAAGGGGAGGAATTGTTATGTATGTGTGCGTGCTGCGCCACGCAATGTGTCCTTAGACGAATAAACCTCAGTGCGTTAATAGCAGCCTTGGGTATCACTCGCTCCCTTGTCCTCGTACATAACATTGGCAATAAAATAAAATGTATAAAAATATTAATTTTGGGAGAAAACTTTACAGAATTATTACAGCTGCGGCAACCTTTAAACATCCTGAAACACAATCTTACAATTTTACAGCCAAGTGCTGAAGAAAATAAAGTTTTTATGTAATAAAAATATAGTGATGTTTATCACCCCATAAGAACATCAAAATGTGTCTCGAGTGACCACTCCGGAGTACCTATTAATAGTGATGTGACACAATTTCCCGGGATGCGGGATTTCTAGGAACCCGGGAATTCATTAGTCAATGTAACGCTCGCATGAATGCAGACGATCTCATGTAGCGAATTGCTGGACAGGAGATAAATTGCTATTTACTGGTAGGTAGACTAGATGACAGCTTATTTAGGGAGAATGAATAGACTTTACTTAGTTCTTAGAGCAGCTTCATCTATTACCGTCTTTTACCACAATAATGATAAACATCTATTGAACACTTGTCTAAAAAACTGTCAACGCCAAATGGACATTAGTGGTCAGCGTCCACAGGTCCGCATCGTACGTATCGGACGCATCGCATTAAACGGATTTCTGTGTCGGCAGCGACCGCATTGTCGACGCGAGTATCAGCAATCGGATTGCCGATGCCACCTTCATCGCTTCCACTGATTGGCATTCCGTATGACGTCAACGGTACGCATCGCATTAATGGCATTGCCGATGAGCCGTCCGTACGATGCGGATCAGTGGACGCAGTTGTATGAGTTTTCATACAAGGCAAACTAAAATCCGGTACGTACGATACGTTCGATACGAGCGATGCTGACCTGTGGACGCACACCTTTGGCGAACGTGGGCGAGGTGGGTGGGTTGGACGTTGATATAAGGGTCGTTTTGCAGTTACACTTTTATTAGACAAGCGTTCAACACATGTCACACATGATTTATTTTGTAAAGAGCTACTGACTCACTCGATTAATGTGGAGGACCATGGGCCACTGTCTCCCAGGATAGGAGGCATGTCTCTCAACAGTAGCAATTTATCGACTGATTATGATTTGAGGTGATAAAAAGGCCCAATACTAACTGAACTGTAAATATCATCATAATCATCTGCCTAGCCTTTTGGCAACTATGTTAAGTTTTTATTTTTTAAACTCAATAACGCATGCGACGCGCATCGTAAAGAGAACGTAGAAGTACGTTACCGAAAAACATTCAAACGCGGAATAGAGAATTTCAGCTTGTAAATATGAGTTGCGGTGGCCTAGTTGGTAAGGCGTCTCGGGTAGGTACCCGGAAGACACGTTCGAATCCCACTTGCAACAGAATTTTTCTTTCCTCAAAAATCATCTTTATAATGAGATTGACTCAGTCAAATTGGATCATCATAAATATCAGCCTTAAGACGTCCACTGCTGAACATAGTCCTCCCCTTTAGACTTCCAGTAGGACCGGTTGTAAGAGGTCTGCATTCAGCGTGATCCTGAGGCCTTCATATAAGATCATCTGCCCACCAAGTGGGTGGACATCCTACACTGCGCTTGCCGGTGCGTGGTCTCCATTCGAGAACCTTAGTCAAATTGGATGCAGCTGAATTAATGCAGAACAATTGCCTATCGGACCTCCACAACCTTTCTGGGTTGCAACGTCAATACGACCCCTTGGTAAAGACTAACTGTCGATTAACTGACTGACTGCCTATCGGATCTCCACAACTCAGTAACTGAGTAATACGATACCCCTTGGTAAGACTGGTTGTTAGACTTTCAAGCTTCTGACTTATAGTAACAACTTCAAAAATCTGTAAATGTACAGTATGATTGGTCAGAATATTAATGCTATATATTGATGTAAAAAAAATTGTTGTATCCAATTTCACAGTCGCTTAAATGCACGAAATTGAAGTAGCCATGTGAAAATTTGCGCACAAAATAAAGCGTACCGAAATTGGCAACCTTCGCTAATTATTATGAGAGTTAACCAGCTGTGATAATCCAGTTTGTTGTTTTGGGTCAGTTGGTAATGGTATGCATGAGGATACATAATTAGGATATAATTAACAATCATATTAAATTATGAACTGGATTTAATACACCTACATTTCGCAAGTTATTAAGTCCATATAGGGGCAACGAATTAGCAAGTTGAAATGGCAGTGGGCAGGCCATATAGCACGCAGAACTAATGGCCGATGGGGCAGTAAGGTTCTCGAATGGAAACCACGCACTGGCAAGCGCAGCGTAAGACGTCCACCCACTAGGTGGGCAGACGATCTTACAAAGGCCACAGGATCACGCTGGATGCAGGCCGCTTACAACCGGTCCTACTGGAAGTCCAAAGGGGAGACTTATGTTTAGCAGTGGACGTGTTACGGCTGATATGATGATGATGATGGAGATGAGGAGCAGAGTCTAATGTCATCAAACGAATCCAGGCTCTGTGGCTGCTACTGAATTTTTTAAATATCTTTCTGATTATCTGAATGTACTCTTTAAATGTTATTTATTTTTGTATACACGGGATGAAAGGAATCTATATATATAAAAGCAAAAGGTCACTCACTCATAGGACACGAAAGCTCGGAAACTACCAGTGCTAAGGGTTCAAAATTTTGCACAGGGGTTCTTTTTAGGACGTAGGTACCCGCTAAGAACGGATTTTGCGATATTACGCCCATAAGGGGTTGTTTTTGGGGTTGACAGTTTGTATGAAACTTTTTTGCTACAAGTACTAGGAGTTTCAAATTTTGCGTGCGGGTTCTTTTTAAAACGTAGGTGTTACTTTAGAAAAGGGTTTTTCGAAATTCGACCCCTAAGGGGTTGTTTTTGGTGTTCAAAGTTTGTTTGAAACTTCGTTATTACACGTGCTAGGAGTCTCAAATTTTTCATAGGGATTGTTTTTAAGACGTACTCACTACCCTCAACGGGGTTTTTCGAAATTCAACCCCTAAAGGGTTGTTTTAGGTGTTCTTAGATAGAGGTCTCAAATTTTGCATGGGGCTTCTTTTAAGGACGTAGGTGCTCACTAAGACAGGATTTTGAAAAATTTCACCTCTAAGGGGTTGTTTTTGGGGTTGATAGGCTGTATGAAACTTTGTTATTACAAGTACTAGAAGTTTAAACTTTTGCATGCCGGTTCTTTTCAGGAAGTAAATGCTACTTACGACAGGGGTTGTTCGAAATTCGGTCCCTAAGGGGTTGTTTTTGGTGATGGTAGTTTGTATGAAACTTTCGTTACCACAAGTGCTAGGAAACTCAAATTTTGCATTGGGTCCGTTTTAGGACGTACGCTCTACCTTAGACGGGGTTTCTCGAAATTCAACCCCTGTGGGGTTGTCTTAGGTCTTGATAGATAGCGATCTCAAATTTTGCATGGGGATTCTTTTAAAGACGTAGGTGCTCACCAAGAAGGGGTTTTGCGATATTACGCCCCTAAGGGGTTGGTTTTGGGGTTGTCAGTTTGTATGAAACTTTTTTACTACAAGTACTAGGAGTTTCAAATTTTGCATGCGGGTTCTTTTTAAAACGTAGGTGCTACTTTAGAAAAGGGTATCGCGAAATTCGCCCCCTAATATTTTGTTTTTGGTGTTGATAGTTTGTATGAAACTTTCATTACTACATGTGCTAGGAATCTCAAATTTTGCACGGGGGTTGTTTTTAGGACGTAAGCACAACTTAAGATGGGGTTTTTCAAAATTCAACCCCTAAGGGGTTATTTAAGGTGTTAATAGATACAGGTTACAAATTTTGCATGGGGATTCTTTGCATGTCGTAGGTGCTTACTAGGACAGGTTTTTGCGAAATTTCACCTCTATGGGGTTGTTTTTGGGAAGTTAGGTTATAAGTACTAGAAGTTACAAATTTTGCATAAGGGTTATTTTTAGGTCGTACGCGCTACCTAAGACGGGGTTTTGCGAAATTTGCCCCCAAGGGGTTGTTTTTGGTGTTGATAGTTTGTATTAAACTTTCGTTACTAGAAGTGTTAGAAGTCTCAAATTTTTCATGGGTTTTTTTAGAACTTAGATACTACTATCTATGACGGGGTGATTCGAAATTCGAACCCTAAGGGGTTGTTTCTGGTGTTGATAGTTTGTATGAAACTTTCGTTACGTTTTTGTATGAAACTTTCGTTACGTTTACGTCATAAGTGCAAGGAATTTCAAGTTTTGCATTTAGTTTAGAACTTTGGTGCTCACTTAGATGGGGTTGTGCGAAATTCGACACCTAAGGGATTGTTTTTGGCGTTGATAGATAGGACTCTCAAATTTTACATAGGGATTTTTTTAAGACGTAGGTACTGCCATTGACGGGATTTTCTGAAATTTTATCCCTAAGGGGATGTTTTTGGGGTTGTTAATTTGTGTGGGAGTAAAAAGAGTGTCAAAATAAGATGCATATAGGTTTTTTAGGAAGTAGATGCTCTCTAAAAACCTATATGCTAAGACGGGACTTTGTTCCTGATAGTAAGATTTTTAAAATTTGGCTAATTTAAAATTTTGTTCTACCTCAGACGAGTTTTGGATAAATCAAGCCCTACAGGGTTGTTTTAGGTTAGGTAGTTTCTATGAAACATCCTTAAGACAAACGCTGGGAGTCTCAAATTTTGCGCGGGCGCTATTTTTAGGATACAGAATATGATCATTCAGACGGGGTTTTGAAATTGGTGAAATTGGACCCCAAAGAGGATGCTTCTGGGGTTAATAGTTCGTATGAATCTTCATAACTACAAGCAAGAACTAGGAGTTTTTAAAGTTTCACAGAAGGGTTCTTTTGGCACGTAGGTGCTTCTTAAGACAAGATTTTGACGGGAAATTCTCTCCCGAAGGTGTAGTTTATAGCTTTGGACACGCCGCAATCGTGGCGGTAAGACCCCTCTTTGAGGAGTGGCTGGAGAGGCGTCACAGCGTCCTTATCTTCCGACTGACGCAGGTCCTCACCGGGCACGGATGTTTCGGGAGGTTCCTGTGTCGTATGGGGAAGGAAGAAACGCCTGGGTGTCACCACTGCGAGGATCGCGCGGAGGATACGGTGGAGCATAGGTGCAGGATTGCCCCGCTTGGGCAGATCACCGCCGTGTCCTCATGCTGCGGGGAGAGACGGAATGGGAAGCGGTCGCCTCCTTCTGCGAGCAGCAAGCTTGCAAAGGAGGAGGCTGAGAACGTGAGGGAGAGGACAGCGTCCACCTCATGAACCAAGCGCCGCGGCGGCGAGAGACGTCGCAAGACGATCTCCGGCCACCGAAGGCGCGGGCATGTGGACGGCGAGGAATGGGTGACTCGCCGTCTGATCATGGACCATGCCAGGGTCGACGGTGAGTTGCGTTCCACGCGCGCCTTAAGGAGCTGTCCTGTCAGCAATCGGACGGGGCCTCCCTAAGAGGGCCAGAGCCTGCCGAGATCGCGGGACTGTCTCACTCGGTAACCCTGACCCTGGTACATAAAGGGCTATTTAAGGAACACCGTGGATTTTAGTCAGTACAAGTCTGACAGTCCCTCCTGTCTCGCCCTGGGCGGGAGGACTCATTTGATGATTTTGCCACGATAAAAAAGTGGTCGTTTATACCTTCATAGTTTGTATGAAACTTCGGTACTACAAGTGCTACGAGTCTCTTATTTTCCCTGGGGTATGTCTTTAGGACGTAGATGCTTATTAAGATGGGATGTTGCGAAAACCGACTGTTAAAGGGTTGTTTGGTGGTCGATAGAATTTTAGTTGCATAATGATTAAGATTTTTGGCCGGAGAAGAAATTCACAGATGCAAAGTTCGAGTAAGCGCGGACGAAGTCGCGGGCGAAGTGCTAGTAGCAATATAATTATAAAAAAGCGTGAGTGTAGGCAAGATTAGAGAAGACCGCTAAAGTTGATTTCATAACAAATTAAAAAGCCCAGAAAGCTTGACAGGATAATACGTGTTTTTATTTTTGTCTTTGTTGAATGTATGCATGTCTGTGTCAGATAAAAGAATTTTTCTTTCTCTATTTTCTTTCAATTAAAAAAAAAAATTTTGCTAAAGAAAATAAGCACTTTAGTCCCGTGAAGCTGTTGATCTGTAATTAATTTAGAAAATTAATTTCATTTAGGTACATCTTTATCTAAAAAAAGACATTCTCGAAATTTAACTGAAGTAATACCACACTAAAAGTTCACCTTGTCTTATTTGTAACAGAATACTTATTTACATTGGTTAATACCATGTCTGGAAAGATACACCTGTTCGTAACATTGTAACAACACTATACGTTAGCAGTGTTAAAAAACCGAGAAATGTTTAAAAGCACATCACTATTTCACTACTGTTCTTACTTTACGAGTTTACTCAAGCGACCCGCAACTTTTATACGATCTACAACGTGATTGTGCTTTGAGGGAACTCCTACTTTATATTTTGGAGCTTTTCATACTAAGGCTATGTAATTAAATATTAAAAGAAACGGCGTTACGGTTTCAGATACATTAAAATTATGATCTTAAACTTTTTGTGTCCTTCAAGTGCTTGCGCCTGTGGCTTTTGAATAGCAATTAACTTTAAAACAACATTTTGCATGTATTATTTTGTCAGGCGTTGGTTAGAATTTTCCTTTGTCGATTGCGTTTTCTTTGGTAACCAGCAAATTGGAACTTCACTATGTAACGACGTGCTAACTACATTGGACGATGGAACAAAGCTTTGTTCAGTTACCACCTATCAAAGCTTGTTCCATCGGCTTTGTCGCTTAAGAAACCATTCAAAACCTCGTTGTGATGACGGTATGGTGAACGGAAATAATCTGAATGAAAGACGTATAATATCAAAGACTTTCGGAGAAGAAACAGGACTAATAC
Source organism: Agrotis segetum (assembly GCA_036375495.1). Lineage (NCBI taxonomy): Eukaryota > Metazoa > Arthropoda > Insecta > Lepidoptera > Noctuidae > Agrotis > Agrotis segetum. Next base: position 425,120 of record JAQSVV010000132.1, read on the forward strand.
GACTTCGTAACACGTGTATAACACGCTTTATATCCCCTGAACGCAATACCGTTTCCACACCGTTTCTATAATTACAAAGACACAATATGCATGAGTTCCATCTAGAATTCTAGACTTCAAATGAAATCGTTTACATCCGACGGTTTCTAGAGAATAAAATATGACTTTGAAAACAGTGATTGCGAATTCCTTAAAATTTTGTTTCTTGTTTGAATAGAGATTGCTTGTTACACACAGGCCGTCCTATTGTTGAACAATAGGGAGTTACATTTTCAATCGACGTAATTATATGCAGAACGAGCATCGAGGCATTTGCCGCGCGAGCAAACTGCCCTGTACGCGAGCAAAACAAAAAGCCGACACTGGATGGCTCGGGGGTTCGGTCGCTCACACGAGGCAGCGCGCGCGCTTGCCTCGGCCGAGACACATCCACACTAACCGAGCTGCTTCAGGCGGCAAATGCCTCGCGAGGCTGCTCGTTCTGTGTGGACCTATTCTTTATTCTCTAAAGGTTCATCATCATATTGCTGTCCCTACTGCTGGGACACAAGCCTCTTCTCTGTGAGAAGAAGTGTTCCAACCAACATGCTGGCATGTTTGGATTAGTAGATGTCAAAATCGACACCTCTATGCAAAAACATCGTAACTCACTTTTTGTAATTTTACAGGAGAGCCATGTTAAAGTTTGAAAAATTATAGCAAACTCAAAATACCCCGTACAATTTTTGAAGCTGGCTCTATTTAATATTTTAAAGTTTAGGACTTTTAAATAGGTATGGTTAAGATGTAAAAGAAAAATTGTTTTTTAGCAAAATAACCTACTACAAAAAGTAACTGCCATTATTTTAGAAATTTCCCAACCTTTTCACCAGTATGTCAGCACTCAGGTACAGCGAGTATAAAAGCTTTCAATGCGTACATTGTTCGACTTCCATTGTCATTGAGCTCACTACAGTAATAGCCTTCTATTGCGTGTGCTCTTGTTCTAGCGGCCATTACACGTATACTCGGATTTCTGATGAGGCTACTTATTTTCATTGTAGGTAGCGAGATGGTACGAGTATGTAATTCTAGTTACGTGTTGTGATTCCAAATTATTGCTATTTATTATAGAAAGAAACTTGTAGAACTGATAACTGTTGGGGAAAAACCGTTATCGAGTAGTCACCACGAGCTGGAAGATGTAGCGTAAGCAGGTCTGCCATTAGGTAGACTGATGACATCGTAAGAATCGCATCTGTGGACAAACATCTTCAAAGTGCCTCAAGTGCTTTCGCAAAAATACACGTAACTTTTTGGCTATCTGTTTTCGCCATACAAAATGTACATAAAGGAAGATCTTGTTTTGACAACTCATAAAAAGATGTCAATTGATTCATCATCATCAGCCTATAATGTTTCCACTGTTGGGACACAGGCCTCCTCTCTGTGAGAGGGAGTAGGCCATAATCCACCACGCGGGCCCAGTGCGGGTTGAATTGATTGGTGGTTCAAATTACTAATTGTAAAATATTGTTCAGCATTGTCACCGAACATTGCAGTAATTGATACGAGTTCTTTAGTTTTATAGGCTGCCAGGACTTATTCATCATCATCATCATTAGTCTATAATGTTCGCTCTGCTGGGACACAGAGGCCTCTTCTCTGAGAGGAAGTGGGTCGTCCCTAATCTACCACTGTGGCACCACATATATTATCTTCGAATTTTTGGTTTAAAGACGTGCCGGCTTCCTCGAGAAGTTTTCCTTCACCGTCTTAAGAGCAGTGGTGATGAAATAAATTAAACAAAGTAATGCGCTTAGCTGGGTTCGAAACTTTGAACGACCTATAGACGAAAAGCAGCTTCGACTCGTAAGTCGAAGCTGATACCACCTTGGCCACCACTGCTCAGGCCTTATTGAGAGCTATTAACTCTTTAACAAAGTTTTGCCAACTATCTATTCAATGATAACCTTATAAGATGCTAACGCGGTCAATGATTTCGAATAGTCTATCCTTATCTTGATCGAGCAACTAGACATTTCGCTAGCTTCTAGTTCAATGTGGACATCAATCTTCGAGCGGAGAGATATTATCTACTCGTACTAAATTGAAATTTCAGCATTTTGGGGACCAATTGATTTAAAAAAAGTTCACCAACGAATAAATGAACATTATGTGAAGATATTACGGGATTTTAGTAGAAACATCTACTCAGCGAAATTACGAAAGAATAGAAAAGTGGGAGAAATAGAACTAGTCAATGTAACTACTGGGATACGACCCAACAATAGAGGTATCGCCTAAGCGTTGCCGAAACTCCAGAAACTTTTGCACGCCTTTTTGAAGTGCTTTGTGTTATAGCTCATTGAGAAAACCTTGGAAGGGAGTAGTAATAAGCCTTATCAGACGTTTGCTAATTAATATGACAATTCAATCCATTTAGTATAGTTTCGATAGATCTTGAATCCAATCAATTTCGGCTTAGATTTCTTCTGTCTTTAAAACCACAAGAGCTTTTTAGTTTGGAATCGGATTTCTGATGAGACTGCTTATTATCATTGAGAATAAAAGGTGAGCAATTCTAGCAGTTCCAAATCTAGACAGACATTTTTGCCTACTTTCGTTTATTCCTAATCCGGTTTCTGAAGACTGTGGGAGGTCGATAATTGTGTCTAATAGGCAGACGGAGTAAAAGGTTTTTTTGTCGACCCAAATACTAAATATCAATCTGTCCCAGTAGGCTATAAATGGATTAGCAATGGAATTAGCTGTTACTGGCAGACAGGAATCCATAGACGGGAAAAGTAACTACAAAATTGCCGGCACGGTTAGTGCTGTGGCTTTTAAGCGCTTGCTAGCCACAAAATTCGTATCTAGGGATAAAGGATTTTGGAGCATAATATAATAAATAAATATCTGGTTGACCGAGCTTCGCTCGGTTTTTGAAATGTCTATATCTTGGGGACCGAGCTTTTCTCGAACCTGGGATTGACCTTGATAAATCGATTCCTTGAGCCGAAAAACCGCTAGTCTGTGACTTTCATGAAAATCCTTGGAGCCGTTTCCGAGATCCTGGTTATATATAAATAAATATACAAGAATTGCTCGTTTAAAGATATTAGATAATATCAGGTTGACCGAGCTTCGCTCGGTATTTTTGTAGTTTCTTGGGAACCAAGCTTTTCTCGAACCTGGGACCTTCGATTCGTTCAATTCGATTCCTTGAGCCAAAAAACCCCTAATCAGTAACTTTCATGAAAATTCTTGGAGCCGTTTCCGAGATCCCGATTATATATAAAAAAAAATATACAAGAATTGCTCGTTTAAAGATATTAGATTTTGAGTCATCATCAGCCAATAAAGTTCCCACTGCTGGGACACAAGCCTCCACTCTGTCAGAGGGAGAGTGCCATGGGAGAGTGCGGATCAGTGGATGTCACATGTCTTCGAATTTTTGATACTAAGAGATGCCGTTTTCCTCACGATGTTTTCCTTCACCGTTTTGAGAGCAGTGGTGATGAAATAAATTATACAAAGTAATGCGCCTGGTGGGGTTCGAACACACGACCTACAAGTAAGTCGGGACCGATACCACCAGGGCCACCACTGCTCTACTTACACAAAATACTTATCTAGAGAAAAAGACTTGGGAGCCTTTCCTTAATAATTCGGGGGACTGATGCTTCTTTTGTTGTAAAATCATCAAATTAGTCCTCTAAATTTGGGTACTGCTTCCAAATTTAAATGGAGCGACTGCCTATCTGAAGTCCAAAACCCACTTAGTACAGGATAATCGACAACCAGTCTTATCTATTGGCAAGAATGACTGTCAGTTGCGTAAAATCAATGTAAGATAAAATACTCGATCGAGAACCAATTCTAAATTGACTACTGAAAGTGTTTACGACTTTCTGTAAATGAGCCACACGTAAACACAATCACGCACTCAAATTGATAATAATTGGATTTTATTCACACCTATCGAGCAAAAACCTGCTAAGTGGGCATTTATTGATCGTTTTCGATAAATTACATTGAACGACTCACACCTTATTAAAATAACCACACGTTTGAAGTCAATTATGTCAAAGAAAATTCAATACTCGTGTGTTTAACGTAATAGCGTCGTAGAATGTTTTGCTATTGTAGAAGCAAATATAAAATAGGGTAAAACACCCAACTATTGACCCCTTAAGCGGTTTTCCTTGCTTCTTTCGCAAAATAAACTAATGTACGAGTTGCAAGTGGAAATGAATGTTTTTGGAAGATAAAATAAACATTGGAGAATGTAACTAAAACATTATTTCCAGTCATACAAAGGTAAAAAGTGTTTTTTTTCTCGAGTTTAGCAAGAACAGGCCATTTGACCAGTTATTAACATGCTTGTACCAAATTTTCATCATGCAAATGACCAATTTTTGACCTCCTGTAGTATAAGAATAAACTCAAATAATTTTCATTATGAATGTGATACGATGTTTTATTTGACAAAAAAACAAACAAAGCTAGTCTTACAGCCCTTCTCATTTTCTTTTTTCACACTATTTAGGTCTTCAGTCTTCAAACGCCGTCAATAATATTCTTGCACTTAATTTTGAAATTTTGTAGTTTTTATCACTTTTTGTTGTAGTTTTTATCACTTTTTGTCCAATTTTTCTTCTTTATTAGTAGTTATTAATTTCACTGTTCTGTATTATGCAGCAGATATAAAAATACTCGCCGGCAAAATTATAAATTGAAAGAACACGGCTTTAGTTCTACAAAGTGAGTTTCAAAACCTTTGAATTAATATTTTCCTAATTACATAAGACGGTTTTAACTTTTTAAACTTATGTAAAAGACCTCACAAACGAAGAGAACATAGATACAAATAAAAAACTAGCTCACTTAAACATGCAGGCATATTTTGTCATTTTATGCATTAAAACCAACCTGTGGCTGAGGCATTGCTCGTGTTATATTCTGCAATTGTCCCACGGGACCATATACCGACATAAAAAGTATCCTGCGTCCAGTACACCCACTTAACCAGGTTTTAAAATAATCTGCTTGCCAAATTGTGTCAAAATCCATTCAGCCGTTCACTTTTCCTATAATATTAGTAAGTCTAAAATATTCAGGAGGATCCAGAATGTGACAGTAGACCGAAAATTTAAGTACCTCACTCAAATTAAATGCTAGGTAGTCAGGTTACTACGTAAGGTATTTTTTACGTTTGTGATTATGCAGATACACACCTTTAGGGGTGCCAACGCCCATGGGCTTAATACAGATGCATTAAAGTTAAGCTACCTCACCATTAAAAATGAACTATACGTACAAACCGTGGTGTCAGTAGCTGGTATTCTCGTACATTTGGTAAATTACCAGCTATTGACATGCCATGTTAAAAAAATGGTTATTCATACATTTGAGTGTACCAGATATTGACCTCATCATTTTAACAAGTTAACGCTCATTAAAACTTGAAAATCATGTGGAAAAGCATTGTGTCTGTCTTAAATAACCAAAAAATACCAAACTCAAAGGAATCTATCTTGTAAAACTGAAATAAAATGACATTGAAAACAACCGTCAGCTTAGCAAATTGTTAGATTTTTTGATGATTTTAGGAGAGTATTTTGTTATCATAGGTTTACGGACGCATTATTGCTTTATTTAAATTTTCTGTGACGCCAATATATTACAAGATAAATTATATTTCATTTTCTGTATTATTTATGCAGCATTGCAAGAAGATTTATTATTATTTTTGATAAAAACTGTTATGCGGTCAATAGTTGGTGGGAGGTCAGCAGTTGGGTACTTTACCCTATATATGGTTTGCCACCAATTAATGGAAAAATGTTCGCCTGAAATTAACATTCTATATCAATCCAAATTCTGTTTTTGTTTTTGATGGCTATACTTCTGATTGGAAAGACAGGCGAAAGGGCCAAGTCTAATTTGGCATAAAATCCAGACGGAAAAATTCTAGATGGATACTCGATCACAATGCTCAACCTCAGAGACTAATAAAAATCCAGGACCCATAAACGTCAAGGGACAGACAAAAAAATATATTATATATAATCTTCTGTCTTATAAAATCAATAATTACTGTTTGTTAGCCTCGCTAAAACTCGAGAACAGCTGGACCAATTTGGCTAATTTTAGTTTCGAATTATTTTTTTTGAAAAACGAAAGTTTAAAAGGTGAGTAGATAAAAAAAAAACTATCTGAAGCGGTACGTAGTTTGCCTGCTCTCAGCTATACCACATTAACGCACACCCTCAGACACCCCAATTAGAATATTACGAGTATGTTGTAATCATAACAATACTGATTTTTTTATTTAACGTGTAAATGCATTGTTATTAACTAAATTAGTTATTTTGCAGTAAGGTTTATTTTTCTTTATTTTGTATTAAATTACGGAATTTGTATTAATACAAATAAAATTGCACTTTTAAGTCTTGTTGCCTTGCTTTACGGTCTATCTTAGTTTGTTTTGACTGTACAGGGGTAATGTGACTATAATTTTCGTAGTTTCAATTATTTTTGATAAAAAATTACCTAAATTAAAAATGATCGATTCAGTAAACGATGCTGTACAAACTAATTTCAGGATGTGCGTTAATTATGTTACATGTTGTCACGAGAAAACTTTAGATTACTTAATAATATATGCTAGCCTTAAAGGATTAAACTGTACACATGCTATTCTTAAAAGAATTGCAACTAAACAAGGACCAGTGGAAACAGTAAACCATTGTCACTTTCTAGGGGTCAATACAGTTCAAAACGTCTGCAGTTTGTCAAAATGTTGTCTTTATTTTCTCAATCTTATCAACGTGTTGGACAAGTCAGATCCAATTCTGTTACGTCGCGTTGATCGAAATGTTATATTATGTACGGTAGATATACACAATCTTTATTAATTTGAACTCATAGATAGTTATTTATTATGATTAGGAGAAGTAACCCAATGGAAAGAAACAATATCTCTGGAGCAGAACGTTATGAGAGCCGACCTCAACTAAAACTGGGACAAAACTATTTTTTAATTTTTTTTTTACGTGGCAAATATCAAATGATTCCATTATGGGACTGTCAGACACGAACTGACTAAAATCCACGGTGTCCTTCAATAGCCCTTTATGTTCCGGGGTCACGGTGATGGAATAAGTCCAGTGACCCCGGCAGGCGTGATGTGCATCTGGACTGAGAGCCCGTTTTTTTTTTATTGTTGGATCAACTTGAAACTTACAGGGGTTTTAGTTAAAAATAGTAAAAATTCAATGCCGCAAAGCATAAATTTCTTAAACGTGAAACAAAGCTGTTATAAGCAAATATCTATGGCCCTCAGTTCAGACGCTCGCTAAAAACGGCTTAACATAAATCTCAGAAAGTACTACCTCTGTGATAATAATTTTTATTTTATATTTTACTAAAGAATTTCTTAAAGATTTTAAGAAATTTTCAAATTCATAGAATATAGCATTACTGATTTATAGCAGTTTTACTTAGGGCTCTCAGTCCAGACGTTTATGAACTGAGAGCCCCACTGAAACATAGCTTTAAATGAAGAAATTCATACATTTGCTTCTTTTACCATAAAGTTAAACACCCCAATGAATTTCTTAAAAAGAAATAACGACATAGGAAGTAACTGTTGAAAGGTAAATTACAATTGAATTTTCGGTTAACGTCTGAACTGAGAGCCCTTATATTTTCGGTTTTATCGGCTATTTGCGGGTATCGGAGTTTGAAATAAATTAGCCGAAAAGTTTTAAGTTTTTAAGTAAAACTTAACATACGGCTTTTTTTTCTAAATGCTATACTTACCGAGAAAAACCATTTTTTAGTTTTTCATGGGAACATGTTTTGTAGGGTAACCATGATTCAAAAATCTCAAACGTCAGTTAGTTTCAAAGATGGCAGCACATGTGGGGTTGCGTTCGGAAATTTTATCTTCAAAAAATTATGTGTGACGTCTTAGTGCTCAAACAAACTGCGAGCCTAAGGCTGCTTTTCCACCAGAGATGCGCTATGCTACGTTGCTACGGATACGTTTGTTATCCACCAATCACATTCATTTGTTTACATAGCACAGCACTGGTGGAAACGGATTCAGCTAAGATATGTTTTTTATATGAAAGGATGCGTGCTATGGCTGCGTGCTGTGGCTGTGTGCTATGGCTGCGTGCTACGGCTGCGTGCTATGGATGCGTGCTACGGTCCGTCGACGTTTTCTAACATTTGCTAAATTTAGTTTAGTTGTAAAATACCACTGTATATAATAAGTAATTTTTGTCATTTCACTGAACCAATTTAGGGATTTAGGGAAGGTCAAAAATCGCTTGAAGGTCGAAAAACATTTGCTTAACCATAGCGAGATAAAAAAACAGGTGCAAGCGATTTTCGACCTTATCGACATTTAAAATTTAGTTTGTTTTTCTCACATTCTCGTTAGCCAACATTGCTCCTTCATTAAAATCAGGTGTTCGCATTTAAATGTCAATAAGGTCGAAAATCGCTTGAAGGTCGAAAAACATTTGCTTAACGATAGCGACATAAAAAACAGGTGCAAGCGATTTTCGACCTTATTGACATTTAAAATTTTGTTTGTTTTTCTCACGCTACCTTGTGGCGGCGCATCTTTGTAGCGTAGCTACCCTGTGATAGCGCATCTTCGTAGCGCAGCTACCCATCTCCATAGCACATCTTACTCGCACAGCTACATAGCGTAGCATCGGTGGAAAAGGTCACACAGTTTGGTAGCTCGGCTTTCACATCTTCGTAGCACAGCTACATAGCGCATCTCTGGTGGAAAGGCAGCCTTACGGTCAGTTCACACCGAGACGTGACGCGAAGCGACGTGATGCAACGATACTTCGTATCTTTTCTTGCAGTAAACAAAGTCAGATTTTGAATCGCATCAAGCGGCGCCGCGCTGCGTTGCGAAAGGTGTATCTTTTGTTTTTTATTATAGAATTACATTTTGAATAACTCTATTGAAATGTGCGCGCAGCGTCACGTCTGAGCTGACCCTAAGACGGTGGCGGCGGCGGGCGCGATAATATTGAATATAAATGAAGTCGCCGCTCGTGGCCACACTGAAGTGACGAAGGCGGGCCTAGCGCGATGGCTACAAGCGATTTTGCAAGCCTAGGCGTTGCTAGGCAACAACCGATACAACGGGCGGGTGGCAGGAGTATCAAACCATTTCGGTCTTAGTTAAAAAAAAAAATCTCACGGGACATGGTAACTTTAAAAGTAAATTATTTTCCTTCAAGCTTGTTCCCTCGCCTTTTTGTCAATGTTCAACATCAGATTGTGAATATGAACAATCGGCACATAATATTCTATGGGAGTGTATATTCTTTGGCAGAACGAACGCAATATTATGTTGGATACTGTACAGGCTACATCTGGAGTCGTTTACTATACGGACCTTGTGGAAACTCGAACAAACTTCCGTGCGTTCAAACGTTTTTGCCATACCTATTATTGGAATCAAGTATAACAGTTCACAATTTAGGACCCATTAATATTAGTCATTTTACCCGAGGTGCTAGGCAACTGAGCTTCTCCCAGTTGTAATGTCCCTTTGTGTCTATTGGCCTTGTTTTGTTGTCTCCTGCTTGCATGGAGTAGGCTGATAGGCCTTTCAAACTGCCCAATATTCGCCACTTATTTACAGTACAAATAAGTAGTTGCTCTGCTGCTGCGGAGCCAAACTTCCCAGGAACACATTAGTCTGTTTTTGGTTAGGAAAACCTGAATTTATACAGCACCGTGAATTAGAGCGATCCCTCGCTTCCAGTTTCGAAAATCTTTGAATGCAGTTTGCTTTCTATTCAAAAATAAAGGAATGTTTCCTTTGAGTTAAATTTTCTATCTGCAGTATTAAGGGTAGGTACTTTCCCTCCAGCTGGCATTACAAAATTCCACCCTTTAGCCTTAAGTACATATATTACTCCGGTCCGAAATAAATAATTAATGATAATAAAAGTCTGCCGGAGCCGCGGGTCTGTCTTATCAGGTAACCGTAGACCCGGAACGTAAAGGGCTATTGAAGGACACCGTGGATTTTTGTCAGTACAAGTCTGAAACAGACTTTTGAGATTTTTAAATCATGGTTACCCTACAAAACTTGTTCCCATGAAAAAATAAAAAATGGTTTTTCTCGTAAAGTACAGCATTTTGAAGAAAAAACCGTATGTTAAGTTTTACTTAAAAATTTCTTAAAACTTTTCAGCTAATTTATTTCAAACTCCGATACCCGCAAATAGCCGATAAAACCAAAAATATAAGGGCTCTCAGTTCAGACGTTAACCGAAAATTCAATTGCAATTTACTTTTCAACAGTTACTTCCTATGTCGTTATTTCTTTTTAAGAAATTCATTGGGGTGTTTAACTTTATGGTAAAAGAAACAAATGTATGAATTTCTTCATTTAAAGCTATGTTTCAGTGGGGCTCTCAGTTCATAAACGTCTGGACTGAGAGCCCTAAGTAAAACTGCTATAAATCAGTAATGCTATATTCTAGGAATTTGAAAATTTCTTAAAATCTTTAAGAAATTCTTTAGTAAAATATAAAATAAAAATTATTATCACAGAGGTAGTAGTTTCTGAGATTTATGTTAAGCCGTTTTTAGCGAGCGTCTGAACTGAGGGCCATAGATATTTGCTTATAACAGCTTTGTTTCACGTTCAAGAAATTTATGCTTTGCGGTAACGAATTTTTACTATTTTTAACTAAAACCCCTGTAAGTTTCAAGTTGATTCAACAATAAAAAAAAAACGGGCTCTCAGTCCAGATGCACATGCAGGCGTGGGACAAGGCCTAAAGAAAAAAAGGAAGGAAAAGTAATCCAATCACAAGTAAAGCAAAATGTTTTCATAATATAGCTATAGATAATAAAAGGATACTGGTAACTTTTATGACCTGAATACTTTTAGTTCATGAAAGTCTCCATTACCATTATAACAATTCTGAAAAAAAAGTATGAGGTGTTTCACGCACTGTTGTATGAAACACCTATTTTTATTTCATGGTCTTTTAGCCCTGCACAGCTTATAATATTCCCATAACAGTTTTGTCATGATTCCTTTACCGTAGCAGTCAAACCCTCTTAATTTTGACTAAAGTAACTCTTAGGCGCCTGTAACTTTGAAACTATTATATATTAAAAAAAAAGAAAACCTATTTATAAACTAAAGTAACTCTTAGGCGCCTGTAACTTTCAAACTATTATATATTTAAAAAAAAAGAAAACCTACAAACTAAAGTAATTCTTAGGCGCCTGTAACTTTCAAACTATTATATATTTAAAAAAAAGAAAACCTATAAACTATAGTAACTCTTAGGCGCCTGTAACTTTCAAGCTATTAAATATTAAAAAAAGAAAACCTATAAACTAAAGTAACTCTTAGGCGCCTGTAACTTTCAAACTATTATATATTTAAAAAAAAGAAAACCTATAAACTAAAGTAACTCTTAGGCGCCTGTAACTTTCAAACTATATAATATTTAAAAAAAAAAGAAAACCTATAAACTAAAGTAACTCTTAGGCGCCTGTAACTATCAAACTATTATAAATTTTGAAAAAAAGAAAACCTATAAACCTAGTTATTTACTGTGTCAGAAGCATTCTAAAAAAATCATTGAGATAAGATAACGTTTAGGAGCAGGAAAACGTTTTCTCTTTTAGGACGAGCGCTCGGTAGACGATCCTCTTAAAACGAAGTTGTCTAACAACAGCTATACTTGTGTTATATTATGTAACATTATACTAAATACCCCTTTCTTTTCAACATCTTCTACAAACGACAAATGAATTGGAATCCAATTATGATATCCATAAATAAACATAGGATTGTTGAAAAAGAATGAGAGTCCTCCACCGACAGCATGAATAATTAACTCGACATTACATCGGGGAAAATTGTGTGAAAAACTGACCAATACCGACTTGGACGTGAACGGGTTCCGTCGCGTTTCTCTTTGTTTTTTTTTTGCTGTTTTTTTTATAATTATGTTTTTTTATACTATCATGACTTGGCTACCTAATCTAGTGTTCATAGCTTAAAGAAAAACGAAATAATTTAAATGTCTTTGGCTCATTGATCAAATAACTCGCCCTAAGCTTATTATAAATCCTTAAACTTCTACGTAAAGAATATAAAAAACAACGTTAAGTCTATTGATCCTACAGGTAGTAATATTTTATAAACTTTTCAAGACATCTTTTTATAAAACCTTAAAAGTTTAACGAAGATAAAGACTCAAAAATATAGATAGTTTTTCATGTCAAAAAATGCGCCCTAAGGATAAGGCAGAATATTAAAAAGAAAGTACTAAAAGTAACAGCTGGAGTTTTGTTGTTGACATAAATAGTTATTAAACTGAATTTTCTAAGGTCGTCGACTTTATAGGCCTGTTCACACAATGTTTTTTTAAACGTGCCGTTGACGAAAGTTTGTATCGATAGAGGCGTCGGGGTGCTGCGTATTTGTATCGATACAGACGCGCTGGTGCAGCGCGTTGACGCGATACAAACTGCTCTGTTTGATAAAAGCGCGCCTTCGACGCGCGTTTCTAAAGCCGCGTACAGACATCGCGAGGCGTGCGACACGAATGGTTCGTCTCGCATGCCTCAACCTGAGGCATACGATGGTACATTTGTACATGCGTCCCGAACGAAACATGCTCAAGCTGAGCAAGCAAACAACACCTGTCCGGAGCGCACGGCTCGTACTGAGGCGGCGTTCGCAACGATCGTATGGCGCGAATGCTCACTGTGAGCACACACGTCCACACAGCCCGAGGCATGCGAGATAAACCATTCGTGTCGCACGCCTCGCGATGTCTGTACGCGACTTAAAACTCGCGTCGACGGCGCTTTTAAAAAAAACGTGGTGTGTATAGGCCCTATAAACCTGAAGTTTCAGGAGACGCAAAAATAAATTGTATTGCCGGTCTCAAGTTTGGTATAATCCTTGCCTAGAATACTAATTAGATTTTTTAAAGATTATGAAGTCGAGTTCAAAGACCTTAATTTATCTTATTAGAACTATAATTTTAGTTTTGAGAAAGGTAGCCTACCTTTCTCAAAATTAATCACCCTTTTTTCTTGTGGCAACCCACAAAAAATTATGATGGAAAAAATTTTTTGACTTCCAGAGTCGCTGTTTCTAACATTTCTTCAACCCATATGAAAAATAGGCAGTTGCCTGAAAGTTTGGAGGGTTATGACGGTTTGAAAGACAGTCCATTTATGAAAAATGCGAATTGCCACCTGCATCCAATTAGACTTATGCTAACCCTTTATTATTTATTTTCTTTCTTCTTTCAGTTCCCGTTCCCCCGTTCCGTTCTATCGGCTCGGTAACCTGCTGAGACAATGGACGTGGTAAAGTCATCAAATATGTCCTCCCACCCCTACTGTCAGACTCGTACTGTCTAAAAATCAACGGTGTCCTTCAATAGCCCTCTATGTTCCGGGGTTACGGTAATGAGATAAGTCCCGAAACCCTGGCTGGCTTTGACTCTCTAGAGAGTGGCCCCGTCATTATGCTGACGCTCTTTTCGCGCAACGCGCCGTCGACCCGGGCATGGACCATGGTCGCACAGCGAGACAATGGACCCTTGGGAAAAGTCTAAGCAGCTGAGCTAATCTTCAACCAGTAAACAATCTTCACAAGAACCGATAAGGAACTCTAAAAAAATTACTTTCGAGCTGCAATGATCTCGTAAATGTCTCGCGTGGAAAGTACGTCACGATAGGCGCACACGCAACCGAATACCAGTATCGTGATTATCCATCTATTATGTATACAGAATATACATGAGCGATGGAAAATATTGTTAGGACATGCTATTTTTATAAGTTTTAAAACTTGCTTGCTCACTGATACTTAAAGTTGAGCTTATGAATAAGACTCACCATATATTATTTAATTTTTTAAAGTTAATTTTAAGCACTGACTCTCTCTTTGTGGGAACATTTTTTGTGTGATATTATTTATCATGATTATATCAGCCGTAGGATGTCTACTGATGAAAATAGAACTACCCTAATATTTATGACCAACAGGACCGGTTTGGAAAAGGCAATTTCTTGGCTCTTACCATAATCTACTTCGCTCATATTTTTTAAGACTTTGTTGTTCATATAAATTAATAAAACAAATAATCTTTGATCTTCACAGTTGATACACTTTATGGGTTGTAAAAAAACGAAACTATTAATCATTACGTATAGAATATTTATATTGTAATTAACTTTCATGCACTGATAAGCTATTCAATTTATTCAAATAAGAAAAGTGCTAACAACGTAGAGTTGAGTTTGCCCCTACTCCTATCCTAGAACATTGTTAATTTAATTAATGAATATTGGAAATTGAATTTAATTAAAATTATCTGTACAGGTACACTTATTTAAAATTAGACAATACACCTTTAATTAAATCGAAATATTTACAAAACTAGCTATATCAAGATTCGATACTCTTTATGTGGGGTCCTTATCAATAACTGAGTAAAAAATGTGCCAATAAAATTACTAATTTATTAAAGATATTATGACAAACCTAATATGGCAACACAAGTTCTCACTCCTGCACTCGTATCGACGATCCATCATACTAGAGCAGACGATGCCGATGGTATCGTCACTTTTAAAAGTTTGATAGATTTCGGGGAAATAATGTCGGTCATGACAATTTCATAATTTTAAAGTAGCCTTTTATATAAAATGTTTAAATGTAAACATATTAGAACGTTTTTCAGGTATAGTGAAGAATCACGACGAACATTGTGTAAGTCGCTAAAAATGCAAAAATCAAAAACCATTTTAAGTCACTGGAACTTAGTTAGGTACGAGTATGTATAAGATTTAAAAATCGCTGAGACATATTTTCCAAAACTAGCAAGGAACTTGAAGATGGCAAAAGGAAATAGAAAATCTGAGTGAAAAGTACAAAATCCTCGCGAAAGTCACTTGCAAAGTGCTTTCAAAATAAGTCTTTTCACACGAACTTCACAAAGACATGACTGATGGTATCAAAATGAGCATTAATGTATCATTAATTAGAAGTACGACGTAACACATTATTTTGTCATCCATCAGAATTAATGAACATTTTAAATTAGTTCAGAGTGTGGAAAAGCTTTTACTAAATAGGTCAATGGTTTGAGGATCTTAGAATATTGTAATTAAAGAGAGGGAAGCTTTTATCCTCTTGAATCGATTCTGATATCGAATAATAATTTAATTTGAACAATGATGGCCCAATAGACAGATCCCAACTTATAAAGAGTAGGTTGTGAGCTGTTCAACCTCAGACAGACGTAATAAAACTACTTACGGGGACATTTTTATATCCTTAGTAGTGTAACCACGAAGGAACAGTCTGGATTAAAGGTAATTTATTTCATCGCCACTGCTCCCAAAATATTGAAGGCAAAATTGTGAATAAATAAGCAGGTGGCATCCAATGGCAACCTATTGTATAATAAAAATGTTCGCCAAAGACTTACAGCCTTACTACAAAACTTAAACTTCGGTTGAACACTTGTCTAAAAAAAGTGTGACTGCAAAACGGACCTTATTTCAACGTCATAATGTGAAATTTTTTTAGACAACTGTTCAACAGACGTTGAAAAGTTTTTGTGGTACCACAGTTAAAGTCTGGTCGCGGGTCTTACGAATACCGTGACCCCGGAACGTTTCAGGCTCTGCCCTGGCTGGGAGGACTCTCTTGATGATTTTACCACGGTAAAAAATTAACTCTAAAAGTCTACCACAGATAAATTAAAAACAAATCGTCCAAAAACTAGACAGTTTATACTACTGTCTGCTGTCTACACGCCAAAGGTGACCAACCTTCTTGAACAAAATCAAATAATTTAATACATTGATAACTTTATCACGCAACGTTTACAAAAAAGCGACGTTTTATGACTTTTGCAGTTAAAATTCAATTTACTGTGAATTGTCACGCTGCAAATAATCTTCACATTGCTAAGTGGTTAAGTAATATTTCATTCGGAACGTTCGTTTGAAAAAAAAAATGCTTAATTTTTGACTTGCATTGGTGGCAATTCATTAGAAAACAATTAAAATGTGATATTTATTACTAATGACACAAATTTATGTTTAGTTCAAGGGCAGAAAGGCTGATTCGTCAGTAGCAACCGAGACGCAAAAGAACGCATTCTCAAAATGGCTAATTCTCTAAAAATCTACTTATTAAAATGACAAAATCTCATTACGGTTTCAGTTTTTCGCATGCCATGAAAAAATCAAGGTATATCGAAGAGTAGAATCCTTTTTATACAAAAAAAAATAAAATCATTTTGATCATTTTCCACTTTTAAAATTTAGGCATTTCCTGAATTTGCCGGTTTGATAATTTGTCCTTTTGCGACTTGATTTCCATTTTGTGAATTTGGCTCTCAGCGCCAAATATAAAATCCAAACATTTGATAACCTAAGATGACACTTTAATTGTAAACCTATGATACAAATCGAATAACTTTTGTTAGACAGTGAAACAGTTTTAGTTTTCATTTCATTTCCACTATCATCCGGACATAAATAGTATCTACGGCCAAAAAGAAAAATCCCTGAAAACCAAAAATGAAAGATGTCACAAAGAAGTTATGACAAAACTTAAGTTCTCATCTCAACAAGTTTTATTTAAAATGTTCTATCATACTTGAACTAAAAATATTTCCAATCTAGCTTAGAAATCCTACAAATGCCGTCCATCATGACATTGTTGGCGAATTTCCAGAAAACTACAAAGTTTTCGGTAACTCGGTATGTGGGAAAGCCAATAAAATGTTACAACTAAAAGTCACATTCGCCCAAAAGTTTTTCAAGCACATTTACCAATGCGAATTTTATGTAATTTTTCAAGAAACCCAACATTTCAATAAAAATCTCACCTATTTACATATTTTTGTGTTTCATAATAATTTTTAAAAGAAAATTATTATACATTCGGAGAAGTAAAAGAAAATAGTATTAATCTTCACATGAATTAGATGTAAAAATAAAATTAAATGGAAAAAAACTTGAGAGGTGTCAAGGGACACCCGGATGGAACGAAGTTACTGTATACACTCAACAAAAATAATCGTCGCGTCTCCATACCACTCCGCTCCGCTCCGCTCAGCTCCACTCCACTCCGCTCCGCTCCGCTCAGCTCCGCTCTACTCCTCTCCGTTCCGCTCCACTTCACTCCACTCCGCTCCGCTCAGCTCCACTCCACTCCACTCTTTGAGCTCTAGCACCCTTTCGCAACGCGCGATAAGGAACTTCGTTCCAAAAAGTGTCGTGACAACTTTTGGTAAGAATTTTTACCGTCTAGCCCCCTTTCACAACGCGCGTTAAGGAACTTCGTTCCAAAAATAAACATGAAAAGAAAAACGCGTTATTGCAACCTGAAGGCAAACGATAGAGTTGTCCAGGGAAGAACAATTTAAGATTTATCTTAGTAACTAACGAATTATTTCCGAAAAATTGTGTGCTAATGATGATAAATTTTTCACAGGCTATTTATTTAACATTACGTTATGTAGTTTACGGTGTCGTGGGATAAAGTCAGACCACGACAAAATAAGGCAACAAGCTAGTTTTGAAGCTTCCAAGTTTTTACATAATGCTTTTTATTTTTATTAGTGTTATTTTCTCTATCCTTTTGAGATTCCGCTTTGGTTCTCAAAAGTTTTATTCTTGGATATTTTAGCTGGATTCAGTTTAGTTGAATTCTGGCAGTTCGTAATTCCATGAAATCTTACTACTATTATAAAGGCGAAAGTTTGTAAGTATGGATGTATGGATGTATGGATGTTTGTTACTCTTTCACGCAAAAACCACTGAACGGATTTGGCTAAAATTTGGTACACAGATAGTTTATAACCTGGATTAACACATAGGATAGTTTTTATCCCGATTTTATGTTCCCGTGGGATAATTTTCGAGTTGTAGCGGGTGAAACCGCTGGCAACAGCTAGTAATGTTATATTTTTATTCCAATCAAAAAAGTACAGTTAAGCTGAATTATTTTACTTTTAAAAGTTTTGTGTAAATCTACCGGCTGGACACGATCTACTCAATATAAATTCCAGTAAACTATTAATTAAAAACGATGCCGTTTGCAAAGAAGAATGGGCAATTAATATGACTAATATTAACGTTGAAAATGACTAATATTAACGCAACTTGCCTCAAATCTTTTTGCACTGATCAGAGCCTTAACCACGAGCTTTTAACGATTAATTTTCAGTTTGGGCTGTGGGAAAGCGACAGAGCTATACAAGTCGTCTAGCGCCTTCTCTTTCCCACAGCTTAAAGACTCACGCTTTAAGACTTTATGGTAGGCCACCTGTATCAGTACAGATCACTTGCAAGTATCCGTATAAATCAGCTGACAAATAGAAAATGGCGTCGGATAAGAACCAGCTGATGCATTCTGTTACGCCAATACGTGGAATACATAATTACATACCTTTAGCTACGCATGCGTTAAGTCTGCCCTGCGGTTTTGTCTCAGTTTAATATTTTATTAACATTGTGCTTTATAAAGAAGCTTGAAAGTTCATTTTTTATGTATGTATGTATAAATAGACTTAGGGTTGATTTTTTAATAGTCAGATAACTTTTATATGAGGAATAAAATTGTCGGTTTGACAGCTCTGCTAATCTATGGAAAATAAATGTCAAACCGTTATTTTAATTCCTCAGATAAAAGAAATCTGACTATTAAAAAATCAGCCCTTAGAATGGCAATCAAAATACGGATTAATATTATATTATTATTATTTTTGGGGTAAAAAATAGGAGAATATACAGAATGACGTCAGCATTGCCACGAAGGACAAAGTCGTAGAGTTGGTAATGGTAATATTTCTATTTCTTTAAAACATTTTTTTAACACATTTAGCTTTATATCCTTTTTATACTTTATTATAGATTGTAAAGGAACAGATAAAAAAAAAACTTACGTACAAAAATTCCTACACAGTCACTTGACTTTGTAAGAATTTTTGTGCATAAGTTTTTTTTCTTTTGCTTAAAAGGATAAAATAACATCACTAATTACAGACAAAAGTAGGTCATAGAATACATTATAAACAAACATATTTCAAGTTAAAATAACTGAGTGGCAATATTTTTCTAAAAAACAAATACGAAAATTGTGTCAAGAAAAACTTTATTGGTAGTTAGTTCTATATTTACCATCAAATTATCGTCCACTCAATAATATTTAATACCTCGTTGGAGCAAAGCCAGTCCCAGACGTCCTATGATCGAAACCCAATTACTGAGAGTCGTTTCCATCGGCAGGGCTTCTAATAGATCAGTCTTCAAGATTACGTGTCAAATTTACCCAATTTACTAGGGAAGTATTTCATTAGGTACTCCTACATAGGTCTTTTTTTGTCTGGTCAAAGACTTCCATCTAGTTCACATAAAAAGCGATGGTTTTTTTTAACGAAAAATTAAATAAAAATATGAATAAAAGCTTCTGCCTACCGCACTTATTAATTCCCGTGGAAGTAAGTTAATTTTATTTCATATATAACTACAATATTGTACAAAAAATTATAATTTACAGCATCAATAATACTATAGTAGCGGGCATCGCTGTTTTCAAATTTAATAAATTGAAAATAGGCTATATGGTTATAAATAAAAAAATATATTTTATTTTTTACAAAACTGATATTTACTCGTACGTGCAGTGCGTTAGGCCATCATTCTGTTACTTCAAGGAGACACCACATACTGGTATTCTACAAAATTTATTTTAAGACGCAGGTGAGGGAGCTCGTTTCCTGTTAGATGATTGTGTAACTCAGCAACCTATTAAAGTCACTAATTGCTTCCTCCCCTCTGTACCTATTAATAACAAGGTTGATTGAAAAGGTGGGTAGTTTTTAATTTTATTTCCCCATGGAGCTGGAAGTACTTTTAATGCAACACGTGGGACTGACGCTAGGTACTGCACTGATTGAAATTGAATGAGATCATGAATTAACGTCATAAATGGCGATGCATTTGTGAAGATCTGAATGTTTTTTTTTTTTTTTTAGCGTGGTAAAATCATCAAATGAGTCCTCCAACCCCGGGCAGGGCGGGAGGGACTGTCAGACTTCTACTGACTAAAATCCACGGTGTCCTTCATAGCCTGTTAAGTTCCGGGGTTACGGTAAGGGAATAATCCCGCGACCCCGGCAGGCTTTGGCCCTCTGAGAGGGGGGCCCCGTCATTATGTTGACGCTCTTTGAGGCGCGCGTGGGACACAACGCGCCGTCGACCCGGGCATGGTCCTTGGTCGGGCAGCGAGTTGCCCTTTACTCGCTGCCCGCATGCCCGCGCCTACGGTGGCCGGAGATCATCGAGCGACGTCTGTCGCCGTGGGCGCCTACCACTGCGGCTGGGGCGGAGGGAGGACGCTGTCCTCTCTCGCTCGCGGCCTGCCTCCTCCTTTACGAGCATTACTGCCTCGCAGAAGGAGCTGACCGCTTCCCACTCCGTCTCCCCGCAGCATGGCCGCAACCAATGCCGGGCGCGAGAGGTCTCCGCCCAAGCTGGGCAGTCTTGCACCGTATGCTCCACCATGTCCTCCGGGCGATCTTCGCAGTGGTGACACCCAGGCGTCTCCTCCTTTCGCATCAGACACAGGTACCTCCCAAAACTTCCGTGTCCGGTGAGGACCTGCGTCAAGCGGTAGGTCAGGACGCCAAGATCTGAATGTTGTGATGGAATCTAGAAGTTTATTGGAGCATCTACCTAAAATGATACCGATACCGATAACCTGATACCGTTTTACCACAAAAAAAAACATGTTGAAAACTTGTCTAAAAAAGAGTAACTGCAAAACGACTCTTATATTAACGTGAAATCTCGTTTTGACGTTAACAGTTTTTTAGAAAAGTCTTCAACAAATGTTTATCTTTGTTTTAAGACGGTTATTGTTTGTTTTTTTTTTAATGTGGATTCAGCTTTACAAAGAGCAGAAGAGAAGGTTTCATACTCTTACTAAAATTCCACCCTCGGTTGTGGCTTTTACATTTCAACACCTGGGTGTCTGAAAGATGGTCCCGCGATATTGGCAGCCGTTTGGCTCTACGAGGTCCCGTCAGTTTGCTGATAACTCCTTGTGACGCATATGGAACACTACATCGTGTCATTGACCCAGATTTGGGGGTCAACTCTTTTATTCCAAAAACGAAGATGGGGCCTGTCCCCTTATGAAAATTTAACTTGAAATTTTTGAGTGAACTCTACTCCATTTTTATAAAAAAAAGTATTTTTATTGTATTTAATAATTAGCCGCATTATTTTTATTGATTTTATTGTTCTTCACGTGCATATGTTTTCAGCCTCACGGTTCTATTTGAAGCCACATAGGTTTTCAGACAAGTAATAACTTGTTTATTGATTCAGAGTGACAAACAAACGAACAAAAGTGCACATTTTCTTCCTATTGCACTCAAGCCCCACTGCATCGAATCAGTGGAGCGTCTTCATATATAAAACTATACTATAGCACTTCCAAGCATTTGGCTTACACGCGTCAGCTACTTGTACCATCGACTGAACTTGTGTTAGTGAAGTGAAAAGACAATTACATATCGATAAAAATGAAGAGCGCGTACTTATTAGCGGTCTTGATTTTCGGTATCGTGAAAGCGAGTGAAATCGATAAGGAGGTGAGATATTTGTTGTTTTTTTCTTACGTTGTGTGTAGTGATGCGATGTAGTTTATCGATGTATTTGTTATTTGAAATTATTGATTTTTAGATAAATTAGTTTTTTGGTAAGTGAATAAATTATAAATGAATAACTGTTTCGGCCACTACTTTATATTTTTAATAGCAGAAATAATATTATTAAGTTTAGAAAGTTAGGTCATGAAAATAGACTATTCAAGAACGGCAAACTTATTTGATAAATAGAATTGATTGAAGTATTTTGTCATTCATTTAATTAGTATCAATACGAAAAGCAAAACTACACTTAATCGTTCTCAGTGTTTATTAATAGATAGATTAAATACACTTTAATTAACACACAGTTACAAATTACAGGTAATTACTAAGTAGGTCTTATAAATAAATTGACACAATGGGCGGTTTTATCGCTAAAAGCGATCCTTTCAAGACAAAATTTCATTGATCTTTATTATTAATTTTATTTAACTTGAAATCTTTTCAATTAAATCAATAAGAATTATCTACATTTCAAATGAAAATAATTACTGCCAACATTTTTCTTTGACTGCATTTTAATAGTATTTTAACTGAAAATTATTCATGAAAATGTTAGTAAAAAGCTGATTCCGACTGCTACAAATAAAGCAATTTAACTCATTAAAATTATATTAAACTAAGTAGATGTTTCTTTAAATGTTTTCTATTTTAACTACCATGAATTCTGCCTTTGATTTGTAAAATGATGCTAAATGTTTTTTTTTTTGTATCAGTGAAAATACTAGCAGCGCCAACGCTTTAAAAAAGAGTGTAGACCAAAATAGTATTCATAACATTCGCAATAGAGTTTAAAAATGTGCAGCAACGTTGGATTTCTACGTAGGTACTAGAATCTCAAGTATTCTTATCAGAATTTATAGTAAAACATTTTGTTAGATATCAGCTTTAGAAGAATTTTGCATCTAACTCATGGGAATGTTCGGACGTTTGGATCGATGGATGTTTCTTGCTCAATCATGCCAGAACGGCTTAACAGATCTTGATAAAACTTGATCCACACATAGATTATTGTCTGAAATAATAGATAGAATACCATTTATCTCCCTATTATATTCCCGTGAAGTGGGTTAGTAGATATAAATAATTCTTTATGGTATTTTCTGTTTGAGACGTTGCATTTTTGAATACCTTTTTATCGTGTCAATTTCATAGGTGACTTTGACGTATCGATAGGTATTAGGAATTTTGTATCGACATTCATCACAGGACGATATCGTGAGAATCGGCAACCGATATATGCAAGTGGCGGATAGTCTTTCGACGAGTTGTGGTATAATACTGAATCGTCCAGAGTGGTCAGACAAGAATATTGTGTCACCTAGTAATTGGGCTTTGGATGTCAGATAGGCAGTTCATCATAATCCCACTGCTGGGACACAGGCCTCCTCTCTGTGTGAGAGAGTTGGCCATAATCCATTACGCGGGCCCTGTGCGGATTGATGGATGTCACACATGTCTTCGAAATTTTGGTTCTAGGATATGCCAGTTTCTTCACGATGTTTTCTTTCACCGTTTTAAGAGCAGTGATGTTGAAAAAAATTACACAAAGTAATGCGCATGGCGGATTTTAAACCCACGACCACTGACGACGATGACTCGTAAGTCGGAACCGATACCACCGGGCCACCATTGCTCTCGGCATAGGCAGTTACACCATGTAAATTACTAGTTCAAAAGCATTTTGTTAGAGCAGAAATTAAACGCAAATTACTATAGAAGACTTCGACAATCATGACTGTATGTATGTATTTATAAATATATAAGTATGTATATCAGTTGTCTAGTACCCATAACACAAGCTCTGCTTAGCTTGGGACTAGATGGTGTTGTGTGATAGTTGTGGAATATTATATTATGACTAATAGACCATTCTTTTGAGTTGCTCATGATACATATATTTAAATTACGTCTCAACTTACGTTCAATCGTCAGATCATCATTAAAGGCACCTAAATCTTTTTAATAATGCCGGATGATACCCTTGAATAAGTCCTCGAATATTTTATCTCATTTTTTACATCGCTCACACGCTTAATCCTTTCGGCAACGGATAAAAAGGTTTTTTCTTAAGCTTCGGGATAATATTCGATTATTGGAAGATTATCGGGAAATATGTGCTTTTGTTCAAGTTTGAGACGGTTTAATCAACTCTTCATAAAATGATTTTCGATCGTATTGAAGAGTTTTTTATATCCGTGAACGTCGGAGAATTATAAGATTTAATAAAAGATTTTGTCGGTTTGATATTTATTGAGAACGTGCGAAGAATTTGGAATATTTTCAATTATTTTTGCTCCGCAAGGGTAACTGGTGTTTTGAAATTCTTCGGAGCTTTTATTTGGGATAAAATCAATCATTATTTCATTAGATCTCCACATATACCGGTTGGAAGCGACCTGCATCCAGCGTCTTCCGGCGACCTTTATAAGGTCGTCTATCCACCTTGCTGGTGGACTAGGACGTCCACCGCTGCGCTTGATAGTCCATGGTCTCCACTCTAGTACTTTTTGACCCCATCGGTCATCTGCTCTGCGAGCAACATGGCCTGCCTATTGCCACTTCAGCTTGCTAATCCGGTTGGCTATATCAGTGACTTTAGTTCGTCTACGGATCTTCTTTAGGGGATTCCTATGTTCAGCAGTGGACGTCCTATGGTTGAGATGATGATGCTGTAACTCAATCAATTTCAAGTTATTGTCTTGTCATTTCAACTCAGTTGCTGTTAGCTTTCATACATTCACACATATTCTTAAAATAGCAACAAACTGAACTAATTAATGGCTGGCCGCACATGGCGCACATGGACGGTATTTGATCCGGTTTCCCGGACGGATGAGCCTTGCATACGATGCGTTGATGTTTTCATTCGGTGAAATCAAATCGGACTCGGTTTTGCAGCCGCACGTACAAAATCGTACGTGTCCTATGCACGGAGCTTTTGAATGGAATTGACGCTTTCGGAAGCTCTGTACCAAACCTTAATTGTGCGGCCAGTCTAAAAATTAATGACATCATGCTGTTCGATATCATTTTCATGCTCTTGTTAGGTATCCCATTTTATTTGGGGTCAACTGAGGGTTGTTGTAAGTTCGCCACAAAAATTATTCCCCTCGAAAATAATTTTTGATCCTCTTTGGTTCTCCTAGTACTTTCTGTCCAGTTACCAGAGTGTGGCCTCTTTTTCGGTCGTTTTGTACTGAATTTTATACCCGTGCTGAAAAAAAAATGGGTTCAATAAAAAAAAAAACAAAAACCTATGGTAAATTTATACATAGGTACTTTTTTTTTCGTAGGTAATCATTTTTGTGGCGAACTGACAAAAATCCAAAATTGCAATATATGCAGTCAGAAAAATTATATTTTTGCTTGTTTACATGATTGTGGTGTTGAAACACAATTTACGATGTCAGGATTTTAACAACCTAGCTAACGTTAACCGCCTTTCCACAAAAAATAAATAACTGTTGAACGCGTGTCAAAAAAAAGTGTAACTGCAAAACGACCCTTATATTAACGTGATATGTTGTTTTGACTTTGACAGTTCTTTTAAACAAGACGTGTTCAACAGATGTTTATTTTTTTTGTGATAACACGGTAATAATTTAGAAGAAAATTATAATGTTTGAAATTTGTGAAAAACCTATGGAAACTCGATATTGATTTTATTCTTTTACTTTACGTTTCATGTATACCGATGTGGGAGTTCTATCGTACATTATAACATCCATACATATTACCCAACTAGCAAAAGATGTCGTAAGAATGCCAGCAGCACGTTTCTCATTCGGCTATTGATCGAGAGAAAAAGTCGAGAGATGGATCCGACCACGTTCTCTCGACGCGATTTGGGCGCACTTCTCTCAGCTATTTAGTGCTGTGAACATCGTAAGATTATCTTTGAATAGCTAAATTGTCGAAAGAATATAGAAATAATCGCAACTCGAAAGCTATTTAGTATCATATTAATCGGAAGAAGCGCTTTCATTCGACAAATTTATCGTAAGATAGCAGTGCGGTTGCAATCTCTCGACTCTTTGATCGAGTGAATGCATCCAACTGGCATTCTTACGACATCTCGATCGACTCTCGATCTGCGCATGGGTGTTTGTGAAAAGAAAATTAATAGTTTAATGTTTAGTATTACATTTTTCATTATTATTGTGCCATACAATTTTAAAGTTATATGACAATTCGTGACCTAAAGTTAGCTAAAAGGTGCTACTTTCACATGCGGAATTAAATTTTTCGTCTATATTCCTTACATTTTAGTTAATATTTTCATGGGCCGTAACATTTCTTAGTAAATTATGAATTAAAAATAATATTAATTTAATAATTTATCCAATTCGCCATTATTAGCAATTCACTTATCATCACAAAGCATTCACTCAGCTTTTTAGCCGAGAGATGGAAATGCGGATTCAATCTTACGACTTCTAGGACCGCCATTGCAGTTAGATTGGGGTTCCTTAGCGCAAGATGTTAAATCCTTAATATTAGATCAAAATACTGTCATATTATTAACTCCAGAGGAATTTGAAAGATAATTAAACATAAACAAAAAAAAAATATTTTTATTATATTATTTTTTATATTATTTTTTTATATTTTTTTATGTTTAATTTATCTTTCAAATTCCTCTTTGTCTAACTTTTACATTAAGTAATTTGGTTTGACTTGATCAGTAGAGATATTTTCGAAAGTAAAACTACTACGTAGTTGACGGTTGGCAAATATTAAAAATATTTTCTACAGAACCCGCATTTATATTTAATTTTGTTTGCTCATCTTCTGTGGTTGCTGCCAATGCAGATGTCCATTGTTTTAAACTTTTATAAATCATGTTCACTTTTTGTCGGAACCGTTTATTTTTTTCCACCAATTGTAATCCATTTTTGACATAACGCAAAACGGTACGTACAGATATAATGTTTTTATAACAAAATGGCATTCCACACAATTATGTTGTAAGAAGGCTTTCAAATGATGTTTTGAGCACCTTTTGGCTCTGAATTGATAATTTGAAAGCGTTTTCTCAACTTCAAAAAATATGCGGAATGAAAGCCGTGTGAGAAGCTATCTTAGGACATTAAGTGTCGGTTTAGTAACTGAGGTGCTATTTTGTCGAATGAACAGCGTTCTCTCGATAAATATGCTGTAAGAAATACATGTCGAAAGATAGCATCACGAAAGCTACTCTTACGATAAATTAGCGATTCAGTTGCTTTCAAAGAGCTTTCATAGGACTTACGGTTAGTTGCTCATAGAGCTAAAAAGCGCTGAAGGCTAAAAAGTCGAGAGAGCTGCCTTTAAACGGCTTTTTGAATTATGGGATCTTTCATACGGCTGTCTTTCGATCTTTAGTCGTAAGAGTAATTGCTCATAGGATCTCTTTGCTAGTTGGGTAGTGCTGAATTAAAGCAATAAGAAAGCATCTAAAAGTAATAAATCACAATAAGATCTCAACAATCTCATTAAGACAAAGCGTGGAAAGCCAACAGGTAGCTAATTATCACGTTAGGACGCATGCCACTGATCACGATTATCGGTATTTGACTGAAAGCGGTTCTCTGTTACACTTGAGCGCGTTCACGCAACGCGAGCTAATGAATTTTCTTTGAATTATTATAGTGCATTGTATTGGTACATACGGGAGGATATGTTGATAAACATTTACACTTCGTAGCGTATAGAAAAGAAAAATTCAGGTGCAATTGCAAAAACTTAAACATCTTTTGAACACTCGTCTAAAAAAGTGTGACCGCAAAACGGACCTTATTTCAACGTCATAATCTGTAATTTTTTTAGACAAGTGTTCAACAGATGTTTAAAAGGTTTTGTGGTACGACGAAGAATGTCTTTAAAAAATTACGAATCTTTTGATTTCAGCAAATGCAACTTCAAATAGGTATTCTAATGTTGAAAAACCTTAGAAGTAGTATCACAGATTTTTCTGTAGAGTTTTCAAATAAAAGAAATTAGACTGGTACAAAAATATACGCTGGCTCTCAAAGCGAGTTATAGAGAAAAATATTTTCCTTCAACTATTGGAGGTAAAAATGTTTTGCAAATATTTTACGGAAAGATACTGGTCTTATATCGATGGATACGAATTCAAATTGTATTTTTTTTTCTTTTTAAGTAGTGTTTCCAGTGAAATGTTTTCATGATAAAATTTTCGTGGTATCTTGTATTGAAAGCTGCCAATTTAAAGAAGCTTGTTGCCCAAATATAAATAACTAGCTTCTGCCAGTAACTTCGTACGCTGATCCTGTTGATTATGCTAGCGACAACGGGTTTCGTCAAAATCGAAGATCTGAAAAGTCTGATAGCCAATTCCATATAAATAATTATTTCAAAAAGGAAGGCAGATGGTGTTTTTAGGGCTATCATTTTTGGTTATAAAATTCATGGAATAATTAGTCCCACCCTGGGTTTACCTAATTCCCTCAATTGCCCTTTGCATTCTAGGGCCACGGTCAGAGCCGGCGGCCCCAGTTTAAGGGCTCCATAATCTTCTTAATAAATATAACTCAAAGGACTGACTGACATAGTGATCTATCAACGTACAGCCCAAACCACTGGACGGCTCGGGCTGAAAATTGCCTTGCAGGTAGATTTTATGACGTAAGCATCCGATATGAAAGTATTTTGATCAATTCTACCCCCAAGGGGAAAGTTCGTATGAAACTCTGTCAATTTTATAAAAATACATTGTTAAGTTCCGACATCCACGCGAACGAAGTCGCGGGCACAGCTACTAAATTAATAAAAGCCTCATAGTCCTCTAAATCTGTGACGCCTACTATAAGTTTCAATTATGTTACTATAAGTTTTAAGTTGGTCTAACTTTCAGGAAACTTATTATGAGCGGTTTTACGGTGAAAGTTGCGGGCGTAAACTTATGTTGGTTAATTTTCCAGTGGGTTGATAGATTTCTTACATAACTTCACGAATATGGTCCCTGTAGGGTTAGACTGAGGCGTGTCAGTTAAAAAAGACAGTGTCAGTTATCTCCATCTTTCAACTGTTACTTATCTGTCTCATCATCATCATCATCAGTCTATAAATGTTCCCACTGTTGGGACACAGGCCTCCTCTCTGTGAGAGGGAGTAACCGAGTAAAAGTGAGGGCCATAACCCACCACGCGGGCTCAGTGCGGGTTAGTAGATGTCACATGTCTTCGAATTTTTGGTTCTAAGACATGACCGGTTTTACCACGATGTTTTCCTTTACCGGTTTGAGAGCAGTGGTAAATTACACAATGGAATACGCCTGACTGAGTTCAAGCCCACTGCATACCACTGGGCCACCATTGCTCCTACAGGGCCACCACTGCACCTTTCTTATGTCTAATTTAATATTAACATTGAAAATCTAAGAAAAAAAAAATAAAAAAGTTAGGTTGATGTGCTGGCTATACACAATGTATGATTTCTTATTGAAAATAGTTTTACTAATGTTAAAATAGAAATTTGCTTTTTTGAACATTTTTTTTATAATAGCCAGATAACTTTTATCTAAGGAATAAAAATGGCGGTTTGACAGCTTATCTATGGAAAATGTGTCAAACCGTTATTTTAATTCCTCAGATAAAAGTTATCTGACAATTGAAAAATCAGCCCTTAGCCAAAAAAATAAAACATTAATTTTATCATCGATAACTGAGAGAGTAGCGGAGGCCATTTTTATTTCCACCAATAACACCGAACGATTTTACATAACGTTCCAGGTAGCCAGTTATTTAAAGAATCTGATCAAAGCGTGTTTCTACAACTTCTTTTGTGGCGAATAATAAAAAATCAATTTAACAAATTGTGTTTGTGGTATGAAATCTATTGTTGACGAAACGTAGGAGTCATGGCATCATATACGACGCTTATAAAGCCTGTTGACTCTACTTATTCTAGGTAGGTACCTGTACGTATATAAGTACCTCAATATACCTACCTTACTTGAGGTACTTAATACATACAATCTGATTATTCCAACTGGGCATGGATGGCTATATCGAAAAAATAACGCTGAAAGAAGTTTCGTGGTTGATTTTGACTAAAATTGAATCATAGGACTTTTAGAAAATCAATATTCTCAATGGCCAGGAATAGAAACTGAAAAATAACACTGTGTATTTTTAAACTATTCGATAGCATTAACAACAAGGATCATATTCTGTGAAATAATGACTTACGGCGAAATATTAATTTAATTATTTAATTTTTGTTTTTGACAAAATCTGCCTCGACACTACTTTAAGTATTTTTCGCTATGCCTGTTAGTTCTGGGTTAAGCCATCCACATGCAGTTACAGTACGTTGGGGTGCTATGACAGGAAACCTCCACGTGCGCCCGTGGACTGGAGTTCCCTCTCAGATACGTCCGGGGGGAAGACCAGTTTTCCGGGCTGGTGCACCCTGGCATGCGGGCAAAAACTCTTCCTTTGGCACTGCGTGCCTAAGGGGTCTCTTCGCCCGTATGCGAATAGCCTATCGTGTGGACACTCCAACGCATGTCCCTCTGATTAGCAGAGGGCACAACGACGGAGCGGGCTTGCGGACGGTGAGTTATGGGTAGCTCGCCGTCCGACCAAGGACCAGCCCGGGTCGGTGGCGCGTCGTGTTTCGCGGCAAATGCCTGCTGGTGTTGCGGGTTTTTTTCTTAACCCAGGTTACCGTGGCCCCGGAACGTAAAGGGTATAGGAAGGAACACGGGTGGATTTTAGTCAGTAAGAGTCTGACAGTCCCTTCCGCCCCACCCAGGGCGGAAGAACTCATTTGATGATTTTACAACCTAAAAAAAAAAAGGCACTACAGTACGTTAGCCATCCTTGACAGCAGTGTGTATCATAACGCACACATTCAAGTTAACGTTAGCTATGCGTATCTTATTTATTTATAACAGTTATTTGCAATTAAAATGTAACACGTCTGTAGTTTTTGCATTCCAGAACATCATCTATGGATGGTTATAATATTCCACAACTATCACACAACGCCGTCTAGTCCCAAGCTAAGCACAGCTTGTGTTATGGGTACTAGACAACTGATAAACATACTTATATATTTCTAAATACATACATAATATTATAGATGAATTACACCCAGACAAATGATCGTGCTCATCACACAAACATTTGTCCTGGTTGGAATCGAACCCACAACCTCCGGCAAAGCAGTCAGGGTCACTAACCACTCGACCAATAGGCCTGGCCTGTGTAATTAAAAAGTGCCTGGTCTTCGGCCGTGGTTTGAAGCTCTTTGACAGTTGCTACAGGTAGCGAAAGAGAATCGACTGAGAGTCATTCGATTATCCAGTACCAGCTTTTTCTTTTAAAAAGCCTTTCCCCCACACTAGTAAATTTTCCTGCGCCATGGGTGGGTTTACAAACATTTAAAACATACGTGCACAAACTAGAAGGCAAGACTATGAACAACTACTTATGGGTCATACAAATATATTTTGTTCAGAGCGGGAATCGATCCGCGATACAATTACTAACATAACAAATTCCCCAGATACTTGTTGTATATTGAGTATAATACTAGAAATAAAATGATAAAATTGTTATGTGACGACAATCGTCTTAATAACGTATCATATTCCTGAAATCTTGTTTCAGTATAATACAACGTTTCAGTACGTGATCTATTTATTGGAAAAGTCGTTCAGTCGAGCACCACCTACAATCAATTTACTATTCCTGTTGCTACTAAGCGTAAAAATACACAGGTATTTATTTATTTATTTAAGTAAAAGAGTGAAAATTCTTGCTAAGGGTACTGACCCTTAGCAAGAATTTTCACTCTTTTACTTTACAACTTTTCTTGTATGAAAACATGGTACAGCGTCTCTGGTGTGCGAAGACGGAACTAATTTTTTCCTTGAAAATTGTCAATTTGAAATTGTCAAAGTTCCAGTTTACTTCCAGTTTACATCTCAAATACTGAAAACTCGTGCTAAAGGTACTGGTGTCTTGTCAGCATTTGAGTTATAAACAATAATCCTACCAATATTTTCTACATAATACAGTTTAATTAGTTAAATTGATTTAGTAAAATTTAATAAAAAGTTTGTTTGGATGGATAGATGTTTGCCCCTCTTTCACGCAAAAACTACTGTACGGATGTGGTTGAAATATCGGTACACAGAAAGTTCATAACTGGCATTAACACATAGGATATTTGACATTCACCATTTCTTCTTGTTTGTTCTAGAACCCTCGGTATGTATCTGGTTTTACAAATTAGTTTCTATACAGGGTGTTTCTTTAAAATGGGACAAAATGAAGAATTCGGATTTCTTCATTTTGTCCCATTTTAAAGAAACACTATGTATACGAATAGTATTATAACAAACGATTTGTAGTAAGGTAGTTAGATTATTATCCATCTAAAGTTCGACAACAAAATGTCATAATTGAAATCATGACTTTTCTCGTCATTATGACAAAAAAAACTAAACTGGAACTATGACGTTAATATACCTAACAATAATATTGCACAACTATCACACAATGTCCTCTAGTCCCAAGCCAAGCAGAGCTTGTGTTACGGGTACTTGACAACTGATGAACATACTTAAATATTTCTAAATACATAAATAATAGATATACATTACATCCAGACACAGAACAAATGACCGTGCTCATTACACAAATATTTGTACTGGGTGGGAATAGAACCCACGACCTCCGGTATAGGGTTTATTCCACTTTGTTCACCTGGGTGATATCACCTGGGTGAACAAAGTGGACAACATTGGTGTCCTCAATTCACCTCGGAAAAATATCACCTGAGTGATATCACCCAGGTGAATTGCGGACACCAAAGTTGTCCACTTTGTTCACCTCGGAAAAATATCACCCAGGTGAACAAAGGCGACTTTTCTTATGCGATGTAGTGGACTTTTATCACCTATGTAAAAAGCAACGGACAACTATTTAAATTGTACTAGGAGAACAGGATTATGAAAAAAGTGTTAGTGCCAGAATTCAAGAATCTGAACAAAAGTACTAGGAGAACAGGATCATGAAGAGGTTTTTGTCCCGCATTGTCTGCAATGGAATAGATTAACTTTTATTTTTGTTATGTATTGAGCACACCAAAAGGGTTACCAACTCAGCTCAAGATCGCCTTTTACCACACTCTTCGTCGTTCCACGATATTTTTTTTTAGATTTTTTCGAATGGTTTTGAAATATTGCAATATATTGGTACACGGTGAACGTGTTTTATTCCACACTTATCTGGCGGAAACTATAGGCGTACATAAATTCAAGCTGGTATTTATTTTAACAGATCTGTGTAGATAGCAAAGTCGACTCCCGCTGTCTGTCTACTACGCAAGGGATTTTGATAATTATGGCTTATTTAAATAGAATGATTCAAGATGAAGGTTAACATGTATGTAACATGCATAATATAGTAAAGATTGTACTCGTGAAGAGCCGTAGTGGGTCGCTAGTAAATCCTAAAAAATACATAATAATGGTCGCTTGATGTGCTGGCTGGCGTCTGTACCTAAATAAAGTAATAAGAAGTTTCTGCTACATTTATACATATCTTTTGCTTTATAATACAAAGGAACATATCTTGGTCTCTCGTGATCCTGTCGTAAGTTAGTACAAATGACCAAATTTTAATGCTCAAGGTCATTGAGTGAATACAAGCTTTGAAATTTGCGTTTGTCGCATGAATACCGCGCTTGTCGCACGACAGTCGCGCTGCTAAAGTCGCCTAAAGGTGAAAGCGGGCCTTATGTCAGTTGAAAACGAAAAAGATTTTTTACACAACACAAATAACTTGTATCTACTGTTTGGGGCTGAGCGATAGTGATCGCTATAATGACCGAGTTCAAGATTATTTCCAAGGGTCGCGGTAAAAGTCTTTTGTACAACGGATACGAATTTTTTAAGAAAAAGACATATAAAAATGGTAGCATTTGGTGGCGTTGTTGCGAACAAATAAAAAAAAAATGCCCAGGGTCTGTGACTATGATGGTAGGTACGTGTATTGAGAAAATAAATGTTTCATATATTTTGTACTTATTTTATAGCAGATTTTTGTTAGGGGTGATAGTCTAAGGGGGAGCCTTTTTGTTCAGCGTATGAACATCTTTCGGCTGATAATGATGCTGATGATGGACGTTTTCTTAATTTTGCTTTTTCTTTTTAGGACAACTGTATAATTAAAGAAGTTTCTCACAATCCTGACTGCACTCAAAATTTTACCCGTAACATTGTCAAGGAGAAATTTTGTGAATTCAAGCAAATACTGACCAATTTAGATTGTGATACGGTACCTCATATTTAAAATGAAACCATTTCTCATTTTGCAAGCACCGGTCTCGATTTAATCAATGACGTACCCCCTTTTAAAAGCATTAAATCTGGCTTATACAAAAGAAGAAACAAATTTTTAGGAATTCAGAAAATACAATCAAGAGTTGCAACTGAGGTGGAGATACCAATACAATTTAATACATTTCTACTGGCGGATTATAACAGCGATGGAATTCGAATAATTATGTTTTGTTCCGAAGCGACGAAAAAGTATATAAATATGGTTTCACATATATTCGGAGATGGAACGTTTAAAGTTTGCAAGCATATTCCATTTTTACAATTATATACACTCCATGGTGACATCGGAAGCACTTGTCGTGATACCAATAATGTGCCATTAATATATTGTTTTATGTCACATAAAACTCGAAAAGCGTATACAATCGCATTTGCAGTAGTGAAATCGCAATTCCCAAATTGGCATCCAGCAAAATTTACGACCGACTTCGAAGAGGCAGCAATGATTGCAATGTGTTCAGTTTTCTCAAACATAACATGGAAAGGATGTTATTTTCATTTTGGACAATGTCTCTGGAGAAAATTTACAGCGTTGAAAATAAATAATAATAAGCACAACCGACGATGCGTTCAGTTGTTGAAAAATTTATCATTACTTCCACACAAGTTTATTCAAGCAGGTTGGGAATATATAAAAGCTGAATTCATCCGTGATATGCCATCATTGCTCAATTATTTTGAATTCCAGTGGATGACAAAATTCGATCCCAGTATTTGGTGTACGTCGGGCGAACGCCACCGTACAACAAACTTCCTAGAAGGGTGGCACCACAAACTGAACACATCCGTTAATCGTCGTCAAACTAATATTGTTAATTTAATATTTGCTTTGAAAAAAGACTCTTTATTTTATGAGATGCGCTTAAAACAATTTAAAATTAATGATGGTGAGTCCACTTCAAAAACAACCCCGTTAGAATTCCGGAATAATTATATAAAAGGATGCCAAATGGCTCTAGTCGATGGTCACATCACAGTAGGCCATTTCCTAGAAAAGCTAAGATAGACATGCCTTAAACTTTAAATTTAGAAGTTCCAACTTTGTACAAACATTTTTTTTCAGTGTACTGTCATAAGGAATAGTACATTATGCAACTAGTGAATAAAGAGCGGATTTAAAGCGAGGGCCATTTATGTATTCAAGTGTTTAAATCCTGAGCGACGCGAGTTATTCAGGCCCTCGCTTTAAATCCGTTCTATTCACGAGTTGCATATACTTTATACCATAATCACAAGAAAAATAATAATTAAGCGATAATAGATAGGTATTTAACGAAGAAAAAAAAAGACAAAGGTGCGTTTACAAACATCTTAATTCACATACACAAACACCCAGATCCGAAACAAATAACTGTAGATCATACGAATATTTGCTCCGTGCGGGAATCGAACCCACTGCACGCGACGAAGTAGTCCAATCGCTCGATCAAAACCAAAACAAACGACAGACTTCAAAACCAAACACAAAAAAACCGTAAAATAACTTTTCTTTCGGAAGTCGGTGGCCATAGTCATTGAAAAAATAAAAAACAAAGCCAACTTTGTTGGGTTTATGGGCCTGTTCAAGGGAAACTTGGCAATATCTTACAACTAAGTAGGTATAGACCAAGGAAGCATCAAAAGGGACCTTAATGGCAAAGTAATTATTCGTTTTAGTTTCAGAAGCCCTAGAAAGACTTTTCACGATTTAAATCTTGTGATAAGTCACAAGATTTCTGTATTTGATTTCTGTATGTATATGATTTTTATTTTTATGAAGAAGATTGTATTTTTAAGTTGAAATTAAATAAATATTTAGTTGCCTGTTTTTTTTTGTTTTTGTTATGCTTGACGTGGGTGATAAATGGCGTAACACACGGCTATTGGCTAAGTTACTATATTATTTTATCTTAAAATGATATTGTATAAGGCCACAGACGGAGACGCATTTTGTATCTTAAGATATTGGTAAGATATTTTATATCTTAAGATGTTTTCTTACGATACATTTTCAAAACGCTCTCTATATTAAGATACGAAAATATGAAATATTTTTTTTATCTTTGTCGTGTGTGATGGCCCATTGAATTGTATGGCGAGCGATATGGTATCGTAAGATAAAATGTATAGTATCTTAACCGTGTGTAGCGCGCTTAAAAGTCCCACAACTTCGTAGAAGAAAAGCAAACTGAAAAAAAAGAACAATATTGTCTTCAGACAATTTTTTTTAATAGAAGACAACAATATTACATAGGTGATAAAAGTCCACTACATTGCATAAAAAAAGTCGCCTTTGTTCACCTGGGTGATATTTTTCCGAGGTGAACAAAGTGGACAACTTTGGTGTCCGCAATTCACCTGGGTGATATCACTCAGGTGATATTTTTCCGAGGTGAATTGAGGACACCAATGTGTCCACTTTGTTCACCCAGGTGATATCATCCAGGTGAACAAAGTGGAATAAACCCGGTATAGCAGTCAGGGTTACTAACCACTAGACCAACAGGCGTTAATTTCAAGTAATACATAAGTTTCTCTTTCGTGCAAATAAAATACTGAAATCTTGTATTAAGGCCTCAGTAAGGACGATCTGAAATCAGTTTCAGTAATATTTTCATGTCACGATCTTTTGCTTATTGAACCCTACAACATGTAGGAAAGATAAATTATTATATTCCATAAGTCAGCTATAACGACTGAATTACAGGACATAAATTATATTACACGTCAATTTTAGCTGAAGATAACACAAATTAATGTTGATGAGAAATTGCTCTTAATGTAATGACTTGGCAATGGCGGTACTTTATGATTGCCACTAAAAGTACTTAGCGTTATTATTTTAGTGATATTATCATCCGTTTGCTATTAGCAGTCACTGTAATAACTTATAATAATAAACAATAATAAAAATGAATACAAACAAAATAATCGCTTTTTTGTTCACGACATTTTCTTGCTCTATTTTTATTGCGAATGCTATTTATGTTCATAACAGCATTAGATAGATAGAATAATATTATAGTTTATTGTGCCCTGAATCGGTTTTACAAAAATTCAATGGTTAGCATTTTTGTTTTCATAAAACATTGGGCGTTTTCCATTAGGCGCCGGTGAAATGGAAGCAAAAATGTATGGGATAAGGACTCAACGCCGGCCGGGCCGGCGCCGGTAATTGCAAAACCGAGCCATATATTTTCATACATTTTTGATTCCCTGGCACCTCACTCGATTACCCCACTCTAGGATTTTTTCTTATGTCGTGGCTTGTCACGGCAGCGGCGTGAGATATCACTAGCCGAATCGCGCCCGGTTGCGCTTATGGGCCTACCATACGCACAAGCTTCACCACAGTTCTGCCTGTGCAAGCTTCTCGCATGAAAAAACAATACACCGTCGGCAACACTGAACGCCTAACCAAATACATAAACAGGGCTTGTTCAAGGAAAAGCGTGGTGAAAATTGTGTGTGTGGTAGGCCCATTACACCTCCACGAGAGTTATTTGACGCCGAAGATTGGACGGACGCGTCGCCCACTTTATTATTTTTCCCACTTTTTTTATACACTCACTTTTGACATTCAAGGCTGGCACATCCCTTGTCATACCTAGGTGGAAAAATTTTACGAACATTTCCACGTCTCAAAAAAAGTGGCGCTTATAAACGCATGAACGATATTGCTGAGAAAGTGCTCCTTGATATTATAAGACAGGCACTATAAATAATCATTGACTTCCATTTTATTATTATTTAATTCTGTATCAATACACTATTTTTAGTCCCTCACTCCAGAAAATTCAATAAAATAATATTTATTAGAAACATAGTTCGCATGTACGAGTAATTAACAGGAGCGTCTATTTTGATTGAATACTTCCAATTATGAGAGGAAAATTATTATCAGTATGTTTGAAAATTATCCATTCAAGTAAGCAATAACGGATCCATGCGGACGATGTCTCGGGATGTACCTATATTATTGTTTCATAATAATATATTGATATACATTAAAAATGCTGTGAAAGAAAAAAAAAACATGTTTTAGATATTTTTATGGAAAAAAAATACGATTACGACCGGGATTTGGACGTAGGCGTTTTAGTTAATACGTCATAAAAAAAACTAAAAATAAAATTCCTTATAAATTATGACTTCGTCGACCTACAAACGCAGAAATATCAAACTATTCCACTTTCTGTTATCAAAATCACCTCCGCCTTAACCAAACAATGTAATCTCACACAAACGTGCTCCGTTATAATAATCTGCTGACTCGCTAAATACCTTACTAATTACATACTCTTGAAACCTCATTAGACACAGAGTAAATAGGGAGGGATAAGAGACCTCAACCCTCCTCTAATCTCCGTCGATTTCGTGGATGAATGCCTTGTTCTCGACTGTTGGTGGAAAGCAATGTTCATCTGGAATGGGTGTTTTGTTTAAGGTAAATCGTTAATATGGCGGGGAATAGATGGATGAGAGACGCAAAAAACCGAGAGAAATGGCAAAAAAAGGGAGGCGTATACCCAGAAGTGGGTGATCCCAGGGTGATAATATATTATGATGATGATGTTGAAATGGAACATAGAAGAAATGTTTGACGTGATAACTTATAACTTATAATTCGATGGCCGGCTGCACGCATGAAAAAAGATGACGTCATGCGGCGTTACCTCGCTCTGTAGCGTTCCATAGCAACGGCGTTTCAATTTTTTGTTTATAGTAACGTAAGTGCAGTATTTTCTGACGTTGTCACGTTCAACTATCGTCAGTAAACCGACTTACACTTGAAGCAGAAAGTCACGTTTTTTTATCTCTCCGAAACAGCTGATTAAATTCCAAAGAATATCTTACACTACTACACTAAATACGAACGGGTTTTAAGTAGGCTATTGTATCGTTCTTGCAGAATAATGGACGACCATAAACGAAGGGAAGTCCTAAGCAAAAGCTAGTATTTAAAACATAATTACTATTTTGATAGAATTATTAAACAAACTAAAATCAGCTTTGTTGTTTCAAGAAAGGATTTAATTGTTATTAATAGATAATTTTCCTGTACGTGGCAATATCCGTACCAAGAAGATTCATTGAATACCTAAGTTATTGTTAATAACCTAATTAATTATTTAATAATAGATTGGGGCAATTAATTTTCCACGTGTAAGGGAAATTAAATTTGGTTAAATCGCTACCTATTGATCGAGGAACTCGTGTTTGTAAAGCTGACTGCTCACGAAACATTATATCAGGATAACGTCACGTCCGCTGGCTCAATGTTCCGTGTGAAGGCAATGACTCGGCGCCAATCTCCGCGCTCGGCAATGGATTGGACTCTACTACGTCCAATCCGTAAGACTTGTGTGGTCGTGGGGAAACGGGCGATTTTTTTTAAATCTTTCCTACAAAGAATTTCTCTTGTCTGGTGCGTTTACAAACTTTAACACACGTTTACAAACTTTAACGTGACAGAGTGACAGTGTTGTCTAATTTTGTTTTTAGTAAGATTATTTTTTTAAAGCTATCAAAATAATGATTAATGTCACAATGCTGCTAGGTATATAAAAAACATACCGTCGAATTGGTAAACTCCTTCTTTTTGAAGCCGGTTAAACACCTACACCTTTTAAGTGGCAGAGTCTAGTACGGGGAGCAGAGTAAATAAAAAATAAAAATATAAATAGTACGTACACACTCGTGATATCACGTACTGTGAGACACGTGCATCATAATGAAATGCCCACGGGCCTATGTTTATGGTCAAACCACTGTAGCCTCATTCGGTCGAATTATTCCCGATGGAACCCACTTTTGGATCCCATTTTTTAGGTAGTTCCGATGAATCCCATTTTTAATTCCCGTTGAATCCCACTTGTTGACAACATGTGTACATATCAGAAGAAAACTGTTACCGTTATTTTACTGATGTATTCTGAGTAACTAATTTAAGAATTTTACAAAAAAAAAAGTTCCTCAAGATCCGGCCACCATAGGCTTTCCATAGACCGGTCACCAGTGTGTGTAGAAAGATGGCAGAGACACATTCTTTACTTAAAAACTGATAGAATGTCACTAACCAGCTAAAGTACTAGGCGAGCATAAGATCAAGGTGGTATGTTTTGCGCTCTGGCGCCACGCAGCGCGGGGTAAGGTAACTCTAAAAGGCCTGCCAAAGTACTAGGCTAGCATAAGCTCAAGGTGGTACGTTTTTCAACGGGATCAGCGAAGTTCATTTGAAAAGCGCTGTGATGCCACGTGACAGGGGGGGTTGGGGAATCACTCTAAATGCCTGCTGCGCTCTAAAATAACGAGAAACGGTGC
This sequence comes from Agrotis segetum, assembly GCA_036375495.1. Taxonomy (NCBI): domain Eukaryota; kingdom Metazoa; phylum Arthropoda; class Insecta; order Lepidoptera; family Noctuidae; genus Agrotis; species Agrotis segetum. The sequence continues at coordinate 465,548 of JAQSVV010000132.1, forward strand.
GACGAGGTAGCCTTAGAACAAATCTTCCCATTTTTTAGGTAGTTTATTTTTCACAGAAACGAGATTTAAAAAATAAAATACCTGCAATTTGATAAGTAATTGATATAATGTTATATTTTTTGTGATAGTATACTCTCGCCCCAGCCACCGCTTATGACGCCCGAGGGCGTCGAAAATCGCGAGTCATATTCCAGCCACTTCTGGACGGGGTGTCCGGGAGCCGTCCGACCAAGGACAGGCCCAAGTCATGGCGCGTCGTGTTTCATGATTTCCTCAAGAGAACAGATGGAGACTGGACCATACGCCTAACATGACGCGGGCGAAACCGCAAGCAGAAGCTAGTTTTATGATAGCAATTTTGTGATTGAAAGTACTCGCATTCAGATTTTTTAAAGCATGTGGGATCCAACGGGAATAGTTTTTGGGATTCAACGGGAATAAAACGTTTTTCTGTTGTTGTGGGATTCAACGGGAATACATTTTAATTTTTTGTGGGATCCAACGGGAAAAATATTCAAGTGGGATTCAAAAGTGGGATCCAACGGGAATAATTCATTCGGTCTACGTGACCGCCCAACACATGTTTTCTACGTATCCCGGCTGTCATTTGTAGATTTTTGATGACAATTTTCAGCCAGTCATGTCAGTGGCGTAAATGTCAAGTCTAACAATTATTTTTATCTAGGGGTATCGTATTTCTCCGGCCACCGTAGACGCGGGCATGCAGGCGGCGAGTAATGGGGAACTCGCCGGAAAATCGTGGACCATGGCCGGGTCAATACTTGAGTATTAAGTGATGTTCTGTAATACGGGCCTAAGTCTAACGTCTGTGGTCAAAGTATAACTTAAACACAAATACATAACAATTATAATTATGCTAACCAAACCAAGTTAGTAATGTTTAAATCCTAGTACCTTAGGCCGTAAGTTTGGCCCAAGATTGTAACTTAAGTCTCATAAGTTTAATCAAGAGATAAACCTAACTTAGTTTAATTAAGTTACAACAGTTTATGGAGGCACAACCAAGCAATGAATAGGTGCTATTAAGATAGCACCTATTCATTGCGTGGTTGTGATATTTGTACTGGATATACAAATTAATTTCTACTATAGCTTTTGCCTGCGGCTTCTCTCGAATTGATTGATTTATTTTATTTTTATTTTAGAACCCTCAGATCAAAGAAGTAGGCAGATAGAACGCTCCACCAAAGTTAATACAAAATCAAATAGAATTACATTCCATAGTGTTTTCTTTGTTATTGAGAACAACTTTTACGATGGTTATAGACACGAGACGGCATATTTTGGCAAAAAAAAACAAAGACGCGCAGCTAGGTACGACGCGTAGCTTGTTACTGTCGCGACTTTGTATTCGATTTTGATTTTGTATTAACTTTGGTGGACCCACTCGCGTATTCTGAGCGCTCTATCTGCCTATTTCTTTGATCTGAGTTAGAACCAGTTTAGGTTGTAGTAGTCGTAGTAGTCGACTAGTAATAAATACTAATAGTCCGCGCCGGCTTCACCCTGGTTCATTTTTTTTTTTCTACACTTGATGGATTTTCCGCGAACTTTCTAATACAAACCTTGTTCTGAAAATACATTATGTGGATAACAATTGCAGGAGAGATTAACCATCTGCACAGGTAGGTATATTATTGTGATAGATTCACTCTCTGTTCCCGTTTATTGCCCGTGGTACTACCCGTTGTTCTACCAGTAGTACCACGGGAAAGAAATTACCAATCAATCTAGTAGTACCACGGGAAATTTTAATTAACCCGTGGCACTACTCACTTATTTTATATTGCCTAAAATTTAAATGCGCATCAATAATTCTTTTTGTATACCAAAATGGATAAATTTTCATCAAATCTAATTACGTAGTATGTATTTGAAATTACGTAGTATGTACTGGCTAATAGGACGTCACTCACAAATGACCACACAAAGCAAACTGACAATATACAAAGCCATCTTAAAACCCATTTGGACTTATGGCATCCAGCTTTGGGGTACTGCCAGTAACAGCAATATAGAGATACTGGAGAGATTTCAAACAAAAACACTGAGAGCCATCTTTGACATTCCATTGTACATCAGTGATAAACTCATTTACCTCGACTTAAAACTACCAACTGTTAAACAAGAGATAACAAAGTACAGCAATGCCTATCAAAAAAGACTCTCAAAACATAAAAACGAGCTTGTTCTCAGACTGAGCGGAGATCAAAGCCTCCAATATAAAAGATTAAAAAGACACAGTGTTCCCTACAGGAAAGATTTGCCAGGATGGAGTGAGACACTCACCTGAGAAGTGTCCCTCCAAGCTAAAAACCACTAGCAGATAATTATGTATCGGACAAAACAGTGGCTTATTGTTGTGTACAACAGATTGCAGCGTTGCAGTAGACAAAAAAAAAAAAAAAATCAAATCTAAAACTCGCTTTAGCAAGATTTCAGGGACACCCCGAAGTTCGGTTTGGTTAGGTTCCTTTAAACCTTGTGCACAGAAATAGAAGCCATTTAGTAAAATAGGTACTTTATTGGGTGGTGTTTAAACACAAGCCTTTTATATTTTAGATTAATAATTTATTATTCAAAGTTCTCTGCCTTCTCTTTCATTATGGCAATGTAACACAACTCGTGTGCGAGTTCTTGCATCGTCTAAATAGGGTTTTAATGCGCGCCACTCGTAGGGACAAAATTCAGCCGAAAAACATGTTAGCAGCTGTTAAATACTATCAACTAACTTACGTAGATGCTAGCTGTACCTAGACGTACGTATGTAAGTAAAACTTTGTCGTGCAACTGAAGTCCCGCCTGAACTTGTCTGAAACTTTCAGTTCAACCTCGTTTTATGGCACCTTATTTTTCACTACGTCTTCTTTATAACCTGTTTTGTACGTGAGAAACGGGAATATAGCTAAAGTTTTGTTTGTTTTGGTGAAATTGGCCGTGGAAAGCCAAAACTATCTTTTCATAGTATAAAACAAAGTCGCATAACTACTGCATCCAATTGAGTCATTCTTTTTTTTTTGCATTATTTTTGGGACAAGGCTTGTATCATAATTATAATTGACCTCCCCTAAAGCTTTCCAAACCTATGGATAGTCCGAAACTATCCATAGGTTTGGAAATCTTTAGCCCAGGCCCATGTTCAGCACTGGACGTCTTTTCGTCTGATATGATGATGATGCAGATGATCATGTTTTTGGGACAATAATTGTTTTGGCATAATAAGGAATTGAGGAACAAATCTTTAAATTTCATAGTACAGTAAGTCTATTAAATCCCATGGCTTGAAGTAAATCATACGTATTGTAATTATGTATTAAAATTACTGATGATTTTCATGTCTATTACATTATTATTTACATAAGACTATTATTTTGACTCATTATAGTCGACAGCCGAAAAACATTCTTTACTGAAAAAAGGCCTCCCTCTTGGGCCTAACCGCCACGTGTATCCATCAAGTTTATATCTAAAAACTTAACTCATCAAAAACTCCAGTACGGTATAACGGAATGTAAGTTCACCGAAACTATTGTCCCTTCAACTGTCAGAACAACGCTCCTTCATACTTTCTTCATACACAAGAAAAAAGGAACTGAAAAAGTTGCAAGGTTGGCAACCGTGTTGGTGATATATTTTGTTGTTCCACAGTCTTCAGTAAACGCTTTCCAGCAGCGTGACCGTATCTCTATTCTACCATAAGTACACTATAAGTAGACAAAGTTATTTCATCCTTATTTCGATCGAATCGACTGTCTTTTTACATAAAGATGGGCGGCGAGTAATAGGCGACTCGCTGCCTGACCATGGACCATGCCCGGGTCGACGGCGCGTTGTGTTCCATGCGAGCCTAAAAAATGTCAGCATGATGACGGGACCCCCTCTATGACCACAGCCTGCCGGGATCGCGGGACTTACCTCATTACCGTGACCCCGGAACATAGAGAGCCATTGAAGGACACCGTGGATTTTAGTCAGTACGAGTCTGACAAAGGGGGTCTCATTTGTTGATTTTACTTTCTTAATGACACCATTGAAGAATAGAAACATTAATTGTCCATATTTTTAACTTTAACATGATTAAAATAGTAAAAATCTGTCTACATTCTGTCATTTTGACTTTTTCTCCGTCGACAACAGTTACACCCCTTTCTAAAGGGCCATGCTACGCGTGCTGGTGGGCTGGTAGTGCTTGTTTGTCACATATAGGTAAAAATTGTTGTAGCTGAATACGATAGAATTTACAAAGAACGACTGTAACAGTTAATCCAACTTTTACTATACAATTACTGTACTTTTATAAAACAATTTTTTCTTATATAATGTAGAAAAAAAAGTCAGCGGTAATCGAACAAACCACAGAATACTGGTAACATTAACGCTGAATGGTAATTGCCAGTATCTGCACCAAACTAATTATTATTACTATTATAAAAACCCTTGAAAGCACAAATGAGACTAAAAACTTTGAGTGTAAAAATCTAATACTAATAAAATCAAATCCTTTATTTCAACTAGGCCAATTACAGGCACTTATGAATTGTCAAAAGACATAAAATAAAAAAGTTACAAAAAAAATAGTTATGGTGACAGTCCCAGTCACAAGACACAAAACTGAAAGTACCGTAGGTGCTCATTCCAAAGCGTAGATCTCTATGTAGAAGAATGAGCTAGAAACTCCATGGACACTCTTTTTCAATAGCCAAAATTATTACACAACTTTTGTTTCATTTATCATCATCAGATGGTACATTATGTGAGTATGATGTGGCAAGTTAGTAGCGTCCATAGTAAAATAAAAAGACAATAATAAACAAACTAACTTCTTTGTCACTATAAACCCAGTAAATTGAAACAGTTTCATCCACACTGTTCATTAACTAAACCCTCGCTAACTGTTCTTTACAAGTGTTCGTGGTAACTCATCGTACCTCGTGGCTAAACATCGGAACTTTATAATTAGGTTTTCACTTGTCGCTGTAATTATCAACGACTCCAGTCGATACTAGAGTTTCATTAACATTGTTGAGCGGGTTTCAAGTATGAAGCGATGAGCGATTTAAAAAATATGAATTTTATTTGAAATACATAGGCAAACAAGTGTCATTTAATACGCTGTACGAGTAGTGTTGTAGAAACTTTTGGATTTGAGAGAAGAAAAAAATATAAAAGAAACAAGATTTCTGTTAACGTTAAAATGACAGAATGATAGTCGTGTCGCTTCTTAATCACCTGCAGTGCTATTTATATTTTTTCACTACAGAACAAAACGTAACGCAGTCTCTTCTGTAGTTAAAAACTATTTATACAACTTCAGGCGAATGAGAAGCGGTTCCTGGTTTCTGAAAGACTTATTTAGTTTTCTGGTTTACTAGAGACTGGTTTCGTTATTAAGTAAAAAAAAAACAAATAAGCGGAAACCAGAAATGCAGAACATAATAAATTGGCATTTCAATAGGGTTGTTTGCGTTTGTACCCATTTTAATTTCGTCAGAGGCCAATTCTATCCATCTCATTAAAAATCAACCAAACAGACCATAATTTTATCAACAACCTTGCTGAAAACTGGCGTAGTTTTATTATTTGCAAAGTAAAAGCGGAACAATATTTCTGTCATACTAATCTGCGTCTGTTATCTATTAACGTGCATTTTTTTTACCATATATCACTAATTTAATTTAGTTCTATTAATAAATTACCCACACAAATCATCACATTACAAAACAATAACTGCACAAAAACACACCATGTTTTACATGTCGTTCTAATAATCAATCTCCCCTGCAATTAGTACAAAAATCACTCTCTATGAGAAAGTATCCGCTTTCTTCTATGCCTTGGGCATTGTCACTCAATATGAGGTATCAATTGTCTGGAAAGTAGGCCAGTGGGATGTGTAGCGTGTGAATTTTAGCGCTAGTGTTAAGGTGCGTATGTGTCGATGTATTGATTAGGTAGTTGTGATAAGGGTTATACGGTTTAAAGGGCAATCATCCATGCGCAAATATTACAATCTTCCTTTGAAGTCATAATAAATCAAGCCACCTTTGGGAATCGTACCGGCTTCTCGTATGACTGTGGACTTTAATGTTTTTTTTTTATAATATTGATGATAAATACCTACATAATTTATATCCACGTTTTCTCACGTTTTTTTTTTCTTCGTTTTGAGAGCAGTACTCATGAAATAAACGAAGAAAGTAGGTAGGTACTGAATCTGATCATGGTTGAGTTCAAACTTACGACGGTTAACCACATTCTTGATATTAAAAATTATTTTCTTTGAAAACCATGTTGTCTAAATATTGATTCTGTTTATGACAAGAACGAAAATGAGAAAAGTTAGTGTTGTTATATAGCCATAATTTGAATTTTAAAAACTTTTTGCAAATAAATTCTTGTTAAAGGTACAACCATAACCATTTATGTAATCTTCATTTAGCCAAATATACGTATACTACTCAAATACTCCGCAATAACGAAACGAGGAATTATGCAAAGCGTTGCACTCGGCTTGGGCAGTTTAATTTATATAACTAGAATTACAAGGGGCTCATAAAAAACAGGCAAAGGATATAATTTCGCCCCTCGACCGTAATTTTCTTGGCACAATTTTCCATTGGATTCGCTCGACACGCCTATTTCTCGTTACTTTAGAATTTCAGCTCTGGAAACTTTGTAGCTATTTTTAACCGACTTCAAAAAAAGGAGGAGGTTATCAATTCGACTGTATTTTTTTTTTTTTTTTTTTTTTTTTTTTTTTTTTTTATGTTTGTTACCTCATAACTTGCGACTGGGTGAACCGATTTTCATAATTCTTTTTTCAATCGAAAGCTGGTGCTTCCCGTGTGGTCCCATTGTCACCATTTTAGGATCTGATGATTGGATCTTGGAGAAATCGAGGGCAACCCTCAAATTTTATTAGCTGACACATAGTTTTTCGCAAATCTTATGAAGTAATTCAAGTACTTGCGTATAGAAATCATCATCTCATGTAGCTGAGCTGATGATGGAAGGTACAACTCCTCAAGTAAGAAAATTATGTTCGTGTTCGCATATCTCCGGAACTACAAGTCCGATTTAAGTAATTCTTTTTTTGTCGTACTAGGTATCGTTCAACTTAGGGAATACTGGAAATTTCATCAAAATCGGTTCAGTAGTTTTTGAGATAGAATGAATGCAAGAGATGTTAACGATGTTTTTACCGGTGCTACGGATTACGAAATTCTAGTGCACATATAAGAAAATTATGTATTTGACAAGAATGTTGGTTGAATATTTAAACTAAAAAGAGTAAAATAAAAATATTTTCTAAAAAAATGTGACCGCCTTCAAAAACAACCACAAAAAAGGGTAAAATAACCTACAAAACTTTTCTTTCGGAAGTCGGTGGCAAAAAAGACAATGAAATTAATAAAAAAAGACACCGACTTCCGAAAGAAAAGTTTTGTAGGTTATTTTACCCTTTTTTGTGGTTGTTTTTTTGTAGTACTTGTAAACAAAAAGATTTTGTACACTTTTGTATACTTGAGTATTTTGAAGACTAATGGATCGATCAGAGCGTTTTTTAACCAACTTCTAAAAAAGGAGGTTACTCAATTCATATTCAATTATAGGCTTTTTTTTTGTTCTTTGTTTGTTCGCGCAGAACTTCGTCGTTTATGAACCGATTTTGATGATTCTTTTTTTGTTGGAAAGAGGATATTGCAAAGGTGGTCCCATGACAAAGAAATCAGGGTTGATGATGGAAGACCAGATAAATCGAGGGAACAAATCGTAGGGGTGACTAGTGCGTTTGTAAGTTTTTTACAATAATAATTTTAAAATTCTCTTATCGTTGCAAATATGAGTGGGTGGATTGCAAAGGGAAACTCTTAATAATTATTCAGCTTGTTCCTTCGGCTGCCCCATATATTCCCGATCTCGGCATGGAGGAAACTCTTTGTGGTCACCCAACCACGGACCAACGTCGGCAATCAAGGCTTAACCCGGAAGATTGGCCTGTGCGGCTGTAATAATTTAGCCACGAGCTCCCTGGGCAACTCACTTCAAAACCTCCCTATAATGCGTTGCAAGGTCCCAGTGCTATTTTAAGACAACCCCGAGACCTTATTGCTTTTACTTTGATTAAATTTATTAATGAAAACCTTCACCTTAACACCGGTTTTCTTGTCAATAAACAAAAGTAATCTCACGACCATTGTATAACAACTGAACAGTAGTAAAGATCATCTCATAAAAACGTTACATTGATCATCTAACAACGTATTGTCATGATTTTTTGTTAGCATTTGTGATTCATTTCCGAGGAAATATGAGTGGATATTGTATATAGGGGAAAAGGAATTTGAAAGTGTAATTTATTAATTATGTTTTCCACAAAAACGTACATGTTTTTTTAAGTGAATACTTTGTGCAGGAAACAGATTCGTGTTAGTTGATTAACTTACACATAAACTCTCAATGCCAACCATCTTTTTTTTTTTATAATTTGACGAAAAAAAGGCATAAAAAAGCACCTATTATAGCTAGTCCTGTATTGTCATCAGAACTAAGAGCGTGTGCGCAATTTCAGCCTGTTAAATGAAATGAGTGGTCAGGCAAAACTAATTAAACTCTGTGTTGGTTTGCATAGACCATAATTTATATAAAACTCATGAAAATATCTCTATAAGTATCTTTGTTGGTTTGCAAACAACTTATTTTATTGTATCTAACTGTCTATACAAAAATCAAAACATTTACCTTTCGTGTCTCTGTGTACTCTTTGAGTATTACGCCGGAAATTAGTCTGTATCTTTATTCCGATGTTTATCTATCTTTTTCGATATCTGAGTTAGTCAAAGCTAGTTATAACGATATCCAATCACAAAAAGACGTCAACACTCGTCAGGCGCTTTGTGTAATTTATCTCTTTGTAATTTATTTCATCACCACTGCTCTCAAAACGGTGAATGAAAACATCGTGAGGAAACCGGCATGTCCTAGAACAAAAAAATCGAAGACATGGTAACATCTGCCAACCCACACTGGGCCCGCGTGGTGGATAATGGCCCACTCCCTCTTACAGAGAGGAGGCCTGAGTCCCAGCAATGGGAATATTATAGGCTGATGATGATGATGATCTTTCTCCCTGCATGTGTGCATAATGAATGAAGATGACATAATTACATAAAATGTATGGTAATAATCTTCAAAGCCCTTTCATCGAAAGCCGATTAGTAACTTTTGCTTGAAAGAGTAACTAACATTCAGGCAAGTAAGTAGTTTTATTTATTAATGGTAAAGACAATTTTATAGACGAGATTACAACCATAACAGTTGGCCTATCATGAACTCTTAACACGATCCAGTTTAGGCTGTGGGTAAAGGCGCGTTTCCATTATGCAAGTGACTTGCATACAAGTTGCAAGTTGCATGCAAATTGTATAGTGGAAACAACAACTTGTATGCAAGCTGCAAGTTGAACAAAATCGTGTTTCCAATTGCTTACATGTCTGACGTCATACTTGTATGCAAGCACTTGCATAATGGAAACGCGCCTTAAGAGATGGCGCTAGACGATTTGTATAACTCTGTCTCTTTCCCACAGCCTAAACTGGTACACAGAACGCGTTTAAAATTGTGAAAAAAAAAGTAAGTAAAGCAAGATTTACTCTAGAATTCGCTTTTGCTAAACTACCTGCTTGTTTTCAGAACCGTCGAACTAATTAAACAATCTACCTTGTGTTCTTAAGCTTTTAATGGTTTAATCTGGACGAGCTTTTAGTGTTCCATTCAGGATTGAGCACTTTGTCATTTATGAAATAATCTCCTTTGGAGATGAAAATGTTTTCGTTTGATTTGAAACTTAACGCTAACTATTTGTCTAGTTAATAGTTTTAACAATGTTGGATTTCTAAGGTATTTGAGTTGATTATAATCAAAGCTGATTCTACTTGGGAAAATAGATTTTTAGAGCAAAGGCTTGTTCAGAAGGGAGTAGTATTCAGTACTGCTATGGGTAGCAGTAATACCGGAGCGATAACTCGTCAAGTATTTTTCTGGTTAGAACCCGTAGCCGTATACTATACCTGGGCGGGACGACTTGGTACATCCCCTTTTTATTGTAGCGTCGTAAAATCATCAAATGCGACCTCCCACCCCGGGCAGGGCGGGAGGGACTGTCAGACTTGTACTGACTAAAATCCACGGTGTCCTTCAATTGCCCATTATGTTCCGGGGTCAGGGTAATGAGATAAGTCCCGCGACCTGGTACTCTCCCTTACTCTTCTCTTCTCTTACTCTTCCCTTAAGCTATTGTCAAACAGACAGGCGTGACGAACGCGAAGCGAGGCGTTTTTGTTTGTAATGTATGCAATTGTTTGAAGCCTGTCACATAGAATATCGGATCGCTTTCGCATTTTTACATGACATGATTCGGTTCGGTTCGCTATCGCCTGTCTGTTTGACAAAGGCCTTAATCTTTTCTTTCAAAATCTACATGCAGCAAACAAGACGGTGACAACGACTCTACAGTCTCGAGCGTTGTCCGAATACCGCTAACGCTTCCGGTAGCAGATACAGGCCCCGGTTTAGGCCTTCAACAGTAAATACATTGTATTTATCTTTTTTATTAAAGTGTATTTAGAAATATCTTATTTAAGAGCAAAATTAAAAGTGATCACGATTTAAGTGATATCAGATAAAATCTTTACATGTCGGATTTGTGGTTGTGAACTAAAACAGTTTTGTTTTTTCTTACGAAAAGAAATTCATTAACTGTCTTTACGGACACCTATTCCAATATTTATCTATTTTTAAGTATAACTCTCGCAACGAGCCAAATAGCCAGAACTGTATCATTCAATAATTTTTTGTTGTTTTCCGTATGACACAAAAGCAAAGACAGGAAGAAGCACCATATATTATTGATAGAGAAAGTGTATTGGTTGAATGTGTTTATCAAAGACCCCCCCTATGAACGTTACGTGCAATTTATCATTGTGGACTGTCACCAACTGAAGAAGATTTACTTAACATGCTTACCAGAAGCCTTACCATAAGCTCTTAACGTGATCCAGTTTAGGCCATGAGAAAGAGATGGCGCTAGGCGACTTATATAGCTCTATTTTTTTCCCACAGCCTAAACTGTGTCATCGCGTTAAGAGCTCGTGGTAAGGCCTCTGTAGTCGTAATGCATTTCTTTAATTCAATTTTGCGTTAATCTAGCTCAGAAATAAAGATAAGACCGGGCTTGTAGGCCCGTCAGTAAAGGTAACCATGACCATGGTGGGGCTTAGGGGGAAACTCGCTTCTGGTTCGCGGCCCAGTTTATACGGAGTTGGAAGAGTAGTGATAAACTTGGCCAAATGTGTGGGCGAGAATAAAAGAGAAATGAGTGTCAGATAAAAATTTTGAAGATTTTTGACGAAAGGAAAATTCAGCTTCGAATGGAACTTGAACCCGTGTATTCTCAATAAGTAATCCAGACGCCTTACCAATTAGACCATGGCAACACACTTGTTTGAAACTGAATCTTTCATTCCCTTGTTTTCGAACGTTTTACAAGTCTAAGACACAGACAAGGTGTCTGGAGTACTTACCCAAAAGACGCGGGTTCGTGTCCCACTCGCAGAATAATTTTTCTTTTCCCAAAAATCTTTACGAAAACGCGTCGCAGGCGTTTTTGCGTAAAATATATAAAACTTAGTATCCTCTAGTACTTGAAGCATTAAACAACAACAAACAGGACACAGGATGTAGGGGACATCCTCGTAAAGTTTCACATCAAATAGTAGTAAAAATAGATTTCTTAACTAATATTCCTATACCTCTTTCTTTCCAGACGAAATCCCCAGAAGAAACACTAAAGCGAGGGCTGACAAACAAATGCGTGCAACGGGAAACTTCGTCGTGCATAGCCATCGAGCTGGTGGGCTACGTGGACCGCATGCTAAGGACAGCATCCTTCCAACTGGGTGAAGATGTCATGATAGTTGATGAGAGGTGAGCTAAGAGCAGATCAGGTAGCCTACTATGAAATCTTAAAGCGTGAGTCTTTAGGCAGTGGGAAAGAGATGGCGCTAGACGACTTGTATAACTTTGTCTCTTTCCCGCAGCCTAAACTATATCGCGTTAAGAGCTCGTGGTAAGGCCTCAGGTGTTTCTTCATTTATCATTATGATTCACTTCAGCCTATTGCAGACAACTGCTGGACATAGGCCTCTTCCAGGGAGCACCACAGTGCACATCTCCTGCTTTTTTCATCAGCCATTGCCAGCCACCTTCTTCAGGTCATAGGTCCATCTTGACTGGGGGCGTCCTACCCTACGCTTATCTACACGTGGTAGGAGGTGGTTATGGGTTGATACAATAACAAAAGCTTCAAGAGACTCTGCACACCACGTTTTTTAAACGCGACGGTGTAGCGCGTTTTAGAAACGCGCTGCATCGGCGCGTTGACGTCGCGTTTTCATTAGAGCAGTTTGTTGAGATTTGTTCTAGGCTGCGTCTGACTTTCGTGCGTATCGCGTCAAACCCGCTGCACCGGCGCGTTTAAAAAACGTGGTGTGCTCTAAGTGCATTTAATACACTTTCTTTTACTAAACGCTTAAATGATAAAAGACATTTTTAATATTTTAACATAATTACGTTTGACCTATTTACATAAATTATGGGATAATGAAAATGTTCTATAGTGCACATTTGAATAAAAAACTCAGTATAATATTCAGTAACTATACTTATTGAAATCTATGAGTGAGTACAAAATAATTTAGATTATTCGCGGCAATATTTACACATCTATATGTTTCTATCTCCCTGGTTCAATCTACTATTATCTAAACATAATATATCTAACACAAAACTACACAAATCAAAGGAAATTAAATGGTTGAATAAACAAGGAACAGCTTGGCAAGTTAGAGTAGAAAACCGGATTTCGCCACTGTAGTTTCGCTACCAGCACTCAGAATTTTTTTTTCACTTATTACGTTAGTTTTATGGCATTATAATAAATCTAACAAACCTGCGTTCTTTGTTTACATCAAATATCAAAGATTTTAAAACGTTGTCAGCAAACAAAAAGATTAGTTCCGTTTCAAGATGTTCTGGCCAAGATGTGGTGAGCCAGTGATTAACATACACGGATTGCTTAGTTATGTTAGTTAGAAATGATAGCTTCAAGCAATTTAAATACTCAAGTATTTAAATTGCTTGAAGCTATCATTTCTAACTGCTCCCGCTGTCAGGATCAACTGTTTCTGGAGCAGTTCCACTACTCGAGCGGTTCCGGTATGTGTTACAGTGTATGTTGAAAACTGTAGTTTGATATGCAGTTGCAGCTTAAAGCAGCCGAAATAGACTGCATCAAGCAGATCGTGTATAATCGGCCTTAGAATAAGGCCTTCCTGAAAAAGGCTTCTAAGTAAACAACCCTAAATTATCCCATCATTAATGAAAAACTTTTTATCTGAAAGTCCGATGAAACTGTTTCAAGATTCACAGAATTCTTTAAAAAGTTTTTTTCAGAGTAAAAACGGTGTTTATTAGAATAAGAATTTTCTTGTTTTACAAGAAAATTCTTGCAAAAAACTTGTAGCTGATTAGTATTTTTTTAATTCTTATTTTAACATTTTTTTAGTAATTAGCTTTCAGCCGTGGCTTCGCTCCCTTTGTTAATACAGCTTATAAACCATCCATGTAATATGTAAGGTACATAGTAACTTTCACATAAGAATATATAAGACAGTAATTTTCATTCAACCTTAATTAACACCGGTATATTGTACTATTTGTATTTCAATTTATTTATTTTAGAATTTTATCCTGTTTCTCCTGCTCATTATTTTCATGCATTTTCATTTTCACGCATTTTCATTGTTAACTTGCCTTTTTAGTAGGTATGCTTGAATGAAATCATGCAACACAATGTTAGCAAGGATGAAACCGTGCAACTTTAAAAAAAAACAAAGCAAAAATTGTAATAGCTTGAATAAAATTTTCCAGCCACGGCGCCGCAGCAGAAATCCCAGTGAAACCAGATACCCTGGCGAGAGCCGGTACATCTCTCGAAGACCAGGCACAACAGCTCATCATGGACAAGCTGTGGCACTTCGTCAGCTCCAGATCCCTGAGGTACAGGCTGCTCAATGATGCAGACCTCGTCATCTCGGGCAAGCAGGAGAAGGATGGTAGCCTTGGTGTTGGTAAGTGGAAGTTTCGCAAATTCTTCATATCTGTGTGTCTGTTTATGATACACTCTAAAGCTGCTAAAATGATTTGAATTAAATTTAATCCACAGATAGTTTTAAATCTGGGTTAACACATAGACTTCTTTTAATCCCGGTATTATGATCGTATCATAATTATAATACACAATTACTAAACTCTACGAACCAGGATTCGTCATTTTCGAAAAGTTATTAATAAATATTATCTGCAGCAACTTATTTATCTATCTTGTTCACGTTTCAGGCGTATCAATGAAGCCACCAAAGGTATACGAAAGCGGCAGAGGCCGTCAGAAGCCTTTCGGGCCCGTTTTGGCCCTAGCTGCGTTGAAGTTTGGCCTCTTTGGGGCCCTCACATTCAAAGTCCTGGCCCTCATGGTCGGGAAGGCCCTCCTGATCTCCAAGATAGCCCTGTTATTGTCAACCATCATTGGACTGAAGAAGCTTTTCTCTTCTCAGGTGACAGACTGATCATTATGCATGTTGCATGATTTCATTAAAAAATTGAAAACGTGTGTCTTTTGTTTTTCTTGACTTCTCTGACTTTGACTGGGATGTGTTTTTGGTGATTTTCATTTGTTTTTATTCTGGAATGATGTTCTGTTCACTGCATGTGCATTGTTGAATGTACACTGTTGCATGTTTTTGATTGCATGAATTTTGTAAACAATCACAATTGACTTTTTTATTTAGTCTTATTGGGTCACGAAAATAGAGAATCATTGTAAGTAAAATATCAGTTAAGACTGGAAGTCAATCTCGATAGGTATACTCTTTCAACTTTATCACAGTTATTACTAACTCAAAAATTTTAACATTCCTTTCACATTAATGAACGGAACCAAATTATAACAAAGTTGCCTAAAGTAATTTCTTCAAAATGAATAATATTTAAGGCAAGGTTAACGCAGTTGTTAAGCATTGCGTGTCGATATGTCGCGGGATCAATCCCCTTATAAAACAAAATTATTTTTATAGCCTACATGTACCCAAGTTAAAAATAAATGAAAACAGAATTACTCTGGGAAAAAGTTATTGAAAAGCTAAAATTGAATCCGTACAAACAACAAATTTCACGGGAAATTCTTTCATTTTCCATTTTATTTATGTCAGAACTATTTACTGGCACGACTATGGAATTGTTCACCTTTCTCAGTACCGGTAAAAGGAATTTATAGACATTTTGCATGTATTTTTCTTTACGAACTGAATATTTTTGAAGTGGATTCTACTGGTGAATTGAAAGTCTGTACTCTGGGAAAAATTTTAAGTAAAAAGCGTTGAAACTAAAATCTGAATTTCGGGTCACTAAAAGTGTTCATCTTTTCTTTTGGTTTGTTTTGTTT
The DNA here is from genome assembly GCA_036375495.1 of Agrotis segetum. NCBI lineage: Eukaryota > Metazoa > Arthropoda > Insecta > Lepidoptera > Noctuidae > Agrotis > Agrotis segetum. Next base: position 481,128 of record JAQSVV010000132.1, read on the forward strand.
TATCAATCGCAAAAGAAGATATCAGTAGCTCAACTCAATTTTGTAAAAAAATTATACATTACTTTAAACATTCGATGTACCCCTTTTGTAAGATGAAGAACAAAAAAAAAATATCGATAGGGTTTTAGTCATATACAGCAGGACGAACAAGTCCAAGACACTGTATCGAGAAAACATGAAGTTTGTGATTTTTAAAAAAGTTAAGAAGAAAAAGTCATATACATATTTAAACATTACGAGTTATCGTTCGCTATTAATATCTCCAAAACCATAAAAGTTACGGATATAACGTGACCTCACGCACATAAAAAGTTGCCAATTTAATAGGTATATAATAAAAAAAGGTCAGCTAATGATGTGTTTTTAAATATAAGACAGATTATACTAAGCTGCGTTAGCATAATTTAACGCGAGTCAGGAAGCGCAAAAAATTTCAATTAAAACCTTGGGTTTCAGTTTTTGTATAAAATTAGGGTGACGTGACTTTTAAAAGGCAGCAGACGTGTAGGTGGGTTTAAACAGCTTTTATTTTAACGTCAGGGTTTACCTGTGGGCTTTAAATTTTTTGTATTCTAGCTTACACGTGCCCGCTTCGCACACAAATTTGGTGGATGAAAATACTTTACAACCTGTTCTAATACCAACCTTAATATACAAAAATAGATTGAGCTGTTTCGGTGGAATGTAACTAGAAACACAGTGATCTGAGATTTTAAAATTTCGAAGCTTATTATTATTTTGTTTTTTTTTGTAACTGGGTAGTACTAAGAGGCAGTTACTTCATGATAAATATTTGTTGCCAGTTGCGTTTAGTTACACTAACATCTGACAACCAGTCTTACCATATTGGGGTATCGTATTACCCAGATACTTTGTGGAGGTCCAACAGGCAGTCGCTCCATGTAAAATACTGATATCCAGCTGAATCTGGTTCGACTGGAAGCCGACCCCAATATAGTTGGGAAAAGGCCAGGCAGATGATGATGATGCATTTAGTTACACTGGGAAATATTGACATAAACATTAGGAGAAAAAACAAGGCAGATGATACAACTGAAGCGTTAGTTGTTTGATCGATGACTAAGCTAATCATTAGTTAAAATTAAAAAAAAAAACTAAAAATTTACGTAACTTCTGATCAAACAACTGGCCTTTTTTTAAGATACTACAAGAATCCAATATAGGGCATCTACCTCATATTTATAACTTTATCTAAATATATAAAAGGTTCACATTCTTCGTCGGAGAAATTACCAGTATAAATAAAATAGGAATTTAAATTAAATTCAGAGAGGATCCAGACTTCACGATATTAAAACGGTGTTAAACTCCGTTTTAAAACATAGACGTGACCGAAGTATTTAATGAGTATGAACTAAAGACTGCAAATACCTTGCTTTAAGTTGTAAAATATTTCTTTTAGTTTTATTTTAGTGTGGTAAAATCATCAAATGAGTCCTCTATCAGACTCGTACTGACTAAAATCCACGGTGTCCTTCAATAGCCCTTTCATATAATAATAGTCAGGCTTTGGCCCTCTACAACATTATTTTTAGTATAAATGCGAAACCTGAATATATGTAGTTTGTTCAGAATCAGTAACTGATTCGATTCCAATAATTTTACAACATGTTATATTTTTTGTCAAAAATATTTTAATTAAATTTTATGACCAGTTAATTACAATACAATCACCGTACGGTTAGGTACCTATTGCTAAATCATTATCACTAGTGTATAACACAGGAGACGCGGTTTACGTGGGTGTACCGTGAAATGAGCATGTTTTTGAACGGACAACCAGGTAATAGACAAGCTTATAACTTAGTGATTTTTTATGATGCGGTTTTAAAATTTTGTACATAGTTTCTTTACACGAAAATATTGGAAAGGTGTATCGGGTTTCGCATAAACAAAAATAATGTTGTATAGACCCGTTATAATTCTGACACTCTTTGAGGCGCGCGTGGAACACAACGCGCCGTCGACCAGGGCATGATTCATGGTCGGACAGCGAGTAGCCTATTAGGTACTCGCCACCCGCATACCCACTATTGCCCACGCCTACGGTGGATAAGACAGAAAATGAAGCATTTTTATATTATACTAGCGCTTTACCCGCGACTTCGTCTGCGCGTGTTTCTAATTTCGAACTCAGTGAATTTAATTCCCGCTCACCCTTCTTATAAGAAAATCTAAAAACTCAATACAAACAATCAATCATAATAAACAAACTGATTTTCCGATTTTCACCCCGTTAGGGGTTGATTTATGAAATATAAATAAAAATACGTATCCTTTATTCGATTGAGAGATAATTAATACGAGTATGTCAAGTTTTGAGTTTATCGAAGCAAGCAATAAAATCCTTCCAATAAAACTTTATCATCCCTTTTCACCAATTTAGGGAGTGATTTTCGGAAAACCTAAAAATGAAGGGTAGTTTTAAAAAAAGTAATAATGCCCATCTTTTTTATTTACTTATACTGATATTCGTACCAAGTTTCAAGTTTATAAACCCAAGAAATAAGATTTTACATACAAAGGTTTTCACCCCTTTTCACCCCCTTAGAGGGAGATTTTCGCAAAATCCTTTCATAATACTCATCTACATTATAAATTGTAACTACCATCCAAAACTCAGGTTTCTACGTTCAGTGGTTTAATATCCTCCCCTTAAAACTTGAATACCCCTTTGCACCAACTTGGGGGGTGTTTTTCGAATAATCCAAAAACACGTGTTTGATTAATTCTTATGTAGTATATAAATACTGATTTTTAAATTCATCAGCTCACGCGTTATGATTTTCCCATACAAACTTTAACAACCCCTAGAATACCAATGGAGGGTAGTTTAAATAAAATAGTGTTGCTAATCTTATTTATTTACTAATGTTCTTATTCGTGGTAAGTTTCAAGTTTATAAACCCAAGGAATAAGATTTTTCATACAAAAGTTTTCACCCCTTTTCACCCCTTTAGAGGAGGATTTTCGCAAAATCCCGTCTTATTGCCAATCTACATGGTAGACTGCAAATGATGTCTAAAATGCAAGTTTCTGCGTTAAGCGGTTTCGGCTGTAGTCGTGTCAAAAGAAAAACCCCTGTTCTTTTATATACAGGGTGGAATTTTGTAATGCCTCCTGGAGGCAAAGTACTCTTAATACTGCAGATAGAAAATTTTACTCAAAGGAAACATTACTTTATTTTTGAATAGAAAGCAAACTGCATTCAAAGATTTTCGAAAACTCTCTGCTCCCACACCCGGGAATCGCACCAAGAAACCATGTTACATGTTACGAGAGCTTTAATTTAAGATTTCCTGGTTTTCCTTTCATTTAATTTATCATGTTTGTTAGAGAGATTTCATGCTTGTAAGTGACCCTAACGATTGGTGCAATAAAAGTACAGGGCATAATTTTTTCAGATTTTAGCCGGTTCGATTCCCGGGTAGGAGAAGAGAATTTTCGGAAATCTTTGAATGCAGTTTGCTTTCTATTCAAAAATAAAAGAATGTTTCCTTTGAGTAAAATTTTCTATCTGCAGTATTAAGAGTACTTTCCCTCCAGGTGGCATTACAAAATTCCACCCTGTATATAGATTATTTGGTTAGAGGTGCATCTTATAGTTCATCAACATTCTGCCAGATGTTTGAATTTGGAGCGAGCCTTTTGCTTTCAAGCTGGCATAAATCTAGACTCCACACATTCTGACTCTTACTGAGGAATCCGTTATGCAAAAATTCAATTTAAAATTGAACTATAAACAACTTACATGTGTTAAAATAAAGTAGGATTTAAAGTCTCCTGAAAATAATATTCTCTTCAAAGCTACTAGTCACAAATTGGATCATTTTTCAACGCTGTATAGAACAAAGAAAAAGTTTGTAGATTCATGTCTCTTTTTTCTGATCTCTGTTATACCTACAGTTTCTGAGTAAAATATTGTTTGAATTACTACAACTTCACTCAAAGAATAAGTTCAAGCAGTGAATGCGAAAAAAAGGAAACGTAATACTATTTTCAATGTTCTCTTACAGAAACATCATAATTTTTGCATCTGTACTGAAGGACAGTTTAAATATTTTTTTTCTTTTCGACACACTAGCCATAAAGTTCCACTACTAATGATATTTTTAATAAAATCTATCGATGAGCCAGCTAAAAGTTTTACTTTAAGAAAAATACTTCTAAAACTAACGATAGTCGCAAGATTAATAAAAATCGATCGACAAAAACTAAAGGAAAAAGCACAAAAGAAAAAAGCACAAAAGAAAAATGCCAAAAATTTCATTCAGCGTACAGTCGTGTACAAAGATGCTTAACACTTTGCAAAAATATACAAAATTACTTATCACCCATGTCGACCTTTTTGAAGTTTCATTACCATAAGTAAAAAGGCCGTAAAGCTTGAAACCCTATTCATTTGAGTAATATTTTAACCTGAACATGCAAGTTATAAGGGTAGGCATAAATCTGAAGGGTAGGGCAAGGAGGTCTCACGGGCAGCCCTTTGATAAATTAAATTGGTACATGGATATGCTTATTTTCCTGGCGATTAAAACACGTAGACCGTACTGTATTTACCTAAAGTTTTACATTGAATTATAAATCTTTTGTGCTATGATATGGCTACTTTATGGCTTCGGCTGTGTGGAGTTTGATTGTTGTCTCACAGGATCCTAAAGAAAGAGAAACAATCCATTAGTTCTTCAAAACTTTCAAAAAAGTACTATTATAAGTACTTTGAAATCATTCAGAATCAGAATATTGATTTTCTTGACTAGGCTAACAGCTATGTGTAGATATATTATATGTATACTTAGATAACAGTGGGTCGACAGCGCGTTGTGTTCTTGCAATTTTTCCCATTACTAAAAACTAAGCTAAAATATTTAAGTGCCTACCTACAAGGCCTATACCACAAAAAAGATATTAACAAAAAGAAACTCAAAATTAACTTCTAAGAAAAAGTTACGACCAGCTACATTTTAAATTTTTTGTAACAATTTATTATTTGTGTAAATAAACATAACCTTTACGAACCCAAAAAACGAGTAATTACCATCATTGTGATATTTTTTCTGGACCAAACTTACGACACAGATAAGTTTCATGTTCATTGTTCACATGTGAACATTATATTCACATAACTACATCATCGTAAATTTTTCCATAACCCTTGTTTTTTGCACGCCCTGCTATGTATGGTATGCAAAAAACTAGGCGGCAAGCGACTTTTGTTTTGCGTGATTAGTCAGTACTGTAGCGATCGGCGTGTGATTTATTAAATAAAAGGAATATTAGCGAATTAAAATTGTATTCATTGACACGCGCACTTAACAACTTGTTTTTCACTCTGAAACGTACTAGACAATTCTACGTCTTAATTTTAATATTTGAAATCATTAAGCGGCTTGATCCAGCCAGCGCTTACAAAACTGTTTGAGGTTAGTCCTCACAGTAAAAGCTCTACAGTACACTAATCACACAAAAGAAAAGTTGTTTTCGACCATACTTATTGTACAGGATCTTGAAAGATCCGTATAAACCTTGTACTTCCTGACATGAAATATTGTAATGTACAATTTGTGTAGAATACACTTTCAGTCTCCTATCTCTTACATAGACTAGCAAAACACAACTATTGGATAGGCCAAGCCGGGGCCAATGATACACGATTCTCACTCCACCAAATAACGTTCATTTGTCGAATGTCATTTTAAATAATCCAGCATCTAACAAAATAAAAGTCAGATTTTATAAGGGATTTTTAATAGAATATTTTATTTACCATGTAGGTACATTTATTTGTTTAATTTCGTATGATTTTAACAAGAAAAGAACTGTTTAAAAAACGTTATTAACATAATTATGTACATCTTCAGATTCGTTCTTAAAATTTTATGCAAAAAGAAGTAGCAAAAAGAATCAAGTATTTATTCCACGCTAAAAAAAAACAGTCCATTAATTCATTGAGTTGATTTACTCAAAAAAAGAAAAGCGTAAAATAGGTATATCAGATAAATAAGCAAAATCTTTTTCGTGTTTTCAAAAAATTTCATTATAACCATTCAACAATACCATCCATCTTATTCCGCGTTATTAAGAACAGTTGATGAATTCTTTTCAAGATTATTAAAATCATGTATAAAATGTGTTACTAAATCTCATAAATTATGTTTAAATAATAGGAAATAAATCATTTCTTCAAAAAAAAAGACGATGAAAAACATCGTAAACACATACGAAAACATGTAACATCTAACATCCCTCACTGGATTTTAACGGTTGAGCATAGGAACTTCTTATCATAGAAAAGGAACCTGTGTCCCAGCATTGGGAACTGGGAACATTAAAGGGTATTCACCCTGTAATATGCTACTGCTACTGCAACAAAATAATCGAGCGAGAAAATAACACAAATTGTCAAAAAAAAAAATCTTCGTATAATCTCTCAATAGTCTAGTCATGCCGTAATAATAAAACTAAAGCTTTAACAAGCTATATTTTAAGGTCTCAAAGTAGAAAAATAGGTTTCACGGCTGCGATAGGCGGAGACCTCTCGCGCCCGGCATTGGTTGCGGCCATGCTGCGGGGCGAGACGGAGTGGGAAGCGGTCAGCTCCTTCTGCGAGGCAGTAATGCTCGTAAAGGAGGAGGCAGGCCGCGAGCGAGAGAGGACAGCGTCCTCCCTCCGCCCCAGCCGCAGTGGTAGGCGCCCACGGCGACGGACGTCGCTTGATGATCTCCGGCCACCGTAGGCGCGGGCATGCGGGCGGCGAGTAAAGGGCAACTCGCTGCCCGACCAAGGACCATGCCCGGGTCGACGGCGCGTTGTGTCCCACGCGCGCCTCAAAGAGCGTCAGCATAATGACGGGGCCCCCCTCTCAGAGGGCCAAAGCCTGCCGGGGTCGCGGGATTATTCCCTTACCGCGACCCCGGAACTAAACAGGCTATGAAGGACACCGTGGATTTTAGTCAGTAGAAGTCTGACAGTCCCTCCCGCCCTGCCCGGGGTTGGAGGACTCATTTGATGATTTTACCACGCTAAAAAAAAAAAAAAAAAAAAAAAGTAGAAAAATAGGCGAAAATAAACTGAATTGTCTAAGACAGCGAATTTTTAAAAATCAGGTTTTTAATAAATATGCAGCTATTTATCACATTAACGTTTACTTATTTTTATTAACACTTTTGTAAATCACTGTACATTACAAATTGCGTGTTTTATTTTGTTTCACTTTGTATGAAACACAATATTATTTTATACTAGCTGTGCCCGCGACTTCGTTCGCTTGGATGTCGGTACTCAACAATGTATTTTTTATTAATATAAAGGTTTTTAAAAAAAATAAAAGTTGTTAGTTATCTGAGTTACTCCTTATTACATCAGCTACATCAGCTAATATCGGCCCAGCCATTTCAGAGATTACCTAATGCAAACAGACAGGCAGAAGGATAGACAAAATTTGAAAAAAAAAAAAAAATGTTATTTTGGTGAATGTATGTAGTAAATTAAATGGTTATTTCAATATTACAAACAGACACTTCAATTTTACTTATATTATTATGTATAGATATATTACAAACACCTGGCCTTTTTTCGCTTTGCTTTGGTAGTCTAGAATATTTGTTTCTAAGATTTAGTATGCATGTATTCATAGGTCTGACGCTTTTATTACTATTTTCAGTTATTTATTTTATATCATTTATGTGCTTCTTTGTCACAGTTATTTTCTATTAAAATTCCTCTGTACTTTTGGCTGTTGGTCTAATTTAAAATAATAATAATAATTAAAGCTCTTCTATTTTTTTACAGGTTAACTAACGGGCTGTTTCTATAATCAGATGTGTTTCTTTTTTCTTATCACATTAAAACTGAGTATTATGATTATTTTTTAAAGTTATTTCACCTAATTAAGAAACAGCCTGATAAGGGATTATCCCTGTCCACTAACACCCCTTACTATCACACTGTTAAAAATATTCATAAAAATAATCGTCACCGAGTAACAGTGTTAGGTACTGGTTGGTATAAATTAATTCCCACCGGGTAACACAAATACTCTATGATATTTTTATTACCAGCTCGAAACACACTGGCACGTTACCTGATGTGAAATAATTTATACCAACCAGTAACACTGTTACTTGATGAAGATATTTTTTTCCAATCACAAAAGTGTGACAGTAAAGGCTGTTACTGGACAGTGGACGGGAATAAACACTGGTATGATGATTGTGTTAAAAGTATATTTTTTTCTAATATGTGTGATTAATGATTCCTAAATATCCCCAAAAAATAACTACTTTTGTAAATATTTCATAACTAATCATTCCAATGTACCCTTTCTTTTCAGTCAATCGATTCAAGACAATCGTTTGGAACTGAGTAAACCAATGTTTTAATGAAAGTACATTCAACTTAAATTAAAAGAAATTAAAGTACGAATACTTTTCAGGCTATTGTCAAAAAGGACTAAGTCAATTGGATCAATGACACTGAATGGAGTTAACGGCGATACTTACCTCAACAAATAACCATAGAATGGGGCTTATTACACAATCTATTTGCTAGGGAAAGATAAAAGATGACTTCGTGAATACGGAAAAATAAAGGAAAGTACAACAAAAAATAAACTTCCAAAGACTTGTGTGAGTAACTGTACGAGATAAAATGGGCATGTAAATTATAACCCGCTTTGGTTCCGCTGCAGTCGGGTAAATATACCAAAGATACAGAAAAGATACGTTTTTATTACCTATGTCTTTTTGTAAAATCCACAGTAATCCACAATGTTTTTGGCAACTATAGTTGTAATTAGGTTTTTGGTACACAAGTCGCTAAAAAAAACTAAATGATGTGTCCGAAACTATTGGAATGATACAAACCCACCAAAAAAGGAAGATAAGCATAAGAAAAGTGTAATAGGTTTTATTTATGTAAAAGTTGACAAAAAGTACCAAAGAAATAATAAAAAAATATACAATGATGACTTGTGAAAAAATTAAAAAAAAATAATAAATAGCAAAATGAGTCAAACCACAATGAGCTGAAACATTTCAATCTGCTTATTTTTTTTTTACAGATCTAATGAAGCTCGTTTTTTGTCAACTTTTATTATTATATTATTTTTTCAATTAATTAAGAAATACACGTATTATAAATGTAAATAACACTATTTATTTATTTATAACATGTTAACTTTAGTTTTACTTACTAACTTGTACAATTATGCTAATTTCGCATTTAAATAACTGAGCATTTGCCTTAATTAAAATAATAATTTATTAAAATTGCATTAATTGTACTAATTTATTTATTATGGAATAAACGAAATGAATACTAACACTTTTGTTTTTGTGTGTACACTTACACCTTGGTGCTTTTAAAATTAACAATGCTGAAAATAACATTAATAAGGGTCCAATCTCATTAGAACGCAACTTCGCCTGGTTACAGCTTGGTTGGGCATCCAACTTTTTGCCGGCAACTGAAACACCAACACCTGATGGTGCAACCATTTATTATTTAAAGAGCTATTTGGTGTCTTACTCACTTCACCAGCATATGCGCTTCCAAGGACGATTAATTTTCTTTCCTTCCTCCCACTATGTGGACCGACGACATCGTGAGGGTCGCGGGCAACCGATGGATGCAAGTGACTAAGGGGGAGGTCTATATTCAGCAGTGGACGTCTTCCGGCTGATGATGATGATGATGACATGCAAACTACATAATAACATAGGTTTCTTGTAACACATGGAATAATATTGTCCAGGATAAAATAAATACTAGGTTATTGTCATTATTTTTTAATTTACAACACATACTTTCTTGCATTAGCTTTAACAATTAAGAAGAACTTTCTTAGACAGTTTTCTAACACATGGCTTAGAAAATTATTTTCCTTATTTAATTTTATATATTTTCATCGCGAAATGTACGAGTATCCTAGAAAGCTGTTATAATGCTACATACTTTTATCCAGTATCCAGCTCGAAGGCCCTGTCCTTCATTGCAGTAAATATGATTAGAAAATTACATTGTACGACCCTTCAGTACTGTACTCGTAGCAGATGTAGGTTTATGGAATACTGTCCTTCATGGTGAATAAACACAACCTTATATTTTCTAACTAGAAATAGGGTTGCATTGAGAAAACCATTTTGTATCTTAGCTCACGTACAGCCTTCAAGTACGTGTTACTGCTAGGTATTGCATTCAGAATATAAATTCAGTAAACCGATGGTCATTCTCACTGAAATTTTTATTGACCCATTAACTTAAGTATAGGCCTTTACCCTATGAAATAAAGTCACGGGATTGTCTCATCAGGTAATAGTGATCCTGGAACGTAAAGGGCTACAGAGGGAACACCGTGAAAAATCAGTTTAAGTCTAACAGTAGGGTGAGAGGAGTGATTTGATGATTTTGTTGCCACGATAAAAGAGACCCCATGATACTAACGTCCTAATACACTTAACTATAAGGCGCTCCCTCACCGGGAGCATTCGCGTGTAATGTAACAGTATAAATTCGACTTTGAGCATTACATTACAGTACTACATCCCTGACTGACGAGCACGCGCGTACATTTACTAATAGATTTGATACAAGGTGCGCTTTGATGCCCGATTATTCTCTCTCACCGATGAAATGCTCAAATCTGTAACGTTCATTACAGATGAATGCTCGCGGTGAGGAAGCGTCTTTAAGTTTTTCATTGTGGGTAATAAACGTTTTTTTCTCAAAATGTTCAAAAAACTCACCTAGAATGAACCTGCAAAATGTCCTGGATCCTAAAATTGTGCCGAAAGGGGCGATCTACTTGCCTGGACTAGAATAATGGATGACATACTGTTCCTTCTTATTGATTTGAGACCTACTCGTATACCCTAGCGGTGATATAGGCCAAAAATGTTAAAAGCTTCGCCGTGCAAAAAACTTTTTTGGAAAATTGACAAATATTCCCGTACTAGGCGCAATGGAAGAAGCTTGATTGGTACAAAAATCACCTGTTTTTCAGTTGTACTTTGCACCTCGGCCAACATCAGTACTTTTTATGCGCATTCGGGGAAACAAGCATCACGTCTTCTTTTTTGCGTGTACGCACTCAAATTTCATCAGACCAATACGTGTATGTACTCAAATTTCATCAGACCAATACGTAGCTATCTCAAGACACAGCTCTGTCAAGTAGCACGTGTCATAATAGCATAATAAATAAAAACTGTGAATAAACATAAGAATCTCCAATAAATTGACGATAATTTAAGAATTCTTTGGCAAAATAACCAAAATATCCAAACTACAAAAAATGGCCTATATAGGTATTTTCATAAACGGCATCAAGTGATTTCATTAGGCAACCTCATTCCACGAATAAACCAGATAAAAAGGTTAACAACATAGAAGTCAAACACATACTTAGCAGATATGCTATGAGTTCGAACCCTGTTGTATCTAAAAGGGTTACCCATTGTCCTATGACATGACAGGCCATTTTATGTAGAAGATAATATACACACTTAATTAAAATAGAATTTACGGTTAAGTGCGTGGTGTAAGCTTTATTTTGGAAGGGTTTTGTTTGAAATATATATATTATGTGTACGTGTGTACGTGTATTAATATACAGGGTGGAATTTTGTAATGCCACCTGGAGGGAAAGTACTCTTAATACTGCAGATAGAAAATTTTACTCAAAGGAAACATTCCTTTATTTTTGAATAGAAAGCAAACTGCATTCAAAGATTTTCGAAAATTCTCTTCTCCCACACCCGAGAACCGAACCGAAAAAAAAATTATTAAATTAATTGAAGATTTCCTGGTTTTCCTATCATTTAATTTCTCATGTTTATAAGAGAGATTTCATCCTTATGATCGATGTAATAAAAGTACAGGGTATATTTTTTTTATTTTAGCCGTTTCGGTTCCCGGGTGTGGGAGAAGAGAATTTTCGAAAATATTTGAATGCTGTTTGCTTTCTATTCAAAAATAAAGGAATGTTTCCTTTGAGTAAAATTTTCTATCTGTAGTATTAAGAGTACTTTCCCTCCAGGTGGCATTACAAAATTCCACCCTGTATACAAAGGTATTAGATGAAATTATTCAATTTATTTCAATTTTAGCACAATGCTATTTAGATTGGCAGACGATCTCCAGCCATGGGCACGGGTGGCGAGTAATGGGAGTCGCCCATTACTCGCCACCCGCTTGCCCGCCGTTCGAATATGGAACATGCCCGGACCCACGGCGCGTAGTGTTCCACGGGCGCCTCAAAGAGTGCCAGCATGATGACGGGGCTACCCTCTAGAGGACCAAAAAAAGAGGACTTTTCAAATTACCGTGACTCTGGACCGTAAAGGGCCATTGAAGGAAACCATGGATTTTAATCAGTATGAGTCTGACAGTCCCTCCCGCCCTGCCCTGGGTGAGGATTCATTTGATGATTTTCCCACGTAAATAAAAAGTGTTATTCAGATAAACAAGACTAAATCAAATGGAACTTGGAGAAGAACGGGCAAGAAACTCCATAGAAACTTTCAAAACCTTTGTTACATCATTCATCTTCATTCTTGATCGTCATGGAACATCTGTATTTTACCTAATGGTAAGATGTTATAGATTCTACACTCATCTGGAAATTATTTTAGGCGCAGGCCACACAGAAGAGACGCAAGACGAGGACGAGTCGCGGACAGGCGCAGATGTACTAGCGTTGCATCCGCGTCCCGACTCTTCTGTATGTTTTGCGTCGCGACATTTCTATACATGACGCTGTATAGTGACGCTGTATAGTGTATATGTAGACAAATGTCTCCACCCCGTCTGTGTCTTACGTCTTTTCTGTGTGGCCAGCGCCTTATATCATTTCAGCTCCCATAGCATGTTCCCACTACTGGGACACAGCGCCCTTCTGTTTGTTAGACGGAGTGTATATAATCCACCATGTGACCTACATAGATTTTTATTCAAGAACACAAGCATCCTTATATTAGTTACTAGCTGTTACCAGCGGCTTCACCCGCTACAACTTGAAAATTATCCCACGGGAACATAAAATCGGGATAAAAACTATCCTATGTGTTAATCTAGGTTATAAACTATCTGTATACCAAATTTTAGCCAAATCCGTTAAATGGTTTTTGCGTGAAAGAGTAACAAACATCCATACATCCATACTTACAAACTTTCGCCTAATAGTAATTAAGAGAGTTGAAGAGAAAATACCGACAGTAGCGGCAAACGGTACCCTTAAATATTCAGACTACATCGTTTTGAACTTAAACGAATTTTATTCAAATCTAGGAGAAAGAAATCTCCATATTACTTTGTCTAGATTTTCTGCAACCCATTTTGTACAATTTCGTTTTACCTTTGAAGATATTTTAGCATTTTATTTTTTGCGGCTTTATCTATTTTATTTTGATACCCTGTAATATATTATCTTAAAACTGCTGAGCATACCTTATTCCTTCCAAAACGAATTACAAAATATGTTGCAACTTTGGAAAAGATGAGAAAAATCTGCATCTGATTCTGTTCCACTGCTGAGAAAATTATTGCCCGATTATTTTCTCTTGATGGAGCATATTTTCTTGCCAACTTAACTCTGGAGGAACGTGCACTACCCTTAGCACGAATTTTCAGTATTTGAGACGTAAGTAAACTGGAACATTAACATTTCAAGTTGTCATTTTTCAAGGAAAAAATTAGTTCCGTGTTCGCGCACCAGAGGCGCTGTTCCATTTTTTCATACAAGAGACGCTGTAAATACTGTAAAGTAAAAGAGTGAAAAGTCGTGCTAAGGGTACTGTTATTTTTTGTGACTCCCATCCACACGTGTATTTCCTCCATTACCACCATATCACTGGACATACTCCTCCTCCTATATCGTGGGTGCGTTTACAAAAATTCAAACTCTTACATAATCAGCAAATCCCGAAACTATTACGTAGTGGTTATTCAAATGCTTCATCGAATACAATCAGATTTCGATTCAGATTCGTATAAAATCCGTCTACCTGTACAGTCACGAGCAAAATCATGTAAACACTTAACAAAATTCAAATGCAATTCACTCGTAATATACTGTTACTTAGAAAATAGAAATCTAATGAAAAGGCTAAACTTTAATCAATATGGTAGCAGAACATAGCTTTTAAATACTGCTTAGTGTATAGGTACATACTTTTACTTTATTGCTCGTGACTGTACAAGTACAAAACCGGCCTTATCCAGTGTAAAAATAGTCTTTTTGACACACTTTTTTGCAAAACTAATTTGCTAAATAAACATCATTTTGATAGCCATACAAACAGTGTAGTAAAGAACATTGACACCAACTACCTATATTTATGTTTCTTCCAATAGACGATAACAGAGACAATAGCGCAAAGGTTTGATTGAAAATAAATTGAATTTCGTTGCGAAACGGTTCAATGTGTCAAAACGTTTTATTGGATTCTTGGTGAAATGTGTTAGCGATGTGGTGGAAAAGGCCCAGTTTGCAAACGTCTTTGATACGTAACACATACGAGTATCGATTTTTTATGAGGTTTTTTTGATTGACAGGCGACGAATGAGTCCTTTATTTGAATTTTTGTGGGATTCTGATTTTGATTTGCATTGTTTTATATTGATTATCGGGTTGGGCAACAAGTGCTATTGGGCTTTTTTATTGGAATTTTTCAATAACTAGCAGCCCGAAGATTGAAAGTTGGCGGTATTAGAACCCCTTGCATTGGAAAGTACGTCAAAACGTCCGTCTCCAAATATTTGTCCGTTCGTATCAGATTGTTTTACCATCGGGTCGGAACGAACGGACTATAAGAGTAAAGGGACAGTGAGATCACCTGTGACTTTCCACACATTTGTGCACTATACTCGTAATGTACCTATCTCCCGCGCAGATTTTCAATTTTTCATAAAAACGTCTTAAAACCAGGCTTGTTCCAGTTAGTGCACGAGCTGGCGCTAGACGACTTGTATAGCTCTGTCACTTTCACTCGCCGGAATAAGCCTGATTTTAAGACGTTGTAATACCACCCCAGGAGGACTACTCGTATTATTAATCACTGTTCCAGAATAACTCGACTTCTTAAACTTAAAGAACTACAAAAACGTTTTTGCCTATCTGCTGACCTTTACAAAAAATCGGGTGATGTACGCCCAATAGGCGGCTCTTTACAGCTCAGTAGGTACTTAAATAGAAGGTAAAGATCAACAAAACAATCAGTACCCTTAGCACGAGTTTTCACTCATTTACTTTACAGCGTCTTCCAGTATTTACAGCATTTCTTGTATGAAAAAACGGAACAGCGCCTCTGATGTGCGAAGAAGGAACTAATTTTTTCCTTGAAAATTGACAATTTGAAATTGTCAAAGTTCTAGTTTACTTTACGTCTCAAATACTGAAAATTCGTGCTAAGGATACTGAGCATCTGCTCAGTATCCTTAGCACGAATTTTCAGTATTTCATTTCATCAAACGAACTAAAGTTGCCGAAATAGCTCAGCAAATCAATAAGTTAAAGTGGCAGTGGGCAGGCCAAATATTACGCAGAACTGAAGATAACTAATGGGGCCGTAAGGTTCTCGAATGGAGACCACGTAGCAGCAAGCGAGGACGTCTACCCACAAGGTGGAGAGGCGATCTGATGAATACCACAGGAACTACGGCTTATCTGATGATGTTAAGGAGATCCTCAAACTATGCTTTATGCAGAGGATCCCGTTAGCCGAACTCCGTTTCACATCTAGCGCCTACCATTTTATTCACCTCTGTAAATTTTGAACAGACGGTTAACTATGACTTTTGTATAATATATTTAGAACTTAAAAAAAACTAATCTAAGTTTAAGGAATAAAGGAAAGGATTTGGCATCTTGGTAACCTTTTCATATTAACCTTTCTTTTTTAAGAGCGATTTATTAACACATTAATAAACAATTTTTCTTACTACTCCACTATTTTTTTCCAATGAATTTTGTTGCGATATTCAAGACGGTTAAATCACCTGGACTTCGTTCTTTACTTCGGGATATTTGTAGTTATCGCTACTGTTAAATCTGGCTTTCATTATTCACGTGGCTTTCAGGACTCACGGTCCTTTGATAAAAGTGTAGTAGGCTTGTCCTAAAAAAAGTATGAAATCTTATCTTACCTTCAACTTTTTCAAGTCATAATACACTTTCTGGTAATTTTGTTGAAAGAGTATAATATAATTAGAAGTTATTGTAATTTTTCTATCATTTACAGAAAAAGGATGTGACTTATGAGGTATTCACGGATCCAAGTTTATATTACGACTGGAGCAACTGGAAAAGAAACATCGTCAAACACCTGAGACTGCCAGATAGTTTGCAAGGAGCTTAAACAAGACATAATGTTTAACGTCACCTGATGGCGGCTCGACATTACCGTGAACCCCCGTGAACAGGCGCGAACGATTATGTGGATGGTTTTTGCGGGGTACAACCGCGTTCGCGCCTGTTCCCCGATCAGTGTCGGTATTGTGCAGAAAATTCATGGCGAGAATTCACGGCGTCAATTCACGGCACTAATGTGGAGCCGCTATGACACCCCTGAACAATTCAAAAATTTCATAAAGCGCCATTTTACAAAATTAGTAGTATTACAAAAAATAAAAAAAGGCGATGGTAACTTTATTATAAGCACCTGATGTAGGAATAGAACAAAATAAGTCATTTCATTATATCTTGGAAATATCCTTGCATATTGAATAGAACTTCGTAAATAACAAAAAAAATATAAGTTGCCAAAGAATAAGACGTATATCCTTCCAAATCCTGCCAAATATATTTTATGACAAATCACTTGTGTGGAATGATTCTCGAATAAATCCTATCTGTTTCCTTAACTCCTTTGCTCATCCTCCCATATCTATCAGGGGACAAGACATTGGAAATAGTTACTTGTTTAAGGCTGCATAGTTATTTTTTGGTGCTAGTACTTGAATTGAAAACTGAGCATCCTAAGAAATCTTTTCAAAGGTACGAGACGCAGAATAACTTGCTCGCAACAAACAACTTTTCACCTCACTTAGCGAGGAAATGCATTGGTGCCGACTCGCCTGCCTGTTCGAGATTTGAAAACACTTTCCGTGCTAGAGCGCAAAATGAAGTTTTGCACTCAGATTTCGAATAATAAATAGAATCTTTCCGAGCGTGTGAGGTGAAATAGTTATTTGTTATGCAAGGCTGCAAAGTTGATTTTTGGCGCGAGTACTTGAATTGAGAAATGAGAGAGCGAAGCATTGTAAGATTGAACCGCGAGAGAAACGAGCGGTTGTCATAATAGATTTCATAATTTTTTAATATTCTTAATGCAGGGCAACTTGAATAACATACAGTTCAAATCATATAATTATTATTAATTTCAGAGCTTGCTATTAATTAGTCCTTTGTTGGAGTTTAAATGAATTATAATAATAGTTAATCTTCTCAGTTAGTCCTCTCGCTCTGGTTGGAACAGCAAATACTTCCCATTTTCGTTTAAGCAACGATTTTTATGGCACCAATGCTTAGAGCAATGGTACAAACTCATTGGGGGTTGAAATGACTATGGGAGTGCCTCAAGGTTCTATTTTGGGGCCATTCCTCTTCTTAGTCTATATTAATGATTTACCTCATTTATTAAAAAATCAACCACAGATGGTGTTATTTGCTGATGATACATCTTTAATTTTTAAAATTGACAGACGTGCACAAAATTTAGACACCGTTAATGATTGTATTCTTAAGGTTCAAAATTGGTTCACTGTTAATAATTTAGTTCTTAATGAAAAGAAAACAAAATGTATTAGATTCACTTTACCAAATGTTAGAAGAAGCGAATGTGAAATTTTATTGAACGGAACAAAATTGGAATTTATTAATCAGACAGTTTTTCTAGGAATCACGTTAGACGATAAATTACAATGGGGCCCCCATATAGCATCTCTAGCAGGGCGACTAAGCTCAGCCGCTTATGCTGTTAAAAAGATAAGGCAGTTAACCGACGTCGAAACTGCGCGTTTGGTTTACTTCAGCTACTTTCACAGCATTATGTCATATGGCATCCTATTGTGGGGCCGGGCAGCTGACATTGAATCTATTTTTATTTTGCAAAAAAGAGCTGTCAGAGCAATTTACAATCTACGTCGTCGCGAATCTCTTAGGGAATTATTCAAAAAAAAATAATATAATGACAGTGCCTTGTCAATTTATTTATGAAAATATAATGCATGTTAGGAAAAATCTTCATCTTTTTAATAAAATAAGCGACAGACATAATTTTAATACGAGAAATAAAGATAAAATTGATCAACCATAATATATTTTAGATTGTCGAAAGTACAAAAATCTTTTATGGGGTTCTGTGTTAAATGTTACAATAAAATACCGAGTGAAATCTTAAATCTAAATGAAAAAAATTTTAAAAGGTACAGTCGAACTCCAAATTCCTGGGTCAATTTCTGAAAGCAATAGCCTGACGCTTCGCTGTGACTTACGACCTTTTATTATAAGTTGTTTTAATACTATACAAATCAAAGGAACTTACGGTATACTTCATAATTTCAACCTTTTCCTACAAGTAATGCTGGCGCAGTGGTTAACGTGCTCGGATATTTCCAGCACTGCTGGCGAAGGATCGATCCTCACTTTTTTCTAATTACTTTTATTTTATTTAATAATTTTAAATAGTTGCGATATTCTTTTTGTTATTTTTCATGCATTTTTTTGTAGAAAGGACCTTGCGTCATTTTGGGCCATCGCTCAACAGCGATGAAACCTATGTCAAATGAAAGCTTTGAGGATGTTAAGCATTTCTTATTATGGCAGCTAAGTCGAATTCGAGCGCCAACAAGGTGATTTCAAGCATCGAAAAAATTTTCCAGTTACCTAACCTAACTTGTGGCAATATTCTCCAAGGGATTTGAAACAGGTGTCATTCGAAGCGTGTGGTAGATACGATATACTTTTGCTATGGCGACATTCTTCAAATGTGTAAGGTTTACCTGGAAAATCTGAAAATGTCAACCTAACCTAACTTGTAGCAATATTCTCCAACGGATTTGAAACAGGTGTCATTTGAAGCGTGTGGTAGCCACGATATACTTTTACTATGGCGACATTCTTCAAATGTGTAAGGTTTACGCGGAAAATCTGAAAATGTCAACCTAACCTAACTTGTAGCAATATTCTCCAACGGATTTGAAACAGGTGTCATTTGAAGCGTGTGGTAGCCACGATATACTTTTACTATGGCGACATTCTTCAAATGTGTAAGGTTTACCTGGAATATCTGAAAATGTCAACCTAACCTAACCTGTGGCAATATTCTCCAACGGATTTGAAACAGGTGTCATTTGAAGCGTGTGGTAGCCACGATATACTTTTGCTATGGCGACATTCTTCAAATGTGTAAGGTTTACCTGGAATATCTGAAAATGTCAAACTAACCTAACCTGTGGCAATATTCTCCAACGGATTTGAAACAGGTGTCATTTGAAGCGTGTGGTAGCCACGATATACTTTTTCTATGGCGACATTCTTCAAATGTGTAAGGTTTACCCGGAAAATCTAAAAATGTCAACCTAACCTAACTTGTAGCAATATTCTCCAACGGATTTGAACATGTGTCATTCGAAGCGTGTGGTAGACACGATATACTTTTACTATGGCGACATTCTTCAAGTGTGTAAGGTTTACCTGGAATATCTGAAAATGTCAACCTAACACAACTTGTAGCAATATTCTCCAACGGATTTGAAACAGGTGTCATTTGAAGCGTGTGGTAGCCACGATATACTTTTACTATGGCGACATTCTTCAAATGTGTAAGGTTTACCCGGAAAATCTAAAAATGTCAACCTAACCTAACTTGTAGCAATATTCTCCAACGGATTTGAACATGTGTCATTCGAAGCGTGTGGTAGACACGATATACTTTTACTATGGCGACATTCTTCAAGTGTGTAAGGTTTACCTGGAATATCTGAAAATGTCAACCTAACCTAACTTGTAGCAATATTCTCCAACGGATTTGAACATGTGTCATTCGAAGCGTGTGGTAGACACGATATACTTTTACTATGGCGACATTCTTCAAATATGTAAGATTTACCTGGAAAATCTGAAAATGTCAACCTAACCTAACCTGTGGCAATATTCTCCAACGGATTTGAAACAGGTGTCATTCGAAGCGTGTGGTAGCCACGATATACTTTTACTATGGCGACATTCTTCAAGTGTGTAAGGTTTACCTGGAATATCTGAAAATGTCAAACTAACCTAACCTGTGGCAATATTCTCCAACGGATTTGAAACAGGTGTCATTTGAAGCGTGTGGTAGCCACGATATACTTTTACTATGGCGACATTCTTCAAATGTGAAAGGTTTACCTGGAATATCTGAAAATGTCAACCTAACCTAACCTGTGGCAATATTCTCCAACGGATTTGAAACAGGTGTCATTTGAAGCGTGTGGTAGCCACGATATACTTTTACTATGGCGACATTCTTCAAATGTGAAAGGTTTACCCGGAAAATCTGAAAATGTCAACCTAACACAACTTGTAGCAATATTCTCCAACGGATTTGAAACAGGTGTCATTCGAAGCCTGTGGTAGACACGACATACCTACTTTTACTATGGCGACATTCTTCAAATATGTAATTATTATTATTTCAGATTTTCCGGGTAAACCTTTCACATTTGAAGAATGTCGCCATAGTAAAAGTATATCGTGGCTACCACACGCTTCAAATGACACCTATTTCAAATCCGTTGGAGAATATTGCCACAGGTTAGGTTAGGTTGACATTTTCAGATTTTCCAGGTAAATCTTACATATTTGAAGAATGTCGCCATAGTAAAAGTATATCGTGGCTACCACACGCTTCAAATGACACCTGTTTCAAATCCGTTGGAGAATATTGCCAAAGGTTAGGTTAGGTTGACATTTTCAGATTTTCCAGGTAAATCTTACATATTTGAAGAATGTCGCCACAGTAAAAGTATATCGTGTCTACCACACGCTTCGAATGACACCTGTTTCAAATCCGTTGGAGAATATTGCTACAAGTTAGGTTAGGTTGACATTTTCAGATTTTCCGGGTAAACCTTACACATTTGAAGAATGTCGCCATAGTAAAAGTATATCGTGGCTACCACACGCTTCAAATGACACCTGTTTCAAATCCGTTGGAGAATATTGCCACAGGTTAGGTTAGGTTGACATTTTCAGATTTTCCAGGTAAACCTTACACATTTGAAGAATGTCGCCATAGCAAAAGTATATCGTGTCTACCTCACGCTTCGAATGACACCTGTTTCAAATCCGTTGGAGAATATTGCCACAGGTTAGGTTAGGTTAACATTTTCAGATATTCCAGGTAAAACTTACACATTTGAAGAATGTCGCCATAGTAAAAGTATATCGTGGCTACCACACGCTTCAAATGACACCTGTTTCAAATCCGTTGGAGAATATTGCCACAGGTTAGGTTAGGTTGACATTTTCAGATTTTCCAGGTAAACCTTACACATTTGAAGAATGTCGCCATAGCAAAAGTATATCGTGTCTACCTCACGCTTCGAATGACACCTGTTTCAAATCCGTTGGAGAATATTGCCACAGGTTAGGTTAGGTTGACATTTTCAGATTTTCCGGGTAAACCTTACACATTTGAAGAATGTCGTCATAGTGAAAGTATATTGTGTCTGCCACACGCTTCGAATGCCACCTGTTTCGAATCTTTTAATTGGTATCGTCCCAGGTTAGGTTAGGTAAGGGAACATTATTCGATGCTCGAAATCACCTTGTTGGCGCTCGAATTCGACTTGGATTGGGAGCGTCGTAGACGGTTTTTTAAAAAGAAATAAAAATTAAGAATTAAATTAACTTTTAATGTGACACGTGTTCACAGATGGAGATGCGTACACGGAGTGTCCTTACGTCTAACTTAGGGTCTAGCAATACAATCATGTTTATCTTAAAGGGAATTATGAAAGCACAGCAGTTCTGCCTGCTATTATGCTGACATGCGCACTATTTGCACTGGTTGTGCTTCCATAACTCCTCCCTCACCAAGTGCGAAATTATCGGTAATATTTGGATTCCGATGATTTCGCAGACCTTGAATTAAACAAGACATTTTCTTCCAAAGTATTATACTAAGACATGTTATAACTAAAATTACATAGAGTAGTATAGTAGCTAAGCTAACACTATTTGTTTTCACTGCACTATCACTTTCCGTTTCCACTATTTCACTATGTAACGAGTAGGACAGATGCTTCAAATCGTCGAAATTAAGGTGGTTTAGGTTCACTGTCTTGGTCCAATTAACAGATGTTTCCTTTAATTTAGGTAGAGCAGCAACCGGAATTACCTGGTATTGTATTTTTCCTGTGCTATATTGCCTTTTATGTAGTTTGATGTTTTTCAAATAAACGTTGCATTTTCCATTAATTTCCAATATATATGTGCCCTTGATCGGTTTTCGGATGATATCATCAGCACATGTTTCGGTAAGTATAATTTCATCTCTTGTATAAATTATCCATTGCAGGATATCAATTGGCTGAACTTTAAGGCTTTCCAGGTTAACTACCAAGGGTTTACATAGACTGAGGTTTGAAGCAAAATTCATCAATTGCTCTATGCACGTACTTTCAGGATACAATACGGCATCGTTTTCCTTGCACAGGAACTGGTTGGCTGCAATCTCTTCGCACGGGCTGGCTAGCGGTAAGTATAGAGGACCTTTCACCATAAGGTAGGGGTATTTGGGAATTATAGCAGTAGTTATATGATTTTCATGAAGAATTGGTAATGCATAAATTTTGAAATAGTTGTATGTATTTTTGTCTATTAATGGGATTTCCATAATGAATGTTATTTGGTTTTCTTTAACATAAGCTTTAACAGACATAATTCTCTCAAACATAAGTAAGGTTTTTTCAGTAACAGGGTAAATTAGGCTTTCAGTCTTAGAAATATTATTTAACAGTGATAATAATTCAGATGGGTCAATAATGGATTGATGTACGACAGAAACTTTTGTAAATGATAGCGCAGTTTCGATTTCATTTAAAACTATATATATTGTCCTAAAATTATTTAAAAACATATCAAACATACTTAAGACATACGTAGAGTATATAGAGTTATTTTCTTTAGTACCTATATTCTTAACAATTCTCTCAATGCGTTTCATGCGTTCGTCCAGAATCAGTATGTTTTCCTGTAGAGATGTACTTTTATTAGAAATGGAATCAAGCATTTTTGAAATGATAGTTATTTTCTTATCTGTGTGAGTCTGGCCAATTTTGAGCTGAGATATTTGAGTGTCATATTTAATGGCATCCTCATGGGCTAGATTACCGGTCAGTGTTTTAATAATAGAACCAAGAGGGTCAATGAGGCCGCGTTTAAAACGTTTTGATGGAATAAGCTGCCTGAATTTCCTGACTGTCGAGTTACGTAAGTATTCGACTTGTAATTTCATATTTTGGAACTCATTTACGTATGGCTTGTGTATGTCAACTATACTGCTAAACTCCTTATATCTATTAATATTATATACTAAATCATCATTTATTTCCTTAAAATCTAATATTTTAACTATGGTCCACTTATCTCTCTCTACTACTGCCTGTCCTTGCTTAACAGGAAGTATGCCTGGGTTATTTTTAATCTCTTGAAGTTGAAGGCCCTGGATCTTGATCACGATGTTCAAGATCACGATGATCAGCCACGACCTGTGGAGGGCGTTTAACGTTTTTAAGAGGCACTTTGGATTGTCTTTTTCCTATTTGAACTGGTACTACGTTTCTATCCATTTGTCCTGTTACCTTAGCTTTATGGTATCTGGGTTTGTCTTTACTTTTCCTTATATTAATATCTTTTACAAAAATACTGTCTTCTTTTTGTATATTTAACTCAGTTTCGCCACCTTTATTTTCTCTAGATTTTTGTTTGGATTCAAGTATTTTTTCAGCTATATACCTGTACAGGTATTTTGTACGCTTTGCATGATCTTTTACTAGTTGTTGGGTGTATGCCTTTTCTATGTCTACGTCAAATATTTTACCGGAGTCTGTATGTCCAAATGTTACTTCGAAAGGTGTTAATCCTGTAGTCGAGTGTATAGTATGGTTGTATGCCATTATGGAATAGGTCATGACAGAAGTCGCGTCTGTACATTTACGTTCATATTTAGCAAGTCTATATATTTCTATAATCGTAGAATGAAACCGCTCTACGATTCCTGTAGAATTGGGATTGTTTGGCGTTGTTATGTGGATCTCTATTTTGTACATAGCTAAAAGCTCGCGCATCAGTTCGTTGTTAAATTCAGTGCCAGGGTCACAGGAGATCTTCCTAGGCACACCGTATATTGAAAAGTATTTTAATAAGGCTCGCGCTACTTCCGTCGTTTGCCTACTTGGGATTTCTATGGCCTGTCCTAATTTACTAAAAGCATCTACTAGTGTTAAATAGTATTTCTTTTCTATAGTAAATAAGTCAATAAATATTTCCTGAAAAGGAGCATCTTGCGTTTGGGTTAATTGCAACATTGGTTTTATGGGTTTTCTATCGTACTTCATTTTTTTACAGGGCTCGCACATATTTATTACTGCTGCTACAGTATCCTGCATGTTTTCCCAGTAGTAGTTTCTACGAATCCTAACTATGGTTTCTTTAATTCCCCTATGGCATGTTTTTCCTTCGTGGTGCTTTAATATAACTGCTTTTTGTTCATTCTCATCCTCTATGTATATTACTCTATCTGTGCACTCAAAGAATTCTACAGAATCTTTCTTGAAAATTTCTATTATAACTTTAGTAAATAACCTTCTATGTATTTCGCTTTCGAAGTATATAAAATATTTGCGCTTGGGTACAATATATTCTTTTAGAAATTGTTTGATTAATTCTTCATTATCTAATGGGAGAAACACTTCTAATACTTTTTGGCTCTTTCTAGACAAATTTTGAACTTGTAATCTATTTTGAAACCAGGAAAACACTAATATTTGGTTTGGTTTAGTGTCAATTGCCTCTCTTAAGATTGGGATCCCGGATGAGTCCGGTCCTATATTTGACGCTACTGTACTTGTTCTACTACTACTAGTTAATGAGCGAATAGGGAAATTTTCTTGAAATAGGTCTTCTGGCGTAGTCACATTAGAGTCAGAGTCAGGAATCGATATTATTTCTATTTCATTTTCTTTTTCAGGCTTGGTGGTAAATTTTTCGAGTTCTTTTAATTGTTTTATTACTTTTTGTATGTCTGACTCGTCTACATTAACATCCATTGATACATCGTCTTCAGAATCTATGGCATTGACTTTTATACGTGACAATGCATCGGCATTACTATTTTGTTTTCCATTTTTATAAATAATTGTAAAGTCATACTCCTGAAGGCGGAGGCGCCAACGAGTCAGTTTACTGTTTGGTTCTTTTAGAGAATATAGCCAAGCAAGAGGCCTGTGGTCTGTGTAAATTTGGAACTTTTTCCCATATAAGTATGGTCTGAAGTGTTTAACAGCCCAAATAATAGCTAAAAGCTCTCGCTCTATTGTGCTATACCGTGTTTCTGTGTCGCTAAGTGTGCGACTCGCATATGCAACTGGTTTGTCCGCTCCAATAGGCCCTTGGGATAAGACAGCACCGAGTGCTACATTAGAGGCATCGGTTGTTAAAATGTAGGGTTTAGTAGAGTCGGGGTATTGTAACAAGGGGGCAGAAGTAAGTACTTCTTTGCATTTATTAAAGGCTTCTATGTAGTTTTGGTCTATTATAATTTTATTTCTTTTCTTTAGACAATTTGTTAAGGGTTGAGTAATTCTCGCAAAATCTTTAATAAATTTTCTATAATATCCGACGAGGCCAAGGAAACTTTTGATTTCTTTGGTTGTTTTAGGGAGAGGATATTTGAGAATAGCTTCGATTTTATCGTTATTTGGTTTTAGACCGTTTTTTGTGATCGTATGTCCTAGGTACAGAACTTCTTTACGTAGAAATTCGGATTTGTCCAATTGTACTTTTAGGTTAGTCTGTCGTAGTCTGTCAAAAACGGCTCTAAGTTTCTGTAGGTGCTCCTGTAGGCTGGAAGAAAAGACAATTACATCATCGAGATATATAAGGCAATGTATTCCTTGAAGACCTCGCATGATGTTGTCCATTGCGCGTTGAAACGTCGCCGGAGCTGTTTTAAGTCCGAAAGGCATTCTTAAGAACTCATAATGCCCGTTTTGTGTGCTGAAAGCAGTTTTCGGTATGTCGTCTTTATTTAGTTCAATTTGATGGTAGCCACTAGCCAAGTTTAAGGTTGTAAAGTAAGTGCTCTTACCGAGTTTATCAAAAAGGTCAGTTATGTTAGGAAGGGGATATCTATCATCTGTCGTAATATCGTTAAGTCTTCTGTAATCAATCACCATTCTGTATTTTATTTCGCCAGAAGCATCAGGCTTTTTAGGCACAAGATGAACTGGTGAACTCCAGGGAGAAAAGGACTCCTGAATTACGTTATCATTTAAAAGTTTTTCAACTTGCCTATTAATTTCTGCTGCTTGGGCTGGGGCTTGTCTGTATGGTTTAGTATATTGGAATTTTTCGTTCTAATGCAATGGATTAATCTTAAAGGTATTTTGTCACAATAGAATATATCTCTGATTCTTCAATAATTTTAATACATGCCTTTTCCTCATCATTCATATGGTCTAATTCGTAATTTATTTAAATTATCACGCAGTAATTGGTCAGTCTCTATTTTTAAATTATCTATGGAATTAACAAAGCATTCATTTTCATTATATTTACTCACTACAAAAGGCTTTGTGACACATAGTTCTACAGTTTCATCGGATGTATTTTGAATAATGGTTGTTGCGTAACCATTAATACATTTCACTAGTGCAGTGGGCAACCGCACTCCTTTATAAAATTCAATGTAATTTAGTATTCCTACACCATTCATCATATCGACACCCGCTAAGTAGACGTATGTATCTGCCAGATACACGAAATGGTTTTTATTGCATTTTTGGCATCTATATACATAACTTTACCACATATATTTTTTTTAGATTTTTTCTATCAACGGAACATAGTTTTTTCTCAAACGTATAATTGTGTATCTGCATAATCTGACAAATAAGCCCAGCGTACAACCATTTAAGTTCCAGTTACATACTTTTATTGCGGGTAACTGCCTGTCACTTAGTTATTCGGCGGGCAGCGAGTTGTGCGCAAGAGTGTTGCGTTGTTTAATACCAAGTCGAGTGAACGTTATAAATTTTAAACTACATTAGGGGAAGATGCAATTTAAAGACCAAAAAATGCTGTGGACTAAATATTAAGCGCAACATCAGACCTGATAATCTCGCCATCAAGGCAAGGTAAGTAATTTTAAGTAAATATTTTATAATTATTAAATTATATATTTTAAGTGCACTGATAAACTGAAATTTCTACCTATACTGTAAATATTTGGTCTTAGAATGAAAATCTATCGTCATGAATTACTGCAATTTATTAATTCCCGATACTTTATGTAACTACGCAGTTACACGTTTTTAGTGGAAATTAGGTGGATTTAAAAATTTATCTAGGCACTTACATACTTATTCTAAGAAATGTATTTAAATTAAAATCAGTTAACTATACATTGTTTTACATTGGATTTTAACTTGATTATTGTTGTCTATCTGTATATACCTAGTTTTCCTATATTATGAAATGATGTTGATTATCGTAGAAAATTTAATGTTTTATTGTGGTTTGATTCCAGGGCCGGACGGACTGCATAATTTCTGGTTAAAACTACAAAGGTTAGCTTAGCTTCACAGTTTTCATCTTTAGAGACATGGTCGCTACCATGTTTTTTACCACAGGAGTTGCCCACCTGCTCTATAAATCAAGGTAGTAACACGGACCCAAAAAACTACAGAACAATTACGTGTTTACCGACGGTCTATAAAGTTCTAACATCTATTCTGAGAGCAAAAACTGCATCATATCATATTAATAGCAATTAAGTTATGTCTGCCACTCAGAATGGATGTAGGAATTTTTCCCGCGGTACTAAAGATGCTCCTTATTGACATGGCCGTAAGCCAACAGTTTCGTCGATCCCGGAGGGATTAACGTGTTGGATGGATTATAAGAAGGCCTATGACACTGTGCCACATGCCTCATGAGTGTGCTGTATTTATATAAATAAATGCAACACTTCGCACCTTCTTGTTGTCCTGTATGCGACAATGGAGAAGACGAGAAGGTATCGGCATTGGGAACGATATTAGGATTGAGCGAGAAACATTCTAGGGTGTCCGTTTGAGCCCGCTTTGGCATACTCATGGACTCAGACAGAACATGACGCCCTGGATAGAAAAGTCCGCAGTGACTGCAAGTGGGTATGTGTTTTCACCCACGGTCATCTTGATCTGTACATACCGCAGAAGTGTGTGAAGGCCGTGGCTTCCTCAATGCTAAGATCTTCCACAACTGCGAGGTACGCAGTCTCGGGGAATACTTCCTTGAAGTCGACATAGGGATACATCAAGATGTAGTCTCTGTGGATAAAGCCTTACCCCGCTCTCTTTAGCTAACGGGAACTAGCGCAAACCTATGATATTGGATACTAATGATCCCAGGGAGGTATGGCAGAGCAAGGAGCTACACAGACGGTTTTAGCGGGCCCTTCACGGGCCTGAAATAGACCTTTTTACGTCTATAGCCTGGCTACGTTTTAGTTACCTCTTTGGGGAAACCGAAGGTTTTAACTGTGCGATTATGGATGAAGTTATCATGACGAACAATTTGAAATAATTATATCAAGGACGGTACGGTTGATATTTGTCGGGCATGCTACCGAACCAGTGAGTCGACCAGACACATTGTTCGTCGTCTTGCTAACAGCGAGTACTTGCAGAGACACAATCTAGTAGCTACTTGCCCTGGAATACAACTAGTTCTTGAAAACGGTCATGCCATATTGCATTGGGATCAATCTAACATCACTGACAGGACTGCCTGATATAGTAGTGGTAGATCGCCGAAAGCGCCGTGCAATGATTGTTGATATAACTATCCCTCATGGCGAGAATCTCGTAAAAGCTGAAAATGATTCAAGTATCTTGATTAGGCACACGAGATTGTCGACATTTGGGACATGAACCCAGCAGTCATTATACCGATAGTCGTTGGTCAATGGATTAATTGCGAACACCTTAAGAGGCTGTCATTGTGAGCTGGCTCAAGGTCCTGATGCAGAAAGCAGTTCTCTTGGACACGAGGCGCATTGTGAGGAAGTTCCTCCCTCTAAGCCCTAATATAACCACCGGCACCTTGGAGCTCCCAATGCTGGTGGGCCACTATTTTTAAAATCTTTAAATGTTGTTAGATTTTTTCTTAAAAAAAATATTTAAAACTGTAAAACAATATGTAAAAAAGTGATAATGAAGAGAATAACAATAAAATACACATGATGATACTTTATGATACGTGAAACGTTTGTAATTTATATTTTTGTGTTTAGAAAATAAACATTAGATAATTCAAAATATATAACCACTGCTTTTATTTCAAAATACCAAAACACATGATGATTTTTACAAGTTTGGAATTCAGTTACACAGGATATTTCAATTGACTTTACCATTATAAGAACGTATCTGGCAGTTAAAGCAACAAAGTGCCTGAATATTCCTGTGCCAGTTAGGATATTTCGTTTGTATTTTACAATGAAGTATAAGTATGCATGTGTGATAAAACAAAAACTTGAAGGTTTAGAAACAAAATATACTCTTAATTATAAATTGCACTTAATTTTAATCCCGCTCACCAAATATTATACTTCAATTCCATATAGGGGCTTAGATATGGCGATTTAAAAAAATTGAAATCTTTAAATCGCTCTCCTGTAAAATTTGCTTTTTGCAGTTACTTAGTTGTACTTAGGGGGTGTCGATATTAGTTGGTATTTTTGCCCGAGTTTCTGTTCGTGGAGGAAGTAGTACAGCATGTATAACGTTAACATCCATATCCATACATATAGGTATTTCTGCTGTCTTCGTTACCAAGACACGTCTTTTTAAATCTATGACGGCTTCTAACTGCCTTAAAAGATCGTTTCCTATCAACCCGTCGTAAAGTGAGTCAACGTTATATATATACGTAAAATTTATGGTAGTCTGTGCTTTGAAATATAGGAAATAAAGGAATTTGTATTACCTGATTATGTTTACTTGAGGCGTGTGTGCTAACTACTTCGAATGGTTCGTATGAAATATAGTTAGAGAAATATTGGTGTGCTTTTCTAGGATGTATAAATGAACGAGTACTACCTGTGTCAATCATGAACTTGCCTTCTATATCCGGTATGTATATATGTGGTAATTTTAATTGTACATTGTTATAATTTAGCGTTATTCTTTCAGGTGCTGGTCTGTGGAGGCCCGCATATAAAAATTTTCTACTTGTGAGATAGGTTCCGCCGTCTGGTTGCTATTATCGTTATTTTCTAACTCTATGTTAGGGTTTTCAGTACCCGAATCTACCGGAGAAGCGTTTTCTTCGCATGGGAAATATGCACCAACATCATAATAGTATCCCACGGGATTTGTATAATAATCGTCATAAGGATATAATAATTCTAATTCGTTAAGAGGAAAACCTTGCTGAGGTGCTTTTTGAGGAGCAGTTCGCATAGTTACATCTGTGTTATTCGGTGGAGGTTTATTCTGTAAATTTTGCTGTGGATTAATATTACCAAATTGTTGTGGAAGCATTGGTCGCATTTGTTGGTAGCTAGGGGGCCTATAACCGAAATTAGGTCGATATCCAAACTGGAGTTGCATTGGCACATTGTTTTGTTTATTAGCACCAATTTGGCCTGGATGTGGAGCCTTATTAGGTGCGATTCCAAAATTAAATTTGGGAGTAACACCACCATTATTTTTAAACGGTAGATTTTGTTGCATCATCGGAAGTCTGAAGCCTGTAGGCTGTTGAGGGATACCAGGTTTAAAAGATTGCTGAGGCGGCATTGTCCCACTAGGCTGTGGTTTCGGATTATGGTTTACGTTTAACATTTTACCGCGCATGTGATACTGCTCATAGAAATTAATTTCTTCCAAAACTAAAGACAAGGCCTGTTCTAAGGTCTGCGGCTTTTTCAGACGCACGACTCGTACCATATTTTCGGGTAAATTGTATAAAAATACCTGAAGGGCCGTATTATTATAGATCGCAGTCTTACTAACTCGTAAGTTTTTATCGTTGATCTGATTAACTTTAGATAGTAAAACAGATTTTATTGATTGAATCCGTGCGCAAAAATCGGTGTGACTCTCATTATTTTTAATCTTTAACGTCTCTAATTCTATGGCCAAACATTCTTCGCTTCGCGGATCACCAAAGTGTATCTCAAGCAATTCTTTGAATTCCGCCCACGTCTGGATGTCTAAGCGCTCGCTTATCAACGCTGCTGCATCGCCCGTTAAGCGGCTAGTCACAACATGCATAACATATTCCTGTTGTAATTCGGATGATTTAAATTTATCAA
This sequence comes from Agrotis segetum, assembly GCA_036375495.1. Taxonomy (NCBI): domain Eukaryota; kingdom Metazoa; phylum Arthropoda; class Insecta; order Lepidoptera; family Noctuidae; genus Agrotis; species Agrotis segetum. The sequence continues at coordinate 512,720 of JAQSVV010000132.1, forward strand.
TTATGTACTCACATTTACGCAAAAATAAATTTAGATGGCGTTTGTTCCCATCGAAACATGGCAGAATTTTGTATAACTCATTAGGTATGAGCTTAATTTCCGACGTTATTGTTAATATTTAAGTCAAAATAAAATGCTTTAAAGAGTTAACTCTATGTACTCTACTACTTAACTCTACTTTATTTATTACAATAACTAATTATCTATACTATCTATAACTATTACTTATCTTAAAACCCAATAAGGTTCAAATGGTACAATTAACTGATGTGAGTAAATTTACTTTCATGTGTATTTTTACACTTATATTAGTACTTATTTTAATTAATTTAAGAAAACCAAATAAGTCAAAATGGAAAATGTCCAATTCCAAGTTAACAAGGGATATGATGGATGAGGGGTATCGAAAGGAGGTGAAAAGTCTACTCACCAGCCTGCCTCGCCCATCTCCCGGCTCCTCGCCCTCAGCTCCTCGTCGCTGACGATATTTGTTGGTTCGTGGATCACCTCGCCGTACACCACGCGCGCCGTGTGAAGTTCGGAAAAAGTCTTATTCGCGGAAAATCACTTTACAAACGCGGGACAGCTTCACCAGGTGATCCTACCGGCTGCGCCAGTCAGGATTGGGAGCGTCGTAGACGGTTTTTTAAAAAGAAATAAAAATTAAGAATTAAATTAACTTTTAATGTGACACGTGTTCACAGATGGAGATGCGTACACGGAGTGTCCTTACGTCTAACTTAGGGTCTAGCAATACAATCATGTTTATCTTAAAGGGAATTATGAAAGCACAGCAGTTCTGCCTGCTATTATGCTGACATGCGCACTATTTGCACTGGTTGTGCTTCCATAACTACGTTGTTGATTCCTGGATATTTTGTGTGACGATTGTTTACATCTATGTTACGCTGTTTTAATGTTATTGTTTTGTAGTGAAATATTAACAGTGGAAATAATATAATCACTGAGGTTGAATATTATAGCCGTGCATAAATATGGATGACTTGATGACAAGACTTGTAGACTTTGCATTAGAAAACAAACTGGCGATCATGAACACCTTTTACAAAAAAAACTCCAAACGAAAATGGACATGGCGCTCTCCTAACGACCAACACAAGAACGAAATAGATTTTATACTTTCTAACCGACCACAAATATTTCGAAACGTCGAAACACTGAGCATAAACTTCTCATCTGACCATAGACCTCTTAGAGGAACAATTGTACTTACGAAACCTTTTAAAAGTAGAGCCAAATATAATAACAATAAGTATAGCACATTGAAAAACGAGGAAGAAATATCCCTATTTAAAACGGCGCTAACAGATACCTTGCCTGCTCTACGTTATTCGAGCTCAAAAGGAACAGTACAGGAGTATCATGATAAATTAATCAACTGTATCCAAACAAGTCTACGCAGCGCACAGTCAAAACACACCACAAAAGATCATAATGTGTTATCCATACGCACAAAAAACCTCATTAAAAGAAGACAAGATCTGCATAAAACTAACAATAAAACTCGATCAATGAAGAATGAACTTAAAGCTCTTTATAAACTTATAAGCAAGTACATAAAAATGGACTACAAGGCAAACAGATTGTCAGTCATTAAAAAACACCTCGAACTTAAAGGAAGCTTAAAAAAAGGATATAAAGAACTACAAACTAAGAAAGCATGGATTGAAGGATTAAAAGACTCAGGTGAAACTAAATACAGTCGAAACGAGATTATAAAAATTGCAACAGATTTTTACAAAGACTTATATAGTGATGTAGGCAAGTCCAGCGCTACCATTAACCAAAACGACGTATATATAAGCCCTACTCACCATCCAGAACCTATAAAATGTGATGAAATCATAGAGGCAATACGAAAATTAAAATCAGACAAAAGCCCAGGGTCCGACAATATTACGAATGATGCCATAAAAACTGCACAGGCCATGTTAGCCAGGCCACTAGCAAATCTGTTCAATATGATACTGGAAACCTTTGAAACACCCACACAATGGTCTGAATCTAACATTATATTGATATATAAAAAAGGCGACCCCAAAAACATTGGCAACTACAGGCCCATAAGCTTGCTGCCCACCCTATATAAGCTCTTTTCTACCATTTTAAACAAAAGAATGAGTACAGCACTTGAACAAAAACAACCCATCGAACAAGCAGGTTTCAGGAAAGGTTTTTCCACAATAGACCATATTCACACCCTAGAACTCGTAATTGAAAAATACCAAGAGCATCAAAGATCACTGTACATTGCGTTCATTGATTACCGTAAAGCTTTCGACACTGTCTTACACCCAACTATATGGGAAACGCTGAAAAACCAAGGCGTAGAGTCAGATTACATTGAGATTTTAAGAAATATTTACAATAAATGCACTAGTAGAGTCAAGCTAGATTCTATCGGACCAAGCTTTGCATTGGAAAGAGGGGTAAGACAAGGAGACCCCCTTTCGCCTACACTTTTTATTGCCGTTCTAGAAAGCATCATAAATAAACTGAACTGGAAGAAACAGGGCTTACTTATTCAAGGAAAATACTTAAGTCACCTTAGATTTGCTGATGATTTAGTCTTACTGTCTGAAACAAGCTCTCAACTACAGCTCATGATTGCAGATCTGAACGAAGCTAGTCGACTTGTAGGACTCGAAATGAATATAACAAAAACCAAAACTATGACGAACCACATAAAAAGAAATATAAAAATAGGTAGTGAAACTATAGAATATGTAAACAATTATATATATTTAGGTAAGCAAATCAGCTTTAATAGAAACAACAACGTGTTAGAAGTAGAGAGGAGAATCAAAAACACGTGGAATAAATACTGGGGCTTTAAAGAAGTGTTTAAAAGCGATATGCCTGTACAGCTAAAGAAGAAAGTTATGGACACATGTCTTATTCCATGCCTGACATATGCGTGCCAAACCTGGAAATTTACAAATCAAATACAAAACAAAATAACCACATGCCAAAGGGGAATGGAACGCAGTATGTTACATTTAAAGAAAATCCATAAAATAAGACACACAAAAATAAGATCGACAACAAAAGCAATCGACGCTCTTACGCATGCAAAAAAATTAAAATGGAAATGGGCTGGACACGTGGTCAGGTTTAAAGACCATCGTTGGACCAAAACAGTGACCGCATGGAAAGGCCCACAAGGCAAACGACACAAAGGAAGACCACACACACGATGGGAAGACGACATTAAAAAAATCGCTGGACCAAAATGGCAAAAAATTGCTGAAGATAAGACGAAATGGCTATCTTTGGAAGAGGCCTTCACCTGAAAGGGGTTCCTCAATAATCAGATTGAATAAATAATTTTTAACTATAGCTATATTTTCAAAAACTTGCATTCTCAAACACAATGTAATTTAATATTTAAAAGTAGTTGTAGAGGAAATAAAAGGCTTTTTTATTTTTATTTATTATTATTTATATAAATATGGATGAAACAATACAAATATCAAATTAAACCGGACTAAGTGTGAGTATTAATATTTAATTTTTAAGTGTTTCACATGTTAATATCTTATTTATTAGTTAAGATTCCCTACAATAGGTTTGTTTAAAAGATAGTTAAACGTGTTATTTACTTATAGTTTTTACTTTTAGTAAAATAAATTATCAGTTGTATTTTGCATAAAGATAATAATAGTATTCCATGTTTTGTTCTAGTGAAATACTGTGAGTCCTGTGGAAGTGGATATGAGATATAAGGAACGGTCGAGACCAAAGTCCAACACCGACGGTTGTCAGACATCATAATAAAATTATGGTGAATGAATATGAAGGAAATGGCTTCCCCCAATGAGTAACTAATTCAACACGAAATGAATAACCGTTCAGTTTCACCGTGCACTCAAGACAGAAAACTTCACCAATCAGCCAAAAACCCTTTTGTTTTATAGAAATAAAAGAAACGTTTAAAAGCACGACCATATTTTTAATACTTATGGCTTTTGTTGTATTCATTCTTAGTTAGCGAAAACATCATTTTATTCACAGTTCTTATTAATTTAGGGCTTAGATTTGAGGCGAAGTTTCAATCATTCTTTTCATAAAGAAAACGAAAATTAAACTGATGTCCTTAATAGGGTATATTTATGGAGAGCGGTTATTTTTTATGGTTAAGAAAATAATAATAAAATTAATTTTTCAGATATAGAACATATTTCGATATTATTATTTTTTTTGCTAAATCGCACCTAGTGGAACGCAAAAAGCTTGATTTCATAGAAAAAAAATTTTGGGAACCGCAGCCCCGGAACGCAAAGAGCAACTGGCCCTTTGCGTTCCAGGACCGTGGTGCCTTCACAATCATAGCTGTAGCAGTATTTTTTATGTAGTGATAATGTTATTTATTTGCGTGCTTCTATTTCAGTAAAAGAACATTCATCCTTAAATACTTAACTTTTTTTAAACAACCTGTTTCTGGACCGTGGCCCTAGAACGCAAAGGGCAACTAGCGTTTTGCGTTCCAGGACCGAAGTGCCATGAGACGTTTGTTTGAAATAGTAACAAGGCACCGCGGCCTTGGAACGCATAGAGAAATTGGCCTGCTGAATTATTACTATTTCAAATGGCTTTATTATATAGTCATATCTTTAATATTTATTTTGTTAACATATAGACAAAATTACACATTAATTTTTTTATGGGATAACATACTAAAATGGCCGCACTTTATAAAATAAACCCTATAATTTCATAAATATAATTAAACGTAATTTAGTCTTATAATCAGCTAATTAAATTGGATAATATTGTTTTATCTTCACTTCTAATTTTTTAATTGACTTATTTTATTACTGATAGCTGTTGGGCTAAGTGGAGCTATATCTATGAGATCTGAGTCTTATAATGTGTTTAGCTATTGTTTAGTTTTTTTTTGAAATCATGATCTTATTAATCAATGTCTTGTTAGTTATTCATGTTAATTTACAATTTGTCATGCTTATTATTTATTTAAAAAAAGTTAAATATTAGTTTAATGTTTTTTTTTTGGTCTTGGTGGAAATAAAAAAAAGTCATGCTGAATTAAAATGTTTATTTTGTTTTATTTATTTATGTAATTAACAAACTTATAAATTATATTTTTGATATCACATTCATACGAATCTGACAATCCCTCAGTCAACAGTCAACTCATTTGATGAACTTCAACATGACATTGCAAAAATATTCGTTCTTTACTCAATATTGATATTCGCCGGCATTATGAGAATACTTAAATATAACGCTATCTATATAATCACACGTCACTAACCAACAACCACAATCTAACGACAACTTGATTTCGATCAAGTTAAATATTCCTAAAACTTGATCTACCTCACAGAAATTGTGAACAAGCGATTATAATCATATTTCTGTCCCATTACAATATTTAACAATTGAGTAAAACTTACAAAAAGAATATCACTGCGAGGGGATCGAACTCGTGCCTTGCTGTTCACCGCACATTATGTAGTGGAACGCTTAACCATTAGGCCAACTGAACAAGTATTATATATGTTGAAATTATGAATCCTATACAATCAGAAGTTAATGATGAATGTGTTTCTTAAAAATAGAAGGTCGTAAGTCAAACAAAACGTCAAGCTATTTCCTTAAAAGTGTGTTTGACCACTTTTGAACCGCTACTGTACATAAAAAACACCCTTAGTAAACAAGCATATTATAAATTAGAAGATTATATTCAAGATAAAAATGTTTGGAAACATGCTGGTCCTGCTCCATAGTACAATGTAGGGCTTAAACAAGGTCAGGCTGGTTGAAATTTTAATGCTCACACACTTAAATTATATTCGTAAATTGTGTAATTTCAATATTTTGTTAAAATGTGAACGCCATGTACCTTTTTGCTTTTTTTATTTCTTATTATTTTTTTTAATTTTTAGTCTAGATTTTCAAGGTACATTGCTTTGACATTCATTATTTCAAATGCTGTTAAAAAAATATTGTAAAACATTTTTTTTAAAAGAGTAAGTATGGAGTTTCTTGCCCATTCTTCTCCATACAACCTACCTTAGCGAATGGGTGTAAAATCAATCCCTTCCCTTCCTATTCCCTTTAAATTTAAATATCGACGTTCAAAAGTGCCTCTTTGATGGCCTAATTGGAATAAATGATTTGACTTTGACTTTGACTTTGAAAATGATTTCGTTCCTATTTGAGCCAACAAAGTATTTGGGTCTGCCCAGCTTAAGAACAAGAATAATTGAATGGTGTTAGTATACCTACATATTCTATCTAATAAGTATTGAAAAGCAATTTTTCTCCACAATCATAAACTCGTTGTCATAAGATTCAGTAAACTACCCCTTGCAGTACCTAATAGCAAGTTGAAGCTACACTTAGCTCCAAGTTGAATCGTTAAAATAATGTAAGTCGGAAGCGCGTCAACCACTTCCAATCTAATCTTGATTGCCCAAGAACTGACAAACGAACTTCCTTTTATTCCAGCATCAGTTTCTACAAAGTGTTCTTTGAGTAGTTTCATGTCTCAGTGGACACTGATAATAGGTTTCAAAACTTCTCATCCTCTGGTGATGTAACTCCACTTTCCTCAAATAAAACTTTTCAAGTAACTTCTGAAAGAATTTTTCCATCGTGATTTTTTGCTACTGATGAACTTTGAAAGTTCTGCTAATAGTTTTCTTATTAAAGTTACTTGTGGAGAAATTTAACCTATATTACCTGCTTCTGCTTATACTTCAATTTCCTTTTAGTAATGTAATTATTTTGTTTATCGGCTCTGAGTGCTTTTTCATTTGTTTCAATCAATAGAATTTAGTTACGTTCTACCCCAATTAGGTTTGAGTCGGTTGTCTGTCTGCCTGTCTCTCAAACCAACCAAATGCCAGTAGCAGTAACAACAGTATTTACCGCATCCTTCTATCTTTGATTTCGTATTCAGCAACATGTTCGATATTCTCGTAAATCTGGGAGGAAAAATAAAATCAAACGAACATAGACTTGGTCAACATTATTTTATTTAACTAAGTGCTGAATAAATAAGTCTTAACAACTTAAATTAAAATAAATTACAATACAATTAATTAAAAATAAAGTCGACGGGCTCGCGCATTTCAAAAAATAAGTATTCAGTCTTAAGGGTGGGAGTTGCAGTGTCTTAAAATCTGGACAAGATAATGACCAAATGGAAGCAAAAAGAGAATTTTGAGGTCCAGGAGAATAAAACACTGCTGTTATTTTCAAGCTAAATGCCAGACTGCCACGTTTATCACAAAAATCGGATCAAGCCACGTGACAGAATGGCATTTAGCTTGGCATTATGCTTGGCATTAAATTATCGCCACTTGATCCATAGATGTCCAATTTTGTTTACTGGGACGGCGGCATTGTGATGGGGGGACCATACATCTGTGGCATTACGTACATGGGCATAGTCATGGTCTGGGCTGGATTCAATGGCGGTGCCGGAAGGCCGAATAGGATTCTGAAGTAGCGCGCGACTGTCCATAAAACATTGGACGTCTCCGGAAGCCTATAACATAATGATCATGATTACATATTACGATACATTGCAAATATCAATTCAAATTTTAGTTCTCTCGTTAAATTTTGTTGCTCAGTTTCTGAAATTATGGTAAAAGACAAACTGCTTAAATTAAAGGTAAATAAAACAATGTTAATAACTTCATAAGTTTCAGTAACTGAGCTTGAGAGATAAGAAATTTACCCGATATCTGATAAAAGATAAATAATTTCTAATTTACTTCTTAAGGATGGATTTTTATTTGTAAAAGGAACATGATGAAAGGTATCGAGTTAAATTTCAGTCTTAATGTTTATAATTCTTATTGATATTTACAAAAAAAAAAACTCTCTTATATACTAAACATCAGTGGGACATCACTATAGTACATATCCTGAAATAAACACCACCACCAACAAATATATTGTAATTACAATAAATGCTTCTATAAATGCAAATAACATGACTACTGAAAATTCTGTGCCACTTCAAATTACAGATTTTACTTCTTCAGTAGTCAAAGGAGTTGATGAATCAGTTGTTTTTTCCGTTATATTTTCAGTAGTACTTTCAACAGTGCGTGTACAATTTGATACAACATTAGCTTTATCTATTTTCTTTTTATACTTTCTTCTTTTACGTCTTCTCATCTTAAGATCGCCTTCAAAAAAATGATTTTCTAGTGCTTCATTGACATTAAGAAGACCTTCAAATACATCGAGGGTCATCATGACCATATTATAAGCTGCTGTATAGTAACCTGGTTCTTTAGACTTCAGTGATTGTTTAAGTACTGATTTAGCATACTCGTTTGACTGTTGTATTAAATTCCCTATAGGGTCTGTTGCGAAAAATAATTCAAGGAAATCAAAAAATCCTCTACCTCTGTTAAGTGGTTTGTTTTCAAAATAAGATTTTGCACTAGCATTACGATAGTCAGAACTGAAATCCAAGCTTCTTTTCGACCTAACGCGTCGTTTCTTGGTATGTTTTCTGCGAAATCTTCTCCGGTTTGTAGGATTAGTTACATTTTCTGGCACGACAATGGTATTATTTAAGACAACTATGGGTTTCCAGTCAGAATCTTTTAGAACTGTGGCGGTTACAACTTCGGAAGCTTCTTTTCTGTAAGGCATTAGTCTACTATTATTAGGTTTATAAAAAGTGTTGGGATTTACAAAATATTTAACCCTTGGATAAAAATAAGTATTTGGATAGTTATATTTATACTTTTTAGTCTTGACGTAATCGTATAAATCCTTATTTTGTTTAAGCCTATCTAAACTAACTTTCAAATCTGTGTATTTCTTTGGCCTGTTTCTATTCTTCCTATGAGTCATTTTTCTCTGAGCTATATTTCTAGGTTGTGGTACCAGTATTTGTCTAGGTTTCTTCACAATTTCTAGTTCATCCAGATCATCGTCGACATTTTCAACGCTGTTCGCTTTGGGAACATCTGAGTTTAGACCTCGGAAAGTAGCAGGCATGGCTCCATAAAACACGTTAGCTATTGGGTCTAAAACAGACTTGACGCCATCAATGATCGGTTCGAGAAATTTGAGCAGTTTTGACTTACCATCCCATCTTTCCGCCGCTCTCGTTGAGTTCACGAGTAACGTGGGCGCCTGTTGCGACTGCTGAGCTGTCGCGTCGCTTTGGTGTATGATCTCATTGTTCTGCCCGTGTGCTCCCATCGCGGTGGGGCTATACATCTCCGGGGACGCGAATTGTGGGCTCACTCCGCTAACGGAGTATGCGTGCGAGGAGGCGCTCGGAAAATCGATCGGATATTGCGAGTATAGATACGGGTGGTTTTGTAAACCGACACTGGAATAAACAATTTTATATTGTTATCATCTATAGTTGACTCACCTTCGATTTTCATATTTTTACCATCGTCAGAAGCATTGTCTGCGTCATTGAGAGTCTCATTTTGTTTTTTGTATTCAATGTTCATTTCTTCAGATGTAATGTTGTCTATGTCATGTCTTGTTTTCCATTCTTTTTTATCATTTTCTTGGTTTTTATATCATAAATGAAACAAACATTTACTGTAAAAGTGACTAACAAGAGTTCGTCTACCCACACATGCTTGCGTAATAAATTATTGTGTGATGTTTCTTCAATTATTTCAAAAGCTCCAAGTTTAATTTTGCTACATTCAAATACTATGAGTACATTTATGTCAGACTCGACTATTTAGAAGTTTAGAACAAAACAAATTTAGGCTAAAAAGTGCTTCAGCTTAAAGTTTTCTGGAGTCAAATTACTTTTTGTAATATTGAAATGTCCGAAAGCGAGATCAGACTTTTGGTTTCTCATTTAAATTGCAAAAAATGATAATTGATTTTAGATTTTTTCCGTTTTATTAACATTTTTATTTTTTAAATCCATAACTCCAATCGTATTTTTCATTTGCGTTGTTATTTTACTAAATATTTTTAAGTCAATTACTTTGAATGCGCACAAAAAATCTATTTCTATGAATTTAAATACAGTTACACCTTAAAAAAATCAAAAATGTCAGTTATTTCTAATATTTTAGTCAAACAATAGATTCATAAGTTTTTTTCAGTCAGTAATCTGTCTTATTCCATCTACAGTTGAGTGCATTTCATACTGAAAGATTTTCAATCCTTATAATCTTTAAATCTGTTTGTCATTTAAACTTGTTCGTAATCCTTACTTCCTTCAGAAGTTATTTATGTCTTTCAGTCGATATGAGAACTCATACATTTTACAAAGTATTTTGTTCAGTTTTAATGTACATAATTTATCCAGGTTGTCTCATAGTCAGTCACTCACTGTCATAAAACTGTCTTATAGGATAAACCTTTAAAATTTTCAGGAAAACTAAAATTCGGTGTCATTTGGTCATGTCATGTGCATTTTCTCTACAGTGCTCAATTTGCATAGAAATGGTTCATTTACATGATATTATTAGCTTAGCTTACTACTGTAGTGGCGACTGCACTCGGAAGAAAATAATGTTTGCTGAAAACATTGTATAATCGTTTCATGTTTTAAATGAAACTCGTTATGCGTCGTTATGCTCTGTTTTTTTTAAATTTTAATTTAGTTTTTTAATGTAAATGTACCATTAATATTTTTTATACTTTGCTAGAAAAAGTTCCGTTACAACCATTAATTTTAAACGTTCCCGTTACTGTACTACTGGGACATGGGCATCATCTTTGTATGTGTAAAAACACAAATATGTACACTAGATATCTTCCTCGTGGGCCCAGTGAGTATAAGTAAAATTGCGTCCCATTACAATTCAGTCTAATATAACAAACATATCAGCTGTTACATGAAGACAGAATCAAAAAGAAACTGACATATATAAAATATACTCAGTTTCAATCGTTTTATAAGATTAAGTAACAGACGAGCCACATTTAGTTGCTAATCCCAGCAACAGTTTCAAATTGTTGTTTTTACTACTGAGCCTATTGTAGCATTTAACGTGCTCCAATAAGCTCTTGTCTATGTCTATCTGTTAGAAGAAAACTTTACAAATAAAATTAAGAACGGATTTTACTAGGAATCAATATAAATACAAAATATGCTCGTATGTTATGTGTGTTAAGATAACATTCTAAACTTTCGTCTCTAAAACACCTTAAGTAATGAATCTAACAAAATATTCGATCGTAAATGATGTGAAACACAGATTTGAAACGGACTAAAGCTGCGGTTCCATTGACTCGGAACGGAACAGAGCGGAGACGCGCTGTGCCGCGATTTACCCACCACATTGCCAATGCACATGGCTGACACCAGACACATGTGGATTTCAAGCCACGTCAGTGCATAGCTCTGCTGCGCACCGCTTTACAATACCACGTATTTTTGGTCATTTCATAGTATTTTTCAATACTGTATTGTTTTTTTTTTACAAAATGTGCTACGAACGACGTACAAAATCGCTCGTCTGTTCAAATCTAAGTCGTAAAACAGAATAGAAACGGCCTCGTGTGCTAGACTTCTATTTTTATTCCAGCCAATATTTGATACAAGAAACGTTATAAAAGGCTTATCGAAGGCTTGTCAAATATATCGAATGAATGCCTTTCTACTCAATATGAGCGTTCGTTCATAAAATATTGTAATGGATTAATAGGAAAAATGTGTTACTCGTAGGTACGCGTAGGCGACATATTTTGGAGAGGATAATAGAATTTCGGATATTAACACTCTCATAATGTATTTCATATTATCATCTTAATACTTGGAGCTGACGCATTGTTCGAGTACTATTTTGAGCATTAAATATTTGTATATGTTTAGTAAAGTTCAAAAGTTACTACTCATGAAATTATTATGGAAATTATTTGACATTTTTAATGAGCTCTTGGAACTCATGCTATTATTAAAAAAATCATAAGTACTTACGTTTTTTCTTTGAAAAATACCTAATCATTGAATTTAATATTGTAAACATGTTAATAATTCTTGTGATCTGGGATTTAATAGTCGATAGATTTAATGTTTTCGTTGGTTATGGCAATATTTTCTAGTAATGGTTTACTGATCAGATTTTTTTGGATCGAAACAAAAAAAATTAATACAAATTAAGATTCTCGGAAATCTTAGTATTTATCATGGTACCGGCCATAAAGAATGAACATCGACCTTTAGAAAGGAGTTAAAGCCCGCAGAAGCCGAAACTAGCTTAGGCTTCTGTGGGCGTTAACTCTGTCGTCTCCTTTTGATGGCCTTCCTAGAAAATGAATGGACTGTCACAACACAGCACATTATTCGATTTGAACAAGTAAGTACAGTCAGCATCAAAAGTTGCTGACCACATTCATATTTTCTAAATCGCTGTACTCCGCAATAATTCGTAATAATACGGTGCACAGCGATTTTGAAAATATGAATGTGATCAGCAACTTTTGATGCTGACTGTACTTACTTGTTCAAATCGAATAATGTGCTGTGTGTTGGACAGTCCATTACTTTTCTAGGAAAGCTATCAAAAGAAGTGGAACCAAAGGCAACAATTATTTTCTTTATAAGATATGACTGATCTCCTGTCTTAATTTCCACCCAAATATTCCTCATTTAATTTGTCACGCTAGACGTAACATTGCACATTAGAACAAGAGCAACTATTTCATCTCGTGAATCATAAGCAGCGATGCAGGTGTAACGGAACTTTCTTCAAGCAATATATCTCGTGCAAGTCAGTCAGCAGTCATTCCAGTCATGCTTCGTAGATCGTATTAACATCATTTAACACTAATACATAATACAAATGAAACAATAATATCGAACAGTACCCTTAGCACGAGTTTTCACTATTTTACTTAACAGCGTCTTTCCAGTATTTACAGTGTTTCTTGTATGAAAAAATGGAACAGCGCCTCTGGTGTGTGAAGAAGGAACTAACTTTTTCCTTGAAAATTGTCAAAGTTCCAGTTTACTTTACGTCTCAAATACTGAAAACTCGTGTTAAGGGTACAGTAGTGATAATCTGTAACGTTCATGAGGTCACTCCAATCAAGTGAGCGCATAGTCAAACTCATAAAAAAATGCTAATTCTAAAGCGTAGGCCACACAGAAGAGACGTAAGACGAGGATGCGTCGCGGACAGGCGTAGATATACGTATTGCGCTCAAGTCCCGATTCTTGTTTTGCGTCGCGACGCTTCTATACATTTTGTATGAAAAGGCAGCTGTCTGCGTCTTACGTCTTTTTGTGTAGCCAGCGCCTAAGCGAGTCATAATTCGAATGTTGAACGTTATGTTTGGAGAACTTATTTTATTATGAAAATAGAATCCGTAATTACTTTTTTTTTTAATCATCACGTTCAAAATTCGAACGGTATCTAAAAAAAAATCCCTGATGATTTACTTTGAAAAAAATTAGTTTGACACTGGTCTCACTTGATATGAGTTAGGTGAGCTCGTGAATGTTACAAAATAGCATCCAAAGAATGCGCTTCGGAAATCTTCGTCATTATTTGGATTAATAAACAAATCATATTACAATGACGGTAAACCTCTGTCAGGGCTTATAGGGCCTTACCACACATAAGAGATTCACCACAGTTTTACCTGCGCGATTGGGCAATCGCGCTGGTAAGTAAGTAGTAAGTAGGTTCAGTGTTGCCGACACAGATGTACAATACCTAGATAATGCAAGAGCAACTACTTCGCGTGCCAAAAATTCGTGCTAGTTTACAACCAAAAATCGTAAGTGACCATTTTCGCGCTCGTCTAAATCGGTCCATTGTTAGTTGGATGTCAGTTTTAATATTAAAATGGATAATTTTGCTATGGGAAGAGGGGGCTGTATAGTTTTTTCTTGCACAAGTAAAACTGTGGTAAAGCTTGTGCGTGTGGTAGGCCCATTTAATTACTCTGTATCGCGATTTTCGTGTTAACATAAAAACTACGGGAATGTCCTTTATATTCCTTATTTATATTGAATGTACATTACAATGAAAATATTTTTAGGAATTTTCGGAACTGGATTCGTTTTCACAAAATAACGCAATAAAATATTTTACTTTTAAATATTCCAGATACCACGAAAAATAAATTCGATATTCCGTGAAAATATTTCCATAATTTCGAAGAAAATTTTGAAAGAAACCTTGAAATCAATTCTTGTTTCGTTGTAGACAGTACTATTGAAAATAAATAATTATAATATTAAAAGTAAAAAACATAGAGATGGTTAGAAAATTATGGCAAAGCGAATTGAGGCAAGTTAGAGTCTGCAAATATTCTTCAAGCTTAATTATGATGATGATGTAAAGAGATTTATACAATTTATACTCTTATATATAAGAGACAAAATTATTATATGCTTTACAACGGCAATCCAGCAATGACTGTAAACCCACACAAGAAAGACTTCACTTAAAGTTTAGTCATATTTTTCGCTGGACAACTTAAAAACACGATACCTCAGCATCACGTGGGCAGCCTAAGGACTTGACTAAAACTCCAAACTTTTTATCATCATCATCATCATCATCAGCCGAAAGACGTCCACTGCGTAACATAGGCCTTTACTGACTAGTAAAAGTCCGACAGTCTTTTCTTCTCCATTTTTCGAAGGAGGACTTATTTGATGATATTATCATAAAAAAAATAGGCGGAGTTTAGTTGGTAAGAGTCTGATTGTCTCTTTATACTGATGAAAGGACTCATGTGACGACTTTTAAGAGAAAATAAAAGATGTTTTAATATTTAAGGGTATCTTGTACCACACATTTCTGGTACCCCAATTAAGTTTAGGTTACAAATATATTGGCTAGCCTTTATCGCATTCCATTCTTTAATCAAAATTTTAAGAGCATGAATAAATTTGTTACTCGAAACCTCTACTTTATTGGTTGTCCCTATCCTCGCCTTTACTGGGGATTACTTGTCGGACCGGAAAAAAGGTGCCCATTGACAGTTTCCATTAAACCTATGGGTGTGTAGAGTAATTCCAATCAAAGTCCCTAAATTGGACTGAGTGAGAAAATTGGAAATTGCGTCATTTTCTAAAAGAGTCAGTACCCTTAGCACAAATTTTCACTCTTTTACTTTCCAGTATTTACAGCGTTTCTAATATGATAATAAAATAGAACAGCGGCTCTGGTGTGCGAAGAAGGAACTAATTTTTTCCTTGAAAATTGTCAATTTGAAATTGTCAAAGTTCCGGTTTACTTAGGTCTCAAATACTGAAAATTCGTGCTAAGGGTACTGGTCAATGCAACGTTGTGTTTGCTTTGAAAGTTTATTTTTGGTTAATTATTATAATTTACTGACTAAAGTTTTAAAACTAAAAGTAAAGAAAAAAAAAGTTCTGAAATTTTTTACCTCTAAAAGGATAAAAATCTTAAATATTGTGAGATGTGTTCAACCGTTTTTGAAAGAAGTAGGCGGTCGGCAGCCGTCAAAAAGTATAGAGTAATTGAAGGCTTTTACTTAGATGGTGAACACTATTGGGCTTAAAATATACTAACGATGATAATTTTGTGACAATGTTTTTTATTTTAAAGCTACTCGTTTTTTTAGTGAGTCTTTCCGCCCTTGATATAGTAGAAAGGACTCTCAAACTCTTACTGAGCGAATACTACACTGATCCTTTACATACCCCTTGCGTTTCATCATCGCGGTGTTCTTAAAAACAATCCCGCAATCCCATCAGGAGTTACGTATCCCTGCAAGAAGTTCCTACTCTTGAATTTTGAATATTTTTTAGGGCAGGATTTTTTTCCTCATTCTTTAAAAAAACCTATACTTTAATTTTGAAAATGGAAAATATTCTGATGAAAGCCATTGTGACATGATTTTGAATATATTCATGTAATATAAGAGAAAATAAGCAGCATTCATTTATTCACAATTTATCATAAAAACTAACAACTCCCGTTATACGCGAACAACAAACAGAATTGATTTCAAAGTTACACACTGAAAGGTTTTATATGCCAAGATATTTCTAGCAAGTTAGCTAGCTACTGATATTATGAGAATTCTCTTTACACGTGGATCCTCTCATCCTATCTATTTATAGAATTATCTAGAACAAACCGCAGCTATCGGAAACGGCACGTACAAACTACTCTTGCCGTATCCATGAGATTTCAATTTGAAAGGTAGTATTAATCTTAACTTTGGTTCTAAATAAGCTTTTTAGCAATCTCTGGAACTACTGGTTTAAATTAAATAAATATTTTAGCTATTATAGCATGAACAGAATCTTCTATAGCTAAATATAAAAAAAATTCGAGTGCTATGAAGGTATAAATTAGAGTGCGCTCATAAGTGTGCCAAAAAAAACATTTCCAGAGAAACAAAAAGTTTCAGTGAGCGGCACCTCTAATTTGAAGTTCAGAGAGTTTTTATCTCATAGATTTTAATATCTGAATAGTTTTGCAGTTAACAGTACATACTTAGGTGACATAATATACTTGTCGCTATTATCTTTAGGAGAGCATACTGCCACCAACGTATGGCTTCATTATAAGAATAGTAGGGAATCGGCTCAAATGCAGCCCACTCCTTCTCATAGAGAGGAAGCTTGTGGCCCAGCAGTGGGAAAATATATCAGTCCTTTCATTATACACTAGAGTAATATATTATTAATTTTACGTTCAGTTTAAAAGGTAAATATTTCTAGATAATCTTATAATTTTCCTGAATTTTCATTTTCAATAATTTAATCTTTTAGAAATACTCCACACTTGGCATACAAAAAAACCTCAACACTGAAAAAATTACAAAAACACAAAAAAGTACCAAAATCTCCTTCTACTCACCCACTTCCATAAGTCTCATACAGCTTCTTGACAGCCATGCCGACGGTAACTAAAAGTGCCACTTTGCTCGCAAAGAATGCCTTCAGAGTGAGCGCAGTCACTATTGCCATTGCGAACATTGCCATTCCTGCTGACTTCATGCCGAAAAGCAGCGGGATTATCACTTGCATCACCTTCTTCTTTTGCCTTCTGCCTGGAATTTGAGAAGAGGAATTGAGTGTGCGGATTCACTTATTGGTGAGACATACTGTTGAAGACAGACACTATCTCAAAATCTCTGTGGTGCGATGCTTAAGCGCGCCGTGGGTTCCAGAGCATTTTCTGGCATGGTACAATATCAAAGGAGTCCTCCCACCCCAGGCAGGGCGGGAGGGACTGTCACTGACTCGTACTGACGCGGTTGGACAGCGAGTTGCTTGCCGCCCACATGCCTGCGCACTGGCGTCCACCACTGCGACTGGAGCGGAAGGAGAACGCTGTCCTGTCTCTCACGCGACCCGCCTTCTCCTTCACGAGCATGACTGCTTCGCAGAAGGAGGCGACCGCTTCTCATTCCGTCTCGCCCCGCAGCATAGCCTCGACCAATGCCGGGCATGAGAGGTCTCCGCCTATCGCCGTCGTGAGGACACGGCGGTGTTCTGCCCAAGAGGGGCAGTCCTGCATCGTGTGCTCCACCGCGTCCTCCGCGCGATCCTCGCAGTGGTGACACCCAGGCGTTTCCTCCTTTCTCATGAGACACAGGTCCTCCCGAAACTACCATGTCCGGTGAGGACCTGAGTCATGCGGT
Source organism: Agrotis segetum (assembly GCA_036375495.1). Taxonomy (NCBI): domain Eukaryota; kingdom Metazoa; phylum Arthropoda; class Insecta; order Lepidoptera; family Noctuidae; genus Agrotis; species Agrotis segetum. Next base: position 530,309 of record JAQSVV010000132.1, read on the forward strand.
AGGTCAGGACGCCGTGACGCCTATCCAGCCACTCCTCAAAGAGGGGTTTTACCACCGCGATTGCGGCGTGCCCGGTGTGTTCCGGAGCTTAGGCAATTTACTATAAAATATTATATTTATGATATTTTAATGATTAAATGTATATTTAATTGATTTTTCTTGTAATTATTGAGATTATCAAAAGTAAGTGCTGTAAAAAAGTACTTACATAAAACTAGGACAAGAAAGGATTTAAAACAAGTAAAGAGTAATTTTTTTGTTTGATAAAAGTTTGACCTATTGAACAAAATTATTTGTTGAAAATAATATTACGTCTTTTTTATTACAAATATTTAAAACTTAAACAAATTCATTATTTAAATGGTCAAAACATAAACGTGGCAAAGCTGACAGCCTTATCTCGCATGCACGAGGGATGGGAGTTATAAGGCTGTCAGCTTTCAACAATGATCCTCTGGCCAAGTCTTTTATATAATTTCCTACACCAAGTAAGTTATCTCAAGTAATTCAAGTTATAACGGTCTTATCTCATATAATTTTACTTGAACAACTTTCTTAGTTAGTTTATGTAACAGAAATTATGATGCTCATAGCAGTTTTTAGTAGCTTCTTGTCTTTTAGTTATTTTTTGCTCTCGGTAGTTCTTTTTTGTAATACCTCCTAATACTTTTCTACTTGTCTAGATACATACATAAATCACAAAATTTGACAATGAATCCAGTTGACCATTGACCAACACAAAAATCTGAGCGCTAGAGCTAAACAACATTTAAAAAAAAGTCAGTATCACATATAACATCGAAGTTTCAATTCTTTTGACCATTTTACTCTATTAGCCGTAGTTTTGTGATAATTTTTCGAGAAACAACGCAAACATCGAGAAAAAAAATACACAAATTATTGCTATACTTATTCAAAGTTTTTCTATAATTTTCCCGAAAATACATTCCGTAGCCTATAAAAAATTCAATCCGAACCAATTTCGCAAAAAAACACAACACATAAATCTACAAACAAAACTACACTTTAATGCTTTACAGATAAAGCTGAAAAATAAACTGCAACATTCTCCCCAACGTTGATTTGTAGAGTAGTTAGTGCTGCTCGAATTACGATCAGTGTCAAATCGATTCATGTCCGGCTATAAAGAAAGCTGAGTCCGCATCGATTCGGAGAACAATCGAGTGATTTTCTAATATCTCGATTAAAACGTGATGTGGGATGTAAACGCAAGAGTAATGGGGTCCATTTAATTTTAATAATTACGGTAATTATAATGAATGAAGCGCCCAGTAAAGACTATGAAAGTTCATTTTATCGTGTAGCGTTTATAGGCTGCAGCAAAAGCAGTGGTGGCCCAGTGCTATCGGTCGCGACTTACGATTTGTCGGTCTTGGATTCCAACCCCGCCAGGTGCATTACTTTGTGTAATTTATTTCATCACCACTGCTGTCAAACCGGTGAAGGAAAACATCGTGAGGAAACCGGCATGTCCTAGAACCAAAAATTCGAAGCCATGTGGCATCTACCATCCCGCTCTGGGCCCGCGTGGTGGATTATGGTCCATTCCCTCTTACAGAGACGAGGCCTGTGTTCCAGCAGTGGGAACATTATAGGCTGATGATGATGATGATAGCTCAGTATTATTTTAGAGGAGGAGATGACTGATGACTGAGTTGCGTGATATCTTTGAATCATTGATCATAATATCACCTTTATGACCAATGTCTATAACAAAGGCATTCTGCCGGTAATAACTTCTGGAGCCGAAACGTGGACAATCACCATTATACTCGTACTAGTCCGTAATTTCGGTTGATCAGCACGCAATAGGGAGGGCAGTACTCAAGTTTGTCTGGTGTACAGAATTCGCAACGAATTCATTAGCTAGCATACAAAAACTGAATGCGCGTAGAATTAGCATGCTAAAGCGGAAGTGGTTCGCTATGCTGCAGACGGACAGACGAGCGATGGACAGATATGGGTTTAATTGACTGCGTAGAGGCAAATGTAGTGACGCCCTGTGGCTCAATGTTTGGTATGGAAATAGAATTATGGAAGCTAGCTAGCAGTGGATGGATGCGTACTGTCCAGGACTTGAATAGTTGGCGTTCTTTAGGCTGAGACTCCACCAAAGCTGTGCGAGTCGAGACGTGTTTTGAACAACCAATAGAATTGCGTTATTGGCACAGCTCCACTCCGGCAACGCAATTCTACTGGTTGTTCAAAACACGTCTCGACTCGCACAGCTTTGGTGGAGTCTCGGCCTTAGGAGAAGCTTACATCTAGCAGTGGACGGCAATTGGGTGAAGAAAGTATTGGAGTGGCCCTCTGGTATCCAGGAACTGTTACTGGAGAATTGCGCCGTGTCAAAAAGTACTGTTTTCTGAATCAGATCCCTCATTTGACTGTGTAACTGTGAAGGCAATTAAGCAAAATTAAATGGTTGGTACGTGTTGCATAAAGACCGCTCTGAGCGTACATGCAATATGTCACCAACCTCGAGAGTAAAATCAAGATACTTGATTTCGGCCTGTTAATTAAAATGGGTTGGAATGGGTTAGGATTTTTTAAACTAATTTTGTTTTGTCTAGCAAAAGCAAATCCTACTTAATATTATAAATGCGAAAGTTTGTGAGGATGTATGTATGTGTATGTGTATGTAGGTATGTTTGTTACTCTTTCACGCAAAAACCACTGAACTGATTTGGCTAAAATTTGGCTCACAGATAGTTTATATCCTGATTATATGGAAAAACGAGATAAAAACAATCCTATGTGTTAATATAGGATTGTTTTTATCTCGGGGAACATAAAAACGAGATAAAAACAATCCTATGTGTTAATATAGGATTGTTTTTATCTCGTTTTTATGTTCCCGTGGAATAATTTTCGAGTTGTAGCGGGTGAAGCCGCTGGCAACAGCTAGTCCAAAGTAAAAGAAAGAGAGGGTGAAAGGATGCCCAGGGTAAAACTTGACGCAAACGAAATCGCAGATGAAGCTGTATGCAGAAGCTATTGTTTTGGAAGAAACCCATAAAATAAAAATAGAAAACTTGAGAGGTGTCAAGGGACACCCGGATGGAACGAAGTTACTGTATACACTCAACAAAAATAATCGTCGCGACTCCACTCCACTCCACTCCACTCTTTAAGCTCTAGCACCCTTTCGCAACGCGCGATAAGGAACTTCGTTCCAAAAAGTGTCGTGACAACTTTTCGTAAGAATTTTTTCCGTCTAGCCCCCTTTCACAACGCGCGATAAGGAACTTCCTTCCAATAAAGTGAGAACATTATCATTCCAAATAATAATTTACATTTATAGAGTGTGTATTCGGGTGTATCAATAAAACTGACAGCTAATAAATATTCAGTTTGGAGTAAAACAAAGTCGATATTTCATTGTTTTACGATTCGATTCGATAGCTGATCGTAAACGTATAAATATTTGTTGCTGTCGTAAATCCGGAATTATTATTGTGTTCGTTTACTAAGTGCCTAGTTGTCTTGTTTTTATTATAGGAAGCCACCATTGATCTTTTATTCATTAATTTTACTTCGTTTTTAGGGTTCCGTAGTCAACAAGGAACCCTTATAGTTTCGCCATGTCCGTCCGTCCGTCCGTCCGTCCGTCCGTCCGTCCGTCCGTCCGTCCGTCCGTCCGTCCGTCCGTCTGTCCGCAGTTTAGCTCAGAGACGCACAGTACTAGAGAGCTGTAATTTGGTGTGAATATACAGATTTGTTGTGCCGAAAAAGTGGTAAAATAAAATCTCGTAAAATATTTTTTTTTAGGGTACCTCCTGTACTTACACGTGAAGTGAGGATTTTTTTTTTCTGGCGTACCCCTTAGTGTGGGGTATCATTAAATAGGCCTTTAAAAAATAATGATAGTTTCCATTAACAATTTTTTGATGAAAAAATTCGTTTGTGAAATATTAAGCTTTAAAGTGCTAAATTTTGCTCGATTCGAGTGTCCCCCCCCTCTACCAGCTAAACGGTTATATTTGGGGGTGTGAAAAAATTCACAATAGTAGTATATATAACGAAGTTTAAAAGAAAATTATCATGACTAAGTAGGCTTTACAACTTTACGAGTAATAGTCGACCAACTTATAAAATGTACTTGATTAAATTTTTTCTTAAACAAAATGTATCAGAGAAACAATAAATCAACTGCAAATGTAAGTTTGTCAACTTTATTTTTACAGCTTTAATAGGTATGTTTTTATGGTATGTTTTTTTTGGGGATAGGTAGGTTTTTATCGTCAACTATTTAACTAACTTCAAAAAAGGAAAAAAATGTCTAAATTCGTCGTAATCTTTTTTCTTATGTATTTTCCCTGATTTCTCAAGGACTCCTGGACCGATTTTGAAAATTCTTCTTTTTAAAATTACATTCAGCGAATCAGTTTAGTTAGTACGCATAAGTATTTTGATGGGCAACTACGGAACCCTACACTGTGCGTGGCCCGACACGCACTTGGCCGGTTTTTTTATATTTTGAAATATATTTACGAACATAAAAATAAAATAAAACCATTTAAAGATAATATAAAAATATTTATAATTAGCTGTTGCCAACGGGAACCCACGGGAACATAAAATCGGGATAAAAACTATCCTATGTGTTAATCCAAGTTATAAACTATCTGTGTACCAAATTTTATCCAAATCCGCTTAGTGGTTTTAGCGTGAAAGAGTAACAAACATACACATACATATTATATCCTTACCAACTTTCGCATTTATAATATTAGTGTAGGATAATTATGATCTACAAGATGTCGTTTCAGGACTGGACAGTCGACGTTTGTATTATCTGAGTTTATGTTTGTAAAAACCTAGCATGAGGCTTTTTTTATGTAGTAAAATCATCATCATCATCGTGGAGCCACGTTTAAGAAAACTTTTGCCACAAAGAGCAACTTTTATCCTTAATATAATATAATCATCCTCATAAATTTTAATAGTTAATAACCATAGTAAGATAAAGTCTAGAACCTAGGATTTATCGTTTTACACAATCATCAATGAATATAAAGGAATCCGTTTACCACATAACATGTTATTTACGATGTTGTAAATTGTACATTTTGGTCCTCAAAAACAAGTTTGATTTTCGTATCGGATTTGTTGTGAAAAATAATAGAGAATTCAAAGAAAAAGGCATAAAAAAGTCTCTATTTTTATTGCTTAAGAACTTTATTGAAGAAATTGGCCCTTGAGTAATTTATACGTCCCTTAGGATTCGGAGTAAAAACATCTCATCATCAATTCTTTTAGTAAAGTTTTTTTTTCTGTTTACAGACGTAACTGTTTACAAACGTACTGTGTATAAGAGGCCTAAGGCTTCTTGTACACAATCTGTTTTTCAGCTGAGAAAATCTACGGTTGATTCGCCATGTGTAGGCACGGTCATCAGTGTTGTATGGAACACAATGTGAGCTTGTAGACGCCACCGTGCCTTCCGAACCGTAGATTTTCACGGCCGAAAACCGTGACGTGTACAGGAGGCAGAAGTCTGTCTCCCGAATGACTTCACTAAATTAGATAGTTGTTTTCATAATCATCACGTCATATTTTTTCATCGAGAACGTATAATGGCTTCTAAGTAAATACATTTCAAAATTCATAACAGTGTGTTTTACATAAATTAATAATACAGCCCAGAAAAAAGAACTTGCACAAAAAAGTACCAGAAAAGACATAAATTAACAGCTGAGCCATAAATCACGATCAAGTTTTGGTTAATTTGAAAATTTCCGAGTGAAAATATGAACCTTACACGGCTACAGACTGTGCTGAGTTATTTATGTCTTCCGCTGTACATGTACAATACTGTACAAAAGTTTCTTTTAATTTTCAACTCTTTTTGTTTGCTTATTGAAAGAAAGATCCGACATTTTTCTTCTTATAATGGCTGGTTGTCATGTATTGGATTTCTACTGACAATTTTTATATTTATTACGACTTTTATCTCTGTAATTATCGACTAGAACATCTCTAGATGATTTTCTTAACTGATGAGATGCATTGAAAACACTCATTCGTACTTATCCGGGCTTAATCTCAAAATGCAAGGCAAGGCTCTTTAGGCAAATTAAAAAAACATACTCAATTATTTAAAATTCATTATTAACACATCAGTGCAGTGTGCTCATAATAAAATTAATTAAAAAATAATTACAAAAATTAAATATGAGCTTCACATTTCCTGAGTTAACCGTATTGACGTGTTCTGTCGGTTAATATTTCAACATGATTAAACTGACAAACTTGTTCATAATCGACACTTGATAATAATCAAGTTTCGATTGATCAACAAGTATTAATAAATTATATAATAATTATTCATTGTTTAACCTGAAAGCTTGTCCCATCCATCATTTAACCAAACAAAGTTCCTGTTTGGTTAAATCGCATACGGAATTTAATCAATTTCCTAGCGTGACTACAAAAATGGACTAGGTAAACATCCGACTTTCTTTCGACGATCAGCAATTAATTTAAGTAGATGTGTGACAGAATCAGCGTATGTAGTCATGCAACCTTCTCGCTCAAATGATCGCATAAGCGGACGAATGAATATGGAACAGTAGCATTTGTTAATACTGAATGGAAATTAGAAAAAACCGGCCAAGTGCGTGTCGGCCCACGCACAGTGTAGGGTTCCGTAGTAGTTGCCCATCAAAATACTTATGCGAACTAACTAAACTGATTCGCTGAATTTAATTTTAAAAAGAAGAATTTTCAAAATCTGTCCAGGAGTCTTTGAGAAATCGGGGAAAATACATAAGAAAAAAGATTACAACGAATTTAGAACCTCCTCTTTTTTTTGAATTTAGTTAAAAATAGTTGACGATAAAAACCTACCTATCCCTAAAAAACATACCTATAAAAGCTGTAAAAATAAAGTTGACAAACTTACATTTGCAGTTGTCTCCGATACATTTTGTTTAAGAAAATATGATACCAAGTACATTTTATAAGTTGGTCGACTATTACTCGTAAAGTTGTAAAGCCTACTTAGTCATGATAATTTTCTTTTAAACTTCGTTATATATACTACTATTGTGAATTTTTTCACACCCCCAAACATAACCGTTTAGCTGGTAGAGGGGGGGGACACTCGAATCGAGCAAAATTTAGCACTTTAAAGCTTAATATTTCACAAACGAATTTTTTTATCAAAAAATTGTTAATGGAAACTATCATTATTTTTTAAAGGCCTATTTAATGATACCCCACACTAAGGGGTACGCGAGAAAAAAAAAATCCTCACTTTACGTGTAAGTACTGGAGGTACCCTAAAAAAAATATTTTACGAGATTTTATTTTACCACTTTTTCGGCACAACAAATCCATATATTTACACCAAATTACAGCTCTCTAGTACTGTGCGTCTCTGAGCTAAACTGCGGACAGACGGACGGACGGACGGACGGACATGGCGAAACTATAAGGGTTCCTTGTTGACTACGGAACCCTAAAAAATGGAAGAAAGTCGCTACTAGTCATCCGAGACGTTAAGACAAAGAAACATATTGAAATGTCGTGTGACATACCATAAAAGTACATCAAATCGTTTGAGAGAAAAGTAAAATGCTCTAATTAAAATTACTGCACGCCTTCTTCTTACACGCTATATTAGAAACTTATTCAATGAAAACTTGGCTGCAAATGAAGATTCCTTTGCTCGATTTTTTTAAACATTCCTTCTCTTTGATTGGTCGATTAATGACAGTTGTGTGTCATTCTATGTTTGAAAATTGGTCGTTATTTTGACGTTGATGTGTAAGTGGCTTTGTGTGTAAATGGGATTTATTAAAGTGCTATTACACTTTGATTGGATAATTATTTTAAATTAATTGATTTGATTGGCTGCGAGACTCAATTATATTGTTGCTAATGAATCACTTTCATTGAAAGGACACGGTTCATAAAGCACAATATTGATGAACGGTTATTAACATGTCTAGTAAAAGGGAATGTAAAATATTGATTAAATATAATAAATGAAGACACAGAATTCAAACGGTTGGCAATTGTTTATTTAAAAAAGTACTTAAAAAATATCCGTGTGTTAGTTTTAAAAAAAGTGTTTTATATTTATTGAAATTGACGAAAATGAACACGTCTTTGCAATTTGGCCATACGTCAAAAGAAAGTACAATTTCTTACTTGCTTCTAACGTCACGAGCCCCTTTAAGAATGTTTATATATTAAAATATCTTTGATGTAAGGTTCGTTGAAACAAAAAAAAAACTACGTGTCCTTTATTTTTAAAAACTGTAATTCAGGGACATGCTTGATGATTTTCTTTATAGGGTGACTGGCAATTAGTGTACGATACTTAAACACGTGATTGTGCTCATGATCACAAACAATTTTTATTATGGGGACAAAGCCAAAATCGTGAGAAAAATATCAGCTGTTCAGTATTATTAAGCAGACATCAATGTACTGGACAGTTGATTTTTTTTCGCGTTTTCAGGTTTGTTCCCATAATAAAAGTTGTTGGTTATCATAAGCTCAATCACGTGTTTAAATATCGTTTACTATTTACCAGTCACCCTATTTAAAAGTGACAGTTTCGTTACTTACTAGATGACAATGACATGACGGATCTGTCATTACTTACGTCAAAAACCAAAATTGCTATTCTCTATCTAAATTGAACTTTATGGACGCTAGTTTAAAGTAATAATAAAAATGTGCACTTACGTAGACCCAACTTGTTGTGTGACCCAACTCTCTTGTCATCGACTTTTTCTTCTTCATTTTTGCTGCTTGATGTTTTCGCATTCGGGTCCGAAACATCTGAAAAAATACATGGTTTATAGTTAGAAAAGTTTTTTTTTTCATCTCACAAATCAACCTAGAAGAAATTTTGTTCTGCTTTACCGAATATCGTTTTTTTTTTTCAAGTAAAGCTTCCAGCCAGGTATGTCACCGTGAAACAGAAAGGGCTATTGAAGGAACATCGTATACCTAGTTAATACGAGTCTGACAGGCCCTTCCACTTTACCCAGGGCGGGAGGACTCATTTGATGAATTTGCCACGCTAAAGAACTAATTTGTTGAACTCCTTGTGTTCTGAGTCGAGCTACACGATAACCGACAAATGCTTGCACTGACTGCAGGACAGGTCCACTCAAATCTGTGTGGCTCTTTCCTCAAAAGACCATCTCAGGCACCCGCATGGTCCTCGTATGACCTGAGCAAAACAATGTCTGGACTTTAAAAGAGACTTTGATCTCTAAGTTTGTTTTGGCTGTTTCTTCTCAGAGTAGTCAGGTACGAAACACCAGCCCCATCTAGCTTTAAAAATATTGGTTGTGACGTGTAAAAGTGTTTTTTTAACCAACTTACAAAATAAATGTCATTTATCATTAAATTAAAAGAGACTTATGTATTTTCATGAGATAATTACATTACATTGTGATTCCTGAAGAGTAAAGCAGTCCCTACTAAGGTGTCAACTCATCCGCTAAATATTTTAACCGATTATGAAAATGTCACCCTTCAAAAAATGAAAGGAGTCGTATAGCTAGGTGGTCATTTCATATCCTTATACCTTCAATCCGAATAGACATTGATACAAACAATTGTGTATAATTAAAGAAAATAAGAACACAATGTAGACTCTGAACAGAAAATACTAGGAGAACAAGACCATGAAGAAGGTTGCCCAGGGCGGGAAGAATCATTTGACTCCTTCTTCTTCTTCTTCTTCCTGCCCTTATCCCATTCTACTTGGGGTCGGCGCAACATGTTTTCTTCTTCCATTCTTCACTATCAAACGTCATAGTATCATTTACTCCTTTTTCTTTCATATCATTCCTTAGACAATCCATCCATCTTTTCTTTGGCCTTCCTCTTCCTCTCCATCCATCAACATTCATACTCATCACTCTCTTCGTCACATGGGTGTCATCCCTCCTCATCACATGTCCATACCAAGACAGACGGTTCCCTTTCATTTTTTCCGTAACAGGCGCCACTTTCAAACTTCCCCTTATAAACTCATTCCTTACTTTATCCATTCTTGTCACTCCACACATCCATCGCAACATCCTCATCGTCATTTGACTCCGCGCTAAAAGAATCATTTGACTACGCGCTAAAAAAATGAATTGGAAAAGACTAAAGTATCTATTATCATGATACAATTACATCACACTTTAATTCTTGAATGGTAAAGCAAGGGACTAAGGTGTCAACTCATCCGCTAAATGTTTAAACCAATTATAAAATGTCACCCTTGAAAAAACCCGTGTAAAATTACAGAAAATAAGGCACGATGTAGACTCCGAACAGAAAATACTAGGAGAACAGGACCATGAAGAAGGTGTTAGTATCACGGCCGTCTTCAGTATTTTACAACGTGTTTTGATGAGTTGACAGCGAAGTCAAGCAAGGCGGATAATAATATACATAGTAGTACCTGCTATATAGTCCCATTGAAATATAAGCGAGATAGATAAATGAATCCACATTAATTCCAAAACCGTTGCTTATTTCCATTTTTATCATTTCCCCTTCATTTTGAATAAAACCTTAGTGAAAGTTTAATGGAATGGAATAATGTGGGAAAAATTTCCATCTGATATAAAATATATTGTTCAATATAAATCTTAAATTGTGTACGAATACATCATGTTCATTTTGTTTTGCAAACTTGAACGTGTTGTACCAAGGGCTCTTTTCGATTTTCCAAACAAATGAGTGATAGATTACACCATCTCTATGCTACATACATACACCATATAAAAGATCGTGGAGACACGTGGGGGATCGCTTTGGTTAAGATACTGGGTAATCGATTTGAACTAAAACCACTCTCACTAAAGCTATGATAAAGTTATAAACCTGTCACACGTTACAAACTCGTTACAAACCTACACGTCGTTACTTTAAATTCAAAAGCCAGGTAGGCTTTTGATTTCAAAGAAGAAGAAAATGTCTTTGGTAAAATTGAGACATGAAAAATATTATAGAAAAAGTTTTTTTTGGCTATAATTGGCTTTGGAACCCGAAATTATTCCTTGTGTTACAAAATACAATAAGATTATCTTTCTTTTATAATTCAGTGAAGTTTTTATGAAACAAGTTTTGCTTATCAAGAAACAATATTTTACGTGGGTCGAACAGTAAAAAAACTAATCTTACTCTGAATCTTTCTTTGGACAGACAAGCTGTAATTTATTTTTATAAATAAACTAGCACTTTGCCCGCGACTTCGTCTGCGCGTGTTTCCAACTTCGAACTCAGTGAATTTAATTCCCGCTCACCCTACTAATAGGATACTTTTGGAAAATCTAAAAATGCTCTAGTAGTTTCGGAGCCTATTAACATCCTTTATTTGATTGAGAGATAATTTACGCCCAGTTTTGAGTTTATCGAAGCAAGCAATGAAATCCTTCCCTGAAAACTTAATCACCCCTTTTCACCAATTAAGGGGTGATTTTCGAAAAACCCAAAAAAGGAGGGTAGGTATAAAAAACTAATACTGACAATCTATTTTATTTACTCATACTCATATTCGTACCAAGTTTAAAAGTTATCAACCCAAGGAATGAGATTTTGCATACAAAGGTTTTCACCCCTTTCCACCCCCTTAGAGGTAGATTTTCGCAAAATCCTTTCTTAATGCTTACTTACATTATAAACTGCAACTATCATCCAAAATTCAGGTTTCTACGTTTAGTGGTTTAATATCCTCCCCTTAAAACTTGAATACCCCTTTTCACCAACTTGGGGGGTGATTTTCGAAAAATCCAAAAACACGTGTTTGATTAATTCTTATCTAGTATATAAATACTGATTTTCAAATTCATCAGCTCACGCGTTATGATTTTTCCATACAAACTTTAACAACCCCTAGATTACCAATGGAGGGTAGTTTAAAAAAAATAATGGTGCTAATCTTATTTATTTACTTGTGTTCTCATTCATGGTAAGTTTCAAGTTTATAAACCCAAGGAATAAGATTTTTCATACAAACGTTTTCACCCCTTTTCACCCCCTTAGAGGAGGATTTTCGCAAAATCCCGTCTTATTGCCAATCTACATGGTAGACTGCAAATGCTGTTCAAAATTCAAGTTTCTACGTTTAGCGGTTTCGGCTGTAGTCGTGTCAAAAGAAAAACCCCTGTTCTTTTATATATTATATAGATAAGTGTAAGAAGTGGAGCACGGCCTATGAAAAGAATCGGTCAAGTGCGCGCAGACCTAATCTACCAAAGGTTCCATCCAATAAACCTATTTGTCGATATGCAAATACAATTCGTTTATTCTTTATGTTAGTCATACAAACAGAATGGAAATGTATTATTTTCGACTATTTTTTGAATATTATGAAAAAAGAGGAATCAATCACATTAGAGATGTAACGAATGTTTGATTTATCACATTCGCGAATACGAATGCGGATGCAAATATTCAATTACAAAATTCACGAATGCTAATTTCAATATTAAAACGCGCGCAAAATGATAGATAGGTTTGACATTTTCATGTCAGACATAAATTTAAACCGAACTTTGCCTAGTGGATAGTTGAATGAATGTAACTTCATTCATTAAACACATACAATTTATTCAACAAGTTTAGATTGGAGCTGGATTTCTTTATACGCTTCACCGGAGCAAGCATTGGCAAATAACATAATTACAAAATATTGTTAAATATTTTTCGCATGGATATTCGCATACATTCGCATCGATATACGTGGATGCGAATATGAATATCAAAAAACATGCGAAATTTGCGGTTGCGAATGCAAATACTTGTTACATCACAATCATGTTTTGATGATAAATATAATTTCATGAACTTTAGCCTGGTTTTTGTTCACTTATTTAATTTTTAATTTGTTTTATTTTTTAAATTAATATTATCTCATTCTGAAAAGAATGAGATAATATTAATTATACACAGCGTCAGCGTTTCATTAGTTTGCATTTCTATTTCGTTCTAAAATGACGTGACCCCAAAGTATGTATAACGTTGACGTTAAATATGAATTTACGATTAGAAAGTGTTATTCTCATAAAATCAAAATCAAAGCCTTTAATTCAAGTGGGCCAGTTACAGGCACTTTTGAATTGTCATAGATAATCAAAGGAATATTATTAAACACTACAAACAATAATGCGATAATAATGCGAAAGATAGCAAATGCGATTTCATCTTATATTTAATTTATTTATTTCTGAAATAATAATACAAAATGATATTTTACTTTGACTAATAAGTGTCAATCGTAGCACACACTCTAACTACAATCTTTGAAGTGCTGAACCCTAAAAAAATAATTTCGCAAACGAAACAGTTTTCGAAGCAAATGGAACAAGTAATCTAAAATATTTATTTCTATCATAAGGCAATACTATCTGCCTCTAAGGAACGCCACAGGACAATGATAAATTGTTCCAGCTACAAAAATCACAATTGTTCACTTATAGCATTTATTTAGTGAACTGTCGTAATGATTTATATTATCTGGAAGATCAAAATAATAATTATTATATAATAATTTTGTATAAGCAATGTCAAAACAACTAATGCTTTAGTAATTTTGTAAGCTTGTGCACATTAACAGCTTAAAACGTTGTTTTACGTAGTTAAATAATTTTCGAATAGGCCCATCCTTGGATGGACCCTGCATGGTCCACGTATAACCATTTCTACATTTATAATGTCTGGACTAAAAGAGACTATGAAGAGAAGAGTAGAAGTTTGTTTCGGCTGTTTCTTCTCACTGTAGTCAGGTACAAAACACCGGTCCCTTCTTGTTTTATGAAAAGACATGTAAAAGTGTTAATACATAAATAATCTACTTGCAAAAATAAACATAATTTTTATTCATCATCATTTCATTTGTAGAACCAAAGGGACTGTCAGACGACCTCATTGAATGATTTTGCTTTTGGACGAATTTATATTAAAGTTAAACAAGTCTGGATAGGACAGGCGGAAATAGGATATTTTGTAAGAGAAACTTTTTTTTATCTACTAGCCTGGAAGAAACCATGGGACAAAAATTAACATAATTTATAGAAAATAATAATTTCACAAACGTATCACAAAAAAAAACAAAGGATTCTCAAAGCTTACGCAATGTTTAAATTAAAACACGTTTTTAAATTATGTTCTACAACTTATTTTTCTCAATAATAATACAACTCTATATTATCTTTACGATTCGGAGAAATTCGGACTTAACGATGTATTTTAATATTTGAGTCTCTACGGCATAAATCATATCAAAATTAAAATTACGTAAAAATATATAATAAATTAAAGTTCCTAAATAAACAGTAATTTATATTTTAAAGGAAATTCATACGTACCTATGTACCGTTCAAACCACAACATAACATCATTAAAGATAATATTTTCATTTCACATATTAAGCTCTTTTAGTCTAATATTTTCGTTGGACTAGTGTTTACTGAAGAAAAAAAAGTTTCATTTGCTCATATCGTAGGTAGGAAGCGAATGTTCGCAGTAGCATTAAATGAATGATGATGAATGATGAAAAATGAAACAATGCAAATGTTTGGAAACACTGTTGAAGAACTAGTTTCATATTTCACCACCACCATCAGCCTATTTTGTTCCCACTGCTGGGACACAGGGCACCTCTCTGTGAGAGGGAGTAGGCCATAATCCACCCAGTGCGGATTGATGGATGCCACAAATTAATGTCTTCGAATTTTTGGTTCTAGAACATGCCGAATTCGAGAGCAGTGGTGATGAAATAAATTACACAAAGTAATGTGTCTGGCGGAGTTCGAACCCACGACCTACAACTCGTGTGTTGGAACCGATATATATTGAATTAAAAAAAATGGTAACTAGGTACACCTCTGTCTAGTTCAACCTTTTAGGAATTATAGGAAACCGGTGTAATGAAACGACACATCAATTTCTTTTTACTGAAAATAAAACAATACTTAAAGTTATTTTAATCTTTGTCGGATCTTTTATTCGAAAGTTAATATTAGCATTCGCGTTAGTTTTCGCGAATATTGGAAACGAATATTCGCATCCGCGTTTGCATACGTCACTACGATAACTCATCATCTGCCTAGCCTTCTCTCAATTATATTGGGGTCGGCTTCCAGTCGAACCAGATGCAGCTGGATATCAGTATTTTACATGGAGCGACTGCCCATCGGACCTCCACAACCTTGAAATAGGGTAATACGATACCCCATGGTAAGACTGGTTGTCAGACTTTAGAGCTTCTGACTGAGTAACGACTGTCAAAGATCTACAAATGACAGCCGGGACCAACGGCTTTACGTGCTTTCCGAAGCACGGAGGAAACTCGCTATGACAGATGGTCACCCAACCTCGGCAAGCGCGGCTTTACCCGGAAGATCGGCCTGTGCGGCTGTAATTATTTAGCCACGAGCTCCTCCACTACGATAACTCAAATATTTAATTTTGTTCCATCACTTATTAGGTGATGAGTTTCAATTCCCAGGTCAATTAAGTGTCATTGAGTTCTTCTTAGTAACAAAATAATAATTATAGACTCTAGATTTGCACCAGTTTGATGATTATTGATACATCACATTAAATATTGAAACTAATTTAAGTCAGGTTTCGGCCACTGCGTTATAACCACTGTAAACTGGAAATTAAGACAAACCTTAAACAAGTAAGTATCTTAAAGAATGGCTTATATAGTAACTAGCGACCCGCCCCGGCTTCGCACGGGTGCAATGCTGATATTAAATACACTACAGAAAAACTGTAAACGTTGTATATAAAAACATAGCGCTCCGGCTTCGCACGAGTATAAATTATATAGTCTATGTGATTAAAATCGATCCAGTAGTTTTGATTTATTCATTAATGCCCGTGGCCCGCACGCGTTAAATTTGGAGTAAAACAATCCCCCTTTCCCTATACCATGAAGATTTCCTGCTATCTTTGGAATATCTAAATTCATACACTACATTTTTACTTATTTACTTTTTACATTTTTATCTATTTATTTTATTTTTACAACATATTACAGAATCGCTACATGGTATAAAATAAAATCGCTCTTGCCGCACCGGGCGGCCGGGCCGGCCGCGGCCGGTACCGCCGCAAACGCTACGTCCCGCAATTTTTAAATCTGCAATATCTTCGAAAATATTCACTTAAATCATACAGTGTAAAGGGCCGTATAGATCTATATTGAATGAACAATGTATTCAAGGTATTTAATTGGTTAAGGATTAATGCTGTATTGGTTAAAATCGCTTCGAAAATTAGCCATTATTTGTCGTAAAAAGTAAATGACAAAAAAAGTTATTGTGGGTTATCCATAAGAGATAGACATATACCATCGCGGACTTTTCTGTAGACCTTTTCAATGGGTACAATACTTAGTACATTATTTTGATAAAACTCGTACCGTCTTATTACAAAAGTTTGAGTTAGTACTGGTTTAAACCTGGACTAAATAGTCTAGGATTGTTACGGTATTAAAGTTAGTACCAGGCTTTAAATGCGATCATATTACAAATCTAAGACCAACTGAAGATCAGTTAGTCCAAAGATCATCCATGGTTTACACAGATAAAAAATGAAAAAAGGACAATCATTCATTCTTTTACACTGGCTTCATTCAATATGACATTCCGTTTTTACTAATGTTGGTATTAAATAATTTAAATGTATAATAACTCTTTATTCCTAAGTCCTAACAAACAAATCATTTAATTCCATGTCCAAGTTCCATCCTCTTGAACGAGCGCAACAAACACACATATCGCGTTTTTTTTATCAAGTTATATTTTTATCAAAGGACGTGAAACGGAGTACATAGTAAAAACTGTATGGACTTCCTATGTTGCTACGCAACTCTCTTGTTTTTAACTTTGAAGTTTGTGGCATAAAATAAAACTATCTTTTTTCTTCATGTATTTCTATTATATTTAACAATCAAGTCAATCATATTAATATCCATTTTTTAACGCTATAAAAACAATAAACACAGAAATTTAAAGCCACGATACCCTCAACTTTTTGTAGAAATTGACATTTGACAGTAGTACCAAAGTTAGACCATGGATAAACTAGGGGTCTCGCGGGTTTATCTTTAGTACCATAGAATGATAGTACAAGGATTAGTGATAAACTTCATTTTATAATAAGGTTTTTCTTAGTCCATGGTTTAAACCTAGAACTAATCCCAGTACTTTAATTAGTCGGCGTTTTGGAATAAGACGGGTAGGGTTCAGCCTGCGTTTGCAATGTAAGCGGAAAAAATGTAATTATTTACGACATCACATTAGAAACCTCAAAAATAACAGTACTTCTCCACTATTTAATGGATGTTATTATACATATAAACCTTCCTCTTGAATCACTCTATCTATTAAAAAAAACCGCATCAAAATCCGTTGCGTAGTTTCAAAGATTTAAGCGTACAAAGGGACATAGGGACAGAGAAAGCGACTTTGTTTTATACTATGTAGTGATATATAAGGCATCTTTTTGTTTCTTAATATCTTTGAAAACAATGTTTCGGAATACAATACAAGAGAACAATACAGGGCAAGAAATAATTTAGGTTAAATCAATACCAACTTATTACTGGTAAGTATGAGATTAATGTAACTGTTGAATAAATATTATTTTTGAGGGGCTCGTGGTTATATAATTAAAGCCGCACAGGCCGAACTTCTGGGTTAAGCCGCGCTTGCTGAGGTTGCTTTGTGGATGGGTGACCATCTGTCATGGCGAGTTTCCTCCGTGTCTCGGAAAGCATTTAAAACTGTTGTTCCCGGCTGTCATTTTTACAGTCATTACTATTAGTCAGAAGAAAAAGTTTTAAAAGTTTGACAAACAGTCTTACCATGGACCGGATTACCCAGTTACTGTGTTGTAGATGTCCGATAAGCAGGCGCTACATGTAAAATACTGATATTCAGCTGCATCTGGTTCGACTGGAAGCCGACCCCAATATGGTTGGGAAAAGGCTAGGCAGATAATGATGTTTAGATATCACAAACTTTTCAGGGATATTTTCAGTTGATGAAAAGGTTTGTTTCCACTTGTTTTAGTAAACCCTATGATAGAACAAATGATTATTGAATGTTTCAGATATACCGAAGGGCTTATATTTTTTATATTATCTGTATTAAAACAACAACTACCAATCTAGGTCACTTCAAATACATAAAATATATTCTCTCTCTAGGATCAATTTCCAAACAATGGAAATTTATATTTATAGAGAATACTACATATATTTCCAATAAACGTCCCACTTTTAGGTACATTATTGGCAATACAATAGAAAATTGTACTGGTATGTACGTATGAATGGACCAAAATGGTTTGTGTGGTTTGTATACATAGAACTATTTCAGTGTATAGTGTATGCTGAATGGTTTATTGTTAACGAATTTTTGAACTGTGATTTCTGTGATTCTGATTTGAATACCAAAATAGCCTTTTTTTTACGTGGCAAAATCATCAAAATAATGAGTCCTCCATTCCCGGGCGGGGCGGGAGGGAATAGCCTACGTAAGGTCTCGATTAGTCGTAAGTGCGACTTCTGAGCATCAGACCCTGGATTTAATTTCCAAATTACGTAAATTATTTTAAGGATTTTCTATCAGAAATATCTCCATAGCAGTCACGGCGAAAGAGTTATCGTGAACGTCCATCGGTTAAGATGAATCATCTGGCACGGGCCACATTGAAAAGACGTAAGACGCAAACTGGGCGAGAACATATTATGTCTCTTCGGCGTCTTTTTCATACAATATGTAGAATAGCGTTGCGACGTAAAACACACAGAAGAGACGGGGCGCGGGCGCGACTATCATACATTTTCGCACGTCGGTGACCCGTCCTCGTCTTGCATCTTTTCTATGTGTCCCACGCCTTACGTCGTATAAAAGAGACGCCGAAGAGACATAATATGTCTCCGCCCCGTTCATCAGAGAGGTCACATTATGATTGAACTCTTTGAGGCACTTGGTATCAACCGGTTCTGAAAAGTTAACTATAGAATTATTCTTTTTTTTTTACATCACATTCGATCATTTCCATTAGATTTTACTGAGTATCAATAATACAACAGAAGTCAATTCAACTTTCAACCTTGAACTCACTGAGGTCAAGGTCAAAATTCAGGAGTTGAGCCAGCGTAAAGGCAATTGCTATGTTCCTCACGTAATACGGGGATACTACCGTAAAACCTCGCACGTTCGCACTCCGTCATAATAGTGTTACTTTACTGAGACAGTGACCTTGAAAATATTATTTAGAAAATGTCTTTCTTTTTTTTTTCGAGCCTTTTTTGTTTTGAACATATTTATGTTTTTTTTTTATTGCTGTTTGAGTTCTATAACCCGTGTGTAGTGTTCACAGCTGATTCCAACTTTCCCGTCACATTTTGCAGACTTTGGACTGGCAATTCATCGAAATGCTTAAAAAACTTATTTTATTGGCCAAAATTATTAAAAGGCGGAAAGAAAAATGTTTTTTTTTTTTTTGAATGTACTTGGTTATTGATACCGAGTACGCACACGCAATTTTTGCAGTTATTTTTTTAACACCCTATATTTTGTGAGACTGTAGGTTATATAGGAAAGCTAGAGATTACACTTTTACGGGACACGAAATTCAGTGTGTTGGGTAAGGAGCAAATTCACGCGTACGAAGTCACGGGCAGAAGCTAGTCATCAAATTATATTGTAAGGAAACTGATTTCTTTGATATTATCACTTTATCAAACTTCAAAATGTTATCCCTCAGTGCGTGTTAGTCAGATAAGACCCTTTGCAAGAATTTTCAGTATTTGAGAGGTTACGTAAACTGGAACTTTGTCAAATTTTCAAGGAAAAAAATAGTTTCTTCTTCGCACACCAGAGGCGCTGTCCCATTTTTTCATACAAGAAACTCTGTAAATACTGGAAAGACGCTGTAAAGTAAAAGAGTGAGAACTCGTGCTAAGGGCACACACGACTTGGCGAGAGATCAAAAGTACAGAGTCATTGTACAAGAAACTGGATTAGGAGCCTAGATCCTTACAAATAGCATGAATAAGTCTTAAAATGTTTCCATTGCTGGCACAAACAACCAGCCACAGAGTGGGCAACTTAAGATATTTATCCACAATACCCTAAGGATAAACCTAAAAGATGTCTACCATCCATTTACTTGTAACAACACTAAATAACAGTCTTTAAGCAACCGATGTTTAAATATTCAGAAAATGTACGGTAGACTGGAAATCTCTTGTGGGATAAACCTTAGGCCCCAACCACTTCAAATGCGACATTTGACGATACGCGACCGCTACTTGATGTCATCATAGAACCGTGTCAGTCGCGACACCGATTGGCGATTTGAGAGATCGTATGCGCTTGTCATGTTCGCTCTGAAGCCGTAACGGATCTGACATAGAAGTCCCATTCGCAAAATGTCAATGAAACCCATCGTTTACAATAGCCGCTCTAAAGCCGTTTACAACTTCTTTGCTTGAACCTAGTTACTTATTTAATTCATTCACTGTCGCGTGCCTTTTTTGGATGGCAGGTTTTTAAAGACACTGATTTTATACATTGAATTGTTTATTTTAATTCAAGATTTAAAAAAT
Source organism: Agrotis segetum (assembly GCA_036375495.1). Classification (NCBI taxonomy): domain Eukaryota; kingdom Metazoa; phylum Arthropoda; class Insecta; order Lepidoptera; family Noctuidae; genus Agrotis; species Agrotis segetum. Next base: position 550,935 of record JAQSVV010000132.1, read on the forward strand.
ATCCCAGGTCGACGGCGCGTTGTGGTCCACGCGCGCCTCAAAGAGCGTCAGCATAATGACGGGGCCCCTTCTAGAGGGATTATTTCCTTACCGTGACCCCGGAACATAAAGGGCTATTGAAGGACACCGTGGATTAAAATCCACGGTGTCCTTCAATAGCCCTTAGACTCGTACTCTGACAGTCCCTCCCGCCCTGCCCGGTGTGGGAGGACTCATTTGATGATTTTACCACACTAAAAAAAAAAACATGTTAAAAAATATTAAAAGAGAACTTGATATTTCACATTATTTGTATTTATTTGTTTTCTTCAAAAGTAGCTGTCTCAAGACGCGTGTCCAAGGAGTAAAGGGAATTTGTATTTACTTTTGACAAGAAAAAGAAATCCATTAATTCGCTAGCTGTTTCAAGTGCCCCTAAGGGTCTGATGCTGAATTGAGATAATCTAATGGTGATGTAGACTAATAGATAGAGCATGATCAAGCTTAAGTAATAATGTACCTTCGGGAATTGCCGTTAACTTCCTATTTTCTTCTGTTATCCCACATTAGGTCGATAGATTTATAGAGTCAAAATCAAAATCAAAATCAAATATTTTTATTTCACATAGGCCCATGAGGGCACTTATAAAACGTCGACAACAAGTGCTCGGTTCGGGTTGGTCGATTCCATGGAGAAGAACCGGCAAGAAACTCCATGGTTACTCTTTTAAAATGTGGTATAGTTTCACAAACTTATGTATTGTAACAATTTTGAATAAGTACGAGTAATTGGATATGTGAGAAAAACGTAAGCCTAGTAACAAGGGAGAAGTCCTTACGAGAAAAATACTACAAAAAAATAAAAATATAATTATATACACGACCTACAATGTTTTCACATTCACAAAAAAGAAGTTTGTAAGATTCTATATAAAAAAAAGAAAGCTATATAAAGCTGCGTTACTTCTATATTATCTTACGAACTAAAAAGTCTGTGCAAAAGAGTAAAATCAAAGGCAATATAATATTGCAAAACAAATAAAATAAAGAGAAAAAATATATAAAAAACTATGTACAAGAATAAAAATAAAATAGATGAATAATATTATCCTAACACGTGGAGTATAAGTAAGAACAGAAAATAAGTACTGCTGCTGAGCTGCCAGGGAAGCCACATGTGCAAAAGGAACTATTGCCACACATCCTTGTCTTCAACGTAGTCCTTGATTTTGTAATATGCTTTTTTAATAAGGACACGTTTAATATGGGTTTTAAACTTTCCCTCAGTTAGGTCAGTGACTGATTTAGGCAATTTGTTGTAAAACCGTATGCTGTTTACAAGGAACGACTTGCTCGTCTTTGCTAGTCTGAATCTAGGTATTACAATTTCGTGTTTACTGCGTGTATTGATATGATATGAAAATCGCTTCTAGTCTTGAAGAGCCCTAGATTTTTGCGAACATACAGGATATTATCTAAGATGTACTGTGAAGGCAGTGTTAAAATATCAATTTCTTTGAATTTCTCTCTAAGAGACTCACGAGGGCCCATTTTATAAATTGCGCGGACCGCCCTCTTTTGTAATATAAAAACTGCATCTACGTCCGCTGCGGAGCCCCACAGCAGTATGCCGTAGACAACAGATAAAGAATCATAACGCAATATTTTTTTTCTAGTCTGCTCTGTCCCACTCCTGAGCAAAGGCCTCCCCCCATACCTTCCACTTCTATTTGATGATGGGCCTCCTCACGCCAGTTCACTAGGAAGCCATTCAAAGCGTCCCGCCATTTTTTCCTAGGCCTGCCGCGACCCCGCCTAGCTGTCTCAGGGCTCCATTCCTGTGATATTCGAGCCCACAGTTGTGACGGCATCCGGCAGACATGACCTCATCGCAATTAGAGTTTTAATTTTAATTTTGTTAAGGTGGTGTTTTTGGAAAAAAAAATTAGTAGAAGTAAACTTTTTGTTCACCCGCATTTTTTCTAAAATGAGACACGCTGAAAACTTATCCTAATAGTTCTTTAAATGGCATGCGCATGTTTGGGGAAACACAGAAATGCAGACTTGGCTGAGAAAAGCTTGTATCGAAGAAAGACAGAAGTATTTAAAGATGTGTTTTTTATCCCAAAGTGTTTGACGCATTTGGAAGCCCTTTAAAGTAGAATATTTAGACAAAGGAAAATTGAGGTATAACGGGAAAAAGTATTACAATTATTTGTAGCATGTACTACAGGAAATTTTATTATTAGGTACCTAAAAATGATATATACTGTCCTAGTTTCATTGCCTATCAAAGCATTTTCAACTACTTAAGGCTCTATTTACACGTAACGACACAGTAAACGCAACGATACGAAAACTGCATGACATTGGCAGGCACAAAATAAAATGGATTGAAAACAATTAATGCTTTTATTCACACGACGACAGCGACAGCGTGGGGTAATACCGATCACATCGCACCAACGCAACAACAACGAACAGATGTCGTTGCATCAACGCAGACACGTCGCAACCACAACAACCCCGTAAAATTGTGGTCGGTCATAACACAGAAACAACGTTGAGTTGACGCAACGACATAGCAACGACAAACAACAACGCAATCACATTACAATGACTATCGGCAACGAAACTACAAAAACTTGCAGCGACTCTATTTACACGTAACGTTTGTCCGACTGCGTTTTGTATTACACATTGGGCACCCACTAAAATAGCACCCGAGATAATGGCACCAGAGATAATTATTTCACAAATATTACCCATCAATACTTTTCACAGTATCAATGTAAATATACGGCTTCGTATGATATCATTCGTGTGAATGAACGCTAAGGGTCGATTTCCGGTGGAACCAGATGCGATCAAATATCAATAAGTTAGATTAAAGAGTGCCATCTGATCTCTTCAACCCAATTACTGCCGATATAATAGGGTAAGGTTAGTTTGTCCTTTGAACAGTTTCTTGAATCTTGGAATAACTTTTTAGTAACCTGACTAAATCGCCGTGTCCCAGTAGTTCCATTTTCTGGTTCCACTATGGAACTACTGGGATTTTTTGTACCAGTAATTCCATGGAACTAAAATACCTTTTCAACTGAATCGGAGTGCGGTACGTAAATGTAGTTTAGATATAATTACCGTTTCGAATTCGAATTTAATACGTAATTTTGTTCCTAAACTTTTCATCACGAAATTATTTAAAAACCACTTTTAACTTATGCAAGCCTAGTACTTTTGTTTATTAGTTTAATTCTAGTTTAGGGTTTGTTGGAAGAGGCCTTTTTCAATTAGTGGAATACAAACAGGAAGTCAATCATAAAATAAATATCAATTTAATGACTGTTATTTTTAAGTCTCACTTAAATTAAGCATAACATAGCTTATAGTTAGAAATCAATTTTAATGATTTCTTTCACTCTGAAGTTTATAACTTTTCAAACTTAATTTTCACCGTCATTTAACTTGGTTTTTACTTCCTTTTGTTAGTAAATAATCATACAGTGGGATAAGGATAGGATGATTATAATGTTACAATTAATCAAAAGTACATAGAGTTGAGAGCAGTGGTGGCCCAGTGGTATCGGTCCCGACTTACGAGTTGTAGGTCGTGGGTTCGAATCCCGGCAGGCGCTTTACTTTGTGTAATTTATTTCATCACCACTGCTCTCAAAACGGTGAAGGAAAACATCGTGAGGAAACCGGCATGTCCTAGAACCAAAAAAAATCGAAGACATGTGACATCCACCAATCCGCACTGGGCCCGCGTGGTGGATTATGGCCCACCCCCTCTCACAGAGAGGAGGCCTGTGTCCCAGCAGTGGGAACATTAATAGGCTGATGATGATGATGACATAGAGTTTGGAAAAAAAGGGTTCTTTCCACGACGCATTTAAAAAAAAAAACACATTATTCATGATGGATTTTTTAAGAATTAACGAGTGATATTCAGCGTTTCACTATCATCTCAGTGCTCATTTGCTCGAATGCTCACAATTTGCGAGGATTTTTACAAAGAAGATTGCTGAGCACACCAACTACACTACAGAGGAGCTGAAGTAATGTTAAAATTTTGGCTGAAATACCTCCTCATAATTCTATTATGATTTGATTACAAATAATTTTATAAGCGTTTTCTACGCAACGACTACGCAACGACTACGTAACAACTACGCAACGTCTACGTAGGATCTACGCAGTGTCTACGCCTACGCGAGATAAACTCTAAAACATTCGAAATGACTTATCTAAATCTCCCTTTCACAAAATTGTTTATCATGGTAAGTTTCTAAACATCGGTTTCAGCTAATGACATTTCAAATTACATCAGGGAGTGGTAGCCATATTGGAATAGATTTAATGTACCACCCGTTGCTAAGTGCTTTACGATGCTCTTAGGAATAATGTGAAACTAACGAGGTGCCGTTTGATCAGATCTATAGAGAAGTTCGTTATGATAATAATCTCAGAAAAAAGGGTAAGTTAACATTTATTGCTTCTGCACTTGTTAAACTTTCTGTAGTTTATATGAATAATTGTATGAAATTGACAGAACAAGTGTGCTTAAAACGCAGCGTCGACACATACAAAGGAGAGGAAAGGCAATGAACAGATGTATGAAGAGCTTATTCAGTTGGAAAGAATTGCCCAATAATGTGGTTACTAAGATAAGCTGTCATCCTGGATACATCGTAAAAACAATATATCTCCAATACCTTAGGTACGATTTTGTTATCCAGGCGAATATAGCAATACAAATCCAAAGAGGTTTGTAAGGTATCTGTGCTACGCGTCAGAACCCACCACACTATAATTCCCAAACCACTGCATCTCATGAAATCCAGAATAAACAGCGGCAACCACCAGAAAAGAAAAGCGCCGAGACAATGAAGCTCGACGTGTCCCGGAGAATGAATTTACTTCTTGGATCCTTTACCGAAATTTATCAGAATAGGAAAGTAGAGGAGTAGGAAAAATATGTATCCACTTCACGCGTCAATGGATACCAAAGTCATAAGGTGTCAGTAGCCTTTTTAGAGGGCCAAAGCCTGCTGGGGTAGCGATACTAATGAATTAGCGTGACCCCAGCACGTAAAAGGTTATTGAAGGACACCGTGGTTTTAAGTCAGTAAAAGTCTGACAGTCCCTCCTGCCTTGCTCTTATTCGAGGACTTATTCGATGATTCTAATATGTAAAAAAACAAAAGTATCGATATCAGCCTAACAGTCGCAGCCTACTTCACACAGAAAGGAAGCCATGAGTGTTATTCTCTAGGGATACAACTTTGTGTTACCACAGCTCTAGTGTTGTAACTATAGTTTCTTTTAATCGATTTTTAAGTTTATGCCCTTGAGCATATGGTTGAAAATTTAATGACAAACTGTAGTTGATGCCTAGCATTCATTCACACGTACAAAAACTAGTGTCCGACCGAAACTGATTTTTCAGCCGAAACCGAAACCGAACTTTCGGCCTTGCTCTCAGTTTCGGCCGAAACCGAAACCGAAACTTTTTAACACATTTAAAATTTCGATTACTTTCAAATTTTTTTTAAACATTTTTTAACACATAAGAAAAAGTGCATATACAGGATGACTGAAGATCGATTTTGTCGAAAACTAAAACTGCATCATTGGATTTAAAAAAAAATCGAGAATCGAAAATCCTGGGAAGTATTCGAAACCAGAGATTTTGGAAAAAAAACCACAGCCTGTACCTATTATTACACCATTCGATAGTGTTGCTAATAAGGATCAAATTCTGGAAAGTAATGATAATACGGAAAACTTATGGACATATTTTTTTATCGTGGTAAAATCATCAAATGAGTCCTCCCACACTAGGCAGGGCGGGAGAGACTGTCACGACTCGTACTTATTAAAATCCACGATGTCCTTCAGTAGCCCTTTACGTTCCGGGGTAACTCGTTAGTCCCGCGACCCCGGCAGGCTTTGGCCCCGTTATAATGCTGACACTCTTTGAGGCTCCCGTGGAACACAACGAGCCGTAAAAAAAAACTTATGGTCATAGCTGATTTTTAAGAAATTGCTTTTTTGCTACGTTCTTTAACTTCTACTGAGCCGTATTCTAAATTATTATAATATCAATTTTTCACTGGATTTGTAGTCTCAACAATCGTCCTTTATTCAGAAATACGAAATTACTGAGTTAAAAAAAATAGCATTATTTCAAAGAAGAAACCGTTAATTTATGTTTCAAATACAGTCACTGCCTTGACGTCGCACGAAAATGCACGAACACTTCAGTTTCGGCAGGGCCGAAAGTTTCGGCTATATTTTGGCCAAAACCGAAACTAAGGCCGAAACTAGATTTTTTGGCCGAAACCGGCCGAAACCGAAACCGAAATTTCGGTCGGTCACTAACAAAAACGTAACGATATCGCTGCGACAAAACGCGGTCGAACTGCGATTACTTGTAAATAAAGCTGCTGCAGCTTTTTGCTGTTGCCTTTTGAATACGGCACAACGACAACACAACCACATCGTTGCAAGGTCGGTAGAACGTGAAAATGTGGATCGTGTGAATTAGTAAACTATTTACTTTTCAATCTAAATATATATAACTCAAAGGTGACTGCCTGACATAGTGATCTATCAAAGCATAGCCCAAATCACTGGACAGATCGGGCTGAAATTTGGCATGCAGGTAGATGTTATGATGTAGGCATCCACTAAAAAAGGATTTTGATCAATTCTACTTCCAAGGGGATAAAATAGGCGATGAAAGTTTATGTGAAACTTTGTCAATTTTACAAAAATACATTGTAAAGTTCCGACATCCACGGGAACGAAGTCGCGGGCACAGATAATACAGAATAATGAGTCCGTCAACGTCGCCTCACCGTATCGTTGCGGTTATCGTGTCGTTGCCGTACGCGAGTATTGAGCTTTAGAGAACAGCATAGTCATATCCCAACAGTAACTGTGGTAACATTATACGCTACTATGCCAATAACACACCAATCTGTATTTAAGTATTATTCATTTAACGTCAGATATAAGTTGGTATATCAGCTCCATAACATGATAATGAATTCATAAGCGTGAGATTGAAGCGATATTCCAGATTAAATGGTTTGTCTGACGAGCCGTGTGGATTATTAAAAGTAGCTTATTTGAGATTAAATGATTTTGCAGTTAACAGCAGTCTAATTATTGTCAGTGGCTTCTTTTGCACGTAGCAAAAGTGCCTCAGATGGCCCAATTACAATAAATGATTTGACTTTGACTTTGACTTTGGATCATAATTACGTTAAAGTATCTCAGTGTTAATATACAAGAAAAACAAGCACCTTGCCGAAATCTGCCAAACTGAAACAGCGTTAGACGATGCAGGGTGTTAGTTAGTTATTTTTTTTTTTTTTTTTTTTTTTTTTTTTTTTTTTTTTTTTTTTTTTTTTTTTTTTTTTTTTTTTTTTTTTTTTTTTTTTAAAAAAAACCTAGTTTAAAAAAAAAGTTGCCCGTTCCATTCATCTAATAAAATTTTGCATTGTATATAAGTTAAACTTTTGAACTTAATCTATAAGTTAAGATTTTTGTAGAACAGCCTAGAAGATCTAACTAAGGTTTTGATGCAAGTAGCGATGATTGCTATAGATTAGATATATAGGACCCCCTGTGAAGGTTACCTGTCTCCTTGGAATGCAAAGAGCAACTCTAAAGAAACAAGATGGATTTTTATTCAGCAAAAATATGACAGTCCTTTCCGCTGCTCCCAGGGCGGGAGGAAAGACTCATTTGATGTTTTAACCAATGCAAAAGTGATTTTAACCCTTAAACAGATTTGGTTTTAACAGATACAATCCAAAACATAAAGTTGAAATAAATCTCCGTAGGTATCCATTTCACTAAAACGGTGAAGGTAAACATCGTGAGGAAACCGGCATGTCCTAGAACCAAAAATTCGAAGACATGTGCCATCTACCAACCCGCATTGGGCCCGCGTGGTGGATTATGGCCCACTCCCTCTCACAGAGAGGAGGCCTGTGTCCCAGCAGTGGGAACATTATAGGCTGATGATGATGATGATGACCCATTTCACTTGAATATGACAAAATGGCTATTTTATTCAAGCATTTCAGAACAAAGTCTTTGAAAAAATAACTTCCATGCATAAAATAAACGTTTCCCGCTAAGTTCTACAAGTGCATTATTATCATTTAAATAAATCAAAGTAAACTTGGTATGAATATGCTAATGGAAACACTTGTTATCTACGGTCAATGCCTTGGGCGGACAGAAAATCTACGTTTCTATGTAGAAAAAGGAATATTGGTTTTAAATACATCTTTCTTTCTTTTTCGTATGAGGATGTGGCTATCATCTGGTATTAGAGTTAATTAGGCCGCCTAAACGACCTTATAAACGTCGCAAGAAGACGCTGGATGCAGGTCGCTTCCAACCGGTATATATGGAGATCTAAAGGGGAGGCCTAAGTCCAGAATGGCTGAGATGTTGATGATAATGACGATGAAGCCACCTAAGGGAACATCACAGGCCCCTGACAAGATTAACTTGAAACAAACTCAAATGTATTGAAAAAGACTCATTGGTACCGGCCTGGGTTTGAAATCACGAATTATTCCCGTTGGATCCCACTTTTGAATCCCACATGAATATTTTTCCCGTTGGATCCCACAAAAAATTAAAATGTATTCCCGTTGAATCCCACAACAAAAGAAAAACGTTTTATTCCCGTTGAATCCCAAAAACTATTCCCGTTGAATCCCACATGCTTTAAAAAATCTGAATGCGAGTACTTTCAATCACAAAAATGCTATCATAAAACTAGCTTCAGCTTGCGGTTTCGCCCGCGTCAAGTGAGGTGGCCCTATGGTCCAGTCTCCAGCTGTTCTCTGGCCTGTCCTTGGTCGGACGGCTCCCGGACTCCCCGTCCAGAAGCAGCTGGAATATGACTCGCGATATCCGACGCCCTTGGACGTCATCAGCGGTGGCTGGGGCGAGAGTATACTATCACAAAAAAATATAACATTATATCGATTTCTTATCAAGTTGCAGGTTTTTTATTTTTTAAATCTCGTTCCTGTGAAAAATAAGCTACCTAAAAAAGGGGAAGATTTGTTCTAAGGCTACCTCGTCGCACCGTCTCTCGTTATCTTAGAGCGCAGCAGGCATTTAGAGTGATCCCCCCCCCCCCCCCTGTCACGTAGCATCACAGCGCTTTTCAAATGAACTTCGCTGATCCCGTTACCACCTTGAGCTTATGCTAGCCTAGTACTTTGGCAGGCCATTTAGAGTTACCTTACCCCCGCGCTGCGTGTCACATGGCGCCAGAGCGCAAAACATACCACCTTGATCTTATGCTAGCCTAGTACTTTTGCTATTTTTTTTTTAGCAATATTCTTAAATTAGTTACTCAGAATATATCAGTATGTCAATAACGGTAACAGTTTTCTTCTGATATGTACACATGTTGTCAAAAAGTGGGATTCAACGGGAATTAAAAATGGGATTCATCGGGACTACCTGAAAAATGGGATCCAAAAGTGGGATCCATCGGGAATAATTCGAAATCACAACCTTAAGCATGAGAAGGGAGCTAACCATTCAAGCCATCAGGACTATTATGACATACAAAAATACGAAACTGTTTTAAAAGTTAGTTACTGGACACTAGAAGATAAATTGAGCATTCTTTTTGATGTTACATTATTCAATGAACATTCAACGAGTTCGGTATCGTGAAATGAATTAATCCAACTGAATTCTTGTTAGGAAAAGCCGGAACACGGCTTTGTATCTACTAACAAGATAATTGCTGTGCATCATGAAAATGAGGTGGCGTAAGGCTTTAGTCACACAGCTGTACATAGGTCTGAACACACTTTTTTATTTTATTTAGTGGTGAAGACGGATGGACAACGGCAATGGTGTAACTAATTGCAGCTTGCATTTAGTTACATCAAAAGCTGACCGCAACATCTTTTGGAAAACTCAGGATTCTTGACGATGTTATTGATCTTGACAAAGGAGATTTGCATTAAATAATTATCTGATAACATCATCGTAACACAAATTATGTATAATGTCGTGTAATGGGAAACAATTTCGAAATTTTAATGTACAAAAATTAATCAACATAAACTGTCATATTTGAATTACCAACCCCTAATTTGAAAACAACACTGAAATTGATAACTACAAATTGCAAAAACTTAATCCAGAGAAAACATAAAAAACGCAGGCACAGAAAAATTGGCAATACGCACGTTAGCACTTCTCTGTTACTTTCTCTTGTTATACGAATTAACGCTAAGATCAACCTTAAGAATAACAGTTTATGACGTAGGAATCATAAAACCTAATCATAATTTAAAAGTCAAAGTAACGGTAACTATAACAATCCTATCAGTCTATCGTCTACACATTGCCTTAAATGGTAACGCTCTGGTGCATCGAAGCGTGCTTGCAGATGCGAATTAGCACTTTGTAAACGTTAATCTGATTGCACTTGATAATTCATTGGCTGTTTCTAACTTTCTTTTTGATATAAAGAACGATTATAATGGAGCTACTGAAGTCATTAACGTTAAGGCCAAACAAACAATGGATGGACTATGTGACAGATAACCTGACTAGACAAGAGATATCAACTAACAAAGAAGTATGAACGAAAAGAAATTGCGATATGAACAGATGACAACTGCAGTCATTAACGGAACGAACGAAGATTTTTAAATTGTTACTATATCACGAGACCCTGAATCTAATGCTAATTGAAATTAAGATTTTGCTATAAACTTAAGAATATAAAGAATGACCCACAAAAAGGAATAAGTATGGTGAAGAATTAAATAAAAAATTAAAGTAAATTTTAAGAAACGAAAGAACTGTGTAAATATTTTACAACTTAGGGCGCTTTTCATTAATTTTAATGGAAATTTCTGCCAATGTAGTTATTAGTCATACTTATATTAAAATGGTAATTATAAGGCTGAGGTTAATTACGTTATCAAAAGAACTTTTGTTCTTCTAATAACATTAAATTAAGAAGCTTTTTTTTCTGAGATTGAAATAGAGTGCGAAATCTTAATCATTTCAAGTTACATTTTCATCTCAAATATTTCTATTACTTTGTTAACTAACTCAAAAATGTTCTTTTTTACAGTGTTTTTCTGTTTTAATGTTTAATTAATCTAAAACCTACCTTTAGCAGTTCTTCCGTCATATATCTCCAAATCCAACGCGTCGTTTCCGTCAGCCTGCGAGACTCTGAAGGTGTAGTCATTCCAATCGAAACTGAACGCGTGACTGTCCAAGAAGTTCGTCAGCCACCAGTCCTTCGACCTCGCCTGCCTCGTCTTCAACGGTTCTATCGTTAACACATTGAACACCTTCACAGACTTCTGTTGCTTCAAACTCCTCAGGATCTCCTTCGCCATATAATCGATGCACGTAGCATTATCACTACAATTTAGTTCTACGATCGCCCTAACATCCCCCATCAGCATAAAAGCGACCAAAAGGGCAAGGGGATTCATTTTCACCAATGTCTTTTTCACAAACACTGTGTCACAGGTCTTCACCAATCCATTTGTGGGTCACGCCTTTCCGAACCATCTACATCGATGGCTACTTGTTTAATGAGTCCCTCTATGCCTGCCTGATCATTTTTATCTGGCGTCACGCTGCACTGACCACCGCGGGCGGCGTGTGCATTATTTTTTTCATTGAGTTCTTCACTTGCATGTACAAACGCTACACCACTTTTCTTTCCACCGTATACGTTTTTATTCAAGAATTTTCCGTGATCCGCACATTTAAGGTGCTTTATCGCGAATTATTGATGTGTGACATAAAAAATGTTTTCGTTTCGCTTTGGTATACGTCGCTAATAGGTATAGTGAATCAATATTTTACTTTCATATGTATGGTCAGCAAATTCATTTGGGGTTTAAGTTTTATACAATGTCCTGTACGCCTACACAGCTCTATAATTGAACTTCTTGACTGTGTTAAATTTACTAAAGACTATATTCTAAGTAATGTGTCTTGATATTTCCACATCGTAAAACCTGAAATGGCAGATTTCTGGTTTAAAAGAATTAAGATTCTAAAACCTGATACTGAATCTTCTTAGACTTCTCGAGGCAGAAGATATTAACCCGGACGTAACTGGAGACGCGCAGGAGGGCCTTCAACTCCAGATCCCAGGGTGGTAATCCGGCAAGGATTTTGGTCAATTCACCGGTGATCGTGCGATATTCCCGGACCGTCTATGACCCTCTGGCATGTGACGAGCATTGCTGGTCACGTCCGCATGCACAGGACCCTCACTAAAGGGCCGTGAACTGCACGATTTTGCTCTTTGTTCTATGCTTGGCTTAGTTACCAAAATTACTTGATGTTCTGTCACAAGTGACTGTTCCAGTCTATCAGCACCTTCAGGTCTCATCATTGCTTCGAGGATTAATTGAGGCCAGCAAACTATGACACCAAAATCTCTAATATCACAAAATTCACTATGAAATAAAAATTTCAAAATTAATTATTAGTGTTCCGACATCTGCCACTAGTTTGAAACTCGAAAACAGAGTCCTAAAAGTTTGGTAATTACGCATATCATTACTGAGGGGTGACGGTAGTTTGTTAACTGATGACAGTTAAAGTTCGGTTTTAATTGATTTTGCCATGGCAGATAGCTGAATCTCTCTCTGAGTCTAAGAGAAGTTGTGGTGGTTGGAATGTTAAATAGTGTTTACGAGCGTGTATACAATACAGCATCAGCTCAATACATCAAGTAATTACTTTTTCCGCATAAGCAAGATAAAATAAATAAAAGTTATATTTAAAAAAAAAATGATTTCCATTTCATCTAGTTCAAAGTAAATTAGTCTAATCTGCAAGTAAATTTTTATTTATTAAAATTAAATTTTCTCTGTCATCATTTTTTAAGTTTTGGAAATTGCACCCTTTTAAAGTTATTTGAGTGAAGATAGTTATTGCCAGTTATAATAATGGAGAAAATAATTTATGGGAAAAACGATATACCGAAAACGAAAGACCACAACAAAAACAAAGGCACTGAAATGAATAAGCAACTAAATACGCGCACAACTAGAAACAAAAGTATTCTTAAACAAAAAATATAGCTCTCCGGACTAAACGTTAGTGACCGGAATAAAAATATATCCTAGCAAAATATGAGTTTTCTGACCACGAACGAAGAAAACTTCTTGAAGAGACGACGAACAATTTAAAATGTAAAGCAGCTGCAGAAAAGGCGATAGAATTGTTTTTCAAGAAAGTAGTTTAAGTTCATTTCGAGAAGTGGTCCCTTGTAACTGGCTCGAATATGGAATAATGAAGCCATTGAAGACGATTTGACTGTGACAATTCATGCAAGAGCATGAATAGCAGTATCGTAGTGTAAACATGCCTCCGAAAAATAATATTCTGGTGTGGGGAAGCCTTTGCACAGTAAAGCAAGTATAAACCGTGACTTTTTAGTCGTCTTACAAAAGAGGTCCACTTAATTTATCCGACCTAAAATATCTCTAGGCTAAATTTTTTTTATCGATAATATTAACTTTTATTTTTTTATAAATAGGGTGTTTCATATTAGAAATATGAAACACCCTGTTAAAATGTTTACGTATCAAGCTGTGGAGTATACCTTCCTAGCGCAATAGTCGGGCAGATCATTCCATCTCCATTTTCTATGAGACAAGGTAATTTCTAACTACGCCTTGCGTCATAATAACGGCTTAAAATTTTATTTTCAAATTTTTCAAATGTTAAAGACATTCCATTTTTTTATTATTAACGTGTACTAGTCATTGAATACATGAATTGGGCTGCCGTTGTAAGACGACTAAAAAGTCACGGTGTAAATGTCAGCGTAAAATTGCAATAACCTTAAGTTTATAATCCAACTCGTTCGTTTATAAATTTACGGTAGGTTAGGTTAGGTTAGTTTATAAATTTTCTAGTAAATTTATAAACTTGCGGATCTTGATAAATCTTCCGGTGACGTATACAAACCATGTCGTGTCTGAAGGGCAACACAGCAGATTTGAAACGGTAACTGAAGGAACAGTTTGGTTTTAGTCAGCCAAGTCTAACAGTTAACTTCGTTTGACACAGAGTAGGAGGACTCATTCGATGATCGTCCAAACCGAAACAAAGAAGCTGAGCAAAAACTATAGCACTTCTACAATCACATACTCTTTCAATCACGTTGATACATTTGGTCATACACAACAATGGCGTGTAAATACTACGAACCTCATCGTTCTATAATGTTCAACTAGCTGTTGCCAGGGGCTTCACCCGCTACAACTCGAAAATTATCCCACGGGAACATAAAATCAGGATAAAAACTATGCTATGTGTTAATCCAGGTTATAAACTATCGTGTACCAAATATTAGCCAAATCCTTACAGTGGTTTTTGCGTGAAAGAGCAACAAGCATACATACATACACACATACATCCTCACAAACTTTCGCATTTATAATATTAGTAGGATACGTTCAATGTTCTTTTATACGTCTTCTATGTAACTTATCCTTAAACATTTTATGAAGAAAAGCAGTCACTCTTTCACTTTCATCAACATGTACTACTCCAATTTTGTTTAACTCTCTTTCAACAGTCCTGGGCCCCAAGTCTGCTAATTTAGTAATGACTCCATTGAATATCAATTGGATCTCAGTAGCAGTTTTAACTACATTTGGTATTCTGCTACTAATTTAAGACCAATGGTTTTCCAATGACATTCCATTGAACTGCTATCAGAATATTTGCTGGTCTGCTCTTCAATCGTGGTACATTGTAAATCGATTGTGGACTTTATCGGTATTCTACCCTCTAATGACAACACCTATAATTATCTGTTTAACTGAGAGGCAATTACACTTACACTACGATTCCACTACGACTCTATTGAGCTTACATACAAGTTTTAGAGAATACCAAATTCGTTCAAATCGTAATGGAGTCGTGATTGATTCTCAATTGAATATCAATAGCATGTGAGTAAATAAAATTAGCAGACTTGAGGCCCTGTTGTCGGGATCGTAATAAAATAGACTGCTACATTTGATTTGCAAACGCTACTTACAAATGAAACTTATTTTGTTTAATCGTCAGCGTATCGCACGCAATCACTGCTCCACTAACAAAAAACGATATATCACATTTTGTGTCCGGAACCACGCATTGCTGTCTATTTTCGGTAGCCCTAGTAAGTTATGACTTAATTAGTAAGGAGTAAAGCTGTTTATTTCTGGTTACATCTAGTTGGAAGACAATAATCTATATTATAGGCTCTTCACAAGCCACAATACCTCGATCGGTCCTTTAAATCTCGTAGCAGTATTTTAATACTTTCACAAGAGGTTTATCTTGGATCCGTTGGTAGGCCTTCAGCACATAACCTATGGTTTCATCTATGCAGGTTTATTTGTAAAACATTAAAACCGGTTCATGGGCTGAAAGCTAAATTCAGGTCTTTCATACGAAAAGGAATACTTTTTCGTTGAAAATGTTTGAAATACATGATAATTATTTTTTTGATCTTTCAGGGATAGTTTCATAGTAGCAGTTGTTTATTAATACTTTCAGTTCAAGCGTTTTACAAATAACCATGTATAAAGTATGTGTACATTTGCACAAAATACCCTTTTCTCTTTGAGGTTATCATTATTGTTAATTGAAGAAAATATAATTATTTTCTATACAGGCCTCTCTAATTTCTCTACGACCCGTTGTTTGATGCTTCGAAGTTTAAGACGCTTTTTTTCCTGATACCATAATTTATTAACATTTACGCTTCCAAAGACATTACCTGCAGTTTTAGTTATGTTTTCCATCCATCAAATGGGCATTATCATTTTTTCTCGCCAACGAAAAATATACTAGTATTGGTTAAAATTTTCATCACTACGTCAATAGCTGCCTCTGTCTCCTTTCAATCATAGCAAAACAAAAATGACAGCTAGATTTACCGAACATTTAAAAACGTCAAGTAGATTTATACATCTTGTCTCTTTTATTGATCAACGTAGATTAAAGCATTAATGTTCAACTATTAATAACACTTTGGTGGTTATAAATTAGTTAATAAACTGTTTGATCGGACAAATGGCACCTCTGAAATGTTATAAATAATATTTTGAAGGTATCAGATCTATCAATCAATTGCTAGTTTTTAAATTGTTTTCCGACGACCGTCACCGTGGGCGTCTACCACTGCGGCTGCGTGGACGCTGGCTCTTCCCTCACGCGTCCCGTCTCCTGCTTCGCTAGCGTGACTGCTTCGCAGAAAGAGGCGACCGCTTCCCACTCCTTCTTGTTCCGAGCATGGCCTCAACGAAGTCCTGCGTCAAAGATTTGAACTCCCTACGTGAGATGCGAGTTCCTATCTTGGTTTTATCTTTACTTCTGGGCTTGATTGAGGCCAAAAACTTTTAAATAAAATAAAAAGTAATTAGAAAAGACTTCTCACTGCTGCATAACATTTAAATAATGTGTCATTATTTTTATTTGCAATGACTGATTATTTACTTACTTCCTAACTTACATTTTCCGGAAAACAAAAATAAATGCAGCCTATTATTTTAAAACAAGTGTGTTTTTAATGAGAGCATAATGATGTAATTAACACACTATATTGGTATTAATTAACAGTTCATAATTTTAACAATGTTCAATATTATAATTATCATTTAATAAGCCAAAAATCAGCACATTCCATGTATTCGAATAGTTATGTCCAATTTAACGTCGTTGCTTACATTTAAAGTATATCTTTATTAATTAACTAGCACTTTGCCCGCGACTTCGTCTGCGCGTGTTTCTAACTTCAAACTCAGTGAATTTAATTCCCGCTCACCCTACTTATAGGATACTTTTGGAAAATCTAAAAATGCTCTAGTAGTTTTGGAGCCTATTCTATACAATACAAACGGTCAATCGTAGAAGACAACTGATTTTCCGATTTTCACCACGCTAGGGGTTATTACGCATCTTTTATTCGATTGAGAGATACTTTATTGCCAGTTTTGAGTTCATCGAAGCAAGCTGTAAAATCCTTCCCTTTTTAAAACTTACTGTTTTCATCAATTTAGGGGGTGATTTTAGAAAAACCCAAAAATGGAGGGGAGTTTTGAAAAAAGAATAATGTCCATCTTTTTTATTTACTTATACTCATATTCGTACCAAGTTTCAAGTTTATGAACCCAAGGAATAAGATTTTTCATAGAAACGTTTTCACCCCTTTTCACCCCCTTAAAGGTAGATTTTCACAAAATCTTTTCTTAATGCTCACCTACATAA
The DNA here is from genome assembly GCA_036375495.1 of Agrotis segetum. NCBI lineage: Eukaryota > Metazoa > Arthropoda > Insecta > Lepidoptera > Noctuidae > Agrotis > Agrotis segetum. Next base: position 568,239 of record JAQSVV010000132.1, read on the forward strand.
TAAATTGCAACTACCATCAAAAATTCAGAGTTCTGCGTTTAGTGGTTTAAAATCCCCCCTTTAAAACTTGAATACCCCTTTTCACCAACTTGGGGGGTGATTTTCGAAAAATCCAAAAACACGTGTTTCTTTAATTCTTATCTAGTATATAAATACTGATTTTCAAATTCATCAGCTCACGCGTTATGATTTTTCCATACAAACTTTAACAACCCTTAGATTACCAATGGAGGGTAGTTTAAAAAAAATAATGGTGCTAATCTTATTTATTTACTTGTGTTCTCATTCGTGGTAAGTTTCAAGTTTATAAACCCAAGGAATAAGATTTTTCATACAAACGTTTTCACCCCTTTTCACCCCCTTAGAGGAGGATTTTCGCAAAATCCCGTCTTATTGCGAATCTACATGGTAGACTGCAAATGCTGTCCAAAATTCAAGTTACTGCGTTTAGCGGTTTCGGTTGTAGTCGTGTCAAAAGAAAAACCCCTGTTCTTTTATATACAACATGTAACATAATTAACGCACATCCTGAAATTAGTTTGTTCAGAATCGTTTACTGAATCGATTTCTATCATTTTTAATATAGGTAATTTTTTTATCAAAAATAATTAAAACTACGGAAATTATAGTCACATCACCCCTGTGCAGTCAAAACAAACTAAGATAGACCGTAAATCAAGGCAACAAGACTTAAAAGTGCTATTTTATTTGTATTAGTACAAATTCCGTCATTCAATACAAAATAAAGAAAAATAAACCTTACTGCAAAATAACTAATTTAGTTAATAACAATGTATTTACATGTTAAATTTAAAAATTCAATATATGTATTATGATTATAACATCATATCCTAATTGGGGTGTCTGAGGGTGTGCGTTAATTACGTTACATGTTGTATAGATAGATCATTTCAAAATAAACAAGCGCACGGGACTGTTAGACTTTAACAGCCTTACTACAAAAACTTAAACATCTGTTGAACACTTGTCTAAAAAAAGTGTGACTGCAGAACGGACCTTATTTCAACGTCATAATCTGTAATTTTTTTAGACAAGTGTTTAACAGACTTTAAAAAGTTTATGAGATTCCACGGTTGCTGATTATAAACCACCGTGTTCCATAATTTTCCTTCACCAATGCTCCGACCTGATTAAAAGTGTGTGTAAGTATATCATCTTCATTAACTTTTTTAACCAGCGCGTCTTCATAGCGTCTTTTATTGTTTATAAATTAATTTATGTAGTTACTATCTGCAAATTGTCGCTCACTTACCACGCTATCTACAAATCAACATCAACATAGAACATTAAAAACATATGTTTACTGTCATGAAAATTTCAATATCGGAGTGCTTTTTTTTAAAGGAGGAATAAAAACTGCGGACTGTGAGAACCTTGCACGAATACGCGGTGTAAACGTAAAAAAAATACCCAATAATTATAATAAATAATATTATCAAAAATACCAAATAAATTGAGGTTCCGCTTATACTCGTAAATTAAATTGGGAAAGATGTTTAGACGAGTATATTAATTGATCTCTTTAGAAACATAATCATCATCTTCCTGCCCTTATCTAATTTTAATTGTGGTCGGCGCAACACGTGTTTTATTTTTCCATCCTGTTAGGCGTCAAGGCATCATTTAAGTACTCCTTTTACATTCATTTATCATTCCTCACAAAATCCATCCATCTTTGATCTTCCTCTTCTTTTCCATCAACATTCATGATTGTCAACCCTCTTCATCACAAATGTCCATTCCAAGACAAACGATTCTCTTTCATTAGGATAAAATTCAGATCTCTCTATGAAACATAATTATTTTATTTTATTCAAGTTCGGATACAGACAAATATACAATAGATAAAGATCAATTAATTGTTCAATCTCTGACTCCATTCATTGAAGCACTTCGTTTTTGTTTCTGTTATCTCTCGCAGCATGACCAATCTACAAAAAAAATAGTAAGTGGATAATATTGCTAGTAGTAGGTATGTAAAGTTTCCACAGCTCCCCCATCCTAACTGCTGTTACCATTTGTGGAGTATCAGGACTTCACTAAGGGACTTTACTTATCTTTTGTGACTAAACAAATTAATTATTATTAAATAACGGATGTTAGACGTTCTTTGACTGCTGGCCTTTTAAAGAGACTCACTCAACGAGCAATGGAAAGAGCTATGCTCGGAGTTTCTTTGAGGCATAAAATCCGGAACATGGATATTCGACGAAGAACCAGAGTCACCGACATAGCTCATAAAGCAAGTTGAAGTGGCAAGGGGCTTTACGTCGCTCGTAGAACTGACAACCGATGGGGAAAAAAAGTTCTCGAGTGGCGACCACGGACCGGAAAACGCAGCGTAGGCAGGCCTCCCACTAGGTGGACCGACGACATCGTGAGGGTCGCGGGCAACCACTGGATGCAAGTGGCAAATTGTCTTACGGCGTGGCGGTCTAAGGAGGAGGCCTATGTTCGGCAGTGGACGTCTTCCGGCTGATGATGATGATGAACTAACGGATTGACAACCTTTCTTTAATTAGAGTCAGATTGGACCTAGTACAGAGATTAGACTTAACCACTTCCCTGTCCGATGAATCACATGTGACTCACGACTATTGTTTAGGTATTGTGTCTGCTGCGCGGACAGTGAAAGTGTTAATCCTGATTACCTAAAAACAAATACTTTAGAAGGCAGTCAAACACAAGTTAGCGTACTCAACAGTAACTCTTGCAAGCTTAACTAACGAAGCGGTCAAACAACAAGCTCGGAAAAAATTCTAACATCATTATCTATTTCGTCCAATTAGTTTCAGTCGTATATTGGCATAATGATTTAAGGTGTGAATTTGCTAATCATTAGGAAGTGCTCAATGTGCAAAGAGTAGGAATAACATCAACACACGAATGGACAGCGTCGGTGCATAATGATTAATTTCCTATTCACAAAGATTATAGTAATGCAACCAGAGTGGTGAATTCCGTTTTGGAAAGGTTTGTGCCTAATACTAAGAAAGATACGAACACACCAGTGTGCGAAAAAATATCATTAAGGGACTTAACTCATGGCGGGACGCGATTGAAAATCAACCTTATCACTACAACATATGACATCAAACACGTTGTAATCTACGGGTAAATGAAAAACAAAACACGATCGCCAAGACGACGTCATGTCATGCGAATTTCATTATTATTGCTTAATAGCAAGGTTGATTTTCACTTGTAGTTGGAATCGGTCGTATCGCGCCGTGGGTAGAGTCCCCAACACTTAACTCGTAACAACTTCTGACACTGATCGAAATACCAATTACAGTCAGTGAATGTTCCGGGTCTGAGTGTTTGTGCATGTGAGTTTAAAACGTACGCACGTACGTTTACAAACATTTGAACTCGTGATACAGGAGAAATTCTTATTTGGGGCAAGGTTTTTTTATGTAGAAAAAGCGACTTCAATCCATTACTCGACTTCAACATACCAATCTCAATTACAACAGCATTAAAACAATTTGTTAATTACCTACTAATAGAAATAATTGATAGTTCTTTGAATAAGGCCAACTGATAAATGTTAACAACTAAAAATACATTCGTCAGTAAATCAATAAATAGACATAATTACATAATAGCGCAGGTGGCTGCCGAAAATGTGCCGCCATTAGGCGGCAAAGCGTATAAATATGACTACCATCTACGCATCAATGCAGAGGCAGAAGCCAAAAAAATATCTAATTGCCGGGCCATACTAACGGCTGTCGGGGCCGTCCGACCTCCATAGTAATGACAAACCGACTAGGCGACTGGCAGAGTACAAAAACACCATGACTTATGACAAGAGAAAAAAGACATGAGACATAAAAACGATAAAAATATAATTATTTTAATTACGAAAAATAATTTAGTTTCTTTAAATTATCCGGCTCGAAGGACCACTTGAACGGTCTTGTCGTCGTATAATTTAAAGAAACTAAATTATTAAAATATATTTTTATCGTTCTTATGTCTCATGTCTTGGGGCCGTCCGACCTCCATAGTAACGACAAACCGACTAGGCGACTGGCAGACGAGAAAAATACCATGACTTATGACAAGAGGAAAAAGACATGAGACATAAGAACGATAAAAATATATTTTAATTACGAAAAATAATTTAGTTTCTTTAAATTATACGACGACAAGACCGTTCAACGGCATTTTCCCTTGATTTTCACAATAACAGTCTTTCGTGTTGGAATAGGTAAACGTCCATTAACGCGATAATAATTAAAGGGAATTCCTGTTATTGTGGTCCTATGTTATCAGCTTATTACCGTCCACTGCTGGACGTACACCTCCCCCAAAGAGCGCCAGATGGTGTCGGCCCTGTGTATAATATTGCGGCTGCAGTCGTATCTGCCGCCAACAAATGTCATTCGTCCGTTTGAAGCCTACCTGGCCTGTCTGCGTTCACACTACTCTACATCGGTAACGGTCGACATGTGGCACGAGCGCTTGTAATTGCGCCGACTAGGACTGTCCGAATGTTTCCGTTATCACCAGGAAATTATACACTAGAAACATTCTTAGTATTATCGGAATTCGAATTTTTGTGTGTTTATTGGTCAAAATTGTTATAATGATACAAGTACCATTAAAAATAAATGCTAATTGAAATGTTTAGAGCTGCTTGGTGTATTTACCTAGCATAACATTTTAGCTTGGTAGAAATTTGTTACTGCGGACTCCATAATATATTGAGCTTTGGCTTAAATGTAAAGCCACCTAAAATTGATTAGACTAAAATGGATAAAAATTTACACAGAGACTGCTCTGTCTGCCTGTCAAGGCCGATACCAATGGGTAACCACTGGGTTGGGTGAAAACTTGTAACCTGCAAAAGGATAGGACTAGGTTGCCATTTTGTGAATTGGTCTTTTTGCTCCCAATCCCGACAGTTGTAACCCTAAAATATTGACTGTTGTCTTGACTTACTCGTGCGCGATTGATAACTCACTCGCGCGGCTGATTACTGACCATTTTCCTCTTTCAAAGGAAAACATTATGCTTAGAAATATTGTAATACTTCTACTTTGAACGCGGCAATCTGCTTACAAAACCACCCACGGTGTGTCTTTTATAATTTCCAACACCTTTCATTACCTCCAACAATCTCACAAACTTTACAAAGGAAATCAAGCCGAAACATCGAAAAGATAAAATTGTAAACTACTATCTAGCATGAAACAGGCAGGTGTATCGAATCGTTCTGAAACGCGATGTCGTGATCAACCTCCTTCCTTCCTCCTTTGCATTGTGTTTCTGAACTATCTACATAATTTATTGATGCATTTATCTTTGTACCTACCTACAGTTTGTACTTGTATTTTGTATGGAAAGAATTATTGTTTAGCGATTGAAAATAAGTTAGTAAATAAAATGGTGGAGTTGAAGACAGGTTATAAACTATCAAAGTACAAGATTTCGTTGACAGGTAATGTCAGTGCGTAGTAAGATATGATTTTTACAGAATTCCGGTATCTAATATCTTTAAACGAGCAATTCTTGTAAATTTATATTATATAATCAGGATCTCGGAAACGGCTCCAAGGATTTTCATGAAAGTTACAGATTAGGGGATTTTCGGCTCAAGGAATCGATTTTTCAAGGTCCCAGGTTCGAGAAACGCTTGGTTCCCAAGATATAGACATTTTAAAAACCGAGCGATGCTCGGTCAACCAGATATTGAATTTATTAAACGACTAAAATCCACCGCATTCCTTGCAATTCTGTTTCAGGAATTCGAAAACGGAATCTACCAAAATATTATAAGCGTGTCGAGCGAGGGAAGTCGCTACGGACTGCTACTCAGGCGTATATTCAACAACTCATCAGTTCAGGAACTTGATTAACTGATGTGATAGTAGTAGGTGGTAGTAGCTTACCCACAATTTTAGTGCGTTAAAATGGCCAACAAAGCAAGGTTTCACAATTTTAGGCGGCCAACAAAGCAAGGTGTCAGCTTCAGGGTATACAACACAGTTGAGTAAGTTTTTCTTTTATTTTTATCGTTGCCCACTAAGAATTTCTCATGTGTTGTGGATGCGCTTACAAACATAGAAACTCACATACACAAACAACCAGAGCCGGAACAACTGCTAGTAGGTTATACAAAATATTTGTTTCGTGCTGGAGTCTAACCCTCGAGATCTCCAGCAAGAAATGCGACATTTATTAGAAATATTGGTTCTTTGGTAGGTAATGATAGTATAAACTAATCTCTTCATTTCAGCAATTTATACGAGCATGAACAACATTCTTTTTTGTAATGAACTCTTTATTATTGTCAATTTTATTTTAAAAAACAATTTTAAACCATGCACTGTGGCTACCGTGAAGGGTGAAGCAAAGGAATTGATGTTCTACAAAAGATTTCTATAAACACGGATAGGGACTACGCTGGCTTGTCTCAGAGAGGACACAGGCCTAAAGCCCGGTTTCCACCGCGAGCGGAACGGACCCATTAATGACTCCGTTAAACTTGCAAGCGTAAACTGCATACTTGTATTTCCATCAACAAAGAGTTTTTGCGTTCCCGGAGCGAGCTCATTTTTTCACTTTTCACCCGTTGAGTCATTAATGTGTCCGTTCCGCTCGCGGTGGAAACTGGGCTTATCTCTACCAACCCTAACTTCACAACTTCTACACATCAGTTCACAGCTTCACCGTTTTGCTATCGTCGTGGAGGTGATGCTAAAATTTATTTCTGAAAGAAGTTATTACGAAACAGCTAAGCCATACATTTTTACTGATGTGTAGAAGTTGTGAAGTTAGGTTTGGTAGAGTAAGGCCATGTAGATTCAGAAGCTTGGTTCTGCATGAGATCTGATATCTTTTTCACAGGACAAACCTTTTTGCCTATATCGGCATTTCAAAAAGAAACCCCAGACAGAATTAGCTCTATTATTTTTAATTAAAATCTCATCACAACTGAAGTGATATCATTCAGAAAATCATTCAATTGATTATTTTTCTCCTTGAGTGTTGCAATACTTACGTCACAAAGATCTTCAATAAAAAGTTCAACACCCAAAAATCACTTCGATTGGTATTTTTTGCGCTGCTATGCTTCACATAGTACCATAAGAATTTATTAATAGTTACCTAATGATAACAATAAACAAAAAATGGCGTATCTTTCACTTGGACTATTTTGTTGTATGTTTCAAATAATGTAGGTAGGTACATATTAAATGTAGGTATATACAGCTATAAACTGTGAGTGAAAACGTCTACAATCTAGAATCTGTATGGACGTCCACTGACCTCATTAGAGCAGTTTCGGCCTTGCTTTTATTTTATTTTTTTAGCGTCGTAAAATCATAAAATGAGTCCTCCCACCCCGGGCAGAGCGGGAGGGACTTTCAGACTTCTTATGACTAAAATCCACGGTGTCCTTCAATAGCCCTTTATGTTCCGGGGTCCCGATAATGAAATAATCCCGCGACCCCGGCAGGCTTTGACCCTCTGAGACCTCTGGCCCCGTCATTATGCTGACGCTCTTTGAGGCGCGCGTGGGACACAACGCGCCGTCGACCCGGGCATGGTCCATGGTCGCGCAGCGAGTTGCCCTTTATTCGCTGACCGCATGCACGCGCAGTTTCGGCCTTGCTTTTTTTTAGCGTTTTGCCAAATATTTTCAAGCTTTATAATTTAAAATTTATTCCAACAGTTTAAAGATCATCTCCCTACCTAATTCCCTAGTGTAACTTTGGGTCGACGCAACACGTTTTATTTTTCCATTCAAAAACTGTTTCACTTGAGAGGGACACGTCTAGTATAGCTCCATTTCTCTCTCACACTGATTTTTTAGGCTAATATTACTGTTTGCGGTCGTAACAGTTTTCATTTTTTTTATATTCTCCATCTTAGTAACGTGAAACAAAAATAATATACACTAGCCCCCTTATTAAGAGGAAACACCACGGCCGTTTTTCCATACAAACGTAGTACCCTGTTTTCTCCCTGGATAATGCCGGTAGAGCAATAATTTTTTAACAAAAAATCTGTGACCACTATTGGCATGTCTCTATATTTTCCTTTTTTCCATAAATTAATTATTAAAAGAGATATGAATGTTCAAAATCCTAAAAAAATGGCCAGATTTTCCGCTGTGTTCAATTATCCAGAAAACAAATTTGACGAGATTATATAAAAAAAGGAAAACATAAAAGCACGGCCAATGCCTTTCTTTATTTTTTAAAGAAAAAAGTAGGGAAATCGGTTAAGTTTTGGAGGAGTAATCAGGGGACTACGAACCGTTGATTTTGTACCATTTAATAAGGTATTTTCGGTCCAAGCTGCTGTTGTCTATATTGCGCTCTGTAACTCTGTTGTGGGCACTGCGCGACAGCAATAGATTCTACAAATACCTATTTTTCAATTCTCCAGCCCTTGGTGTTTCCTCTTAATAAACGTGGACTAAAGTTACAACCAGGATAACCCTCGGATTAACCATACATAACTTTAGTCCACGTTTATTAATAAGGGAGTAGAAGAAAATTTCAACATACCTATATAATTGAAACTAACAAAACAACCCCAAACGCGAATCGCCACCTACCTCGATAGATGGCGTTGTGCCTTCGTAGCGCTATCCTGAATCGCGATATGGTTTCGTTACATGGCGGGGGTAAATAAATTTAGTTTTCGCAAAGCTAAACAGCAATACACGACTAGATGTAAATTGTCTACGCGTCGTGATCGACGTGCTTCGGTCTCCGGGTCTTCGTGCATCACGGCGAAGAAGCAATTTACATCTCAATTTTTGTCACGTCAGCCTTAAAAATGATGTAAAAGGCTGACGGCGCATTAATTTTTGATTAATTTAAACTTAATTGATTAATTTAAACTTAATAACATCTAGGGTTTTTTTTTTAAGCGCGGTAAAATCATCAAATGACTCCTCCCACCCCGAGCAGGGCGGGAGGGACTGTCAAACTTCTTCTTCTTCTTCTTCCTGCCCTTATCCCATTCTACTTGGGGTCGGCGCAACATGTTTTCTTCTTCCATTCTCCCCTATCAGACGTCACAGTATCATTTACTCCTTTTTCTTTCATATCATTCCTTAGACAATCCATCCATCTTTTCTTTGGCCTTCCTCTTCCTCTCCATCCGTCAACATTCATACTCATCACTCTCTTCGTCACATGGGTGTCATCCCTCCTCATCACATGTCCATACCAAGACAGACGGTTCCCTTTCATTTTTTCCGTAATAGGCGCCACTTTCAAACTTCCCCTTATAAACTCATTCCTTACTTTATCCATTCTTGTCACTCCACACATCCATCTCAACATCCTCATCTCCGCTACATGCAATCGTTTCTGTCAAACTTCTACTGACTAAAATTCACGGTATCCTTCAATAGCCCTTTATGTTCCGGTGTCACGGTAAGGAAATAATTCCGCGACCCCGGCAGGCTTGGCCCTCTGAGAGGGGGCCCCGTCATTATGCTGACGCTCTTTGAGGCGCGCGTGACGGGCATGGTCCATGGTCGGGCAGCGAGTTGCCCTTTACTCGCTGCCCGCGCCTACGGTGGCCGGAGATCGTCTGCTGACGTCCGACGCCGCGGGCAGCTACCACTGCGGTTGGAGCGGAGGGAGGACGCTGTCCTCTCTCTCTCGCGGCCCGCCTTCTCCTTCACGAGCATTACTGCTTCGCAGAAGGAGGCGACCGCTTCCCACTCCGTCTCGCACCCGGCATGGCCGCGACCAATGCCGGGTGCGAGAGGTCTCCGCTTATCGCCGCCGTGAGGACACGTCGGTGCACTGCCCAAGCTAGCACTCTTGCACCTTATGCTCTACTATGTCCTCAGGGCGATCTTTGCAGTGGTGGCACCCAGGCATGTTCCTATCAGACACAGGAACCTCCCGAAACTTCCGTGTCCGGTGAGGACCTGCGTCATCCGATAGGTCAGGAAGCCGTGACGTCTCTCCAGCCACTCCTCAAAGAGGGGTCTTACCGCCGCGATTGCGGCGTGTCCGGACCTCGGTTGCGACAGTCGTCTCCTCTATACTGCCCTGAGATCATGCCGGAGCTCTTCCCGCCGCGCCTCGACTTCTCGAGGCAGCGGGGTTACGCCCCGGCGCTGCGCCTCCACGCGCCACTTATAGACGCGCTGGAGGGCAGTCGCCTCCAGATCCCAGGGCAGTACATCTAGGGGTGGTAAATGTTTGTACTGTTAAATTCTAGTCAGGTAGAATCAGTCAAAATACTGCAGGGATCGGATTTTTATTCAATAATTTGGTTGATTTCACATAGAAATGGCGAAAAAATCGACATTAATTTCTATCTGATCATTGATATTTATGTGTTTATCCAAGATAATTGATCCATTAAAGTTTCCTTTCACATTGGTAAATAATAAGATTTAAAAAAAGTCTGTCCCACAAACATCAAAACCTAGTGCTATTAAATGAACGGATATAATTAGCACTATATTACAATAATACAACAAAAGAAAAACGTCGCTCGTGATACAATAGAAAACATATACGAGAAAAAAGAAATAGCAACACAAAACACAAGTGTCAGACAGAGATAGCTATATTTCTCTCCGTGTTGCGTTTAACAGTGAAAGTATAATCAACTCAGGCGCATGTAGAAAGCCTAAAATAGTTTAATTTTCTTCTTTTTTTCTTTTTTTGGCCACACAAAAGTTACAACCGTTAGATTTTTTAGTTTATTTATCGAAAACGAAAGTTATTATTGGTCTGTTACGTTAGCTGAGACGGTTTTGAATAATACTGTGGCGTGAGTCACACGTTATTTAAGGAACTACTTGTCTTGAATTCTGACTTGCAGTTAGGAATTCAGTCTGTGGTGCAATACGTAGACAAAGACTTACTCCACCATCCGCAAATATATACGCTTTATTTTTTGTTATTTTTGTTTATCGTGGTAAAATCATCAAATCGGGAGGATTTCCCGGCAGGCTTGGCCCTCTAGGAGGGGGCCCCGTCATTACACCATGGATTTTAGTCAGTAGAAGTCTGACAGTCCCTCCCGCCCTGCCCGGGGCCGGAGGACTCAATTGATAATTCTACCACGGTAAAAAAAAAAAAAAAACTGATGAGTCACTGTTACGTTGTGAACCTAACTTTATACAAAAACGAATATACAAAATAATCCTATATTTTCACAACCGGGAGAAATAGTAGTTTCACAAAATACCCAGCAATGTATAAGCCTGAATAAGGGTCGAAATGAAAAGCCATCTGCATAAATAATCGTGTTATGTTTCAGCCGTAGTAATAATTAAGGCAGTCCTAAAACAACCCCAAGAGCGTTATTCGTAATTTAACTGAATTACTATACAAGAAATTAATGAGTATTTTATTAGTTTGTTTATTTTGTAACACAATTTTGTTAGAATTACTTTACAGTATTATTCAAAAACAAATTGCGTTGCTAGATTTTTCTAGAATTTTATAGAGTTTATACTACCACTTCATTTTTTTTACGTCTCCGAAAATCTCGTGATACGGATAGTCCAGCACGCTTAGCATGGCGATTCTATCTTTATTCTACGAAGAAAAGACAATGTTAATTCATCGTTATTCCTATACAAATCGACTGTTTTTTACATGGTCGGTCGCTATCAACTTTGGGTCAACTATAAAGAGAGATCTCAAGAATGCCCAATTAAAAGCTTTAAAAACCCAGGATTTATATTATTCTGTGCCACTTAGTAAAGAGAAGCCCGACCCCATAGTAATGGAAACTGATGTAAAAGAAAAAGAAACTGAACTGCGTAAAAAGTGGGTGTAAGAAAGATGAAAGATGAAAATAATTTAGATTGAAATTCAGAAATGAATAGGTACATGAATGATCAAGCTAAAGCTGAGTTCAACTGTATACTATGGGTAATACGTATCATGGAGATGTTCCTGGCACCCACATCATCGTAGTATCTAATTTCTTTTTTTTTTACTGAGCCCCTCAATAGCCGGGGTCGCGGGACTTATCAAATTACTGTGACCCTGGAACGTAAAGGGCTATTGAAGAACACCGTGGATTTTAGTTAGAACGAGTCTGACAGAAAACAGTTTTAAGACAGACTATTGCTTTACAAAAACAGTGAAGATGCGCACACTTAAAACAAAACGTCTCATAGACAATATTGTCTAATAGACACAAGAACTGCACAGCGACAAGTCTGACACTGAACAGTTTTGTTTCAGGTGAGCGGCGTGTCGTAGACGAAACAGTTTTGTTTATGTTTTAAGACAGACTTGTCTGTGTGAGACAAGACTGTCTTAAAACAGTTGTGACTCAAGTCTGCGCTCAGCCTAAGGGGGTGGGAGAACTCACTAGAAGTTTATACTGTATCGTGGGTGCGTTTACAAACATAGAAACTCACATACACAAACACTCCGACCCGTAGGTATACCGAAGTGTGACCACGGCTTCGAAGTGGCATAGCATTCGTCTCCTATCCTTAAAGATAAAACAAATTGAATAGTCCCAAAAATAATTTATATCTAGCAAATATTCTAGGTTTACAGAGACTAAGAGCTTAAGCAAACATTGACAAAGGTCTTGTTTGACTATAAACAACAATAATATCTACGAGAATTTCGGGACAGGTCACGAATAATATTTACTTTTATATTTATTTAGTCCCATACCTGTATAAATACTTCAGAAAAATAATATTTGTGAACTAAAGGCCAGTAACTGTTCCAGTATTTTTTCTTCGAGATATTGCTACACTCTTATCAATATTTAATCGTATTGTTTTCGAGACTGTCTACAGCTCTACGTAGAGTTTTGCTGCCCTGTGGCCTCATTACACCGTCTTAAAACCAGGCTCATTCCGGCGAGTGAAAGTGATAGAGCTATACAAGTCGTCTAGCGCCATCTCGTTCACTCACTGGAACAAGCCTGGTTTAAGAACGTTATACCCCCCCTGAAACAAAGGGAAACTAAAAGAACCGGATGGCTTTTTTATGTGTGATACGTTTGCTCTTGACCTTAGTCAAGGTCAGGAGTGGCTAAGACAAGGTCGACAATGGAGCGAGCTTACCCAGAAGAAGCCTGTTCACTCTAACTTTACTCAATACGAGCATACGAGTCTGAACGTCTGTTTTAGTTTCTAACCAAAAAAATACTTTGCTGCTTTACTTAATATTTGTGTGGAGGCTATAGATAATAGACAAGATATTATGTACAAGTACCTACAATACTGTGTAAAATAATGGAAGTCGATTTCATATTTTTTTCCAACAAGTGTCTGACAGTCACCTTTGCTGTCCAGGAATTCATTATCCTTTTTTTCCATAAAAGGTTGCAACATTAAACCTACATTTAAATTATGACTGATGAAAAACACAACACAAACGAAATATTAGTCTTCATTAAATATTATAAATAATTTACTAGATATTTTAGCAATCTAAAATGTCTGCTTCGCATTAAAACACTTTTCATTAATTCCCTTTCCAAAATACAATAACTTTGTAGCCCTTTATTTACAACCAATGCTCTCACCAACTCTAAAAATAAAAGGAAATAGAAGTCACCGAAGAAAATGTAATGTTATTTCACTATCTATAACACAGATGTAAGGAGACTAGATGTGGCACGAGATATCTGTAACGACTATAGAACATTGGACCTTTATGCCAATCCTTTAAATAATTAAAACCATTGTAAACACAACATTAAGTTTTCAGTCATCATTGTGTTTGAAGTGCTTATAATATTCAGCTAGATTAAAAAACTAACTGCTAATTCAAATATTAAACGAATTTGGAGCAGCTTCGGTTGTACAGAACATAATTCTGTCAAGTACTCGATTCGAGAAGAACAATAATTATTTTAAAGTAAGAAAACATTCCATTGGTTTGCAATTACTTGAAAAAAAAAATCGTTGGTTTTAATTTTAGAATAGCAACATATCAAGGTCAATTACCATAGCGACATATAAAAAAACAACGATCCTTTATTGGGCGATAATAATAATTATTATTTGTTTTACCATACCAAGTTTTTATTACCATGATTACTTTCAGAAAGGCAAACCCATCAAAACATTTATTTGTTGCGCGATTCTTTCCTCTAATTTTAATTATTATTCAACTATCTTATTATCTAACATATCTAGCAACTCTAGATTGCTTTCATCAATAAACTATTGTTTTATTTTATTCGACAACATTCAATGTCTCGGTCTAATAATAGGGTTATTCTCAAATTATTTGAAAAGTATTATGAGATTCAAATAACGTTGCAAACTAATTTTAATATAAGTCTATATTAATCTAGTTTTAAAATAAACTAAGATGATCACACATACATAATCTAGTCCAACTAAAAATGTTGTTAGTTTATCTTTTTATTTTAGTCATAGTCTGGTGCGTTGTAACAGTTCAGATATTTTTGTTAACAAAAGAAAAGCAATTATTTTAATACACTTAAAACTTTATAATTTTATGTAACGATAAAAATACTTGTATCCGTATATAATATCTTTATAATGAGAGACACAATCCAAAATTTTAAAATTTAATCTGAAATAGAATCATCTTGGTAGGTAGTTGAAAAGTGTCAAGTGCCACGCAATTTTACACAACGGCAGACATAGTAATAACCATAATTTTATAAGCAAACAGAGTGTGTAACTTTTTGTAAGCTAGTGACAAACGCTGTCTTTACTTTTTTTTATTTTTATTTTTTTTTGTGATTATTACATCACTTTTTTTTTTCTCTAAAGGGTTAGGCGTTACATTAGTAGGTTATCAGACAAAAATAGTTTATTACTAATGTTTACTTGCTTCGTTGTTTTGAAAAATGAGAGCTGATTCAAATTGAAAAAGAGTAAAGTAATAGCAATGATAACGCTTTATATAAAAATTATGCTTCAGATTCTAATAAACAAAAAATCAAATACTTGGCAATGATTTCACTAGACTAAAATGATGACTTCTTTAGTATGTAATCCAATTAAATTATCACTCTTCACTCAAATTACTACCACATCATTATCTTAGCAACCAGTTAAAAAAAAAAACAACAAAAACAAACAAACAAACAAAACTCAAACTTTCTTATGAACAAATTGCAGAATCGCCACACTTTTTTACCACTCACGGTGATAGCTTCAAAGAAATCGTTCGTACTTACTTCTTATTTTTTTTAACCAACTATATAAGAAGTGGAGTCTCCCTTTCTTGCTTATTGCGCGAAACACCATCAGCGAGAAAATGTTTAGAGTAGTGACGGTTTTTGTCGCCCTATATGGAGTGACTTTGGCTTCGTTACTAGACGGTGATATTGACTTAGCTGATGGAGTGCGGTTAGCGAAAATACCTGTGACAAACTCTTTGGAAGATGAAGGACGGTCCTTTGGGAAGGATTCTGCTTTATACCGGATGGCGAAGTTCTTGCAAGGACACGAGCTCCATGTGAAGTTGCCGAATCTGATCGAGAAGGATCGAGTGACTCAGTTCTTGGCCGATACGCTGAAGGTTGTCGACGAAAGTTATAAAGAAAATTCTGGTGAGTTCTGTGTTTTGTTTGAAAGTGAACTTTTTGTGAATCATTGTATGTAGTTCTTTTTAAATTAGTGACTAGCTCAATCCAAAAGTGTTATCAGGTGTCTGTTTGATTAAATTGTCCTATCGAAAAAATAATGTAATTCATTCAAGTGGAAATAACTCAAGTAAATTGTTGTTGATGCGTTTGGCCACTACAATAAACTAACGTCAATTCAGCCACTATGGTTTGGCCATATTGGCTCGGGCTAAAGATTGTTGAAAAAATTTTCGAGGAAATAATAAAGTTTTCGATTGTCAGGTCGTATAAATTCTATTGAAAATTATATTTGAATTTCTTAAAAAGCTTTTGGTTCTTTAAAGGGTTTGTAATTTGCTTGCTGTGTTATAATTCTACAACGTTTTTAAATTTATTTGCTGCCTCAGTAAATAACCTATAGGTATAATTAAAAAGAAAAATGGAGGGTTTTCGAGTTTAGCGCAAAACATTTTAGAGTTTACTGCACAAATTCATAATAAAAACCTTCGAAACCGTCCAACCAGGTTGATGTTAATTAAAAAACAAACCCGGTCAATTTTGTCATTTTGCATGAAAAACCATTTTTTTTTTTTGTGAATTTCCTACAGTCTTAGAACAAAAATTGTTCATTAACATGGGCTGAGTTACCCCACGAGAGGTTTTGCGCTTTTAGCGTAACACGTTGTATACAACTGACAAAATGAAAATGTTCTATAGGTAGGTATGTAGGTACCTACTGAATATTTTTATTTCGTCTGCTTAGTCTTTCGGGATATTATGGGGTGATTTATGTTATGTGCAAAAAATCTGACAATAATGTATTTTTTTCGCATAAAAGACACAACTCCGACCAAAAAGAAACCCTCGTTCATTCCTCATACCTAATCATATTTTTCCCGAAAACACAAACTTTCAAACAACGAACTGTCACTTAAAATGTCGGCAAAGTATGGCTGATCCAATTTCCGGTGGCGCGCAATTTCCGCTTTCCATCAACGTTCACTCAGGCAGGCTGACACTGAAGTGATTGTACTTTTATAATGGATAGATTGCGGTGGGGAAATATTGTTTGTTTATGAGGGAGAGAACAGGGCACGTGTCAATTTGTATATATTTTATTACTACGAGGCTAGCCCGACTTCGTACCACCTTTAACTAACGTCACTCAATTGTTTTGCTTTTCCGGAACCCTTCCAGTAATACTTTTAAACTGTATGGTATGGTGTTAGAGTTCACATTTAGTTAAGCAAGAGCAGTGGTAGCCCAGTGGTATCGGTCCCGATTTACCAGTTCGAACCCCGCCAGGCGCATCACTTTGTGTGATTTATTTCATCACCACTGCTCTCAAAACTGTGAAGGAAAACATCGTCAGAAAACTGTTGTAAGTTGTGAATGTCCTACAACCAAAACACAGTGTTGTTTTTAGACATTTTTCAGCAATAATTTTTTAATTTTCACTCCGTAAGACTACCCACATACATCAAGGAATATTATAAAAAAGAATTAGCGAAATCGGTTCACCTGCTCTCGTTTACGCTTAGCAACACTTTCAGCGATTCATTTTTAATTTATAGATTTCTAAGATTTTGGTCTAAGCAGTGAGCGGAGCGACGGGCAACGCAAATAAGCCCTTTTACACACTAGGCGACGGTAGTCTCTTCTACATTAAGACTTTGGTATCCATTGATGTGTGCCTGTTTACGAACCTCTATGAGTTTGTATTACGATAGGCACTTGGATACCAAAGTCGTAAGGTATCGGAAACTTGCGTCGCCTAGTGTACGAAGGGGCTAAGACTTACATTGCTTTGTGAGTACGCGAATTAGTCACTGGCAGCGTCTCGTATGGCTCATAAAATTTGCAAGTTGAAGTGGCAATGAGCAGGCCACATCGCTCGTAGAACTGACAACCGATGGGGACGAAAAATTCTCGAGTGGCGACCACGGACCGGAAAACACAGCGTAGGCAGGCCTCCCACTAAGGGGACCGACGACATCGTGAGGGTCGCGGGCAGCCGATAGATGCAAGTGGCGAATTGTCGTTCGGCGTGGCGGTCTAAGGGGGAGGCCTATGTTCAGCAGTGGACGACTTCCGGCTGATGGTGATGATGATGATGATGAGCGCTTCGTGGTGTGTCTCAAACATTTCTGTACATCTGATTTTACCACTCGCCGCCTCTGACGCCAATCTGCATTGCTGTGTGGTGGATTACACCCATTCCCTCTCACAGAGTGAGAACTGGTGTCCCAGCAATGAAAATAATTGTATACTATGTTAATATGCTATTAAAGTCTGGTTGAAAGTGGCTGAGCAATCGACTACTGTGCAGCGTATCGCTGGTTCGTTCCCTTATTATTATTTTGTCTGACTTACAAGTAGGTTGTTCCGGGTCTGGGTGTTTGTGAATGTGTGTTTCTATGTTTGTAAACGCACCCAAGATAGGTAATGGAGAAATTCCTAGTCTGGGGCAACGATTAAAAAAAAACCTGCATTCAATTTGCATACTCTCGATAACATGTTTCCAATTAACCTTCTATTGGTGACGTGCCGTCAATTTGACACCTATTAACTAAAACCACTGAATATGTGTCGAACAACTGTTTCCCCTTACCTGCACTTCTCAGTAGCTGCATTTAGCTCAGTTTGGCGTCCGATTTCACAAAAATTGGTCATTGCAAGCGCACAGATGATGAGATATAGGATACCCGACGTCAATTTGACGTCTCGTCACCAATAGTGTCCGTAATTTATACTATTATCAAGTTGTAATTTTTCATTGAAAATTAATCCAAATGACGAAGATTACGAGTATTAACACTGAGATTTTAAAACAAAGTAGCAGTAATGAGTTTGAACAGAATCACTGAGTGGAATCTGATCGTAACACGAAAAGTGACCAGAAAGTCCAGAACCTGACACGGACTCCGAGGATGAGTTTTTTAGTAATTTGAAAAATGATAGGGTTTTGTTGCTCAATAAGTGCCGCAAAAAATAAAAAAAGAACATCACATCTATACAGGTAGTGCAATAATCCTGCCTTTATTACCTAAAAAAAACCCACTCCTCACCAAAATTAATCTATTTCTTTTTCCACTGTAGTAGTATGTTAAAACATTTTTTTTTCGTTACTTATTAAAGTATCAATAAGAATTGATCGTTGGATTTCATTTTGATTTATTTATTTAATTTTATCTTCATTGATTTCAATATCTACAAAAATGCAACGTGAATATTAATACTAAGTTTGTGTTAATAATATTCGTAAAATTTTCTATTGTAATAATATATTAAAAGTGTTTAATTTATGAAAATAAGATATCTACTTGTAAATAAAGCCATTTGTTTCATCTCCATGCACTTAGTTGTCCTGAAATTCGGCTTTGCAGAAGTACGTCAAAATGACGGTACATCACCAATACTGTTACTCAATCTGACGTCACCAGTAGAAGGTTAAAGCAACTATTTACATCTACACATAATATAACTCATAAACGAGTAATACAAGCTTGATTTACATAGTTTAAGAGTTAGAGAATTTCAAAATTCTGTGTAACAGTGTTTAAACTCTAGCCAAAACTAAAATTGTATTAGATATATAAGAAACTGTTGTACCTTATTTGATCGAGGGCAGCGCAATTAAAATAAAAATGGCGGTTTGACAGCTTATCTATAGAAAATAAATGTAAAACCGCTATTATTAATTCCTCAGATAAAAGTTATCTGACTATTAAAAAATCGGCCCTAATAAAATTTATTTATAGTTTTATTTATAATTTGTATACAAATGTGACATCAGTATTTTATGCAAGACTTGCTAAATGGCAACGCGCCTTCAAACACTGTAGTAGCGAATTATTGATGAATATTATTTTTTGTAATCCACGATTCTTAAGCCTGCCCGGGGCGGGAGGACTCATTTGATGATTTTACCACGCTAAAAAAAAAATACCTTTTACATAATAGCCTACTTGAATTTGATTAACTCTTCGTACTTTACAGGTTAAGTTTTCCAACGGGTAGAATCGTTACTTTCCAGAATTTGATCCCTGTGAGTGACGCCATCGAATGGTGTAACAATAAATTACCACAGGGAGTTTTTTTTACAAAATCAGTGGATTCAATTCCTGGCCAATATCGTTGATTTTTTTTATACAGTTGTAGTTTTTGTCAAAATGGCCGTCGAGACTTCTTTTAGTATTTTTCAATATTCCTCATAGTTTCGAATAAATTATAGCCATCCACGCCCAAATGGAAAATTCGCTATTGACCTATATTAATGTATAGGTATTAATGTATAAATGGAAATAACTAATATTATGCTTCTCAGTTACCGAAACTTCGCAAGATAAACTGTGAGGCTTCCTCTTTGGAGGGTGTTATATCGGATACGATAAACCTAAAATTAGATTATGTAAATCGGTCTTGGTTTTGTGGTAAAATTCAGATAGAATTTCTATACCAATTAGTTTAGAAGGAGTTTTTTTTTCCCTTCGAAATGACACTTCTGTGCTTAGTTGATGGTATAAGACTCGTTCCATATTCAGGGGATCTAAAACCATATGCATTAATTTCTGTTTTCGCTGATCTACTGGCAGAATCTTTAGAAATAAGCAGTATCCTTGTACTCAGTTCTATGTTAGTTATCCTTTATTGTCTATTTGTGTACCTTTACATAAATAGTAAATAAAGTAGATAGATAGATATACCTAAGCATAAACTACAGAACACTATAATTATGCTACAAATCTTATGATCCACGAGTATTTTAACACCTTTCGTCTCATCTATATGCATACATCTTAACTAAATATGTGTGTGACTGTTTGTGTGTGTGTGTGTGAACTATACTTGAGTTATATTTATTTGTCACATCTGCCTATAAATGTATTTTCTTTACTTCTATATTTGAAGGATAGTGCGTTAGAACTAAAAAAATAGTATTGATACTGTCTATAATTTTATTATTTTTCATTTTTAAATGGTTTTCTTTGTATCTTTAAAAAAATGTAAAAACATCTGTAATAAATATTAATTTTGAAAGTTTGTTTACACAAAGTATTTTTTTACGAAATGCAATTTTATTGACCCCGCAATATTGGCGCCAAGACCGTCCTATTCTTAGTTGAACACACAGTACATGCGTGTAGTGATACTACATTATTTTATACCAATATTAAATTGTTCCTTTTTTCCCCAGTAACCGGAAGAGGCAAGGGCGGTGGAGGCGGTGGCGTGGCCCTGCTCGGTCTCATGATGGCCAAGGCCCTTGGAGCGATGGGCATCGGTGGTGTGGGTCTAATTACGATGAAGGTAAGTTACATATTACTTCTGAAATAAGACAGTTATGTTCGAATGATAATAGGCATGGTTGGCGCAGTGGCTAGGCAATTGACTAAAATAAATTATGGAATCAGGCGTTACTTTGCGGAAATCCATGAAATTAAAATATTATGAAAAATATTTAGTTTTAATCCCGCGACAAAAATCCAGGCCTGTTGCAGGATGCAATCCCACCCTATGCAGTCATGCATATGCACATGCAGCAAAGGACCCACCCTCGCAGGCGATTGACTGCTGCATTGTGTATCTTGAGTTCGATCCTGCCACGGAACAAAATATTTTCATGAGCTATAAAAAGTTGTTCCGGGTCTGAGTGTTTATGTATGTGATTTGAATGTTTGTAGATGTACCGACGATACACGAGAGATTCCTTACGACTGTACGTTTATTAGACTGCAATAGACCTGCCTTCTCGAATGGAGACCACACGCAGCGTACGATGTCCACCCACTAGGTGGCAGACGATCTTATGAAGGCTACAAGGTCACGCTGGATCCAGGCCGCTTACAACCGGTCCTACTGGAAGTTTAAAGGGGAGGCCTATGTTCAGCAGTGGACGTCTTATGGCTGATATGATGATTATGAGGCCTGCTTCCAGAAGCTGTGTTTGATTCCTGCAGTTTGACATTCATCATTGAATGGTTACAAATGAAGTTATCACGGAACAAAATCACAATTATTTCTATAATGAAATTTGACAGTTTCTAACGTTGATTTGACTTGTCATTTTTAAATCTGAAATGTTATCAAATTCCGGTGTTGTTATTTAAAACAAAATACTCCATCTCTTTATGTAAAAATATTAATTATTCAATTTTGTCTGTGTCAAATTTTTTCACCTTCTTACTTTACAGCGTCTTTCTAGTATTTACAGCGTTTCTTGTATGAAAAAATGGAACAGTGCCTCTGATTTGCGAAGAAGGAACTATTTTTTTCCTTGAAAATTGACAATATGAATTGTCAAAGTTCCAGTTTACTTTACGTCTCAAATACTGAAAACTCGTGTTAAGGGTACAGTAGTTTATAAAATTCAACTAAATTCACATATTGAGTTGATCGAGTTGACAAGCCAGTGTTTCAAAGGATTTTAACGCAATGGCCTTTTTACATTTTTTGCTTTGTGAAAAATCGACTGTCAATCACGCATATTACGCAATTAGATTGTAGTCACTCATGCAAAAAAAGCTGAGCTGTCAGCATTTTATTTTCACAAAAATGAAAATGTCAAAAAAGTTTTAAAAAAGTTTTATTTTTGCACTTTAGCACAGAAACTGTGTACCTATATAAAACATAACGTGTTGTATCTATAACCAGAAATTATTATTTATATAGAAACTGTTCCAACTTAATAATGAGCTCACACTACTAATAGATCATGAGATACAAACCATAGAGCAGATATTCGACAGAGACCAAGCTTCATGTCTTGAAATCAATTATAATTATGCGTGTCGTCTTTGAATTTCATCCTTCGTTCACGCAAAGCAATCTCGTGAAAAAATTCCTCTCAGTTCGAAAGAAACACGCAATAATTATGTTTAATGTAATTACGTGTTTCGAAATATAAAAATCGTTCTCTGGTGTACTCACATTGGTCAGTTACTTTTTTTAGCGTGGGAAAATCTTCAAATGAGTCCTCCCACCCCGGGCAGGGCGCGAGGGACTGTCAGACTCGACTAAAATCCACAGTGTCCTCCAATAGCCCTTTATGTTCCAGG
This sequence comes from Agrotis segetum, assembly GCA_036375495.1. Taxonomy (NCBI): domain Eukaryota; kingdom Metazoa; phylum Arthropoda; class Insecta; order Lepidoptera; family Noctuidae; genus Agrotis; species Agrotis segetum. Next base: position 590,852 of record JAQSVV010000132.1, read on the forward strand.
GTAACGGTAATGAGGCGTAGCGTTGGCCGGTTACTTAGTGTCATTTTTTATATCAATAAAGCTTTTGCCTTTGCGGCATCATAACAAACAAACATACGAAATCACTTTCACCTATTAGTTATGATTAGCGCATTGTTTTGTTGCCGCTCTTTTTTGCCCTCTTTTTTAATTCAAACTTGGGTCTCTGTATTCTATCTCCTCCTGCCTCACCAAGCACAAACACGTAAGTATCTAGAACACAGACGGTCCGTTTTCTTCGTCACGCCGCCGCGGATTGGCCCGCTTATCCGTACTAATTACACACTTTTCCCAATTAAAATCACTGTGCATTCATTGTATTATATTTGGTCTGAACATACGACATTTCTGTGTGTTTTGAGTGTGTTTGGGCTTCTAACTATACAATTATTATTGATTTTAAATGTTGTGAAAAATATCTAGTTTTAATTCCGCGACAAAAAAAATCCAGGCTTGTTGCAGGATGCAATCCCACCCTATACAATCATTGCTGCATGTTCATATGCATGATTAAATGCATGAAAACTAGATATTTTTCATAACATTTAATTTCATGGATTTCCGCAAAGTAACGCCTGATTCCATAATTAACATATTATTAATTTTGACTATCACTGATAGGTACTTTTTTTGGTGATTGGTAAAATCATCAAATACATTCAAGTCTGGTTAGAGAGAAAGAGACTATCAGATTGCTACTGATTAAAAATGCACCCAATTTCAATTTACTATAATGATAACTGGCTTAAACAGTCTTGCGCGTGTAATTTTTTTTTTAAAAACATGCCTTTTTCTGCTGCGGAAATCCGAAGACATCGACGAACCCGCATTGGATCCCGTATGACCCAATCTGTCTCATAGAGACGAAGATAATTACGAAAATTATTTCAAGTAAAGCTATCCAATACAAGAAGTCGTTTGAGAAAATCCAACATGGCTGCCACTTGATGTTATAATTAACTTGCCATATCGTTCATTTTAATTGCTTTTTCACACTATCTGAACGTATACAAGAAAGTTATTATAGTAAGGGATGTATTCTTTGTAAAAGTTTCTGTGTACCTAATATATTCTTTCATACCTTTGAATTTGCTGAAAAACTCTTGACCGTCCTTTGATAAATTTAACCTTTGATAAATCAAGTCCTGAAAAACTCATTTCCGAAAAAAAACCACGTAACTTCATTTATTCTATAAAAAAAGTTAATCCTTAATACAATTTCAATAAAACCACGTATAACTTATATTGCATTATTAATGTCAAGAAGCTATAATATACGAGTCCGTATATTACGACGAAATTTAATTAGGCCAAGTTCCTTATGATTGTAATTACAAGTTATAAGTGTGTCATAAAAGGGACATGAGATAGTAACTATGATTATAATAATGATTATGAGCTTCTTTATGACTTAATTAAGTTTTTCTCCGTAATTAAGAATGATTACATACCGAAATACATTTACTGAAAAGCTCATATCCCATCCAATACATTGTTGACTTTAACATCGTTGTCATCTCTGATAAAAGTCGGTTATTTTGGTGGTTTATTCCGCGTTCAACCCCTAAACGTTTCCAACGTTTAACCCCTGAGCGTTGAAAGTAGAATTTCATTTTTTTAATATTTTTGTTCCACTTTCAACCCCCTTTATAAAATGATCAAATGAGTACTTTCGCTCAAGGTTTAGCTGAAGAGCACGCTTGATGACTGGGCTGTTAGACTTGTACTAACTTGCCGGGGTCGCGGGACTAACGATCTATACCGTGATCCTGGAACGTACAGGGCCATTAAAGGATACCGTGCTTTTAGTCAGTGCAAGTCAGACAGTCCCTCCTGCCATGCCTTATGAGGTAGGACTGATCTTGATGATTTTACCATGCTGAAAAAACAGACTTGTAAAAAGTGTTAAAAGCTCATGTGTTCTTAGGGCAATAGAACCCTTACATTTCATGGGAAAATAAGCAAGAGAGGACGTTATGCCAGTGTCATGTGGTTACCGTTTTCTTGAAATGTGACAGCGACCGTGCGACCAACAAAACCGTGTTTCAACGCTGCCACAACACTGAGTGCTTTATAGCACTGCAGGGGTCTCAAACTTTTTTGGTGGCGGAACCCTTTTAAAAATCAAAATTTTTGACGGAGCCCCAAAATAAAACAAAACTGTGTGATAAACTGTTTCTAATTTTTTGCTTATCGGTTTTTAGGTTTGGTCGAAGGGTCTATTGCGATGTTTTGTTTTGGTAGCTGCATTCACGCGGAGCTCTCAGAAAAGCTTAGCGGAGTAACAGGGCCCCGCGGAGCACACTTTGAGTATAGCTGGCTTAGAGCATAGCACTGACAGAATAAACGGTTGCATAGTTGGTGCCAGTTAAGATGGCAATAGCGGTCATTGACCTTTACCTAATAAGTCCTCGTATAATGACATAAGATCAGAATTAGCATTTTTCTGTGATATGATAGTGTTTACTTGTGATTCTTAAAAATAAAAATAATATAAAACCTAGAGGTTTAGGTGAAATGTTTTAAGCATTTTGATATCTTATGAATACTTAGATACTTATATTCTTACAATATACTTACTAATTTATTCGGTACTTCATAAAAAATTTATTAGGTAAAGGTCAATGATCGCTATTGCCAGCTTAACTGGCACCAACTGTAGCAGTCATAAGTTGGGAAATAACACCGTTCTTTGTCCTCAGGCTTTGGCCGCCTCAGCCCTCGCCCTCATGCTTGCTGCTATTGTAGGAGTCAAGAAACTAGCATCCCACGATGGAGGAGAAGACCACCAGGTCATCTACGCAGGTCACCACGGACATCACAGAAGAAGGAGGGATGTTCATGACATTACACCTCTCCCCTACAGGGGGTGGAAGCAGTACGAGGGTAGTTTGTAAAGTAGATAAGTTATTTATTTGATGGGTGTGTATAATTTATTGATTAATTTATTAAATTATTGTTTTTTATGACATAGTGTTTTATTTTTTTAGTTGACTTGAAACTGCACAGAGGAGAGACTATGGGGGAAACCATTGGCTAAATTTTTGTATTTTTTTGCGTCTTTTCAGAAAAGTCAGCCTAAGTTAATTGACTGATACAATAGCCGTAGATAACAGGTATTTGGACACGAAAACAACACAGTAGTCCGTACAATATTACAAACCGAAGTGTCATTGAGGTACAGACGCCAGCACAACAAGCTACCACAATCTGTCAGATTTCTTTAATAGAATTTCAACCTTATCACAAGAGTAGAAGGTTAATGTTTGGCTGGTTAAATCTGACAGATTCGGGTAGGTTGACCTGCTGGCGTCTGTACTTAACCAAGCTTAAGTTTTGGGCAATATTATAGGCGTCTTAGTATATTTACTCAGCACAGATCTTAACAAAGAATCCAGAAAGAAAAATTTCATTTCATCAAATATTCGACCTACCAGGTAGATTTTCCGCAAAGTTTCTTTCTCCCAAATCTTTTAACTGACAATAATTAGCACAATCCAAAATCAATAACCTATTCAATTTATTGCAGGCAGAATTTTAGTACGTTTGGACAGAAACGAATCCTTCTAAGTAATATTATAAATGCGAAAGTTTGTGAGGATGTATGTATGTGAGTGTGTATGTAGGTATGTTTGTTACTCTTTCACGCAAACACCACTGAACGGTTTTGGTTAAAATTTGGTACACAGATAGTTTTAACCTGGATTTACACATATTATAGTTTTTATCGTGATTTTTTGTTCCCGTGGGATAATATTCGAGTTGTAACGGGTGAAGCCGCTAGCAACAGCTAGTTCGTTATAAACCATGTAAAGATCGGATTTACCCGAGTTTACAAAAATGACTCACATTTCGACAATTTGTCACACAGTGTATTCTTCATTCAAGTCACGATCCACACACCTTTGTCGTGGAATGTCTTCACGATTGCACACCTATTATGGGTGAAGTGGTGTGATGAGATGGATGTGCTGGGATTTATAAGTAGAGATGTTTTGATTCGTTACGACGGGATTGTGTGAAAGGATAGATCAATATTAGATGTAGTAAATAAAAAAAAAGAAGTACAAAGGCTTTACCACAAGCTCATAACGCGTTCCTGTTTAGGCAGTGTCTCTTTCCCACTGCCTAAACTGTTAATTATTTCCCTTGAAATAGCATAACATAATATTTCTCAATAATAGGACCTTATTCTCGTACCTACCAACTTTTATCTAGAAACTTTCTTCGTATTTTTCTTTTTTTTCTGGTCACAAAAATTGTAACATAGGTATTCCAGTCACTTATAAACTGAGATCTTAAGTGAAATCTTGATGAACCGGAGATGAAATTCTATTAAGCTGTCTAGAAAATGTCAAAAAGTACCTAGATGGAGGCCGGTGAAGAAGTATTCACTATTTTATCTTTTATACGATTTTTCAGGATTGTAACGTTGCGTTGATATATTGAGTTCCAAAGCAAACTTTTCATTGATAAGAGCGGCGCTGAAAAGCTGAAAAAACGTTCTGAAAGATTTTGAGAATGGATGGATGTATATTACTCTTTCATATAAAAACTAACAATCAGATTTAGGTGAAATCTGGTACACAGATAGTTTATTACCTAGATTAAAACATAGGGTACGTTTTATCCCGGTAAGAAGTTCCCGTAGGAAAATAACCGAACTCCACACAGCCCGGTGGCGACTCCATAGGCATTGAAGATTAATAAATCAGTCTCAGTGAATAAAATAACTGATACTGGCCGCTCCTAAAAGGAAAGATTTAACAAATGAACAGTTACGAAAGAAAAAACTAATAAAAAACCATCTCGTTTCTCTCTAAAGGAATTTTATAACAAGCCACACAAAAAGAACTAAAACTAGATTTACAAAAAAAACAAAGAAAAAGAACTAAACAACTTTTCTCTACAGCGGTCCACCGATACACTTTCACTTGTTTTTAAGCAATTTTATTTTATTTTTAAAGTGCTTTCACCAGAAAATTGGTGCAAAATAAACAAGACAGTATTATGTCAATGTAGTTGCGACATTTTGAAAGGAATAATTGATGCAATGCTACATTATTGTCGCTGTGATGTATTTTACTGTTGCTTGGTGATGCTTACTTTCCAGTCGTTAGATTTATTCTAAAAGGCCGATTTTCGTAAAATTATATTTTATAAGCTGTATTGCGAATCTCGATGGAGTAGGTAGGCTGATGTTTTTTTTTTCATAAAAAAACGTGAGTTTTAGTGATTTTGAGCTTCCTCGACAAAACCCCTTTCTACGGCGACGTTCTACACCTGCTGATGTCGTTAAAATAGTAGGTACCTATCTCGCTTAGTAATCAAACTGTGGAGATAGACACATAAATAATGAATGGAAAAAAAAGAATGAAGACGTAGTATGTGGGTGCTTAGTTTTCGCTGTTCTGTAGTAGCCTGTATTTAGTTACCGTAATAATTGAAAGTCTAACCACAAACCAGTCTAGTACTAATTTAAAAGACTCGCTATTAAAATCTTCCGCTCAATAACTGCCAAGAGTTATTCAGGTACTTGTCCTAATTAAAGGAATTTGCCTGCTAGCAAAAAATAAATAAATAATGAATTGATAATTATATTGATCATAAATAAGAGTCAGTTATCTCCGACTATTACACTATAATAATAAATGAATATTGCGGCACATCAAGATCAACAAATGCAAATAATTAGATTTATAATTCAATCAATATTATTTTATATCACAATTTAAAAAATCCCCGTTTGATGACAAAGAATAAATTAAAAGAAAAACCATCCATAATAGATATTATTTAAATACGAAAAATAAAAATGCAATAACTCTACCTCCATTATTTGAAAAAAAAAACACAATAATGTATCGGTAATTTCGTTTATATGAAATAAATAAGCGCCATCTAGTAGCGTTCCAACGTATTGAAACGACTTAACGTATCTCTTCAAACGCCGCTTCTTTCACAGGTTACACTTTACATTTCAAAGATGGCGCTACGTTAACTTTCACTTCACTTTCTCCTTGCAATCGTTATTGTGTACATTGCCATCTACCCATGGTTGAGAGAACTACTATCTTTCACTGTAGCTTTCTCCTATTATCTCTTCAAGTAGTTTCTAAATGATTTCATAGAGGCCTCTGCAATATTTTTAGTTGGAAACTTTCACAATTTCTTCAGATATTTTTTTTTTACAAAAATCAGTCTGATTTTTAGATAGACCTCAGTGGCACAGGAAAATACTCCATTGTCATCCAGGCCGGTACCATTATACCATCATACGGATGTAAGTACTAAACCCAAAGCACATTATTAGTGCCCAAAGTTTGCGTGTTCAAGTTCTGCTCAGAGTCAAATTCTTCTATCCACAGAAAATCTTTGAAATTGACAAAACACGCTTTAATGCGTTTAATGTTTCAAATAATTAAAATCAGACGTACCTCTCTGCGTTGCGCTTAGGCCCACCACACTAAAGCCATTAAATTATAGGGATACTGAACTAAGGCATGGCATTTCTCGTAAGTATTGCTCCGCATTATCAGCACTGCATAACATTAGCAGCCTATAATATTCTCACAGCTGGGACACAGGTGTCCCCTCTGTGAGAGTGTGGTCTCTAATGCAACACGCGGGTTCATTTCTTCACGATTTTTTACTTCGCCATTTTCAGAGCAGAGGTTTAAAATAAAATGGCTGGCTGCATTCGAACCCAAGGTATTCAACTCTAAAGTTGAGAGCGTAACCACTATTATATTGTTTTAGCCATGGCATTGATTCATTAAACAGTTTTTCGACAAGTCTGGCGCAGTGGCTGAGCGATTGTCTGCACAGTGTATTGCGGGTTTGATCCCCGCACGTATCAATTTGTATGATCTGCAAGTAGGTTTTTCCGGGTCTGGGTGTTGGTGTGTGTGAGTTTCTATGTTTGTAAACGCACCCACGGTGCAGTAAGAAAGTTCTTAAAAAAATAGTTTAATAATACGTGGACAAAAGTCAGGTACGGGATGGACTTTTACTCAGCAAAGCGTCTGATGATTATTTATTAAAATCATCAAACTGTACCAACAAAAAAAAAACATTTTATTTATCCAACTAGGAAACAAGGGCAAAACCACAGTATTACCAACCGTACCATAAGCTAGCTTATTCTAAAATAGTAAAGAGCAAGAATTCGTACACGAGATCACGTATCGCACGCGCACAGCCTAGCCCCACACGACATCAAAAGTGAAGTTTACATTCATCCCACATACTGCGAATGGTGTAAAGCAGGTTACTAACATGTAGTGATGTGCATGATTCGATTTTTCGATAGGTTTGAGAATATACTTGTGTTACAAAAGCATGCTATATGATATTTTATTTGATTTATAATGGGTTAAAATAAAACAAAGTCGAGGCTTAAGATGGAAGATCTTACTAAAGAGAAACTGGAACTCCTGCGAACCGCTAGAACTCAGTATAAAGACTGTTTGGCCTAAAATCGACAGGATAGTGGTAGATAAGCAGGCGGCCTCAGTATAACCTACCACCGAGATCGGGAGCAGCTTTCACCGCAGGTTACAGATATCGTGTGGTGCATTTGTCAGGATGAATCACTAGGGGATGGACCCTATTTAATTTAACTATATTATATAGAAGGCTCTATATATTATGATACAGTCCAATGTATTCAGTAAATGTTTATAAAACTAATTGGATTCTAAGATCAAATAAAATAAAGAGAATAAGTAAGGCTTGGCCTAAAATCAGTAGGCAATACAAAAAAAAACGGTTGGGTATTAGGGCAACAATGCTCATCCTCATGAATCTTATTAAAAGTCTTAAATCTTAGTAAAAGAGAAGGGAATTAAAGTATTGAAGCTCCTAGTCGATATCGATACTCATAGACTTTCGTACAATACATCATTAGATAAAACAGGAAGTAGGCATGGCTACAGTATGTAAAACTATGTCGCAAAGTGACAGCAGAGATCTGGTGATGTTCTCAACAAAAAAATTATGCACATCAATGATACTCGTGCATATCAATATGAGTTTCACTTACAAATGCCGTGATATTTTTATAACAAAATGATCTCTATCACTTTGTCTTTGTCTCTCATTAATATCATTCTCCTGCTCTTACAAAAATTAATTCTGATTTAGGCCATTCACATTTCAGATTTATTCCGAATACCCGCTGGTGGCACAACCACCTTATGTTACTGTACTGTTGCCGTAAATGTTTGGTGTCTCACTCACTCTACCACCAGTTGTGCTCCTAAATACGACCCTCTATCCCACTTAGGTCTACGTAAAGCTTTATAGTCCATTTTGAAACTGACTTTCCTACAATGTCCCAAATGAAAAGCCTTATTCCGGAACAAGTATCGCTTTTTCCAAACAAACTAGGTCACGATATCACCCATAGAAGGTGAGCTAAGATTTCCCGTCAAGCGGACATCCTGAGGAGACGGAGGAAGTGGTCATTATGTGAGAAGCGGTTCAAGCGACTGTAGGCGATCAGGCTTGGTGGGTACTGGCGGCGAGAAAAAGTACACAAACAAGGAAAATTGTAAATGTGGTAACAATGAATCAGCCTTGATTTTTAGTTTGGCTATAAATATTATTATCATTATATCAGGCCATGGTGTCCTCATCATCATTATCAGCCGGAGGATGTCCACTGCTGAATATAGGCCTCCCCCTTAGACCGCCACGCCGAACGACAATTTGCCACTTGCATCCATCGGCTGCCTGCGACCCTCACGATGTCGTTGGTCGAGCTAGTGGGAGGCCTGCCTACGCTGCGTTTTCCGGTCCGTGGTCGCCACTCGAGAACTTTTCTTCCCCGATCTTCGATTCATTAGTTTGGCAATATATTATCATAATTATATCAGGCCATGGTGTTCTACTGCCACCAGGCACTCTACTCCACTCTTTCCACTAATCACGGCTGTCTACGACCGTGGTCCAATCCTTCACGAAGCTTTCCAAGTCATCTCACCATCTTCGGTTAGCTTGGCAAAGATGATGATAACGATAGATTCCAAGACTCCTCTGGAATTTCCTAAGGAAAATATTGTGAAGAAACAGTCTTGTCCTACAACGTAACACCTGAAGCTTGAGTTGTAATAGTCTTCTCTTACATGAGTACAGAGAGGAGGACCGTCTGTCAGCAGTAGAAACATTGTAAGCTCATTGGTACTAATTAGGTTTAAGGTGATTGCGTCGATGTAGCCCGCGAAATTCAATTTTTTTTACGTTTTTTGCAATTTGCACGCCAGTGACATGTTGTAACTTTATAAAAATATGAGTTGCGGTAATAACAAGTATAATTTTAAATATAAAAATTACCAAAAAATTCGCTCCATCAGCTCTCACATAGGAAAGGTGCATCGTAGTTAGATTTCGGAGATTTTTTACTCTCTTGAAAAAAAAATCCAAACTATTGCACTCAACACAACTGTACCAAGCCAGTATCGTCACTGGCCTTGTTGCGTTAGAAACCTAGCTCTATAATACTTAGTCTGTGGTACTACACTACTATGGCCATTTCTACCAACTACATAGTACACATAAACCTTAGCTGGAATGCTGATTTTCTAGCCTTTAGGCTTTGCTGTTTTATTACTAGTTAGGTGTCTGTTAATCTCGTGTAGCATTTAGTATCGATTTTATCTTTTGTTTATTATTTCTTCGGAGTGACAGAGTTACCAATAAGAATTCTTGAGTTTTACCAACACTTGCTGCATCAGTCACAAGGTTAAGCCGAGCTTCATCATCTGTCTAGCCTTTTTCCAACTATTTTGGGGTCGGCTTCCCATCGAACCAGATGCAGCTGAATATAAATATTTTTAACCGACTTTAAAAAAAGGAGTCAGTGGCAAAAAAACAATGAAATTAATAAAAAAAACACAGACTTCCGAAAGAAAAATTTTGTAGGTTATTTTAACCTTTTTTGTGGTTGTTTTTGAAGGTTCACCCTTGTTTGGCAGAACAACGTTTCGTCGAAAATCACTCCAGCTAATTTTGGTTACAACAAAGTCGTTTCGTAGAATTATTCATTTCACCGAATAATTAATTGTTATATTTTTATTTAGCCTAATTATTTCTTTGAAATAATTTCATTTGACCGAATTTTCAAATGCACTAATTTTATTTAAACTAATGTTTCAAAAGACTAATAATGATTTAGTCGAAATATCGCATCGAATATTCAGTTAACTAATTATTCGTTTCCTTTCATTGTCTATAAAAAAATCGGGTTCGGCCGAGCTACTTTAGTAGGTGGTTATCAGCAATTTTAACAAGGATGCAAGAGCGAGCGAAGCGAGCTCCGAACCTGGGGCACCCCGACTCGGACAGGTTAGGTTAGGTTAGGTTACTTTAAACCTTGCAAACAGAAAAAGGAGCTACCTCGGTAGGTAGTAATCGGCAATTTGACTAAGGGTGCAAGGGCGAGCGTATATTACTGAAAACCACCTACCGAGGCAGCTTGACGGAGCCCCGCTTCGCGGGGCCCCTATTTCTGTTTGCAAGTTTTACAGTAACCTAACACGAAGGGGATGGCGGGGTCTTTCAGACCCCGCCATCCCCTTCGAACCTAACCTGTCCCAGTCGGGGTGCCCTAAGTCCCGAGTTCGCTTCGGTCGCTCTTGCATCCTTAGTTTATTTACTGAAAACAAATATTTACAATGTTTTCTTTTCTGCATTACATTACACCAATCGAATATTCGATAAACTAAATGTTATACCACCTGAATATTACATCAAATGAACATTATACCTTTTTAAGCAATAGCGCAAATGTTGTTATCGCAAATAAATATTCGATGAAATGAAAATTAAGTTAACCGATATTATACAAACTGATTATTTTCTCAAACGTTCGAATTAGTAAAATTATATCAAAAGTTGTTCGACCAAACAAGGGTGAACCGTTTTTGAAGGCGGCTACATTTTTTTTATACATAGAGCGACTGCTTATCGGACCTCTACAACCCAGTAACTGAGTAATACGATACCCTATGGCAAGACTGGTTATCAGACTTTAAGTCGAGCTTGGCAGCAATTTATTAGTCTGTGGATGGGTGACTATTTTTTAAAGCCTATATTTTCTGCCATGCCTCGGAAAGCACGAAAAGCTGTTGGTTCCAGATGTCATAATTATGACTAAATAGTCAGAAAGTCGAAATTCTGACAGCCAGTCTTATCAAGGGGTGTATTAAATACACAGTAACTAGATTGTGGAAATAAATTAAGCAGTTGCTTGTTCTAAAATCCTATATTCTCAGCTGCACCCTGTTTGAATGGAACTCGACCTCAAAATAGTTGAGAAAAGGCAAAGCATAATAAATATGATGCGTTAAATATTTTGTCACTGAGCCCTGCCAATGGCTTGTGATCCAAAATACATTATTTAATTTAACTATTGGCGGACAGTTATCTTCAAGAAAAACATAGTCCTCAAAGTAACCCTTTCACTGCATTTTAAAAGGTATTCCAATTTCGGATAACACTTTCCACAAATCCGAAAAGTAGAATAATGTACGTACAAAAATATTCTACAATCGTTTTCAATCCAAAATAGGTGCCGTTTAGTTTGATGTATTGAATGTTAAGTAGTTTAACCTAGGACGACTTAGTATCGCATTCTGCTAATGGAATATTGAACTCGAGTGAATGGAATAAAATTCTTTTTTGGTAGGTAAGCAATTCTGATTGTTACTGCGGGTTGTAAATTAAGAACCATGCCCAATTGTATAAAAACTATGCGTGAAAACTTAAATCTGTGGTAAATGTAATCTGCGAACTATGTATTTTGTTTAAATATTCAATTTGGTTATAAAAAAAAAGTTTTGAAAGAAAAGATGCGGTATTCAGGGGCATAATGAAGACAGGACTATCAGACAGAGTCAGTATCGTTTGATAAACTTATAAAAAAGAAATCAAATCAACATCCAACACTCATCATGCTACCCCATTTGATGCCCCATCACCGCCACGATATAAATGTGCAGGCAATTTACTTGGAAAGTGCGTCGCAGAGCGATTTACCTCGAAACATACAAACCGGACACAGCGGTCTTGCGGATATTTATACGAGTTTATTATAATAGCATTCATAGGGTTAATCTTTGAATTGTATTATCACAGTTATCACTCATATATAACAGAATAGTTTTGGTGGTAAAATCATGAAATGAGTCCTCCCGCCCTGGGTGGGGCGGAAGGGACTGTCAGACTCTTACTTACTAAAATCCACCCGTGTTCCTTCCTATGCCCTTTACGTTCCGGGGCCACGGTACTCTGGGTTAAGAAAAAACCCGCGACCCCAGCAGGCATTTGGCGCGAAACACGACGCGTCACCGACCCGGGATTGGTTCTTGGTCGGACGGCGAGCTACCCATCGAGATACTCACCGTCCGCAAGCCCGCTCCGCACGGGCGGGCAAAAATGGCGGCCAGTGTGCACCGGCCCGAAAAACTGGTCTTCCCCCCGGACGTATCCGAGAGGGAACTCCAGTCCACGGGCGCACGTGGAGGTTTCCTGTCATAGCACCCCGGTTTCCTGTCATAGCACCCCTCCTTCCTAAGCTAGACTCATTTGAATATTTTCCAGCAACAACAAAGAGGCCTAGCCACGAGGCAATTGCTTTAGAAGTGTTTGCATTTCTCATAATCATCAACAGCATCTAATGTTCCCACTGCTGGGACACAAACCTCCACTCTGCGAGAAGTCGTGGGACATAATCCACGCCGACCCCGTGTGGGTTGGTAGATGTCTTCGAAGTTTTGATTCATGGGACATGCCGGTTTCCTCACGATGTTTTTCTTCATACACATTACTTCTCACCGTGTTGATTGTAGTGGTGATGAAATAAAACACAGCTCAAAGTAATGCGCCTGATTGGATCGGAACCCACGATCTAAAATTAGTAAATCGGAGTCGATACCACTGGCTCACCATTGCTCCTTTGGAGTGAGTTTTTCCCAATCCTTCTCATAAAGAGGATGCTTCTTTATGTTCCATATGTGGCCGACTATGCTACGCTTATAATTGAACGTAGACAATATATTTTTGTATATAATTATGTACCAGACAATTGAACTAACCACCTCTATCCCTTATTCAAATCAGTCAAATAACCAGTTGAACATAGAACTTCTCTTTTTATGTCGGTTAAAAAATAAATAAACAAAAGTGCAATAAACAGATACTCCTAACATTAAAAAAAAAAGTGAATGTAGTGTAAACACATTGTAATTTGGAGACGCGCGTGACGACCATATCAAATAGACGCGCGGTAATTTGACATACATTTTATTCTTTACTATACGTGTAATTACCACGACCTCTGGCGATACGATTCATGACGCGTATGCGACATTGGGGTTCCTTACTGGTTCGTGTGCTGTTAGTGCCATGCGATTCTTCCTTTTTAGGGTTCCGTAGTCAACAAGGAACCCTTATAGTTTCGCCATGTCCGTCCGTCCGTCCGTCCGTCCGTCCGTCTGTCCGCAGTTTAGCTCAGAGACGCACAGTACTAGAGAGCTGTAATTTGGTGTAAATATACGGATTTGTTGTGCCGAAAAAGTGGTAAAATAAAATCTCGAAAAATATTTTCTTTTAGGGTACCTCCTGTACTTACACGTAAAGTGGGGATTTTTTTTTTCTCGCGTACCCCTTAGTGTGGGGTATCCTTAAATAGGCTTTTAAAAAATAATGATAGTTTCCATTAACAGTTTTTTGATAAAAAAATTCGTTTGTGAAATTTAAGCTTTAAAGTGCTAAATTTTGCTCGACTTGAGTGTCCCCCCCCCTCTACCAGCTAAACGGTTATGTTTTTTTTTTTTTTTTAGCGTGGTAAAATCATCAAATGAGTCCTCCAACCCCGGGCAGGGCGGGAGGGACTGTCAGACTTCTACTGACTAAAATCCACGGTGTCCTTCATAGCCTGTTATGTTCCGGGGTCACGGTAAGGGAATAATCCCGCAACCCCGGCAGGCTTTGGCCCTCTGAGAGGGGGGCCCCGTCATTATGCTGACGCTCTTTGAGGCGCGCGTGGGACACAACGCGCCGTCGACCCGGGCATGGTCCTTGGTCGGGCAGCGAGTTGCCCTTTACTCGCTGCCCGCATGCCCGCGCCTACGGTGGCCGGAGATCATCTAGCGACGTCCGTCGCCGTGGGCGCCTACCACTGCGGCTGGGGCGGAGGGAGGACGCTGTCCTCTCTCGCTCGCGGCCTGCCTCCTCCTTAACGAGCATTACTGCCTCGCAGAAGGAGCTGACCGCTTCCCACTCCGTCTCGCCCCGCAGCATGGCCGCAACCAATGCCGGGCGCGAGAGGTCTCCGCCTATCGCAGCCGTGAGGACACGTCGGTGCTCCGCCCAAGCCGGGCAGTCTTGCACCGTATGCTCCACCGTGTCCTCCGGGCGATCTTCGCAGTGGTGACACCCAGGCGTCTCCTCCTTTCGCATCAGACACAGGTACCTCCCGAAACTTCCGTGTCCGGTGAGGACCTGCGTCAAGCGGTAGGTCAGGACGCCATGACTTCTCTCCAGCCACTCCTCAAAGAGGGGTCTTACCGCCGCAATTGCGGCGTGCCCGGCCGTCGGTCGCGAGAGTCGTTCCTTCCATACTGCCCTGAGATCGCGCCGGAGGTCTTCGCGCCGCGCCTCGACTTCGCGAGGCAGCGGGGTCACGCCCCGGCGCTGCGCCTCCACGCGCCACTCATAGACGCGCTGGAGGGCAGTCGCCTCCAGATCCCAAGGCAGCAATCCGGCAAGCAGGTTGGCCGATTCGCCGGCAATCGTGCGGTATCCCCGGATCATTCGGATAGCCATGACCCTCTGGCATGCGACCAGCTTCTGTGGTCGCGTCCGGATGCTCAGGGCCCACACAGGGGCCCCGTAGAGGGCCATGGACCGCACGACACCAGCGTACAGCCTACGGCAGGAAGCGTTTGGCCCGCTGAGATTGGGCAGCAGTCGCCTGAGGGCGGCTGCTGTACGGTTCAGCTTTGGGGCCAAAAGGTGTGAAAAAATTCACAATAGTAGTATATATAACGAAGTTTAAAAGAAAATTATCATGACTAAGTAGGCTTTACAACTTTACGAGTAATAGTCGACCAACTTATAAAATGTACTTGGAAAATATATTTTCGTAAACAAAATGTATCGGAGAACATGTGATTCAACTGCAAATGTAAGTTTGTCAACTTTATTATTACAGCTTTAATAGGTATGTTTTTTGGGGATAGGTAGGTGTTTATCGTCAACTATTTAACTAACTTCAAAAAAAGGAGGAGGTTTTAAATTCGTCGTAATCTTTTTTCTTATGTATTTTCCCTGATTTCTCAAAGACTCCTGGACCGATTTTGAAAATTCTTCTTTTTAAAATTAAATTCAGCGAATCAGTTTAGTTAGTTCGCATAAGTATTTTGATGGGCAACTACGGAACCCTACACTGTGCGTGGCCCGACACGCACTTGACCGGTTTTTTTTTATGTTACTGTCGGCTTATCATATTTTGTTAAGATTTTGTTCAGATATATCCAGCTTTTCGGCACCCTGACCAAATATTTTCCAGGTTTGTAGATGTGCGAATCTTTAATCATGAACGATTTTTCGTGAGAGAAAGATTAGGTAATTAATACATCATAATGTCCGGACTTGCGCCAATTTCCAGCCCCGGTTAAGTTAAATCTAATATCGAGCAATTCTTGTACCTATATTATTTTATTTGTATCTAATAAGGAACTCGGAAACAGCTCCAAGGATTTTCATGAAAGTTACAGATTAGGGGTTTTTCGGCTCAAGGAATCGATTTATCATATATAAGGTCCCAGGTTCGAGAATAGCACGGTTCCCAAGATATAGACATTTTAACAACAAGATATAGATATTATTAAATTAAATACCTAGTCAAAAGTTGTGGCTTGAGGATACGTGGCATGCTCTAAGCAATATTTTTAATTTGTTTTGTCTCCATAACACGCACGTATTAGTATTGCACGCAGATCGTTCGATCGTATAGGTCATGGCTAAGCAGTACGATAGTATTGACAACGCGCGACGTATGGATGAATGAGGGTCAAGTTTGAAGCAAAAGTAAGGAATGTTCACTTTACGGCAGGTTGAAGAGAACTGACCCATTTTGTGCATTTTGCTTTCACTGCGTTAAAATGGTCTCGACAAAAGGCGATAGTTAAAGGTACATAATTATTATATCTATCTACGTCTTCTGTACCTCGTCATCTTAAACCTCAGTTACTTTTTTATATTTAGAAACGTTTTTCGTATACAAAACAAATAATAATAATATCCACAACCATCACACAACTCCATCTATTAGTCCCAAGCTAAGCAGAGCTTGTGTTATGGGTACTAGATAATAAACATACTTGTATATTTCTAAATACATACTTATGGGATAAATTACACTCAGACACAAAACAAATGATCGTGCTCATCACAGAAACATTTGTCCTGGGTCACTAACCACTAGACCAACAGGCCTGTCAAATATTATGTAAGTAAATATAATATTTAGAAAAGTTTCAAAAGCAATTACTATAGACACGACTTTAACCCTATCACTTTGAACTTGTGTTCAACAGCGCCCGATGCCATCGTTCTCATTCAAATGAACTATAACACAGTGCCTATTGTTTTACTTTTTATCTGACCTGACAAGCTTGCAGGTGACCTAGGCACGATATAGTGTAGAATACTTAATTATTGGCAGTCGAGTTCCCGTGACACGGTCTAGGTTAGTAATTGAGTGTGAGAAATTCCGTGTGCCTGTGATGCTTCTGGATTTCTTGCAGTGAATGATTCATTGATAATTTATTATTAAAACTACTTTCCCAGTGACTTCGACGGAGTTATTATAGGAAATAAGCATAAATAATAAATGAGTATAATGGGGTTTCTATAAAGTAATAGAATTTTAGGAATCAGATCATAATTATTTTCCATATTTACTAATCAGTCATCATTTCAACTTACTGCAGGCAACTTGCCGACATATACAAAATACAAATACAAATCTTTATTATTGCATAAGCACAAATACAACTAAGACAACCATACAAAGTAAATCAATAATAATCATGTAGACAAAATCATTTGATGTTAATTGAACAATAATGGATGATAGATTTATATCCGTTTGACAGATCGCATATAGAAGAGTGGTATTTGGTTTGTTGTCTATAATTTGATTCGCCCTATCCCCTCGTACTAGTATAAAACTGTATCACGAGCGGATAGTCTTCCTCAACCCTTTAATAACAACAATAACATATTCCACCAAGTATCAAATTACAGGTAACCCAGTAAATATGCAGTAATATGCCTCAACAAGGAGCGCTGCAGGGCACGATCTCCTGCTTTTTTCATCGAGCCACTGCCAGATACTTTCTATAGATCCATCTTGCTAGTGGTGACCCCACGCTATATTTACACGCAGTCTTCATTCAAGAACTTTCCTACCTTTCGTTGGCTCTGCGTCAGTATGACCGGCCCCTTCAGAGCTATCATTTTGGTCTTAAGACCTTATTCCTTATTTCATACCTTAGCGACATCCTAAGCGTAGACCATTTCACAGTACGCTGCTGCACATGCAGTCGATGGGCCAGCTGAACTGTCATGTTTCATAGTTTACACTGTTTATACACTCGGTTTTTTAAGCAATTGGCAGTGGTGATGTCGTGAGGATAATTATGACCCAAGTAGTACCTGGACGTGTTCATAATATCCATGTAACAGATATCCCATGTGTTATTTCATTCTATTTACTTAAAAAAAAGGTAAAATCATCAATTGTGTCCTCCTACTCAGAGCAGGGCGGGCGGGACTGTCAGACCCCTACTGACTGAAATCCGACGTTCCGGGGTCACCGTTAATTCGTGAGCCTCGCGACCCCGTCAGGCTTTAGCCCTCTAAAGAGGAGCCTCATCATTATGATGACACTCTTTGAGGCGCGCGTGGAACACAACGCGCCGTCGATCCAAGCGTGATCCTTGGTTGGACAGCGACGAGTCACCCATTACTCGCCGCCCGCATGCATTCCAGACTACCTAGTACGAAAGTTTGTATAATTAGGAATTCCATTATTTCCCGTGGTTTTCGTAACCCCAATTCTTTCATAAATAACTCAATACTTTCAAATACGTTTCCAGTTTCCATTTCTAGTGATAGCTTACAAAAAAGCTTATTAATTAAAAAGTGAAATACTCTAATGAGCAAGAAGATGACATTACAATAGGTAACACTTTCATTTGTAGATACTGCTCCAATGATGTATGGATGAAAAGTTAATAGTCATCCATTTGTTATTTGTGATGTCGTTTTCTCGGTTTATTGTGTGGCATAGTCTGTTTTTGTGGGGTGTAAAACGAATAAGCCAATATGCGACTTCATACTAAGTCTTCTAGTATTAAGTTGGTTTACTTTTGCTCCAATACAGCTCAGAAGAGATGAGACCTTTTTTGCACAAAATGAGTCCTCAAGTCCTGAGCTTAGCCAGAAGGAACTGAAACTCCTGTACACAGTAACAAAAAAGGTGTCAAGGGACACCCGGATGGAACGAAGTTACTGTATACACACAGCAAAAATAATCGTCGCGATACCACACTGTTCAATGCGAAATAGAAAGACAAACGAAAATATCTGACTTGCTTTCTATAAGAGAGAGAAAGACAGACAGAGAAACATGCGCACGCCGCAATGCGACAAGAGTCACGTGGAACGAGGGTTGGGTAAGTAAAAAGTGTCGATACAACTTTTCGTCTTAATATTTCGTCTTTATATCCAAAAGTATTTGGCACAGAACCCCTAGTTAGTAAGGTGGCCCTAGTGAGGCCTACCACCGGCAGTTCATTACTCGGCTATCACCGCAGTTTACACGACGTATCCTATGTTGTGGTTGCCCGGGGTGGATCTCCTACCTACAACTACTCCACAAAATAGTCGAATGCCTACTGATTTAAAAAATAAGCCTTTATAAGATTTGTGTTCGACAGGTTTTGTTTTACAAAGCACACTTCATGTTTGGTCTGGTGGATTCAGATGCGTGTCAAGTTTAAACGTCCCGCTTCATTGCAGTAGTCATGGAAAGTGTAATCAGATCTTCGTATGTACTGTAAGTGTAAAGTCGCTATTCTAAACCGAATCCAGAATCAGACATGATGAGTTTACGTTACTTTTTATGCATAAATTAATTTCGAAAAACATAATTTCCGTCAATATTTTTCGTACAATTAGATCGGTGCTAGTCTGTACTGGTCGGGTTAGGAAAATCGTGAAAAAGAATCCGGAATTTCTTTGAGTAATGAAATGATATCTAAAGTCTGCTAGGTTTCTCAAAAAAATATCACCGTTTTGACCCCGAAAAACGGCAAAAACTTTTTTCCTACTCATTTGCAAAAAATAAACTTCCTCTATTCATTTAAATCTCTTAAAAACAAAACAATGCATTATCGAACCAAAAAACGTTCGTTTCCACGTCAAATTGCAACAATATCACGAAATTTCATCGGTGAGTTACAAAGAGAGATGAGTTTCAACATGTTGCGTGTGAATTTGTTTGTAAAATATAACTTTCTAGTTCGTAATGTCACGTAATCTGCTTGATCGACGGGGCGTGAGGTGTGAGGTAGAGAGAGCGGGGAACGGAGTTCAACTGAGGTAGAAGGTCATGGCAGAGCAATTTACAGAGCTAAGCAACTTTAGTTTAAAAAGGGAGGTCAAGAGCAGGCTATTAGTTATTGATGGGGCCGCCTTTAGAGGGCCAAAGCCTGCCAGGGCTACATCATCTGCCTAAGCTTTTCTAAATTATTTTAGGGTTGGTTTTCAATCAAACCAAATGCAGCAGAATATCACGAGCGACTGCTTATCTCACGTAGCAGGCTAATAGCATTGCCTAAATATTAGTAACTAGCACTTCGCCCGCGACTTCATCCGCGCCAATTTGGAACTTTGCTTATGGTATACTTTTGGAAAATCTCAAAAAATATGCAATAAAAATTTGAGAAAACTTGTACACACATCAAAAGTGTCTAGGGATCAACATATATTTTTGCAATAACTTTTCTCCTGATTGATATTAATTAAAATGTTCTTTAAGGATTCATCAAATAAAGTGTTATCGTTTGTCACAGTAACGATAAACCAAGTCACCTTTGCATTCATAAAGAAATTTGCCATTTTCCTAATAAAGGGATTTTTGACATTTGAACCACTAACATTAAAGTTCGAAAAAAAGACTGAAATAACAGTTTTCTTTAAATTTTTTTTGGGTAACTTAAACAATTAATAATCCGTGTTTCTACCGCGAACACTAACAATACAAGAACATCGGTTTGGCATACTCAAAATGAGTTCATCCAAATCACGCTGTGGAATGGCCGCCCATGTTCGTTGCAACAACAAAAAAAGGTCTTCTTGCGACTGGATACCCTCCATATTCGGCAGAGCTCTTCTCTGTAGCATATCCCATGCATGCTCAATCGGGTTCAAGTCTGGCGACTGAGCAGGCCAGGGCAGGACATTGATGTTAGCTGCGGCGAGAGTCTGTCTTACAACTCTTGCGGTGTGCGGTCGTGCATTATCATGCATTAACTGAAATAAGGGACCGATTTGCACTTGTAGAGGAACGATGACGTCTGATACAATCGTCTCAGCATAAATTTGAGCGTTGAGGTTGCCTCTGATCCAAATCAACTCAGTTCTTCCGCCGATCCAAATACCCGCCCATACCATGATGGTTCCACCACTATAAGGATGGACTTCCTGGCAGGATTTTAATCGCTGTTGGCGTCCAGGGGTTCTCCAGTGTCGTATACGTCTTGTATCTGGTCTCATACCAAAACGAGACTCATCAGAAAAGCACACGAAACGCCATTGTTCTTCTGCCCAATTTCTGTGTTCAAGAGCCCATTGATATCGAATCCTACGATTGTGCATTGCTATAGGTGGTACCCGTAGCGGTCTTCGGGAATGAAGGTTCACTTCATGCAAGCGGTTTCTGACTGTTTGGTCGCTAATTAAGTTCCCTGAAGAGTGATGAAGCCTCACGGCTAACATCATGGCGGTTATTGTTGGAGCTCTTCGAGTTAAGATTTGAATGTATCGGTCTTGTCTCCGTGTGGTGCAGCGATACCGTCCTCCATGGCGCTCAGCCACGGTACCAGTGCTTCGGTAACGTGTCCAAAGTCGACTGATAACACTCTGACTTGTATTCAGAGCTAAAGCCACAGTACGTTGCCGGGAACCAGCTTCTATCATTCCCACGGCTCTGAGCATTTCTTCCCTGCTTAAATGACGTCGCCGCTCCATAATAACGTTGGTTTTAATCAGTAGTAGGGAAACAGTAGCACTAATAATGTCTTCAATGCGTTGTATGTTTTTATAGGGAAAATATTGACAGCTGATTTTCATCTTTTACTCGAATTTGATTTACAGTTCCTGATTCAAATTATGAAATGCACCAAAAAGGATCCATATAAATTTATAAAATCATAAATTTATTACAAAGCCACATCTCAATCTCAAGAAATCCGCATAAAAATGCTTGATCCCTAGACACTTTTAATGTGTGTATTTTTTTGACTGAATAAATCAATGATATTATAAAGTCATAGATGCGTTATACACGTACAAAGCGACGGAAAAAACTTTTTTATTCACACATTACATTTCACTACAAGTAAAAAGGATAGCTTGATACAACGCAATAAGAAAAAAAGTGACAGCTAGATAAACAAACAGCGCCACGCGTCATCAATCCCCCCGCACGTCAGCGTCTCCTCTCGCTCGCACCCGTGCTCGCACTCTTTCTTTTACGACGCCATATTTATAGAAGCGTTATGTTTTATTTGTGAAAATATTAAAGATAAATAGTATATTTACGAATGTTATGTGATTCTTTGACTTTTAGATGTCTTGCATGTTTAATTTGTACAATATCTCATCACACACGACAGCATTTTCGGTATTTTTGAGTCACTTTTACTTTTAATTCAGTCTGTGGTACGTGAAGTGCCGCTGGCAACGTCGCACTGAGATCAAGATGTGTGAATCAGCCTCATTTGAGCACATACGTTATTGAGCGCGTATGACTTATCTACACCTTTTTACTTATAATATCATTGGAATAAATCATCGAATGAGTCTTCCCCCCAGGGCAGGGCATGAAGGACTGTCAGACTTGTATTGACTAAAATCCACGGTGTCATTCAATAGCCCTTTACATTCTGAGGCCACGGTTACCTGTTAGTCCCACGAAACCGGCAGGCTTTGGCCTTCTAAGTAGTGGCCCCGTCATTTTGCTGAAAACTCTTTAAGGCGCGCGTGGTACACGACACGCCATCGACCTGGGCATTGTTCATAATCTGATAACGAGTCGCTTAAAACTCACCGTCTACATGCCCCATGCCTACGGTGGCCGGAAATCATCACTGTGACTGGGTCGTGAGGTGGACGTTATTTCCTTCCTCACGCGTCCCGCCTCCTCCTTCGCTAGCATGACTGCTTAGCACCTTTCGTACTCCGTCTCGCCCCCATAGCACCTTAGCACTTGTGGTCAACCACAGAAACAATACCTTAGCGATCGAATTTCGTAGCACCCTCTGTTAGTGAGCACCTATGTCTTAAAAAGAACCTTCATACAAAATTTGAGACCTCTCACTATCAACAACAATTCCGGAACTGTGCCGCTTGCTGCCGCTAGGCAGGGTAGTCCCGAGTAAATAAAAAAAATATTTTTAAAACTGTCACAATCCAGTCCCTACGCTTGTATTGTTATTTAACTTGTGCATGCTTTCACCTACTCTCGCTTCTCTGCTCAGCTGACCGCCACTTACAATAATGTGTGGAAAAGAGGTGATGGTTAAATCAATGTGGTGACTTGTAGTGATGATGATGATGTTACTTGTTGATTTAGTTACCTATTAATAATTATGATAAGAAGTTTTTTTTTTTAATGTCATCTCGCAGGTCAACCTAGAAGAGGTTGTGTGCTGCTTAACCGGACTTTCCTGTGGTTGCCATAGATGACTCTAAAGCCTCTAGCCTAGACAATAAGAAAAAGTGGTCTCAGATATTTAAAGTTTATGGACTACAGAAACAAAAATTTTATAGAAAAGTAGCAACAGAAGCCGTATTATTATTTATGTTTAATATTTATACACTCATCTGCGTCGCAAATTGGAGAATTTCCAATTCAATGTACTGTACCACGGACTGCACGCTCTTGCCGGCCAAGCTATCGTGGTCATGCTCAATTCAAGCATCGAATTTTTTATTCCATTTCTAACATCTTAGCAGTTTTAATTCCTGCTAGCAGACGATTTTTTTTTCTACAAACATTTTTTGTATGGTTACCGGTTACTTTGGAATATATGAAAAGAAAAACTTCGGCCGTCGTACCATTAAAACTTTTAAACTGCTTTTGAACACTTGTCTAAAAAAACGTTAGATTATGAAATAAGGTCCGTTATGCAGTCACACTTTTTTTAGACAAGTGTTTAACAGATGTTTAACTTTTTGTAGTAAGGCTGCGTGTCTTTTTTACAATACTCTAACTAATGAACTGACTAGATTTGCAACTTGCAGATGCTGTAAACATCCTACTAATGGATATTAATTTTTTTTTTTTTTTTTTTTTTTTTTTTTCACATCTTTCACACAACGCCATCTAGTCCCAAGCTAAGCAGAGCTTGTGTTATGGGTACTGGACAACTGATAAACATACTTAAATATTTCTAAATACATCCATATTATAGATAAATTACACCCAGACACAGAACAAATGATCGTGCTCATCACACAAACATTTGTCCTGGGTGGGAATCGAACCCACGACCTCCGGCATAGCAGTCAGGGTCACTAACCACTAGACCAACAGGCCAGTCAATTGACATAATTATACAGGCCTCATCGATCACATTTTAAAATACTACATTTACAACTTCACATAAGCCACTACTGTATCACATACCTCATTGGCCAGAAGTAGGTAAGCAGAGACTCTACCGTAAGCGCTCTACTAACATAGAGCACGTAATTATGATGGCGCTATATTGTTGTCGTGTGAACTTTATAGTAGAACAGACGATGGGGTATGATAGGCTTGTTTTTGTTATAATTTGTAATTGGTAGAGCCACGGCTACTAAGTAGCCCTTTTTCTAAGTTTAGACGCAGCACAAGCAATGCCTTAAAAATTAAAATACCTGTTATTGTTAGATACATATAACACGCACGCAGTAACATTTTATACACGTCTGTCTAATTATTTATAATTCAGTCTATGATCCCCGTAGAAACATAGTTTGGAGTTGGAACACAGGCGAACTCTCTTTGAGAGGGAGTGGCATGTATACCGACACGTCGTCGTGGGCCCACTGCGTTTGGCTGGATGACACATTATGTCTTACTTTTTTGAAAAAAAAACGATTTTTACCGCACTAAAGGACTTCTAATAACCGTTTTTTGAATAAAAAAGGCGACACACAAACGGCTAACCCACTGTTTATTTAAAACTTTTCCTCTTATATTGCTGACCACAGCATGAACAAAGCCGTAGGCAAAACTATACCTAGATGATAAGAAAGATGATATAACCGAACATTGCTGACGTTATCGCCAGTGCTACGTAGTTCTTAAAGCGGTAGAACCTGTCAAAGTTTACCGTTAAATATTACGTAGTGAAACGTAACCGTGAAGGTCAACGTCTCTGTTAATAAGTTACTGAGACTTGTGTTTAGCATTGAGATGCTAATTTTGTTTGGTTTAGGTGCTAATTTTGTTTGCAAAAAAGACATGTTTGAGATCATCTGGGCCTCAAGTCTGCTAATTTTATTTAACTCACATGCTATTGATATTCAATTGAGACTCAATCACGACTCCATTACGATTAGAACAAATTTGGTATTCTGCAAAAACTTGTATAAGCTCAATAGAGTCGTAATGGAATCGTAGTGTAAGTAATTGACTCTCAGTTGAACAGTTATAAATAAGTATTGTCATTAGAGAGTAGAATACCGATAAAGTCCACAATAGATTTAATTGTAACACGATTGAAGAGCAGACTAGCAAATATTCTGATAGCAGTTCAATGGAATGTCACTGGAAAACCATTGGTCTTAAATTAGTAGCAGAATAGCAAATGTAGTTAAAACTGCTACTGAGATCCAATTGATAGTCAATTGAGTCATTACTAAATTAGCAGACTTGGGGCCTTGATCTGATTGAAGATTGGACATCTGCGTGGGACAATATAGTGCACAAGTTTAAGCAATGTCTGGTCCTTCAGTCTCACATTCCGATGGGATGATAAACCGACACAATGAGATAGATCAAGCCCAGGACCAACGGCTTACGTGATTTCAAAATTCAAAACACACACAAAAATACAAATCTTTCCTCTTTATATTATTAATGTAGATTAAGTATTGATATATTATGTATTTCAGATTTTGAGTCGGAAATACAAATCATCATTGGAAACTGAACAAAACGAAAGTTAATTACTTCCGTCACGAAATATCAATGAAAATGAGAACACAAAAAAACATTATAAACGCAGTCAGTTTTAATTGTTATTGACGCAATTATGACAAGATGTACAATTTTACATCGTTTATGATTTTTAGGGTCAAGCTTCAGTATGAGCGATAAGCGATTTCAATAATTCAGGGTTAGATAGAACTTGGTCACGGTACCGTCCAAACAATTAACCGTGGCCCTGAAACGTAAAGGGATATTAACGGAACACCGTGGATTTTAGTCAGTATGAGTCTGACAGTCCCTTCCGTTCCACCTTGGGCGGGAAACCTTTTTTAATGATTTGCCCTACGGCTAAACTGCATTATGTTTAGTAAACTTTACAGCGATTATGACCGCTGGCTTAATGATTTCATGAAATGGGACATCCACGACCTTTACAAACTTAAACTTCGATCTTTTACAATACATATTTTTAAGATTCAAAGATAAGTTGCAGATAGAGTATAGGTGTTTTGGTTTTAGATTAAATAAATTCAACCAAAAGGCTAATCGATCGAAATAAATGCTGTTTCACTTGAAATAAAATTTAAACCGCTATCAATAGGACCCTACCTCACTCTTCACAATAATTTTCGAGTATGGTTGTTTATCATACAAAAGACTGCGCTTTCTCCCATACAATTCAATTAAAAAAGCATTCATGGTGCTGGTGAAGCGTTTAAGTGGAAATGATTTTAAATTTTTTATGGGATGCGGGTGGATCGCCTGTTGAGTCCCGGAAAGGCTAATAGGATTGGCACTAACCTTTGGTCTTCTCTGCGCTGGTCTTGGAGTGTAGCCTGGAGCTGGTTTCTGGCGACCGAGCGTGAAATACCGGGGCCCCGGAGCCGATCTAATTTTTATTATAGCGAGCGGTGAGGTGCGGTTGGCGCTAAGTAGTATACTGAATGTTGGAGAGCTCACGCGCAATGAGAAAAAACGGTTATACTGTCCTTGTATCGATTGAAGGACGCGTCTTCTGTTTAACCAATAGCCGATCCCTTTTGCCAGAAAGAGACAACAACATATTGGCGTAAACATCCTCCCCCCTTTGGAAATCCTTAGGATTTACGAAAAACAAAAAACAAAAAATAGGATGCGATAACAGGAGCAGGATGGATACAAGGAAGTATTTATGGGGAATATTAGCAATGTGATAGCTCACAAGTTGAATATATATATATGTACATATAAGGATACGAGCATGCAGAGCGATTGTAACTGTGCTATCAATGAATTAAGACGAACAAAGATAATATAAGCTATGTTAAATTAAGTTATAATTATGTTAAGTTATTGGGACGGAAGTGGGCACAGTTTAACGACAGGACGTTTGAAAGTTCCATTTGTCGTGCGTACCAACGCAACACGCGCGACTCCGTCCCTGCCAGGATATACCTGCTCAATGATACCCGTAGGCCAGCGAAGTGGTGGCGCGTCATCTTGGTGAACGAGAACAAGTGTACCTGGCTGAATGGTTACCTCAGGAGTATTCCATTTTTGTCTTAACTGGAGAGTGTGCAGATAATCTAAGTGCCACCTTTTCCAGTAACTTTGGACCAAGCTATCTAATAATTTTTTTCTACTATGAAGGCCCACGGATGCGTCCACCTCGCAAGCTGGCAACGACTGCAGAGGGATAGTGTTGAGGAAGTGAGCGGGAGTTAAAATGGTGTGCGGCTGATCAGACAGCAAACACAATGGACGCGAATTTAGAATACACTCTATTTGAGTCAACACTGTTAATAACTCTTCGTAGCACAGTAATTGTTGCCCGATGCAACGATATAAATGAGTTTTTATGCACTTTATATTGCTTTCCCAAATTCCTCCCCAGTGGGGGGCGCGCGCGGGAATATTCCGCCATGTAATTTTACGGTTGTTTAGTTCCGTTTTGAATGCAGTAGACGTATCTTTAGAAGCTAGAAACGTGTATAACTCGTCTAGTTGACGCTTTGCCCCAATGAAATTTGTTCCGTTATCGGAATATAGGACAGATATTGGCCCTCGTCGCGACAGAAAACGCTTTAAAGCGTCCAAGAACGTCTCCGAACTCAAGTCCGATGCAATTTCAATGTGTATGGCTTTGGTAGTCAGACACACAAAAATGCAGATATAAGCCTTTTGACTTCTAACGCCCCGCTTGCGTGTCATAGTGATAGCTATCGGCCCAGCGTAATCTACCCCTGTGTGAGTAAAGGCCTTGGCTTCTTGTACACGCGCTGGAGGTAAACTTGACATCATAGGCGTGGGATGAGAGGGAGCAACCTTGAAACAAAAATTACATTGACGTATGCGTTGTCGAATAATATTTCGAGCGGAAATAATCCAATAGCGTTGCCTTAACAATGACATGAGAAGGTGGGAACCTGTATGGCAATTGAATCGATGACAGTCATCTATCAACAGGTCCACCAGGTGATCTCGACGTGGAAGCAGCAATGGATGCCGATTTGCAAATGGTATCTGAGCGTTTGTCAGTCGACCACCAACTCGAAGCAAACCGGTTTTATCTATGAACGGACTAAGTTTTCTCAATGAAGGTGAGGGCAAGTTACCCCTTTTAATGTTGTTTAATTCAGAGGCAAAGTATTTGTTCTGTAACTCGCGAATAATCGCAAACTCAGCGACTTCAAGGTCCGAGACCTCAATTGAAGAAGCTCGAGGTAACTTGCGAACAAATCGCAGAACATACACTATGATGCGTAGTAGCTTTTTCCAAGATGAGACTCGATAAGAGAGCTCCAGAAGTATTGAAGGAGATTGATGGGAGACTACTGTTAAAGTTACGGAACCCTTTGCTTCAGGTATAGACCCGTCGACATTCGACGGGTCGAATGCCACTATTGGCCACTCAGTGATTGGATGACTAGTCCATGATGGACCTTGCCACCACAGCGGGTGATGAATGATTTCAGACGGTAGTAAGCCTCTTGATAAACAGTCACTAGGGTTTTCTATTCCATTAATATGAAAAAAGCGGTCTGGAGATAAATTTGACTGTATTTCAGTCACGCGGTTGGCAACGAATGTCTGCCAGCGATGCGGGGAAGAGTGAATCCATGATAGAGCGACAGTGGAATCACTGAAAGCGAATATCTCTTTAATCGGATATCGCTTATGGAAAAGAGTATGAACTTGTTTTACAAGTTTAGCGAGCATTAGTGAGGCACACAATTCTAGCCTCGCCAGAGAGATCGTCTTCAGTGGAGCCACTTTAGACTTAGCGCATACTAAATGTACGGATATATCACTATTAGGGTGTGTTATATGTAGGTAAATGACGCAGCCGTAAGCCTTCCTACTAGCGTCGCCAAAGGCGAGCAAATTGACCACGCAACCGGCCGCGACACCCAGATGGCGCGGTATTTGTAAACTAGATAATAACGGTAATTCAGTTTTGAACCTAACGAAGCGTTCAGTAATGACTGCTGGGGGCTCCTCATCCCATCCCACCTTAGCGAGCCAAAGGTCCTGTATTAGAAGCTTTGCATAAAGGACAACAGGTGCGACGAATCCCAACACGTCAAATAAGCGAGCAACCGTAGACAGTATGGCGCGCTTGGTATTACCCATAGTCGCAGCGGATGCGGCGAACGAGAACACATCAGAAGTAGGTATCCATTTCAAACCCAAGACCTTTAATGTTTCGTCATCATCTGTGAACTCAATCGCCGCGCGGTATGACTCAGGCAAATGCGCAAGAAGCTCTTTAGAGTTACTCGCCCACTTGACGAGGTCAAATCCGCCCTTCTTGAACAACGCGAGCAGTTCGTCCGCCAGACGAGTTCCATCTTCTACAGTGGACACAGAGGTGGTTAAATCATCCATATACAGTTCGTTAGAAGCAACCTCTGCGGCGAGAGGAAAACGTTCTTGATAGTCCTCAGCTAACTGGCGGACAGTACGCATTGCCAAGAATGGGCTCGGTCGCAATCCGAAAGCTACGGAATTAAATTGAAAAATACGAATACGCTCAGTATCGTTGAAGCGGTATAATATCTTTTGATATTTGCGATCATCTACGGAAAGTAAAATTCTAAGATACATTTGACGTATATCAGCGGTTATTGCAACTTCAAAATATCTAAAGTTGAGTAAAAGCGAAAATAAATCGGCCTGCAAATTAGGCCCAGTGTGCAACAAGTCATTGAGCGACTTGCCGCTGTCAGTTTTAGCACTTGCGTCCAAAACTATGCGGGTTTTTGTCGTCGACTTTTCAGGCCGGACGACAGCGTGATGAGGTATGAAATAACCATCATGAATAGCGGGAAAAGAATAAGGGATTTCCGATAAGTAACCCTTATCTATATAATCAGCGATGACGTCATTGTAAGCTTGACGTAAAGCGGGAAGCGAATGAAATTTACGCTCTAACGCAGACAATCTACGCTGAGCGTGAATGAATGAGTTACCTAACGACTTAGGTTCACCCTTGAATGGCAAGGACACAATGTACCTACCGCCTGAGTTTCTAGTAACGGTTGATTTATAAAGTTCCTCGCAAACCTGATTTTCTGGACTTATTATTTTCGCAGTAGGCACCTCTTCTATTTCCCAGAATTTTAAGATTGAATGGTTTAAATTATCTACTAGCGGGCCGAAGGACCAGGCTATACTGCCTTGGTTGACAGCAGGTATCTCACCCATGACAATATAGCCAAGCGTGGTTTCTATAGCATGAGGTATGCAATTAGCGGTGTCCATTAAATCAGCTGACGGCGCGAGTGGACGCGGAATAACCTTACCCCCTAACAGAATGAACGCGAATAGTTGAGCACCTAAAATCGCTTCTATATCTCCAGACACGTTCCAACAGTCGTCTGCCAGTGGTAAGTCCCTAAACTGATCCATAAACGATGCTTGGATTCCGCGCGTCGGTAATGACTCAGTAATATGGTCAATAACCAACATGTTCAGTTTATAATGCGCATCACTCACTCGCGATTGAATTGTGAGAGATACATAACCTTTAATTGGGGCTGAGATTGACCCCACTGATTTCAAAGATGAATTAACTAGCGGATGAATATTTAATTTCAATTTCTTACAACAAGCGAGGCTAATGATGTTATTCTGAGAACCACTGTCTATTAAACATCTCATTAACAAGCGGTTTCCATTCACCGGAACATATACCTGTGCCGTTGGTAACACAATTAACTTATTTAATAAATTACAATGTTTGGATTCGTCACAGGTCATTAGCGTAATTGAATTCTCAGAACGACCACATTCCTTAGATAACGAACACCTGCGCGCAGTGGGCGCCGGCGGCGGCGTGTCAATACGCGCATGCATACATACAGCGGGAGCCCCCGACTCAGCTTGCGTTAACGGTGGATTCCGTTCAAAATGTAGCAATGAATGGTGTTTTTTATGACACTGCTTACACGTATTTGACGAACCACAACTAGAAGTGGCATGTTTGTTACTAAAACAATTGATGCAAAGTTTCTTATCCTTCACGAAATTAAAGCGTTCCTTCACTGCAAGTTTTTTAAATTCTATGCATTCGTAAAGGTGGCTATGCTGCGGCTTATTGCAAAATAAACAAGCGCTTTCACCGTTATGACTATTCTCGGTAATAGCAAAACTATGAAAGTTTTTATTGTTATTCGGGCGAGGTTTTGATTTCGCATCCACAGCCTTATTATTATTGGTGGCAGCAGTCTGATGGATCACTGCCGACCTCTCCATAATTTTTATATGATGACGGAGATATTTCACTAACTCTTCACTCGTGGGTAGATTGTTATCTTTAATCGATAACTCGAAACTTTGAACCAACTGCGGATCTAGCTTTTTTAAAACGATATGCGTAAAAATAAAATCGGATAAGTCTTTTATATCCAGCTGCTTAAGTGCAGACCAGGAGGAATTTACTCGTTCAATGAAATTATTTAATTGTGATGTTGATGAACCCGACGCCGGTTTTATATCCATTATATTATTTATATATGTTGACCCAAGTAACCTCTTGTCTTGATATTTTGTTACTAATGAGTCCCAAATAGTGGAATAATTGTCCTCATTGGGCAATATTCCCGCGAACACATTAAGTGCGACTCCACTTAATTTTCCTACCAGATATTGTACTCGCTGGCCGTCGGTCAAGGTTTTATTATCGTGCACGTTCGTCTTAAAACATTGATAGAACAACGGCCAAGATTCAGGCTGACCCGCAAAGCTTAAAAGTTCCAAAGGCGGGAGCCTGCACGAATAATTGGCAGATGTGGGTACATTTACAACTTGCGCACTTTGCGAATGAATTAATTCATCTCGTTTATATTTAACTTGCGAATAAAGTGTTTCAAATGAGCTCCAGTCACTGAAACTGATTTCACAGTCGGGGTCAGCCTTCAATAACCACTCATTATGTTCGTCACACAACTTTACGAAATCCTCATATAACTTCCCTATGTTTGATGTCTCTGCTAAGAATTCCCCTACGCTTCTTGTATTAATTTTCGAAGACGTTATAAGTTTTTTAGAGGATTCAAAATATTCATTTAATTTTGCAAAGGTAGCTTGTTTCTTAGCAATGACCATTTTTATTTTAATTTGCGCCGACATTTTGTCGTAAGTAAGTATGTAGGTACTTTGAATATAGCAGTGAACAAGTAAATTTTATATAATATTCAACTATCTCGCTATTAGATAATTAGTGGGTAAGTCGTAACGACTGTTCTGGAATGTACTAATAGATAGGTAGGTATTATTCTATATTAATGAATATAATAGGATTATATGAAATTATAGGATTATAAGAAATTATAGGATTATAGGATTATATAGGATTCTGGTTCTATCCGGTCCGAAGTGACCATTAAATATGGTGAAGCGTTTAAGTGGAAATGATTTTAAATTTTTTATGGGATGCGGGTGGATCGCCTGTTGAGTCCCGGAAAGGCTAATAGGATTGGCACTAACCTTTGGTCTTCTCTGCGCTGGTCTTGGAGTGTAGCCTGGAGCTGGTTTCTGGCGACCGAGCGTGAAATACCGGGGCCCCGGAGCCGATCTAATTTTTATTATAGCGAGCGGTGAGGTGCGGTTGGCGCTAAGTAGTATACTGAATGTTGGAGAGCTCACGCGCAATGAGAAAAAACGGTTATACTGTCCTTGTATCGATTGAAGGACGCGTCTTCTGTTTAACCAATAGCCGATCCCTTTTGCCAGAAAGAGACAACAACATATTGGCGTAAACAGGTGCTTTATTGTAGACTTGTAGAGTAACGCACCGTTTCATTTTTTTTTTGTGCGAAATGTTAGGCGTGTAGTCATCGAATTATCAATTGGCGAATTTCTTTTGCTGTCGGCTTTTAAATAAAGTATGACTGTTTATTATATAACTAAATGTGCACCGCCGTGGTTTCACCCACACTGCTCAGCTCCTGCTGGTCATAGTGTGATGTTTTATAGACTTCTTCGATAAATAAGCTATCTAACACAAAAGTAGCTTTTCAATTCCTGAAATTAGCGCGTGTAATCAAACAAATTCTTCAGTTTCATAATATTAGTATAGATAAATGCGATACTTTAAAAGTTTGGATGTTCGTTACTCAATGACGTTCAAATGGCTGAACAGATTTTTACAGATAAAGAGATTAAGTTAAGTCCAGAATAACACATGGGATGCCGGTATAACCTTATAAGAGACGATTTTTGTGTTACACACTGGCGGAAAATTTACAAAAAAGCCATGCGAGAGCCTCTTCTTTAAAAATTAACAGCCACATCGATACGTGGATACATCAATAATTAGTATTTTCGCAAATCAATTAATTAATACTAAATAGTGGCTACCATAACAAGTACCAATCTCTCAAACCAGTACTATAAAACGTAAGCAGAACCAGCTGAGCATGTCAAGCATATTATTAAAGCATTTCACTTGTATGACCCTTAACATTACTGTGACAAGCAATTCATACATCACACATTCACACACACACGAGCATGTATATTAGAATAAACACACATTATACAGGCTGTTCAATTTGGAATTACGCCAGAATTAGTGAATGATGTTTGCTTTTTGAATTAAGTAGTCTTCTTGCCAATTTGAATTTGTTGTTCCGTGTTTTTATTGGCAAGTAATTGAATTGAATAGTAAGTGAATAAGAAGCACTTAAATGATTAAAGTAATAAAAAAAATATTTACAGCCTTACTACAAAAACTTAAACATCTGTTAAACACTTGTCTAAAAAAAGTGTGACTGCAAAACGGACCTTATGTCAACGTCATAATCTGACTATTTTTTTAGTCGTTATTTTGATGTATACTTTGCCTGTAACCTGTTATCAATCAACGAACGATTTTACTTATCTAATCTAAAAGATGTTTAATAAGGAGCAACTATTCAATAAAACGAATCCTGCATAAGTTGGGCGTTAAGCAGTGACCGAACAACAACGTGATGGTTGTCAGTGTTGCACTTAAAAAATAAAAACCTCAGATTATGCAGTCATTACAGCCCATTCCATCAAAAAATAAAATCCCAGGTTTTCTCAGTTTTACAAGCTTCTGAAAATGCTATCGAAGGATTGTTTTATTACAGTGATTAATTTTCCTGGGAATAGAAAAATATCTCGTTTTTAAAAAACGTTTCCTCTCTCTTGTAATTTCTTCTACATCGTGGGTGTTACTTAAAGAGAAAAAAACATCCAATTGATTGGAGTCCTCCAAGTATAAAAAGAATTTGATATAAAAAGAAAATTCATAAAAGAAGAAAAACTCCACATGAAACACTCTGTATCAAATTCAAAACGCACAATCACATACGCAAACCACAATCATAATCACATTCATTAGAAAAAGCACTCTTACTTTAAAAATACAAAAGTCAAAATACACAGTACACACTTACAACTGGTGAAGTCGACGAACTTCTTTTTTTAAAAAAGTGAAAGGGATTCTGCGTTCTTCGAGATGTATTTCGGGTTCCGGATATAATAATACTTTAATTGGAGGCTCGCTATTACGTGATGTGATGCAGGTGAAAGACTGGTGTACTGGATTTTATGACTTGTTAAAATTATGATACGCGCAAGCGCAATATGCGTTTGGAAAGGAAAAAAATGTAAATTTATGTTAAAATTTCGTTTTTTTTTGTCTGAGGTAGAAAACAAAGAATGATTAAGATAAAATTATTAACAACTATATGTAGAATAATAATAAAAAAATAAATTACGTAATCTCACAAATATTGAGAAATTGGATAAATGCTTACAAAATAAATTAAAATAATTATTCTGAAAAAGTAATAGGTACGTAATAACACATTGAACTCATCGATACCTATCACAGCATTCGCTGTAAAAATCATGGCCCTGTAAACCAAAAGAGACATGAATTAGTTCTTTTAAATAAACATCTTCTTATGTCTTCTGTCGGAAGTTTTTAGGGTGAGTGAGATAAGCCTCCAAGCGGTCTTCTACGGGCAATATCACCATAGGCTACCTACAATCTGCGCTCCCATTGGCAAAGTAACATTACCGGTACCACCCGGCCAGCGACTATCATGTTTTTATTGTGTTCCATCGATGCGCAGGATTTTCAGTTCCTCGAGAGTAAGGTCGCTCCATCTGAGACTTTATCTTTGCTTCTAGGCTAGACCAAGAACAAGAGCAAACGAGTAACTCCGGGGCGCTGGACTATCAGGCAACCGTGGCCTCAGAACGTAAAGTAGATAAGTATTGAAGGACACCGTGAATTTTAGTCAGTAAAAGTCTGATAGTCCCACCTGACCTGCGTGGGAGGACCCATTTGATTTGATTTGACTTTGCACTTCTAAATCGGATATTGCACTCAGCACCTAGTGACTTAGATATCGATATTTTCATCCGTTTCTGTTCGTGCAGTTATTTGTGACTAAGCTCAAAGAAAGTTATATCCTGATGTGAACATTACCTAATCATGAAAGTAGAATAATTGTGTGAGTCAAGGAAAAGTTCGTGAGCTTCGTATAATAATAATTATCTTGATGTTGATACCTGCTTTGAAATGACTTGGGAAGGTCAAAGAACTTTGTCTTTTTTGTGTGATTGACATTTAAAAATAATATTTGGGTTTTGGTGTCTACGTCGAAGATGTAAAGAGTAACATGATGATTTCAGAAATGTTTCATATTTTTCTGTCACATAACATAACGTCAATACATAACGTATTGTGGCTAAAGTTCTGTGTTTCTTTTTTTAAATCTTTTCCGTTCTTAATTTAATTTTCATTCGACTAGATGATTATTAGTCAGAAGCTCATAAGTCTGACAAGTCCCAAGTCTCGTTACTGGATGGTGGAGGTCCGATAGGTAGTAAAAGTCGCTTCATATAACATACTGATATCCAGCTGCATCTGTTTCGACTGGAAGCCGACCCCAATATAGCTGGGTAAAAGCTAGGCAGATGATGATGATGATGATTGCGATTTTCAACATAAAAGCTCGACTTTCTTCACGATGTTTTCTTCAACCATTCTTAACTGCGAAACAACTGATCAACATACAAATTACTGTAATCAATTCTGTAAATACTATTGTTAAGGTGTTGATGGAGTTTGAGCATTCACTTGTAACATAAATTCGCGCATTCGCCGCAGTTTCCAATTTAGCCGATCTGAACAACGAACAAAGCCAAACATTGCTACGAACGTTTTACGATCGTTGTAGCGAACGCTCTAGTCGATGAACATAAAAAAAATTTGGCGTCAAAAGCTCGCTAGAATTATCGTTAAAACGCTTTTGCTGTAATGTTCATTAAAAGTTTATCAGCACCTTTAGGTGCCATTTAATTTAAGTATAATGGTTGTTAAATCATAGCTTTCTAACTTTCAAGATGAGTCAATACCTTACAGAAACACGTTTTATAAGATTCCTGGCATATATATAAGTTTTTTTTATTTTATTTTGTAGCTTGAATAAATTTTTGTTAACGTGAGATGTGCTTACACTGTATTTGATCAGCTATAAGTGTATATCTTGCGATGAGTATTGTCCGGGTGAATTATTGAGGACAACATTATTGGTAATTAGTTATAGGTGTTAGTTAAGGTATGATTAGCAAATTTTACCTGTATTTGATAGGTGTGCAATGAATAAATGTAAAAAGTAAACCTCCTAACCACAAACAAAAAAACATCTGTTGATCGCTTGTCTGAAAAAAAGTTTAACTGTTTAACCTTATATCAACGTGAAATATGGTTTTGACGTTGACTGTTTTTAGACATTCAAGTTTTCAAAAGATGTTTTTCTTTCTTAAGGTAGGACGGTATTTATTTAGAGTGTAAATCACAACTCAACAGGGCACATTCGGAAATTGCGGATTAACAGACGTTACGTCTAAAGTTTAAATTAGGCCTTTTGCGTTTAGCCTGTCCCATTGTTTGGTAAAAGCTCCTGGAAGTTATTGGGAGGCCAATAACTTCCAGGAGCTTTTATAAGCCGTGTCTCCTGGAACCAGCTCTCGTGTTCCACGTGGTCCAGGTCATCTCGCCATTTCTTTCTCTCTTTCTGAGCTGGTACCCAATGTTTAAAACTGTGGAGTCTTTCGTCACCCTAGATGTGAATTTAGTCTTCACCATCATCATTCTATAATTTATCACTGCTAGAACACAGGTCTGTGAGAGGGAGTGGGATTCGATTTTTTGGTTCTAGGACATGCCGGTTTACTCACGATGTTTCTCTTCATCGTCTTGTCCAAAGAAATGGTGGCCCAGTGGTCTGTACCAGCCCCGCATTACCAGTGGGTTCAAACCTGTTGAAAACGGTCAGTTGCCCTTATTTGCTTTGGTTATGAAAATTTACTCTGAGAGTAATAAGCATGAATATACCGCATGTATACCATTACTTAACAGTTGAAGTAAGCAGGAAGCCTGTTTAAAATTGTCAACAACGACAATACTGTTTAACTTTAACAACAAAACAGAAATGTAAACATTATTTGTTTCAGTAGATCCGGCAGATCTCGCAATCTTAGTTGTGAATACTGGAGAACGTTTTCCACTTTCCTTAGTAATGACCTCTCAACTACGACTACGAGTATGTGTGAGTCATAAATCTAGCAGAGATGTTCTAAACATCATTTACATTATATTTCAATTATATAAAATAGGTAAAAATATACACCGCCTTACTACAAAACAGTTAAACAACTGATGAACAGTTGCTAAAAAAGTGTCAACTGAAAATGACATTTGATAATTAGGAGTCGTATTGCACTTACACAATTTTTAGACAAGTGTTCAACAGTAACTGAAGTACCTTTTTATAGTAACACAGACATCGTATTCAAATAAATCCTGCTCGTCCCGAAAGGTGGTTTAGTGCTTCGGCATTTATAAATGTCTAAGCACAAAAACGAGTCCATGGCTCATTTGATGTCCATTTGTAACTAATTAAAATATACTATAGGTTATTACTGCATTACTTATCATCATCTTCCTGTTCTTACCCCATTTTATTTGAGTTCTGCGGAACACACTTTTTTTTTTTCATTCTCACCTCCCTTACTAAAGACCTAAAGGACCTAGACCAGTCCCAAATAGAATTCTTTTCTGCCATCCTACCAACCACCAGCTCCTTCCAGGATTTGAGGGAGGATAAAAACAGAGCTATACGGAAAAGATGGCTACGTTATAGGTCGGGTATAATTTGAATCCATCAACACGCAAAGATGAAGCGAATCTTTCGAGACAGTTCATAGATTCTTTGTAGGCCAGTTTCTCAATCGGCCATTCGACCTTGAGACTGGAAAAGCAGGTTTTTACCTAATATACATAATTTGAGCATTATGGTAATGAAAGGGGAACGGTTTATTGTTGTTGACATACTTTTTTCTTTATCTTAGAAGTGATATAATTTTAAGAAGATTACCTC
Organism: Agrotis segetum; assembly: GCA_036375495.1. NCBI lineage: Eukaryota > Metazoa > Arthropoda > Insecta > Lepidoptera > Noctuidae > Agrotis > Agrotis segetum. The sequence continues at coordinate 629,279 of JAQSVV010000132.1, forward strand.
ATTTAGGACCCAAATGAGTAAAAAAATGCATATTTACCTTTTCATTTTTCTCTACTGCTTGGTTTTACCGGCTATCACATATACCCAAAAACTATTTCTGGACTATCTGTACCAAAATTCGCGACGAGAAAGCGTAGCAAACAAAAAAATATGCTTATTTTTTACAAAGTTTATCAAAAACTGCATTTTGAATAATAATCGTAAACATTCAGTTTTAATTATCATAAATTGTGGGCCACCGTTAGGTAGGTGAGTGCCATTAAGATATGTATACTATACATAATAAAGTGTATAAAAGTATAAAGACAGGATTATTATGATAATTTTTTGAAATACCAATCATACGTAGACAGAAAGTTTGTTGATTTTCAACTGAAAGATCATTAAACTTTTAATGTAATTAAAAAATAAATTAGCAACTTTTAAGAAGACAGTTATGTAATTTTAAAAGTCATAAGTCATTTTTAACTGACAACATGTTTTAGTTAATAATTACGTAGGAACTATAAGTATCAAATTTATCTATGTAGCTCGATAGAAACCCGTCTGTGAATTTATTTACAAAGGCCACCTTTACAACTAATAATTTAGATTAGGAAAGTCAAATACAGTAAAAGATTAAGTGTAAAAAGTAGAGATTTTATATTTTTGAGAGAGTAACCAAAGGTTGAAGAAGAGAGAGAGATTTGTAAGTCGACACTGAAACGTAGGAATATCGACATAAGGATCATCATCATCATTTATCAACCAAAAGACAGTGCTGGTCACCAAGATTGGACCTATCGAAATAAGCCCGGATCAAACCAGAAATGAGCTGCTATAAATTTTGACATAACACACTTCCAAGAGAAAGATAATTATGAAAAAAGCTTTTGTTGTGACAGTTAAAGAGGCAATTAAAGTTAACAGTTAAAGATGAGAAGAATAAATCTTCAAGAGAATTCTCGTAAAAAGTGTTTAAACCAATACAACTAAAAATCACAAAGTTTTATTTCGTAAAGCAAGATATAAGCACCACCCAAGTAACTCACAAACAGTTAACCATAAACCAATTCCCAACTAAAACAATAACAATTAAAAAACGCAATGAACTTTCGCACTACACTAACCCACTCAAAACTAGTTCAAACCAAAACCACACGAAGGAGGCAAGGTTTAAGTTACGCCGAAACATTTGCACACCCATCTCAAGTTCATGACCCCAGCAATGACCGCACAAACCTTTCGTTACGAAACCTGGACGTTACTTTTACTCCCAAGCCTGAGAAAGTCCAATTCGGTGGTTGCCATACTTGAGGGAGGCTATATAGGACCGACGCGACAGCCGGCGCGCAGACGTAGCTAAAACTCACGATGAGACGGTCGACAGTCTTGCTCTTAATCGCGGTGGCGCACGCGCTTCCCGCCCAAGACAACGGTCACACAGACAACGACATAGACGGACTAACAGACTGCCTCAAAAAGGAATCAACGACATGCCTCAAATACAAATTCTTCTCGTTCGTCGACAAGATGATTGGGCAAAAGGAATCCTTCTCACTTACCGATGGAGTCACCGTCGTCAAATCTGGTGACGTACCGAAAGACACCGGAGCACCGAGAGCCCTAGATCCTGTTTCACGGTTGAAGAATTACTTCGAAACGCATTCCTTGAGAGTAGAAGTGAAAGGTTCCGATGTGATTGACGCAGTGTCGAGTGCAGGGCGCGCGCTTGAAGATACAGTGTCATCGTTTACCGAAGATAATGAAATCAGTGAAGGACGTGGGAAGAAGAAGAAGGCGCAGAAAATCTTGGGACCACTGATTGCGGCTGTGGCTTTGAAGATGATGGCATTGATGCCACTGATGATTGGAGCGATAGCACTGATTGCTGGAAAAGCGTTGCTGATCGGAAAGCTTGCACTAGTTTTGTCAGCGATTATAGGGTTGAAGAAGTTGCTGTCTCAGCAGAAGCATGTGACATACGAAGTGATAGCTCATCCTCATCATTCTTCAAGTCATGATTACAGTAGTGGAGGAACGAGTGGATACGGAGGTGATTCAGGTGGATCTTCGTACAGTAGCAGCGGAAGCGGGGGCGGCGGTGGTCACGGCGGTGGCGGCTGGGGGCGCTCGCTCGAAGCTCAAAACTTGGCATACTCCGCGCAGAAACCTTAGCGACCCGGTTCCGTGGCCCCTTTTCCTCTGATTTCTCCGATCTTCAATGTATTTAAGTTTTATTTATCTTGTACGGATGTGTGTGTGCCTGCTATTTATTGAGTGAATTATTTTTTAATTTATCAACGTCATGCCATGACTCGTGAAATGTTATTTAATGACGTTTTTGCCGTTTATTTCTTAGTCACTTCAAGTCATATTTTTATTATTTTTTCGAAATGATTTTTTCTATGTATTTATTTGTATATACTTGTTTATGTTAGTATTTTAGTTGGTAATGTATATTTTTATTTAAAACTCAGTACCTGGCTTTAATATTTTTAAGTAATAATTATGTAAGACTGTGTATGTATTTCGTTATTATTTTATGTATATGTTCCCCACGAGTACGTTAGGTATTATTTATTTTTATGTATGATATTATGTTGCGAATTATCATTGTAATAATGTAATTAACGATACAAAGATGTTTAATTGTTATAGTTATTACAAATAAAAATATGCAATTTTGTTCTGTGTTGTTATTGATGCATAAATAACTATTTAAGAAATAAACAAAAAGAAATTTAGGAATCCTATTTATTTTGTTAATAATAATGTAATCATTAAGATGGTGGGTGACCTAGTTATTTAAACAATAATAAGTTATTGAGCAAAAACAATGATCCCTCATTTAATTCATTTGCAAAATGAAAATGACTCTTAGATTCCTAAAATTTCTCCTTAATGAATGTTCTACGACACCTTTTCCATATACGTAACAAATAAAAACCTTAATAAGTGATATACGGAGACCAACTTATTTAAATTTCTCCAGTAGGATTATGGAAATTGTTCCATTATTTTTTGACATTATTTCAGCTGAAATACCATGATCTGCCATATAGTGCTCTACCATTGAGCAAAAGTGTCCTCCAAAGCCTATGTGCAGTTTTCTCCGGTATGAAAATATCTAAAGCTTCAATATTATGTAAGAACAACAAAAAATCCTACATTTATTTTCATCAAAAATAGTAGCGCTTTTACCGATGGTTTCTGCTTAAACGTATTTTACAAGCGTATAAATGAGCTTCTGCAATCTTTATCAGTTGTGCCTGTTATCAAATCTTATTCAATGTAGCTTTTAGCATAATATTATCATAACACAGATCACGTACTAATATTTTTTAGCAGACTCTTAACTAGAGCTTGACAAATTTTTTAGACAAAAATGTTCAACAGATGTTTCACTCTTGTAGGAGCACGTGTTCCTTCTCAAGCCCTTAGTTTGTGTTTTAAGGTACACTTTACGATACTTTACACTGTCCATCCGCTTCTGAAATTCTTATATACTAGAAAAGCCTATACAAATAAACCCATTTGAGTAATTTTTTTACAATATGTGCATAAGAAAGAGTACTCAATTCATTGTCTGTACTCTAGAAGTTCTATTTATAAAAAGGTGATCACACTCATCATCTTCCTGACCTTATCTCATTTTTCTAGGATCGGCACAACACGTTTTCTTCTTCCATTCTCGTATCAGACGTCACAGTGTCATTTACTCCTTTTCTCTTGCATAATAATTATCAATCCTTAGACAATCCATCCATATTTTCTTTGGCCTTCCTCTTCCTCCCAAAATAATACTACTAATATGAGTTGTAGCAAATACTACTAATATTAGGTACAATGTCATCGTCATCATCACGATCATCAACTTTGTTCCATCCACTGCTAAGTATTGGCCTGTTCTTTTTGTACCATACTTCTTTGAGTTTCGCAAGTCGATTTTAAATTCAAGTTCGATTCGCGCAATCTCCTGAATACCATCATATGGCTGTCGAATCTGACTGTTCTCTTTTATTGGCTTATTTTGTCATTCCAACACATTTTTAATTTTCCTGCGTAATAGGGTAGTTTCCAGGGTCAAAATTACATTCTATTTAGTCCGTATTCTAGATTATAAAAAAATATTGGACACGTATTTTTTCTTTTTTCGATTAAACAAAAAAGAACCTTACCTGTGACGTCACTCTGCGCGAAAAATGCCACACATCGTGACGTCACACGTAACTTTAATAGGCTATATATCTTTGTCATTTTTGGTCTAATTTACAAATAAAAAAATACGTGTCCCTTATTTTTGAATAATCTAAAAGACGGACTAATTACATTTTTTTAGGCAACTAGCCTATTGTCATCGCTGCTGTTACTTTTAGCCAATTTTAAAAGTCTGATAACCAGACTTGCCAGGAAGTATCCTATTACCCACTCATAGGGTTGTAATCATCAAAATCATCATCTTCCTGCCCTTATCCCATTTTATTTGGGGTCGGCGCAACACGTTTTTTTCTTCCATTTTCCTCTATCGCACGTTGTGAGCGTGTAAATATGCCTTGTGGACCTCATTGCCGTCAACTACAAAATTGCTACCATAAACTTTTAGGATTGTTTTACCTCTAATGACAACCTCACTTAAAAATAATGTAATGCTCATAAAGGAAATAGAAATGATACTTTATAAATAATGTGTATATGCAAGTCGTATGTATGTCTGTGCATCAGTTTCTCGTTACGAAGAGAGATCTCGACGAGTCTAGATTTAGTATGTAGGTATATTAGGGGTGCTGTACATACGTTCGGGTCGGCACGACTTGATAATCAAGCGGCTTTGTGTAATTAGTTGTGTTGTAGTAACAAAATATGATTATTTAATTTAAAATATAATAAAATTAATAGTTAGATTAAGTTTTACTTAACAGAAAAAGCGGGGCTATTGCTATCAAGTGAGAACAATACACAATCATATTCCACGGTTAGTACTACTACTTGACTTACCTATTTCAAATAAGTCAAGTTATCTTGAATATGCTTCAGCAATACCAGATGCCGAACGGAGTTTACCTAACAGCGCGGACTAACAAAAGACAATAATTTTTTGCTTCGGGTCGGCTTTTTCATTCCAGAAAAATATCGAACAAGTGAGTAGTGCCTCTTATTTAGAAAAAAAACTAAGTGTTTCTTTTTATTTTAGATGTGCAGAAACAGGATTTGAATAGGTATACCTATACCTACTTAAGACTGTGTAAGAACTCATAGATAATAGTGAAAATAAACAATTAAAACTTAATTGTCGTTTCAAGTGACACCACTGTTTTATGCACAGTCGTTAAATTTTTTGCACCATTTGTTGAGGAACTGGTTTTAAGTTATAGGTATTGTTATATTATACACATTTACTGTCCTTCAACTTTAAAAACTTTTAAAGAATTGAAATGGACCCAAAAATTAATATAGTCATCCATTTTATCAACCCCATCCGCCACGGTCTTATACATCTTCTTACAGAGTACTTACATACTCGTTTTAAATTCTGTTCTATACTATATACCTACTTACTCTGTTTCATATTGTGACTAAAATACAATGGGCAAAGCAAGTAAAAGCTAATTGTAGATGGCACCACTATAGCTTAGTCCTAATCCGACCAATGAGTAGTAGTACTATTTTGAAGTACCTTTAAGATTTGAACTGATTTGAACCAATGACGATGCTTGGAACAAGCTATATATACTAGCGCCATTAGTTCCCCAATTGCCATCGTCATTATCTGTATATTTGCTGATATGGCCTAATTTCTTATAAAGCTTTGTATAGTTGGTGCAAGAGATGGCAATAGCGGTCATTGACCCCTACCTAATAAGTCCTAGTGTAATGACATAAGCTCAGAATTAGCATATTTATAAAATACCGACTATATTAGTAAGTATATTGTAAGGATATAGGTATTAATAAGTAAGTATGTAAGTATTCATAAGATAACAAAATGGTAAAAATATTTCACGTATACCTAAGATTTTATATTATTTTTATATTTAAGACTCACAAGTAAACACTATCAATTCACAGAAAAATGCTAATTCTGATCTTATGTCATTATACTTATATATATTTATACTTATATATTCTTATTAGGTAAAGGTCAATGACCGCTATTGCCATCTTAACTGGCACCAATTATAGACTTAAGTTAGCTTTTTGAAAGCTGCAATCCGGTGTTCTTACTTTTACGTATCTATGTGAAAACTTTTTCCAGATTTAAAATTCGTTACATCAAAATTGTCAACTTGGTTCTAGATAACGAATACATTTATTTCTCTAGTCCATGCTACCCCACTGCTGGGAAAAAGGTTTCTTCTAAGTTTTCACGAGAGCTCTTGCCTTGGGCCACGTCTGACTCACTGATTTTATAATATATTTTTAGGGTTCCGTAGCTAATTGACAAAAAACGGAACCCTTATAGATTCGTCATGTCTGCCTGTCTGTCTGTCCGTCCGCCCGTATGTCACAGCCACTTTTCTTCGAAAGTATAAGAGCTATCCTGTTGAAACTTGGTAAGTAGATGTATTGAGTGAACCGCATTAGTATTTTAATTTTGTTAAAACGTCATAAACCAACTACAAGAACGTTTATATTATGTTACTCGCTGCTACGGAACCCTTCATGGGCGAGTCCGACTTGCACTTGTCCGGTTTTTTCTTTTGTCTAATCTCGATAAGCTACTCGTAAAAATTTCACTTTAACTCCGTTCATTCACACCAAATTCATGGGAATTCGGAGATTCTATTCTAATTACATAGTAATTACTTTTATCAAGTCTCCATCATTGTTGGAATTTCTCTACAATATTGTTATTCCCTCTTATAAAATTCTGTCTTTTCCCACAATCATTTTGAAATTAAAATTAAACATGAATGATCAGTGACAGGGTTTTTCACTATTGAGGCTTGCTTCCCACACTGATAGCCAACAAGGAGGTGAGCTTTCGAAGCCAATTCCTAGAAACTGAGTCGTGATAATTAATTCCCATGAAGGCAGAGCGTACGATTACGTCCTGGTGAAAGACGTAAACCTATTTAATCATATTTATGAGTTGTGGAGTTCTTCGTGTCTTTATATTCCTAATATCATCCATTTATACGAGTAATAGGTACATATTAGGGCTTCCATTATATTGAGACTTTTAGTCTCAACTTTGACTCTTGACGGTTTTTTGGTACCTAATATAGTTGAATAGAAATAATCTGCGCCAATATTATCACTAAAATGTTGCTAAGAACTTGTAGCAGTATTCAAATCATTATTACTTTTTGCTAGCCCAAAAAGTGCCTTTACTTAAAGATAGGTATTTGTTTATTTCCCACATAGGTACACTATAGTGCGCTATTATAATTTCCTTGTACAAGTATTATGTAATAACTTTAATGGGCATGGTCCAAGTGACACGATTTTAGCAATTACGTTTGAATTTCTAATTGCTTATTATGTGCTTACAATGTGTTTTAATATATTTGTTAAATATTGTCTTTTACTATTTATAAATGCTATAATTTGCGCTTACGATCATCTAAACTCACTAACAATTTAGGTTTCCAATAATTATATATGGCAACAATTTTAATGGATACAGAAAAAAATCAAGCCAGTTATTATTTTGTTTACAATGGTCATGAAAGAGATGATACGCATTTGACTAAGAGAGTAAGACATAAATGAATGTTGAAAAATGGAGAAGAAGAGGAAGACCAAAGAAAAAATAAGTATTGTATGAAGATTTAAGGAATGGTGTAAAAGAAAAAGATATTTGCCGTGATATCTAACGGGAAAGGAAAACGTATTCCAGCGACTCAGATTAAAATGGGATAAGCGTAGGAAAATGATGACGAACAGAGACATTAAAAAGCAATACGTGTGTCCCTTTCTTTTGAAAAAGAAAGCCCATAACACCTCGACAAATGATCCTAGAAACTTAATGTCCCACAGCAGTCAGGCAGCAGGCACGTTTTATAAATACCAGTATAACAAGCCACTTGAACGAGGTGATTTAGTCTAATAGTCGCGGTGAAGGAATGAATTCATAACACTACTGTGGTATTTGTGGTCAGTACTTTAGACCTATTTATTATGGGTTGAGGTGTTATATGTATTTATACTTAGTTGTTGACTAAGAAAATAAAAGGTGCGAGAAATTAGTTTTATTTAAAGTAACTTTGTTTTATAATGATCTGTCTGGCCTTGATTAAAAGTTGGGATTGCCTTCCAGTCTAGGCAGACGCAAATGATATTTATGTTTTACAGGGCGTGACTGTGATTTGAACCTCCACAACCCAGCAAAAGTGGTGATACGGTAACGTTTTGTAAGACTGGTTGTCTGAATTTTGAGCTTTTGTCTAACTTCTCTAGTCGATCTTTCTTTCCACTCTTAAATTTATATCTGCACGTTTAGTCTTACTGGTAAGTCAGCTTGATTTGCATTAGCCATCCAAAAAGATTAGTGAGTTACTAAAAAAATAATTGAATTCTAGAAAAGTTTGCCACAGTTTCAATCAAGATATTCCTAAAACGTTATCATAATATCAGCCGTGAGACATCCACGGCTGAACGTAGGAGTCCCCATTAGACTTCCAATGGATCTGCTTGGAGGCATTATTAAATGTAGCACAAAAATAAAACCAAACAATGAAATGTGTTTCCAATTAATAAATGAACCCGCTGCGTCTTACATCTTAGTCGCTACCGCTTATAACATACACCACACAGCTTTCCTTATATCCAGGTCGGACATTTGCCCCTAACAGAGAAAGGTGTACAGACTACGGTGAAATCACTCATCGCGCACGTTCCTACTATGATAAAAGTAAAATTTTACTTGTATCATATAATTTAAAGTATGTATGAATAGGTACTCACTAGGGTCAACGTGGTTTTAAAAGGGCTAAGTTTCTGAAACCTTTTGAAAAAGTGGTAGTGCGATATTAAATTGTTTCGAAATTCCATTCAGGTTGGTCCATGTTATATGACCTAACGGATGATAACAGCACAATTGGAGCAGTCGCTTGACTGACTGCTGCAGACTGCTGCACTATGCGTTGCGGTTTCGATTCCCGCACGTAATAAATATTTGTATGATCTACAGATCGTTGTTCTGGATCTGGGTGTTTGTGTTTACGGGTTTGTATGTTTGTATACGCAACCTCGACACAGCTAGGTTTTATTCCCAGTTTCGGGCTACGATTTTTTTTAATAAGTAAGATAGCTTAAATCTTCCTCCTAAAAAAGTGAACCAGCTTGAAAGAAAGTATCACTTATCTGGCCTTCAAGCTTTACTAGAAATATATTTATGGTTTTGGTGTATATTTTTGCAAACTTTAGTGGAGTTGGCTTCCAGTCGAACCAGATGCAGCAGAATATCAGTATTTTACATGAAGCGATTGCCTATCGGACCTCGACAACCCAGTAACTGGGCAATACGAAACTCCATGGTAAGACTGGTCGTCAGACTTATGAGCTTCTGACTAACAGTAACGACTGTCAAAGATCTAGTAATGACAGCCGGGACAAACGGCTTTACGTGCTTTCCGAGGCATGGAGGAAACTCGCCTTGACAGATGGTCACCCATCCACAGGCCAACTTCGGCAAGCGCGGCTTTACCCAGAAGATCGGCCTGTGCGGCTGTACTTATTCAGCCACGAGCTCCACGCCAAAATGAGATACTCCGTTTCTTCAATTACCCTATAAGTTTCTTACAAATCTGGCTTTTCCATGGCATCTAACCACCCATTTAGTCTGATTATAGGTCTTACTCAGGTCACACGCTCATACAAAAAGCAGGCATCTCTAAGAGAAATGCGTAAACGTTAACGTCTTAATGTAAGTAATTAAGATGCATTAATTTCTATAAAACAAAAAACTCGAGTTTTAGTACCTTTATGATGACGTTTTACAACTCTCTCTTTGTAATTATAATAAGGCTTATACTGTGTTGTAATTAATTCAATGTTAATTTAAGAGGAAAACTGACCACTTAATAGCACTTTTTACAAAAAAGAGAAATTTCAATGTGAAGCATTTTGGCTTTGACAATGGTAAAATGCTTGAAACTCAAAAATTAAGATACAATTACTTATCTTTAGAAAAAAAGGCTATTTTGGTTGGCTTAGTAGTCATACGAATCCTCTCGCTCTAGATCAAACGGAAGGGTTTATGAGGCTCATAATATTGTTGCCCACACAGGGCAGAGCGTGCGGGACTGTAAGACTCGTACTAACAAAAATCCACGGGGTCCTTCAATAGCCCTTTACGTTCCGGTTCCGGGGTCACTACGGTATTTCGTGAGTCCCGCGACCCCGGCAGGGTTGTCTTGCACCTTGCGATACATTGCGCTTAGTTCTTACCAGAAAACAGTTACATCGATTTATCTAAAACTTCAGAGTCAGTTTCAAGACCTGTTTGAAACCCATCTTACTTCAGCGGTCATGACCAATACCAAATACAAGTACAGATATTTATAACCAACACACAATCTTTCCAATCTATAGGATACGACCATTATAGAGAGAAAATACCTGATATTTGTAAACTAGGTTGGAAAAGCAGGAACTAGCCGGTTTTGAACAAGTTCTCTGCGTGTAAGAAAAACGGACGTACGTACAGAGAAATTATATTCATGCCATGTTTATTTTGTGAAGGTGTACATTTGAAAACTTACCGGGGTCGCGTTTTCTGGAAAGGATACTATGACCCCGGAATGCAAATCCCCTGTTTTTTCGTGGCAATATCATTAAATGAGTCCTCCCACCCAGGGCAAGGCAGGAAGGACTGTCAGACTGGTACTGACAAAAATCCACTGTGTCCTTTAATAACTCCTTACGTTCCGGGGCCTCGGATACCCGTTAACCCTGTGACCCCGACAGGCATTGGCCCTATAAAGAGATCCTCGTCAAACGCAAATACATGCAGAAGGAAAAGGGCGGATTTTTCGTCAGTAGAAGTCTGACAGTCTCTTCAAGAAAAGAACCTAAACATGAAGTTAGAAAAGTTTGTCCTAAGTGCCATATGTTTCCGTAATCTTTAAAGAAATTGATAGTTTCCTGGGAACGCTAGAAAAAATAATAAGTCTACCGTACTCTTAACATCTAGTGATATTGAAGCTTTGAATTTCAATTCATATCCGCTCTTCATGAAATATCTATCTCATTTTTAACCGACTTCAAAAAAAGGAGGAGGTTATCAATTCGACTGTATTTTTTTTTTTTTTTATGTTTGTTACCTCATAACTTACGACTGGGTGAACCGATTTTCATGATTCTTTTTTTATTCGAAAGCTGGTGCTTCCCGTGTGGTCCCTTTGTCACCATATCAGGATCTGATGATTGAAACTTGGAGAAATCGAGGGCAACCCTCAAATTTTATAGGCTGACACATAGTTTTTCGCAAATCTTATGAAGTAATTCAAGTACTTGCGTATGGAAATCATCATCTCATGTAGCTGAGCTGATGATGGAAGGTACAACTCCTCAAGTAAGAAAATTATGCTTGTGTTCGCATATCTCCGGAACTACAAATCCGATTTAAGTAATTCTTTTTTTGTTGTACTAGGTATTGTTCAACTTAGGGAATACTGAAAATTTCATCAAAATTGGTTCAGTAGTTTTTGAGATAGGTAATGAATGAAAGAGATGTTAACGATGTTATTACCGGTGTTACGGATTACTAAATTCTAGTGCTAAGGTTGATTATTTAAACTAAAAAGAGTAAAATAAAAACTTTTTCAAAAAAAAATGTGACCGCCTTCAAAAACAACCGCAATAAAGGGTAAAATAACCTACAAAACTTTTCTTTCGGAAGTCGGTGGCAAAAAAGACAATGAAATTAATAAAAAAAGTCACCGACTTCCGAAAAAAAAGTTTTGTAGGTTATTTTACCCTTTTTTGTGGTTGTTTTTTTCATAGCTTATATTTTTTTTGTACCTATCGATCTTTACCTACTTATTTGAAAGTAAGTAGTGGTAGCAAGATTTTTTGTAGTAATAAAATCATCAAAGAGTCCTCTAAAACTCTCTACTGACTATGCTCATTACATTCCATCTAAAGTAGAGACCTGCATACCCTTAAATATCTTCAAAACAAACAACATTATGAGACTAAAGCAAACAAAAACATAAATTCCGAAACAAAACAACAATCGCTATTAGATAACAGAATAACTGCTTACCACACAGAATAAAAATAAAACGACGCCAAGTAAATGCACTGCCACAGTAACCGAGTTTTGCAAAGAAAAAAACAAAAAACAACGCCATCTAGTTAACGACGGTTGCAATAGCAAAAAGACGATCGCAAACATGGCCGGCTGATTCATTCATTGTTGCGCGAGCGCGTAACCTTGGTAAAGCTCGTTTTATGAATGAAAACGTAGTTTAACTGATAAAACTAGATCGTACAACAATGTTGGATTAATTCCATGTTTTTTTTTTCATATCTTGCTTATTGTTGATCTGTACCTGTAACCTAATTAGTTGGTGTTCTTTTGTTGAGATTAAAAGTAGATTATTTATGAACCTTGAAATGATTACGTCATAGACCTAATTTTATAACTGAAACTGACTATAGACATAGACATAGGTTACCTTAATTCTAGGTATCACAAACTATTACTATAATCTAAACATGAACAAAAAAAAAAACAACGAGCAGATTCATTCATAAAAGCAAAGACTAGGTCACTAGGTAATAAAAATCGAAACACTAAATTACTACACAAATTCATTCACTGCAATCACTAGCACAAAAAGGAACTAAACAAAAGTGCAGCAATCTAGTTAAAAAACGTACAAATAAAAAGAACATAGCACAGACAGTTCGTCGACTCATGATTGCGCACGCGCCCGCGTTGCGGTAGAACCTTGAACTTTTGTTCTCTTTGCTATCTTGACGATGTAAACAAACATGGCCGTGAAAATAGTTCTGTGGAACTATAAAAGATGGCGCTGTTTTATAGAAATTTTTGCAATATAATTTACAGGTTTCAAGTCTATGATAACATTAATTTCAGCTATTTTTATTGCAGTTTATCACTTTTTTGTAAATCGTAAGGGATTTCACTCTTATTTAAATTTGTTTGTGAAAGCATTGCATCGATTTAATTTTACAGCAGTAGATCCTATTTGAAGTATTTCACTTTATTTTACACATCGTACACAACAAGACATTCACCAAGAAAGCATTTCATTTAAATATCAGTTGTTTTTGTTAGATGGCATTTGTTACAATTAGATTACCTAGATCTATGATGTCAAGTTATTTTTCCATAGATTCTTAAGTACTTAATTAATACTCGTAATAATAATGTTGAACATAATAATTATATTCCATCAAATATGACAATAGTTCAGCATCAATCTGGTTGTATTAGATACTCGTACACAGGCACTGCCATCACTGCTGTATTTCCTTGAGTCGCCAGAGTACCTAATTACTGGTCATCAGTCCAGTCATCAGTCACTTTTACACCATCAACAGCTGATCAGTCCTACCATCAGCAATTTGTCCTTATCCTGTTTGAGGTAGGCACACTTCCTCTCTTTCTGCCTTGTAGTGCTTTAATAATATATTTACGTTTAGACAAATGGTTAAAATGATTGTGGTGCTAAGAGCAAAACTAATTCGGTTTTACCTGTTTTGGTTGCTGCTGTTTCTTTGGTTAATTCTTAGGTTAAAGTTTAACTATTTCGAATTTTTATCAAACTTTAATTTTAGTTCATTTTCGTCATTAATAATGCCATGCAAAACTGACCTAAGTCGCTAGTATTCTTAGAATAAAAATATTATGCACAAGTTCATAATATGACTAATACACTAGTAGACGCTGTTTTTCGACTAATACTCTAAAGGTACTGACACACATGCTTTAAACTAGCATGCTAAAAAGGCATGCTTATGAGCATGCTAGTTTACATTTAAATTAGTATGCTCATTATTAGCAAATGGTTTCGATACACATGCTACTAAGTAGCATTTGCATAAAAGTAGCATGCTCTCGTGCTTTAGCATGCTAGTTTAAAGCAAGTGTATCTGTACCTTTAAGGTTGGTTACCAATCACCTTTCAGTAGGTTACTATGTTGTCGCTTGACAGGCCCTAAGAAATTTGATAATTATTACAAACGAGAATCATTTTTAATATGAAAGAACCGTTAGACTCAACGCTCATAAATCGTGTTCGATGATTCGAAAATTAATGGTTTCACATTCATGGTGAAGACTGACTGTTTTCACCGTCACTAAGAGACAACTGAAATAATTGCAGTAAGTATTGCGATTTCAACCCTAACTAAATGTGTTATTTGATTCGGGTTTTCGTTTAGTTAATGTCTTGTTTTTATAAAAACAACTATTTTGTGACTTTTCTAATATAGACAGCAACTTTTTGAATAGTCCTACTTACTTATGAGTGAAGCAGTCATACTAACATAATAATTTTTTACTCTTTAGCTAAATAATTCGAGTCAAAAAGTGCTTATTTTCAATGCTTATTTTGTTATGGCTACTTTAATCCCGTCAAAATTAATTAAATATTAAGTTTTACTTAAAACATACAATGATTTATTAAAGCACACAAAACGGTTTAAAGTAATTGAACCCAAAGAATTTTAACCACGCAAAAACAAAGAACCTGGTTCATGGGATACAGCCATATAAAATGAATGCATGCAGCGTCTCTAAATCAATTACATCACTTTGAGAAACCTCGATTTCCCAAAGGGTTGTAGAGGTCAGACCTTAGCGCTTAGCGTCGAACTAGAAACTTACCGTGGCCATGTACTAGACAATTAGATAAAAGTGCCGTATAAGGTGGTAATACCTGTGAAAGAACTTTTCGAAGTGAAAAACTTGCTTTTACTACAAATGCGAAAGTGTATGGATTAAAGTCATAAATAAGTAATAATTTCAAGTCGCCTAGACTGCGTTTTCGTGAGTCACTATTGTGCCATCTCTCATGGGTTACCACCGCAATGATCCACTACTACGTATATTTGTGTTTTTGTTGCTGTTGTTATTTTTTATGTTACTATTATAGTTGTTTTTACTTACATTTTTGAGTCATGATACTTGAATAAAGATAATTCTATTCTATATACTCCTCCACACAAAATCAACTAAACGGATTTTGGTAAAAGGTGCAGACATAGCTGTTTAAAATCCAAACTAACACAACACACAAATGTCTTGAAGAAACCTAGTGATTATACACATAATTAAAATCTGCAATAAATGAATCTGAAGCAATGTCAGAGGCGTGTGGATACTGTGGAGTTCCTAGAAGCAGATTAAAGAACTCTTTCACCAGAGAATAGCCACATCCACATCCGATAACTAAATAAATCGTGCAACTACTCGATAAGCCATAAGAGGAGTAGGAGGAAAGGAAGGCTTTTTCACGGCGTAGGACAGAGGCCTTACCCCGAGCTCGTAACGCGATCCAGTTTATGCTGCGGGAAAGAAATAGAGCTATACAAGTCATCTAGCGCCATCTCTTTCCCACAGCCTAAAGACTCACGCTCTAAGAGTTCATGGTAAGCCACCAGGTTGATGATTATAACTGTAAAAGCAGTGACAACTATTGGTGTACTGATTTCTGTGAGAAAAGACCTACATCCAGCCGTGACCCTGCTCGCATGTAACAAAATGCACACTATGCGTGATTTCCTCTTCGTAACCGTAGAGGAAACGCAAAGGAAATTGTAACAAATGATGACTTACATACAATTTATGCACGCGATTCTGTTCATCTTCAGGAAGTTGTGGATGCAGGTCATGATTAGCTGGTAGCTATCAGAATTATTACTGAGTCACGGATTAGTAGGTAGGTTAATTTCTTTGATTTTGCTTGTAATTAATTACTTCCATGAAATCAGCATGAAATGTATTGGAACTGACAGGTTTTAATGACTCAATTAGGTAAATGAGGCAGTTGCGCTTAAAATCATTGTAATAATCAGTTAAAATGTGAACTAAAATGAAACAAGTTTAATCATCAAAGCAGCGGAGCTCCGAAACCGGTATTTGAAATAAAAAAGCTTAGTCTTTCAAGTTTACAGTTTCTTTTTCAAAGTTACGTGCTTTCACACCAAGTTTTTGTCATTTTTTAAATCAATTTGCTAAACCATACGCAAGTCCTAGGCTGATCACTTTTTAGTTTTTATTTCCAGAGCAACTTCTATAAAATTTTCAGATAAGAGCTCCGAAATAAAAGTTATGTCTTCTGCTCCGTGTTTTTCTCCAAAATATTCATCAACAATGTTATTTAAATCTATTTAGTGTCCTTTCTCGGTAAAAATCATCTATTAACTTTACAAATGTATTAATAACATCCGTCGTTTATAAAATTTGATCTTTATCATTTTCATGATCCGAACAAACATTCACTTTCTTGGATAATTATCCACATCTCAAAATCTCCGGAAACAGTAAAAGTAATTTCTCCTTGTGCGTGAATTTCCTATACGACACCAAAATCTAGGCTATCGTCAAACGGAATGTGTAAATTAGAATACCGGTGTAGTATCAGATGTGACAAAATTACATTATTATTTTCCTTCCTTTAAACGCGTGCCAAAGGTTCACACAGATTTTCTTATCGGTTCTAACGATCCACATAATTTTCGACATTTGAGACTTGTCAATTATTCATCTAAATACTGCAGAAAGCTTTAAATTTTTACAGTATGAGTTTTCAACTACAAAATCTAGACTACTGTGACTTGAGGTTTTGAATTGTCGATTTGTAATCGTCTTTTACATAATTATAATAACAACTTAATATTCCACAACTATCACATAACGCCATCTAGTCCCAAGCTGAGCAGAGCTTGTGTTATGGGTACTAGACAACTGATAAACATAAAAGAAGAACCACGAAAACCCACGACGATAGCTTGCCCGTCATCTTCTACGGTTTAGTAATGTCAATTTTTAGTTTTGCTAAAAAACTTATCAAAAACTTCGAAAAAATTCAAAGTCTTTCGAAAAAATCTATCTCTTGGCGAGACACTGTTTTCTTTACAACTTTAAAATTTAAACCACCATGCCAAAGGCGTGACTACTTTAATTATTACTGTCTTTAAGTATTTGTGTCTTGTCTTATGAATACGTCCTATTAACTGCTATCTTTCTTGGTATGGTCCGCCCAAATATTCTTAATCATTTTTATCTCCATTAGAATCTAATAAATCCTTTACTTCCTGATAATGATGAGATCCTGTGAGTAAACATCAAATTATTAATAAATTCTAGAGAGTAGTCAGCCGAAATTTCCAACTTTTGCCAAAAAATTCTCCAACACAATCATCGGAAAAAGTAAAAGTTATCTCTCAAAGAAACATTACACTTCCTTAACAACTTTAAAATCTAGACCACCATGCAAAGGCATGTGTAAATTGGAATACTTGTGTACTATCAAAGGCGTGACAACATTAAGTATTTCTGTCTTGTCTTGTCAAAGAGCGCATGCTTTTAGAAATTGAAAGCCATTGTTTTACGTGCCATTGTTTTGCTTGTGCACTTTCTGTTCAGCTTCTGTTGTTAAATCTATTAAATTATGTGGTTGCTATGGCGTATGGTGTGGGAATTTTATAGGTAATTGGTGATGTGCAGTTGGGTGATAGGCGGTGTGTGGTTTCGAATGTATTGGTTCTAGAAACAATGGGTAATTGGTTGGGATAGGTCATGTTGATTCAATCATACCTGTCTATCATTATCTTAATTTTTATGTCTGAACTGTTGAACCTGTCGTTTAGAAATCTGTTTGAGAGATAGATTGTAAAGTGAGAAAGTACAATTAATGGTAATTTTCATCCCGCTTTTTCAGCATAAGAACTCATGGCAAAACAATATCAGCAGCACAAGGCTATCTCTAAGGTTAAGCTGCAAATTCCAAGGTTGGTCTGTGCATGCATGCCCATCTATCAAAGCAAGTTTCTTCTATAACCTCGGAACACAGACAGTCGTTATTTTTAGGCGAAAGCTCGAAAGTGTGACCTCCAGGTCCTTCTTTCTTGCTCCTTATAAAATACAGATATTCTTTGTTTCTTTTCGAAGAAAACCCCAACATTGTTAGGAAAAGACTAGGTAAATGAGGCTTACTGGTGAAGTATTAGACTAAAGTATTAAGTACTCTTAAATTATCTTCATTCTCATGGAAAGCAATACTGTAAATAATACTATTTGGCTAAGTTCAATTAGTAATAACATAACCTACTTGTTAGTATTTGCCAAACAGTATTCAGAAACCACAAAAGTGGTGATTTAGTTAGCTTTAAAAACTGAAGTGTTTATTGAACATTACAGCAGCAACGAAACATAAACTTGTACATAGAGCGAACTGGGAAGTTGTTGGTCTCAATGTTTAATGTTATGGCTTCAAAACGTTTCGGTGCATTACGGGTGCGCCCGCGGCTCTTATTTAAACAAAAATCGGATGCGCCAGCCTGCGTCGCTATCTTCACCACACAAATTTAACAGTTTTCGAAATAATTTAAATTTTCTCATTTTGATAATAACTAGTGGTCAACAAAATAACAGTTGCTTGCGGAGTACAATTCTTCATAGTAAACTTTAACAGTACCAAATACTTCCATCAGCGTGTTTTTCGTACCACGTTTTTGCTTTCAGTATAAAGATTCAAATATATCAAAAGGGAAGGCCTATGTTCAGCAGTGGACGTCCTACGGCTGAGATGATGATGATGATGATAAAGATTCTGTTTGTGAGCTTGTACTACACTCAACGTTACGCTTTTTAATTGCATGTTGAACTCTAAATAACATTGTAAACTCATTTCTTCTAATTAATTAGGTCTTTTAATTACGCTTTCTCTCATTAAAAAAACAAACAATGAAGCCTCATATTTGATTTTGTGTATAACAGTATGGCTTTTATGAACAGGAAAAAAATAATGTTAGTAATGAGGAAAGGTTGAGGTAAGACGGTTTTTCACCAGCGAATATAAGCCTTTGGCAGCATCTTCTTTTTTAGTCTGAATAAATCAGCAACAAAAACTCGGCAACAATTATACTGTTGTTAGTTAATATTATTCCTTTTATGGCCTTCATCTACATTAGAATCTCAAAATTCAACACAACTTATACGATATTATGCTAGAATCCAAAAAATACTGTCATCATCATCGTCTTCCAACCCTTATATTTATACCTTCGTTGTCATTGGGATCGGTGAAACACTTTTTGCTTTTCTATACTGCCGTGTCACACGTCACGTTATCATTTCTACTCCTTTTTTTTTCAAAATCCTTATGCAGTCCATCTAACAAGTTCAGTAATGATTGTATTTCAATCTTCTACGATGAAAATGTTTTCTTCTGTCATAGTAAAGGTAGAAAAAAACATTTCCATCGCAGCGACAGGAGAAAACATTTTCAAACAAATAAGTTAAGTTCAACAACGACGCATTATCTTTTTGGTATCAAACTCACGATTTTCTCACACGGACTTACCATTTAGGTCAACAATATGACTACTACTTCGTGTTATAATAGTACTACGAATGTCTCTAGTTGCATCGTCTAGTGGCAAGCCCGCTAGGTCATCGCTAAAGAATGTCTGTGCCCCATTGAGCATTATATCCAAGCAAATTAAGTAAGAACATTTAGATTTATTTTTTAAGTAGTAAAATCTCAAATGAGTCCTCCAGCCCAGTATCAGACTTATTCCTACTTACTAAAATCCATAATTTTCCTTCAATTGCCTTTTACGCTCTAAGGTCACAATTACTGGTTTGGGCAGCCTCGCAACTCCATCAACTTTCTGCGACCCTGGCAAAGTTTCGCGTCTACTGGTGATTTTTGGCTAGAAAAGGCATGAATCATAAAATGATGAATAGTGAGGTATCGGATAAAAAAACATACTATGCACATTATTTCAGATGCTGTAAAACTTTTTTCGGAGATCCGATTGCATAACGATGAAGGACAGAAAGACAACAATACAAAAGTATTGTAACAGTAAAACGAACAGAGTTAAAAAAATAACATTCAACGCTAAATGGAATTAATTTACTTAATGACTAACTTTCCGAACCGGATAAAAATCTAAATTAAGATATTAGAAAACTCAGTTTAATAAAATATAAAGATTCGATATAACTGAACAAGACGCCATTCAAGTATGCTGAGAAAGTATTAAATGTTCTTAGACTTGAAAGTGCAACAGCTGAGGAAATTAATAGTATTGATAAAGTCTAATATTTCTAGTTAATTATTGTTGAAATTTTAATTGGCGATATACCGATTGGGGAAAATAACACAAAAGAATATTTAAACAACTGTTATATTTAGTTTATTTGGGTGGTTCATAATAAATTATAACAGCTAATAGAAAGAGTAAAGATTTGTACACACGAAAACATCACCTAAGAAATATATATACGCTACTATAAAATATATATGATAGATATAACTACAAACGAAGATGCAAACAATAATATTATACTTATATACTTTGATACGAAAAATATTTACAACAGTTATATAAAAGAATAATAAAAGATAATATTATACATAAAATAAGATCGACTAGTAAGAAATGAACACATAAAAATTGATACTAAAATAAAAATAATAGACTCCTTGGCTTTGCCAGTTGGTTAGAGGTAAACAAAAAAATATTAAAGCTATTGATATCGTAAATACATTTGTACTTTAAGAAAATTATACTAATAAAAAACAGGTACATTGTAGTAATAATAAAGTAAGGGAAGGTAACGACAAGTTTTAAAAAGAAATCGGCGATGCTGATAAACACTTCGAGACAAGATTCACTCGTTCAACAATTAACAATAAAATAATTTAAATAAATTATTAAATAATAAATTAAAATCGTTACTTTGAGGTCCAAACTAAGTTACATGAAGATTACCATGGCCCTATGGACTTAAAATCTTAGGTATTAGTCGGAGTAGGCACTGTAGGCCAGGTTTTGGGCATCGGCAGATCGGCCCCAGCCGCCGTGACCGCCACCACCACCACCACCGTGGCTGTAGTGTTCTTCATGGTGTGGGTGAGCTACGACCTCGTAGCTTTCATGGTGTTCACCCTTGGACAGGAGTTTCTTGAGGAGGACCAGAGCAGAGGCGAGGAGGGCGGCCTTGGCGAGCATCAGACCCTTGACAGCGGCGAAGGCGATGATTCCGAGGAACAGAGGGATGAGGGACTGGATCTTCAGTTGGAGGAGGGCGAGGATGGGGAGGAGCTGCTTCAGCTTCTTCTTTTTGCCACGGCCTGTAAGGAAGAAGAAGTTTTATGGAACATTGTTGAAGATGTTGGTGAGGAAAATATTTAAGAAGTACCAAATGAAAATAATTTTTGATGGCTGCTTAATGATTATAAAGATACCTATTCAAATATTAAATTACTTCATTCTTTTCATACATTTTGAAAGATGTCAAAGTAAGGAAATTAATATGAATTCAATTTAATACATAGTAAATAAACTGTGGATATAATATTGAATTAATAAGTCCAACTCAAGATCCAATGATAATATCAGATCCAATGAATGAGATAAAATTATCTGAAACTCATTTAACGGCAATAGCAAACAGCGCTAGTAGAAGCTTATAAATTTTAATTAACTTAATACACTTTCTAGTCAAAGTTACTGTAAACGATATGTACTTGCACTCGGTCGAATAAGAAAAGGTGTTTGTAGGCAATGTTGCCATTAGAATTTAAAATAGCCTCGTGCTCAGTTTAGATAATTTACTATTTAAGTTCAAATGTTAATCGAATAGGTATGGAAACCTCATTGAGATTCAATGTCCTTACCAACTGAAATTGAAATTCACCATGTTACATCGAGTTTGCATAACCCCATTCACCTAGAAAGTGTTCTGGTGGTACCAATTCGAAAGCTTGAAGCCTACATCCATATTTCGTTAGCAAGATTATGCCTGGAGCGTTACTTTTACTCGTTTCTTGATAGAGATTTCGATCGCAAACCGTCTTAGCGGAACTTCAGAACAAGTCGAGCCTACATAGTAAACGTGTACTATGGACATCTAGCAAAAACCAGAATCAGTTCGTCCGCTTTCCACGATAATCAAGCTTGTTAATAGGTTAGAGAAACCCTCTAGAGTCTAGAGACTTGTTCGGACGTTTTCTAGCTTCTCAAGCTTACGGATGTCCGTTTCAAATTTTCTGTATTTCGTAATTTACCTGTTTTAGTTTCGGTATTAATCGTCTGGTCATGTGTAACATCAGATTAATTTTTTTGATCGCACTTTCTATTTTTAAGTTCTCAAGCAAACCGAACAGGTTTTGGCACGTTTTAATTTATTTGGCGAGAGTTATGCAGGGAATTACATATGAACATGACTGCAAGGTTTTATATAACTACTTTTTACTTTTATGATGTTACCATGCGAGTCTATATCATGACTTGTTTAATATAAAATGTAATTGTAAGGTTTGTACATAGTTTTCTCTACGATAGTGACTTGCGATTCGAGAGACGATCATTTATTTATCAATATCATCAAAACTTCCGAAAAACCTGTTCAACGAGCGCAAGAATAGCTCTTCGCCTTACGTAATGTCCAGTTTCATAATAGTCGTAACGAATTGATAAAACAAACTATTTTAAACAAGCGTCAATGAGACGTGAATTTCTTTAGTCGTGCTTTTGCTAATAAGCTAATAAAGAAATTGTTGTTTTACGATTTTGATTAATTTTGATTGAACTCCTGAGAGATTACCTTGCCCTTTTAACAAGATACCATTGTCCATCTTTTTGGGAACCGATTCTCATAACACTTTCACTTGTTTCGTTGAAATAATTTGATCACTTACGAGAATTGTGCCTTAATGATATGGTAGATGTTAAATACAGGTTCTGTAGTGATAAATCTGTGCTTTTTTTTGTGTGAGCATCGTTATTGGACGTGACACGTGTAATTATTTTTGATGTGTGAGAAAAAAAATACTAGAAGGTTTTTTTTATTAAAAGTGTGTTAAGAGGCTTAGGAGTACCTTTTCTATTGGTTTCATATCAGCATTTGCGTGGGTTTGACAAACTTTTTATTTGTAAGTTCGATTGATCGCTTGAAGTTATTTTCTAAGCTTTTCAAATGGACAAGTGTATTTAATATTTCTTTACTCAAAGTTTTCTTTTGCAGCAAGTTTACCATCATCATTTACATTCATAATTATAATTGTATTTGAAAAATTTCGCAGTATACCAAATTGTATTAGTTAAAAGCTACTGACCTTCCTCAAGGGACCTCTTCATATCCTCCACAGTACTCTTAGGCATACGCAGCTGGATAACATGGTTCTCCATGAAGTCAGCAGCAGCATCCACTAGCCTGGCCTCAACCTGGTTCTCCCTAGCTTGAGGTTCTTCAGGAAGAGGCTCATAGGACCTGGCAGAACGAGAAGTGCCGAGGTTGTAGATAGCGAGGCCATCAGCAAGTTTCAGTTCCCGAGCTGAAGCCGCATTCTCCAGAAATCTCATAGATTTTTCCTGTGGGCAAAGAAAATTTCGTTTAAAATTTGTTTGGTTGAATTTTTTTTCAAGTGCAGCTTTTACTTAAGAAAGAAATAAACAAATAGCAAAGAATTTTATTGGAAGATATTGTGGTGATAAATTCTTGAATTTCATTCTCCATGGCTCAAGTTTCCAAAGCAAATATTTTAATTGCAATGAACTTGAAAGCTGGTTAGACAAGAAAGCAAGTATTTGTGCTGACTCAGGTAGTGTTGCGGCAAATAGCTGTATAAACATTTGCCGTTTAGTCTAGTCAACACAAACTTCAAAGTCATTAACTTGTTATGCAGTTAGAGCATAATGTTGAATGATTTGCAAGTCAGTGATAAATGCACATTTGAACTAAGATGAAAAAAAGTTTGATGAAGATGAATTAGACAAATGAAATGGAAAATTATATTGGATTGTTAATTATTCTATACTGTTTGAAGAAGTGTTAATTGAAATCAAAAATGATAGATTAATTTGTTTTGGACTTGTAGTTAAGGGCAAAAAGCTTGTTAGTTTGACTATATTTAGAGACTTAAAAAGTTTTATTGTTTAGCTTTATGATAAAGTAAGTGCTAAAGGAAAAGACGAATCAATAATTTTTTTGGTAGTAGCACAATTAAAACAGAAGGATGTTAAAATAATTGTAATTGGATTTGACCTAAAAAAATTATGATAAACTTTTCTGGAGTTAAAGGGGTTGCTAAAAAGCAAATATCTAGAGAAGACTGAAGAACCAGAGAGGTTGCAACTTTTTTTTCGAGGATTTGCTTAAGTTGAAGATGAAGAAGTTGAAGTCCAAGGGACACCACTTAAACACGATCACAACACACCTTAAGGCACATCCAGGTATCCTCCTCGGCACAACTCTTGACCACCCCGACGACGGAACCGATGACGTCATCATCGGAACTGGCTGGCTTACAGCTTACTGCTGCCACACACACTAAGAATATAAGGAATGTCTTCATTTTTTTTGGTCCTACACTCCTTCACGGTGGTTAGTGAAATGTGGTGAGGGGACTGTCAGAAAGCGGTTTTATTCTCCGTCCCCCCACTGCGGGGTTCAAGCCGAAATGCGCGGCACGATGCGTGTTACGAATGAAATAGAAGCTGCTACAGGTGGAACACTTTTTTATGGTGGTGATGATTATGCTGCAGGGTAGGTTCAAATTTTATGGGTCCTGTTCTATGATTTGGATGTTGATTCAACGGTTTCTTTTAACGAGGATTTCATTCAGCAAACAAACGGCTGTGTTAGGATAAATAGTGATGATAGGGGAACTGTTACAACATTTGACAATCAATTTGTGTGAAATTTTGTGACGATAAATGCTACACTTACAGAGACTATTGCAGGAAATAAAATATCCAGGTTTTTTGTTTTACTAGAGGAAATAATACATTCGTTGTTATGATGTAATGATAACGATGCATAATTCGGTTCATACTCGTAATATAATGAACTGATTAGAATTTCAAATGATCATTTCATATTTTTGTATAATTATGAATTTTTAAGTGTCATATTTTATGATTCGTCGTCTATTTCAATACATCGTTTAAAAATAGGGTCACTATTTTTATTACCCCGTTCAATTTTAAATTCACATGATTATTATCATTCTTTATCATCATCTTTCATATGTTAGAAACCTTTTATGATAAATTTATATTTTCTGAAACATCTTTTTTTAAATAATTTCTGGTACTTTTGTAGTTCCTACGCGTCTATGTTTCTTCTAGTTCAGTAAATTTAGTTATTTATCCATCTTTTACTATCGTTTTATTATCGATTGATTCTCTAGCTATCATGAATGAAGCCACAACTAGTATGCATTGTATCGAGGCCACACCAAGTTCCTTTAAGCAAAGCGGGCCCACACTAGGTCAGGAAACTTCTAGGATAGTACAGACGCCAACACATCAACTTACCGGAATTTGTGAATATGTCCCGATCGAACATGAACTTTGTAGGTAAAAAGTTGAGGATCAATTGAAGAAAATTGACAGATTGTATTACGATGATGCGGTGGCTTCTTCAAAAGGTTTATTCCGCGTTCAACCCCCAAGATTTTCTACCCTCTTCCGCGTTCGACCCCTAAACGTTTCCACATTCGACCCCTAAGGGTTGAAAGTGGAATTTTATTTTTCAAATGTATTTGTTCCACGTTCAACCCCCATTGGACAGTGAAGCAGAAAAGATTTACACGTTTTTATTTTTAACCGACTTTAAACAAAAGAGGAGGTTTTCAATTCGGATGTTTGTTCGGGAAACTCTATGGCTTGCCAACCGATTTAAAAAAATTTTTGGAAAGGTATACTGCCCAAATATTCAAGCGGTAATTTTATCAAATCGGACAAGCGGTTTTTGAAAAATCAATAATAACTTGAATTTCATTCACTTTGGTTTAGTACTTTTTTATGTTATGAGCATTATTTTTTCGCTTAATGTGTACGTGGACGATATTACTACGATCGGTAATAACATCGTCTATGTAGACAAACATTCTAGTGGTAGAATTTGGGTTAAATATATATTTGAACTTAAAGAGGTAAAATACAAAAAAAAAAAAATGATTTGTTCACACCATTAAAACTTCTTTCTACATTTAGCGCGCATTTTCTTAACGTAGATACCATAACAAAATCCAAAAGTGTAAATACGATATTATCGTCGCCATTTTGATGGCAGTTCTGGGTTGGGCTAAAAATCAAAAAAAATAATTGGTTTTCGGACATCCAACGGAACATTATAGGGGGGATGAATAACTCGTCATTTAGTATTGTGACGAATTCATACATCATCTATATATATAAAAGAACAGGGGTTTTTCTTTTGACACGACTACAGCCGAAACCGCTAAACGCAGAAACTTGAATTTTGGACAGGATTTGCAGTCTACCATGTAGATTGGCAATAAGACGGGATTTTGCGAAAATCCTCCTCTAAGGGGGTGAAAAGGGGTGAAAAAGTTTGTATGAAAAATCTTATTCCTTGGGTTTATAAACTTGAAACTTACCACGAATAAGAACATTAGTAAATAAATAAGATTGGCACCACAATTTTTTTAAAACTACCCTCCATTGGTATTCTAGGGGTTGTTAAAGTTTGTATGGGAAAATCATAACGCGTGAGCCGATGAATTTGAAAATCAGTATTTATATACTAGATAAGAATTAATGAAACACGTGTTTCTGGATTTTTCGAAAATCACCCCCCAAGTTGGTGAAAAGGGGTATTCAAGTTTTAAAGGGAGGATATTAAACCACTAAATGTAGAACTCTGAATTTTTGATGGTAGTTGCAATTTATTATGTAGGTGAGCACTAAGAAAGGATTTTGCGAAAATCTACCTCTAAAGGGGTGAAAAGGGGTGAAAACATTTGTATGCAAAATCTTATTCTTTGGGTTTATTAACTTGAAACTTGGTACGAATGTGAGTATAAGTAAACAAAAAAGATGGACACTATTCTTTTTTCAAAACTACCCTCCATTTTTGGGTTTTTCGAAAATTACCCACTAAATTTTGAAAAGGGTTGATTAAGTTTTAAGGGAAGGATTTACTGCTTGCTTCGATAAATTCTAAACTGGGCATAAATTATCTCTCAATCGAATAAAGGATACGTATTTATTATATTTAAAAATCAACCCCTAGCGTATTTTTGTTTGTATTGAATAGGCCCTGAAACTACTAGAGATTTCCAAAAGTATCCTATAAGGAGGGTAAGCGGGAATTAAAGTCACTGAGTTCGAAGTTAGAAACACGCGCAGACGAAGTCGCGGGCAAAGTGCTAGTTCAACATAAATTAGCAGTGGTAATGAAGAATTTGATATCTGAACTCAAAGTTTCGCGCCACTTTTGTTTGTTTACATTTTTATTTTTCATTTTGATCACGTACGCGCTTTTATATTCAATAACAATTAAGATATATATCATGCCAAATGTTATAAATAACGTAAAAAAGTACAGATCTTGGCGTAATTCTCTAATAAAGGGCCAATAACACGTATTTTTCATTACCACTACTCAAGTTGTGTTCGTAAACGACAACCATGTTTATTTTTTTATAATGTGAAATGAGAGCTAAGTCAGTCCTGAAATTTACTTATGTATAACAACATAAAATATCATTTCTTCTTATTGGCTAGTTTTCATTTAGGTACGAATTATATTATAGTAGTTACTTGTTGGTTCTTATTTTATTATTCTGAAAAGGCTTGCTGGTAGAAACTAACCATCGAACATAATAATTCGTATATAAAAACTTCATAATACTTTGAACTACCTAAGACTCTACTGACCCGACCTAGCCCAATCGCGATACCCTAGCAACCTAATTACCCTAGTTCCCTAACCTACCATATAAACCATACCAATTTACCAGAGGGTAGTCTGTTACAACTATCTATAAAAAAAGAAAATATTAATAATAAAGAAAATAAATGGCTAAACACTTTTGCTTTCACTATTACTTGAATGTCATTTTAAGTGACATAAAAACTAGGGGTTGAATCTGGACAAAGAAATGATTACCAATGTACTGAGTTCCACGTTCGACCCTCAGGGGTTGAATGTGGAAACGTTTAGGGGTCGAACGCGGAAGAGGGTAGAAAATCTTGGGGGTTGAACGCGGAATAAACCCTAGCATTGAAAATAAAAAAAACCTAAAAAAAATGATTTTTCATACAAAATGACAAATTGATCGAGCCCATCAGTATGAAAAATCATTTTGTTTTTCCAAAAATTTTAGAACATTTTTCAGTAACATGGGCTGAGTTACCCCACGAGAAGTTTTGCGCTATTAACCTAACACGTTGTATATTTCCCCTTACTACAAATTTTAACCAAAACTCAAAATAATAAAGGCGTGACTTTAAACACACACAATTATTTATAGTTTACTTTCTTTTGGTTCACATCCCAAAACAGAAATAAGTATAATTTAATATTATTACATCTATTTTCGTCTTGACTTTATAATATGTAATCAAACACGACTGTCATGCAAGTAATTTTAAAGGGTCAAGTAGAGATTTGCGGTTGTTCCAACAGCGATGAGTTATTCGAATAACTTATCTAAGTATACTTACATAACAAAAGCTTTGTGTATATTGTCATCAAGAGATCTATCGTTGTATCTATATACAGGGTGTTTGGTCCATCGTGTGCCAAATTTAAATGGACGACAGAAGGGGTCATCTGCTATCTTTTCAGACCCCTTAACACCCCTCATGCCCTTGTGGATTTCCATCCTCATTAATTGATGGTACTCGTCATTTATATGTAAAGTAATTGTCCAATTAGCAGTATTCGTTTCCTATGTAGGGCAGATCTTGGGGTGCTATGACAGGAAACCTCCACGTGCGCCCGTGGACTGGAGTTCCTTCTCGGATACGTCCGGGGGGAAGACCAGTTTTTCGGGCCGGTGCACCCTGGGATGCGGGCAAAAACTCTTTCTTAAGCACTGTGTGCCTAAGTGGTCTCTTTGCCCGTATGCGAATAGCCTGTCGTGTGGACGCTCCAACGCGTGTCCCTCTGATTAGCAGAGGGCACAGCGGCGGAGCGGGCTTGCGGACTGTGAGTGATGGGTAGCTCAGCATCCGAAGGACCAAGCCCGGGTCGGTGGCGCGTCGTGTTTCGCGCCAAATGCCTGCTGGGGTCGCGGGTTTTTTCTTAACCCAGGATACCGTGGCCCCAGAACGTAAAGGGCATAGGAAGGAACACGGGTGGATTTTAGTCAGTAAGAGTCTGACAGTCCCTTCCGCCCCACCCAGGGCGGGAGGACTCATTTGATGATTTTACCACCTTAAAAAAAAAAATGTAGGGCAGATCTTCGAGCCGTTTGTTTGCTTTGAGGGCCTTAATGATACTTTGCTAGACTATCTGCTCAAACTAAATCATGTCTTCCGCTGTTGTACCCACACACAGATAAACCGATAATATACAAACGATGCAAGAAATTTAATGAAAACTTGCATGCTTTATGCAGTATATTTTGTACAATAAAGTGTAATTAAAGTACATACTCTTTCTATATATTCTATCTTGATTGGCCTGTTGGTCTAGTGGTTAGTGACCCTGACTGCTATGCCGGAGGTCGTGGGTTCGATTCCCACGCAGGACAAATGTTTGTGTGATGAGCACGATCATTTGTTCTGTGTCTGGGTGTAATTTATCTATAATATGTATTTAGAAATATATAAGTATGTTTATCAGTTGTCTAGTACCCATAACACAAGCTCTGCTAAGCTTGGGGCTAGATGGCGTTGTGTGATAGTTGTGGAATATATAAAAAAAAAAAAAAAATTTTATTCATGTTATCTAGACATATTGAGGGTACCCTTTTCGTCACCCATATGTCAGATTCATCATTATCTTCAGTTGCCTAACCATTCACCTCAACTATCATATTTTATGAGTCCTCCCACAAATCATCAAATGAGTCCTCCCACCCCGGGCAGGGCGGGTTGGACTGTCAGACTTGTACTAACTAAAATCCACGGTGTCCTTCAATACCTTATATTGTTCCGGGGTCACGGTACGGAAATAAGTCCCATGACCCCGGATCTCAACTATGCTGGAGCCGGTTAAGCTAAAGCAGCCAACTGCCGGTTTTTTTTTTTTTACATGAACGACTTCCACAGCCCAGGGAGTAGTGCGTACCATGGAACATGGGGGGGGGGTTACAACAACTTAAAACCAGGCTAGCTCCAGTGAGTGAACGAGATGTCGCTAGACGATTTCTATAGCTCTGTCTCTTTCACTTGCCGGAATAAGCCTGGTTTTAAGACGTTGTGATACTGGTCTATTTTTCTAAATGAACTTTACATGTTTCTTATAAAACCTTTAAAAAAAAATCAAACCGACGAAACATCGAACTGAAAAGCAAAAAATAAATTTTGAGGCGGCGCCAAACAAACAAATATATAAATGAACTATTTGAAGAGCAGAATAGCTCGTTGTATAGCTTGTCGTGGTTGAATAGCTCGTCGTAGCTATTCGTTGATTGTTTCTTTGGCGCCGCCTCAAAATTTATTTTTTGCTTTTCAGTTCGATGTTTCGTCGGTTTGTTTTTTTTTTTAAAAGGTTTTATTTTACACTTTTGAGTTTCCAATCTTGTGTCAATTTCTGTAACTAAAAAGAGTGTAAGATTTTTTTTAATATACAATATTTTTTGTTAACTATTGACGACCTCCTACACCTGCTTTCTGTCTTCGTTCTCATCAAGATAAACTCTCAACGACTGTCATACCCCAGCTACGTTTAAAGTTCTCATCAAGATGAGTGAAATGAGCCCAAATACGATATAGTTGCTGTTAATTGTTAAGGATTTCTTGTTACTGCCCTCTGTCACCATCCTCAGACCCTCGATGACAATTTTACCCCAGGTAGGTATAAAGTTTTCATCAAGACTAGTGAAATGAGCCCAAACACGATGAAGGTGCTGTTAACTGTTGAGGACCTCTTGCCCTGCTATCCGTCACCATCCTCAGACCCTCGATGGCAATGATACCTCAGCTAGCTGTAAAGTTCTCATCAAGCTGAGTGAAATGAGCCCAAACACGATATAGCTGTTGTTAACTGTTAAGGAACTCTTGGGACTGACTTCACAAAATAACAGGGATCTGGAGTTGTTCTGATGATGGTGACGCCATCATGTTATGTTCTCCACATCTCTGCTATATAGGAAATGTCCTCAGAACTAAAATTGTTAACTTTATTTCAACAGAATCGGTACATAATTGAAAGTTCTGTAGGAAGATTGACAATTAATTCCTTTTTTTCTACCCTTATAGGCCGATTTTAGTTTTGAAATTTAAATGGGACCAACTTTGAGAATATACTCTTTCCAACAAAAAAAGAATTTTTGAAATCGGACCACGTCAGGAAAAGTTATGCGTGGTCATACACAAAAAAGAAAATATATATATAATACATGTCGAATTGAGAACCTCCTTTTTTTCGTCGGTTAAAAAAAACTAAAGAGTAATGTGAGTGTTTTGTTTAAATTACGCATACACATTGTGGTTTCTGTAATGGTTGGTCTGAATATTATATCAGTGTAAATGATGATTGAAGTTGTTGATGTATTGCGTCATGCAAAACAATTTGGTTTTAATGAATTACTTCTTAAATAACAACTACTTTACTTTCCAAGGGCAATGAACTTTTGAAGGTTTGCATCATCATTTTTTGTTTTGTTTGGCCTTTTTTCAACTATGCCATGATGAAGATGGCCAATCGTATGTAGCTTTAAGCAATCATGAAGAGCAAGGTACCTATCAGACCTCCTTGTCCACCCAGTTACTGGGTAACACATTAGCTATTGTAACACTCAAGAATAATGGCGCGGTAAATAATATAGACGGTATAAATGCAATCAGTTATATTTCCTTGCTTTAACAAATTATGAAGAATCTCATGATAGGCACAACTCGTATTTTTCATGGCTGACGGCTGACTGACAGGCAACCATAAAGTTACATGCTCTGTAGCAACAACTGTCAAATCATTTCCTGTAAATAAGACTCCTTGGTCACATCCTCTCACAAGATCAGGCCTGATCTCATAGAAGGATGTGACGGCATGGCAAGCGGCTTAGCAGGCTTGCTAAAAGGTTTTTGGCATTGGCTGGCTGGCTATGGCGGTCCGGCCAAGGCAATATCTTGCCTAAGCGTTACATTCTAGCTGGGTCCTGTTAACTGGCTATGGCTGACTGGCCAAGGCTGAGCTGCAGAGGGGATATCTTGCTAGCCGTGCGTTACACTATAGATAAAACTGCCTAACTACCAAGCTTCTAAGTACCTATTTGTAATGACTGTTTGTTTCGTACCTACATCATCATCAGCCTGTATTCGTCCACTGCTGGATATAAACCCCTCCCAATGTCCGTCTCTGAGCCTAGTACTAAATTTCCACATCCATTTTCTACTAGCTGCCTTTAGTACTGAAATTCATGTATTGTGGCTTCTACAATTCCTTTTTTTATCAAGATCATCGTCTTAATATTTTTTTTTTTTCATTTATATCATCGTCCTATTTTTATTTCTTTTTTCATAAATTGTTCTAATAATCAGGATGCCACTTTACTATTTATTTTTTTAAATCGTCAAATAAGTCCTCCCTCCCTAAGTGAAACGGAAGCAAGTACCTACCTAGTTCTTATAAAATTCGTACCGACGAACGAAAAGACAGGGGTCATGGTAAACTCTGAGACCTTATAATTTAGAATTAACTACTCCTGGAGGATTTTTTAACATTATTTTATTCGTGTCATTAACTAAGGAGAACATAAAATTGATACCAGTAAACGATAAAGGTACTTGTAAAATGAAAAGTCGACGGAAGTCTTTAAAAGCAACTTTGATTGGATCTATTCAAAGAATTCTGTTTGAACGAGAACATTAGTAGATTCATTGATGTTTGTAGCTATTGAAGATTAGATTAGTCGCAAGATAGTGGTTACAAAACATAATTAAAAAGCAAACGTCAGTGTTCGGTCAAACTGCGGCGCGGGTGTAGGAACGCGAGTTGCCTGCCCGCAGTAGAACGCAGCTGTTCATTCTGAAGCGGTGTAGTGTCCAGTGTTTATTTTTTGTAGAAAACTTATTTTACTGAAAAGTTCTATTATAACTGGCACTGATACCCGCGACAAAGGCGCGGTGTGTTCCACGCTAGCCTCAAACAGCTGTCAGCAATATCACGGGGCCCCAGAGGTCTCAAGCCTGCCGGGGTTGAAACCTCTGGGGATTGTCTTATCAGGTAAACATGATCCCGGAACGTAAAGGGCTAGTGGAGGAAACACTGGATTTTAGTCAGTACAAGTCTGACCGTCCCTTCCGTCTAGCCGTGGTCCAACCATTATGCGTGTTTGGACCGCGTACGTGTGTTAGGCATCAACAGATATCATACGATACAAATAAAGCCTAGTGCAGACTCACGCGATAAAACGGGCGGGCGACTTGGCGGACTTTTGCCGGAAAACACCCGCGTCAACTCTGTTTCGGTGTGGCAAGAGATAAAACCATTTTCAGTTTTGGCAGTTATGTGGCATGTTGCCGCAGCGTGGTTTTTATGTTGTTGCAGGCAGTTTCATTAAAAAAAATTACATAATAATTATGTACGCATATTTAACATTGATAGAGAATTGTCTCAAGCATAGATCAACTATATAACTATATCAGTTCGATACAAGTTTTGACGTTTGCCGTGCAGTTCCACGCGATACCGCGCGGTCATCTGAACTTGGCCTTATGCGATATGATATCTGATTCACCGTTGAACCACGCAAACGAACAGTGTCATGTGAGAATCGTCTACTACTATAAACTATTATGTCTGGTCAAGTAACATGCCTATTAACTTTCTTCCTTCCGCTATGTTAGAAGAAATCCTATCTGAGTCACGAAAAAGCTGACCCTTAGTTCAGAAAGCGGATGCCTACTCAATACTCAAATTACTCTTATTACCCCTTTAGGCTATACACTACTAAGTTGTAGAAATACGTACTTTTTATGATTTCTAAAATTGCATAATCGTGCAGGTGTTTGGAGCGTATATTTTAATTCGTACAATGTTCGCACGTGAACACTTTTTTTTATGTAACATCCGGTGCGCTACGGTGCGAGTATGATTTCCTATTTTTATTTTTTTGTTATGTCTAAAACCGTTTTAGTTACGTTTGTTTGTAGACTATTTTTAACCAACTTCTAATGGTTAGATTGTATTATATTTATCGCTTATCTAAGTGTGTCTTTGTGCTTCTTTTACAAATTGTTTTAGGTCACTCTAATGAAGATAGATACGTACACATAATTATAAAGTCTTTCAACTAAAATCAGGTGCTCTGGTTGGGACTCTTCGTGCAAATGGAGGGATGTAATCTGCATGTGGGGTGTGGGTGAGGGATATTGAAGGCTTGGGCATCACAGCTATAGCACGTTTTGTAGTACAACTTCACTTGTAACTAAAGTCCAGTCATTACAGCTTTTGGAAATAACGTCCGCCGAGTACATGGCAGTGTGCCCTGTGCAACTTACTTCACAGTCAAAACTTACATTCTAGCTACTGGCCAACTCACCAGTGCTCGGAGTTCGTTAAGAAAGATAAAAGTTAATATTATATTCATGTCTTTTTCTGATGTTTTGGATTTTTACCTTAAACCGGGATCATGACCGGGGGGAGGGGAAAGTCAATACCCCTACTGTCACCTTGATTCTAGAACAGATTGAGACCAAGAACAAACCAAAATAAACCTGAAATGACTTATGAAATGGGTGTCGATAATGAAAATAGTGATGATGCAAGAACCTCTTCACACAAATCATCTCCATTGTGAATGAAGAACAACTGAAAGGGAAGAGGCAAACTAAAAACATCCGGAGCCCATTACAAATAAGTAGGCGAATAAAATTCCGAACGAAAACGCGACTCTCCATTGATAATAACAAGGTAGGTATTACAACCGCACACACTGCAATTACGTGCCAATTTTAAATTAAAGATTGCTAGGTAGCTTGTTATTGGCTGTGAATATTTCAGAGTTGTGGAGTATAGAAAAAAATGTAGGTAATTTGTTCAATAGTTTTATAAATCTTCCATTATTAAATCAGCAGAGGTAGAATTGGTTCCTGGTCTTGGTTTTGTAGGTAATGAAACAAGTGTTTATAAGGCCGTTTAAATACGAGATTTCAGTCTTCTTTATTTTTTGGATGATTCTCATAGTTTTTTGAGCGTTGTTAGTGTACGATAATGAGAGAAAGTCTTAAAGTCAGGTACCTACTTACGCCTTTTTTTGAGTGGAAAATCATCAAAAAATTAGTCCTGCCATTCTTTTGGAGTGGAAGGGTCATAGTTGACCGGGTAAAAACGCTTATATTAAAATGCTTATATTGCCCCTTCTGTCACTGGCCGGCGCATCGAAATTAGTTACCGCAGCCTCAATAGATGCTGTTGTTCTTTCAGGCTGAAATCTACATCGCGGTGTTAAGATTTTCAGCAGATACATGAACTTCTTTGAAAATTATTAAATCCTCTTGTCCTTAGCGTGTGTTTTCTTTGGAGTAACCATAAACACCTCAGGCGGCGGTTCCTCGGGACTTTTTTGGAACTTGTACAGACCCTTAAAGATATGCGATATTCCCAGGTGTGAATCCGCCAAAAAATAAAGCAAGATCCTCATTTTACAACGTAATATCTAGTACATTGAATACACAACATTTGTTTGTATTTCGTTTTCAAGTAGTATTCGATAATGATTGAATCAAGTGTTGATATTTCGTCATCTCTCAAAAACCGGTTCATGAAACAGCTTTCAAGAACGTTCTGCTTCGAGAATCTAATACTTTTGATTGTGTGTTCTGTTATGTAATTTTGTTCTTCTAATTTATCAATGAGCTGAGAATCTTTTCGTATTAGTTTTACAAAAGATAAAATGAGTCAGATTAATGTGTTTTCAAAGCAAGGCTCAAAATTATCAAGATTTATGATTTTTTTGAAATTCAGAGATACTGTAATTGGTAAAGGATACTCTTTAAACTTAACTTAAGATATTTAAATGCCCCATTGTTGTAGGTGACAATTGCGTCTGCTGAGTGACTCAAAAATTGAATTCATGACACCAGGTTCGATTGCCGGGTAATCAGTAGAAATTTCTCAATCCGGTGTTTCGAAGTTAGTCATGTTACAGTCGGAAAGCACGTTAGATCTGAGCCACTTTTAGTTTGTCATCCTATCGGGCTATGAGAGTAAAAGAATAGACTGCTTTGTGATGGGCACAGCTTCATAATTATAGCACACTAGCACTACGACCGCGACTTCGTCCGCGTTATTTTCGAACTTTGCCTTTGTGAATTTCTTGAACTTTCTTTGCTATAAACCTCACGGAGCCCGAGACTTTTCCAACGAATGCAAAACCGAGGAAATCGGTTCTTGCGTTCTGGAGTTACAGCGTCAGGAAGGAAAACCTGACTTATTTTTATGTAGTAGACGATCACATTTCGAAACTCTTTAAAATATTCCCCTAGCAACATACATGCATGAGATATTTTTTATCGGCCTATTCATCTATCATCTTTCTACACTTATTAAATGTTTAATACACACATTGTATCTACACAGAAAGTGAAGGCAAAAGTTTTTTGTTTAAATACGTCATGCCATTGTAGTGAATGAATGAGTGTAGAAAAACGTAGCTGAGTTTGTTCGGCAATTATATCGCACGCGCTAATAGTAAGAGTCAATTGTAGCAAAAAGTGTTGAATTAATGCTAAACATGCACGTAAAAGATGTTCATTTGTTTTATCGTGTGAAAATCTTGGTAGAGCCAAATAATAAGACTAAAGGTCATTATCATGTAAAAATTCTCAAGATGAATGCTATTTTCTGCCGTTTTTGTAGCCTCGTTCAAGAACACGCGGCTCGTCAGGCGGTGCGTTTGTTGGCACCACGAGCGGCGCGTCGGGCGGAGTGGGCCACTAAACACAACAATATGGTGATTAGATATACAGAGCGTTCAAAGAGAAGCGAATTTATACGCGTTTGTTTCCGCCGTCTTGTTAGACGCCGCGTTGGAGGCCGCGTTGGACGCCGCCGCCGTGGACACACTAAACGGACAAAACAATTCTCGCTCCGCAGCAAGCACCACCATTATATACGCCCCGCTTGATCTTGAACTAATCCTAACAAGAAGAGCAGTCAATGGATAAAGTCTAAAAAGATAACGTAATGTTGATTTATCCATGGCTTTTAAATGGTTATGGCCCACTATAGGAAAAATCTCAAAAATGAAAACGAATGTTAACATAAAAAAACTCGTTTTGCAAAAAAAACTATAAAACGTTTTACCACTTTGTCATGGAATTATTCAACTTTCTTACGTTATGTGCATTTTAAACTAGTTGAGCAAATTATATAGCAAAAATTTAAAAGTAAAAGTGGTTTTTATTGCGCTTTATGTGTATCATATTCTGATTTATGAATAGACACAGTTCATCGACTCCATTAAGAAGAGTTTTTGTTTTATACAACGTGTAACGTTAATAGCGCAAAAAGTCTCGTGGGGTAACTCAGCCCATGTTGCTGAACAAATTGCCAAAAGTCCTCGACTTTTGGAACTTCGCAAAAAAAAAAGATTTTTCATACTGATGGGCCCGATCAAGTTCTCATTTTGTATGTGAAAAAGCAATTTTTTTTGTGAATTTACAAATGTCTTAGATCAAACATTGTTCGGTAACATGGGCTGAGTTACCCCACGAAAGGTTTTGCGCTATTAACGTTACACGTTGTATATACACAGTTATAATCACAGGCTTCAACAAAATGCAATCTCTTAGTTCTAAGCTACTTCTTACGGGCTAAATAAGTCATCCCGCCATTTAAATAAACCTTTTCAATATTTTTTTTATTTAAAAAGTTGTTTTAAAGTTTTTAAAATAGTTATCGTGGTGTTAAAACGTGAATTACATCTGTACAACTTCGACACATCCTCTCACAAAGAGCGGGTCAATATAATAATGATATTTTATCACAAGTACCTTGCTTTATCAGTCTGGCTGGAAACTGTTCAAAAAGTTACTGCTTTATATTTTTTCAATAGGAGCTATCCGGGAATGTCAGGTTCAGTTATTTTTTATTAATGCAACGACAAGCTGCCGTTGTCGTCGAACATTATAATATGAGTATTTGACTTAAGGGCTTCACACACAGCAGCTATAATGTAAAGATGTACATTATAGCACGATACATCTCATTACATGTTTCCATAGAGATTCGAAGATGTAAAAATATACATTATAGCTGCCGTGTGTGGTCTCCTGACGATTTCTATGGAAAGATGTAATGAGATGTATCGTGCTATAATATACATCTTTACATTATAACTGCTGTGTGTGAAGCCCTTTAGACTTTAGAATGTTTTCCTGTGTGTCCTGCAGATTGATTTTACTGGACGTTTCTGAAAGCGCTTTAATCGTGGCCCAGTTGTAAGCCAACCAATAAAACTTAAAAAATAACACGAAAAGTTATACATTATAAGCACTCCACAGGAAACTGTGCGCCAATCGGCGTCAGGATTAGCAAGTAAGATAAAGATTATTGAATAAAGATCTGAGCTAGTGTTTATATTCTAGTTGCATCACACGGTTCAAGTTCAGTGTGTCAGTTTGTACTGGATATTCAATAGAGATAGCATCAATAGAGCAGCATCTTGAGCGTGTAGCGCCGAACAAAATTCCAAACAAACAAACAAACTGTACAAACTTTAACCCGGCAGCACTCGCGCCCTCAAAAGTTACATAGACACTCGCGCATAGAGCATTTTGCTCACACTTTATATGCAGTCATATTGTAGTATAGGACAATGATGCGACATATTTTAAGACTAAAATATATTAAAACAATCATTTTTAATCAATCAAATGTTCTTTTATAATTATACAATGTTTGATATACTTTTAATTTTCAGTTACAAACATAATAGCTAAATTCCCGTTATTTGAACATACTTTTGATAAAAAATTAATAATAATTAAATTAAACAAAAAAATCATATGAAAATGGCACGGTATTAATCCTCATCATGTCCATGAGCTTTACATAACATAACATAAAATTTAAACATGTTCGGAACACAAAAAAAAATTACAGAAAAACATGTCTTTTTGATTTGAGATTTCACAACAAATCGAGCAGATTACATTGGTTTTCTCAGTCCTAGAAACCCCAAATTCAAAGGAAAATTTGCTGAAGGATATGTGACAGGTTGTGCATGGTAGATCATCGTTGTATTTGGGGTTGTGTTAAATTTAGAACTAATCATTTCAAATATTGTCTCCGGGTGCTAATTTTCTCACCAGAACATGTTGCTGTTGACTAACCATCTGAAAATAGATTAATTTATTGATTATTATATTTTTTAATTATTAGGTAATCATATCTGACTATTAAATAATATAAAAATAGCAATAAATGATTATGTAAATATTTATTCTAAGTAAAAACTCAATAAAAAAATACTTACACTGATACTCGCGCGATGAGCAAAACGCCGCGGGACGGGACCCTGCCGATCAAATCCTCTCCCACTACTTACATAGGAGCACTAAGCACATGAAACCGGTATATAGGGGACGAGAGAGGACTAAAAGTCAGCTATAGCGTGAATGAGGTACCTAAGCACATGTTTGACAAAGTAACACGCTTTTTAAAGTTACCGTGAGGGAAATGCTCATAGCGCGAGTGCTCGCGGGTTAAAGTCCTTATTTTCTGTGAGGGCTGATTTGATTCTAATGAAACTTCATACACATCAAAAAAAGTTTGCGATCACTTTGAAAACTCAAAATATTTGTTGTTACGGTACATTATAATGATTTATTTTTAGTTTCTTTATTTAATAGACAGATTTTTAGAGAATATAGATTTAAAATAAAAACCAGTTTAATCATTGTAAAATATCAGCTTACGCTAGAGATCACAAACTTTTTATTAAAAATTCCCTTAAACTTTTTAGTTCTATGTTACATCCTTATTATGTAAGAAACTTATCACTAAAACCACGACATCAAACAGTTTTAATTTTGTTCCAAAGATACGCAGGAGTTTTAGTTTTCTTTTTTTTTCTCATCTTGTCTCTAGGCTAGTTTCAGGCCAATAGCAAAAACATTTTTTTTTAAATACTTTTCTTCTAAAAACAAATTAAATGAAGAAATAACAACAAATGGTTCTTGTGGTTAACAATTAAAGGAAAGAGAGTGAATGAAATTGAAGAGTGAATGATATTTAATATTGAATGAGACTTAACAGTTACGGGAAAATCACGAAGTTATTACTTATTATTATTACTCCATTCATTTGGAATGAGATGCCAATACATACACGTAAACAACTAAAGCCATGGATATGGTATTTATAATAATAAAACGTGAAAAAAAATAGTGTACTTGTACCCCGTTTTACGACAATTACGCAGAGTGATAAGTATGAAATTTGGTCACAATTGAAGTTTATATCGAAAAGGAGTGTAAAGAGCATAATAAAATTATTCTGCTTTGTTATAGTATAACAAATAAAAAAAATGGCCACATTTCGACCATTGAGCGCACCTTTACGTAACAACTAGTTTTATTGGCGAGTATTTTAGTGCATTGTGAGTGATTATGCCACTATAAAAATAAAGTTATTAAGGTCTACAATTCTACATGAGAAATATAATATTAATGAGGCAAAAACATAAATTATCTGTGTGGCAATTTCATTAAAACCTTTAGACATAAATGCGAAAATTCTAATAGTTATAAATAGAGTTCTAACATTACTCATATTGCTGTGGATACTTTCAAAACTACCACATCCAAAAAAGCTCACCTTTTCTCAATCCCAATCACACTCGCGCGTGTTTCAAATGAACGTCTTCACGCAAAGTATCGATACATTGGAGATTCGATGCACTATAATAAAACTTTCATCGACATCGATAGTCGATAGATAGTGATGTAATATAATAGCGGTAATTTTGATGTAGGAAAGTATGACTGGCATAGAAATGAGTGTTTTTGATCTTGTTGAGTGGTGTTTTGATACTATTTTTTGTGTTTGTGTTTCTATTTGAATTCTATGCTCTTAATTTTGACGTTTCAACAAGATTTATTGCTTTTTTAGGTGTGAAAGATGATGCAACGTATTCGGAATGACGGTGAAAAGACGTGGGTTTTGGCGATCGTATAGTTAGAGACACTAATAAGAAGATAGGCTATAGTCCCCGCCAAATAATGGAATAAGTATGGAATAAAGGTCATTGATCCTAACAATGCATCGTTCGAATTTCAAAATAAATTTTAAGGTCAAGAATGCCTCTTACCACGATACGTTACTTTTGGTCAACTACGACATTTTGTTTACATTTTTTTGAATGGTTTTGAAATATTGCAATATATTGGTATAAAGGGGGCCAACGTATTTTATTCAACACTTATCTGGCGAAAACTATAGGCAATAGCACAAATCATTGCCTCATCATCATCATCACATCATCATCAGCCGGAAGACGTCTACTGCTGAACATAGGCCTCCCCCTTAGACCGCAACAAATCATGGCCTATAAAGTTTTAAACTGTAATAGTAGAGTTGGTACATGTCTTAATTATGTCTTCGAATTGTGCATTCCAGGAATAGCCGGTTTCCTGACAACATCCAAACACCCAGACCTGACAACCCAGACCAGATCAGACGCGAATATTTGTTCCGTGCGGAAATCGAACCCGTGACACGCTGCGTAGCAGTTCATCACTCAGCCACTGTGCCAAACGTATCGCATTGGTTTGGAACCACGACTACAACTCGTAAGTCGGGGCCATTAGGCAATGTGACAAATAAACTAAATAATAAACAATGTAATCACTAAAAAATAATCTACGACATACGAGTAGTAAGAAGTAACAACCTGCACTGGGCCCGCGTGGTGGATTATGGCCCATTCCCTCTCACAGAGAGGAGGCCTGTGTCCCAGCAGTGGGAACATTATAGGCTTATGATGATAAGTAGTAAGAAGTGATAAATGATCTTTATTTAGATTTGTTTTGGCAAATTCTTTTAAACGTCAAAATACACTATTTTTAAATTTTTTGAAGCCTGTGTTTCGAAGAGAAGAAACATCCGAAACAAACCCAGAGCTAACAGTCTCTTGTAAAGTCCATACAATTTTGTATTGGTAAAGTGTAAGGCAACGTTTTATTATTCAAGAAACTCATTTTTTTTGACATAATAAACGGATTTATAATCCGTATCCGTAATACCGGAACTCTATAAAAGTCTAATTACAACATGGTAACAAATTTTCTCTCACGTCTTAAAAGCCGTAACTCGAATACATATCATTCGATTATTCGCATCATCGACTTTCGACCGACGACATCGATATAGCCTTTAATGAATCGATTTGAATTGCAATCGAATAAAAGCGTGGCTAGACGACTGTCATACCGTTTTATTCCTTTTCGATTTTTAAGTATGGGCCCCGGTAGTTGAATGCCGGTGTTGCAGGACTGTCTCATCAGGATACCGGGACCCTGGAATGTAAAGGGCTATTGAAAGATCTCCGTCAATTTTAACTAGTGCAAGTCTGGCAATAATTGTCAGACTTGAACTAGTTAAAATCGATTGAGGTGGGATGAATTATTCCTCCCACCTCGCCCTGGGTAGGAGGATTGCGGGTCACTAAATCAAAGAGCCACGTTTACAAACATATAAACCCACATATATAAAAGCCCAGACCCGGAACAACTACTTGTAGGTAGATCATTCAAATATTTGCTCCGTGCGGGAATCGAACCCGCGATTCGCAACACAGCAGTCCATTCGCTCAGCCACTGCGCCAACCATCCATCTGCCATCTGCCTAGCCTTTTTCCAACTATATTGGGGTCGGCTTCCAGTCGAACCAGATTCAGCTGGATATCAGTATTTTACATGGAGCGACTGCCTGTCGGACCTCCACAACCCAGTAACTGGGTAATACGATACCCCATGGTAAGACTGGTTGTCAGACTGAGCTTCTGACTAACAGTAACGACTGTCAGAGATCTACAAATGACAGCCGGGACCAACGGCTTTACGTG
This sequence comes from Agrotis segetum, assembly GCA_036375495.1. Taxonomy (NCBI): domain Eukaryota; kingdom Metazoa; phylum Arthropoda; class Insecta; order Lepidoptera; family Noctuidae; genus Agrotis; species Agrotis segetum. The sequence continues at coordinate 672,418 of JAQSVV010000132.1, forward strand.
CTTTCCGAGGCACGGAGGAAACTCGCTATGACAGATGGTCACCCATCCACAGACCAACCTCGGCAAGCCCGGCTTAACCCGGAAGATCGGCCTGTGCGGCTGTGATTATTTAGCCACGAGCTCCTCCACTGCGGCCACCGTGCCGTCAAATAAACTTGTTAATAGTTCTGTCTCTGTCATTCACTGGAATGACTCTTAAATTTCTAACTAGCTTTGCATCTCAAAACAATTTGATAAACACGAACATTTATCTTAATCATCAGATTTACATGTAAATCACTAGGTTATTATACTCTATCTATTATAGTTAACAAGTTTGTGATTTAACAGCTATATTCAGCAGAGAATACCAGAAATAGTGAGTGATTCTAAGTTGAAATTATGAAAATACAGCTTTAATTTGTGATCTGCGGTCGTATTATAACGTCTTAGAACCAGAGTCATTCCAGTGAGTGACTGAGACAGAGCTATTAACAAGTTTATTTGACGGCACGGTTGGCGCAGTGGCTGAGCGATTGGACTGCTGCGTTGCGAATCCGAGTTCGATTCCCGCACGGAGCAAATATTTGTAAGATCTACCTACAAGTAGCTGTTCCGGGTCTGGGCTTTTATGTATGTGAGTTCATATGTTTGTAAACGTGGCTCTTTGATTTAGTGACTGGCAGATTCTCTCACGACGTTTTAGTTAAAAAGCTTAGCAGATAATGATATAGATCAACTACAGATCCTACTACTATTATAAAGGCGAAAGTTGGAAGTATGGATGTATGGATGTTTGTTACTCTTTCACGCAAAAACCACTGAACGGATTTGGCTAAAATTTGGTACACAGATAGTTTATAACCTGGATTAACACATAGGATAGCTTTTATCCCGATTTTATGTTCCCGTGCGATAATTTTCGAGTTGTAGCGGGCGAAGCCGCTGGCAACAGCTAGTATAAAATAATTAAAACAATACTTTCCAATATGTTATAAAATAACAGTTACCATTTTAATCTGAACATTGTTAAACCCTTTTAAATTAAAACTTTTAACTAAATGCAAACGATGTTATCTTATGTTCATCTTGACTGACCTCCATGTTCATTGCCGTTCTCACAAAATAAGTGAAACAGAAAGATGCCTTTGTTCTTAACCGTTTATTGGTCACGTGGGGTGTTATAATATCCCTGTGCATCTTTGAGGGTTAAAAACTTCTCAAAATAGACTTTTTATTGATGAAATCTTAGTATTCCGACAGTTATACTATCAAAAGTATTTCGCTAATATTTTTATGTTTTATGTAAGTCACAACTGCCGAAGATACAATGATTTTAAAATAGGCAACACATCACAATCTAGTATAATCCGCGTGAACCGCGCAGTAGTTGAGCTATTGGCTGTATTTTGTGTCTCAAGTTCGATTTACGTACGGAACAATACACGTATGGCCTACAGTGTACTTGATCCGGTTCTGGCATTAAAGTAAATCTTATGACATAATTAAGTCGTCTGCTTGTTAATTTTGAATAGTTCTCATGAGTTTATCTTCCGCCACATAAGTTTATGCTAATACCCATGTTCAAATTTTTAAAAGATGCGTCTCGTGAAAGTGATCGTGATTCGGCACGTGCGTGAAGCTTTGTGTTGATGACACACGGGAGGGTATTGTGTTGAACGTTGTGACTATAGTGTTGAAGCTGGACTTGTTGGGTCTTTGGTCAAAATAGAAGGACACTTTGATTTTAAGTGAGGTACTTTTAAGTGACTTTAACCATGACGCGATGCGAGCTATCTCATCTAAAAATGAATCGAAAATCCTTTTTAGATAAGATTGCTCGCATCGCAGCTTTTGTAGTGATCGAGACCATGCGGTCACACGGTGTTCGCCGTGGCCTCCTAGACCCGAAATATTGGCGGTCACACGGTGTCCGCTGTGCCCTCCCTTGACCCGACATAGTGGCGGTCACACGGTGTCCGCCGCGTCCCGCAAGGCTAAATAATGTTTTTTTTAGTATGGAATTCAACGTGTTAACATATAAATTAATACCGTTCTGCGTACACGCCCTTAAGCGTCGTGATGGCTATTTAGATTGAAAATTATTCACAAATTATTTTGCCTCAACAAGCTCGACCAGCCATATTCCCGAACATGTTCGACCAACAATACACCCGAGCATGCTTGACCAACTTTCGTCCCGTATACACATTTACTACAAAGTCATATACTTATGACTTTGTAGTAAATGTGTTGTTGTGTTGTAAGATGTTAAGTTTAGCGTGACCTACTGGTCACGCTAAACTTAACATCTTATGTCACTTTTACATAAGTTATAATACGATGATCGAACGGTTTTAGCATTTTTAAGTAAGATTTACTTCCGACTGTCACTAACTTAGTCGCTGTGTCATCTTAATGTTTTGTAAACCGATTTAAAAAAGGGAAGATAATGACTGATTGCGGTTTAGTGTTGTTTGACGCGACCCCAATTAGTCGAAACTCGGGAATAGTCGCTATGTCTACGCTAAGTATGTAATAGGTACAGGTTCAAATCCAACCGTCCAGGACCCTTTGTTTTGGGTAGTAACGTCAATCAAATGGAGTCTTCCCATCTTGGGTGGATCGGAAGGGACCGACAGACAAATTCTACTCTGTTAGAAATTTTATGTTCCAGGAACTTATGCTCCAGAGCCACGGTATCCAACGTAGAAATTCCTACGATCCTAAGAAGGTTGTTGGTCCTAAAAAGGTCGGTATACAAACTGGCTGGTCACCCAAGACTTTGGTATAGTCAGAGTCCGCTGGACTTGCGTGCACCTTTCACACACGAAAATCAGTCAACGCGTTGAGATCTTTTGTATGGGAGAATTGAGATAGACATTTTTCTTGGAAGAAAACTTCACTTTTTTACTAAATAAAACAATTTGCAACTTTTCTTTGCTTGCCTCTCGTTTATAACAATATAAAAATATGATTTGATGATTTTTCACCTTCCATGGAAATTATATTGGCTTAGCATTGATTTATCCATCTTTATTATTTACTGTTATTAAATTGGTAATTTTAGTATTTCACACAACAGTGACGAAACGTTCATTCACATTTATTTTACTTTTTATTTTTGTCTTCATGGCGATTTTTTTCAGACCATGCGAAATTAGTTAATTTTAAGTTGCATCAACCCACGATACATTTCCACGACTGATTATAAAATTTAATCAAGTACAGGTTATGGATTTTGTTTTAAAAGAAAAAAATATATAAATAGTAACTTATTTCCCCCTATTTTCTTCCACAGTGCTGAGAACAGCGCTCTCTAACGGAAACTATTAAAACTAATACCGTACACATCTTACCCAATCTTGAACTTGACAAACTTGATGATCCAAAACTGGTATTTTACTTTTACTGCGCAAGAGCGTGTGAAGAAAGTAAAAATTGAAGTTTTACAAGCATTTCTTTAAAAGTTAACAGTTGAGAAGATGTTACATGCACTTTCTAATAGATGGCGCTGTAATGCAAGGTCAATGCCATCTTTCCTTGATGCCGTCAATTTATAAATTTACGATAAAAGTAAGTTGAGTATAATAATAATAGACCTCCTGATCGATTTTGAGAGCAGTGGTGGGCCAGTGGTGAGAGTAGTGGTGGCTCACTGATATCAGCTTCGACTTTCGAGTTGTAGTTCGTAGGTTTGAACCCAGCCAGGCGCATGACTTGTTACAGGTAATTTATTCTATCACCACTGCTTAAAAAACAGTGCAGGAAACCGATATGTCCTAAAAGCAAGACATGACTGTGATAAATCTACCAATCCTCACTGGGCTCGCGTGGTTGATTATGGCCCATGCCCTCTCAGAGAGTGGAGGCCTTTGTAATAAATAGCAGTGGAAATATTTATAGGCTGATGATGATGATGTTGATCTATTTCGGCCTCGGTGGCCAAACTCAGCGGATAGTATACAAGATAGTACACAAGTGCGCTGTAAGGAAAGGGGTACTCTCCGTTATTTTACTGTATTTTATCCGATGGTAGAGCAATTTTGAAAAAAGAACGTCATCTCCTTTGTTGATTGTATAATATTACAGTTAATTTTACAGTTTGTTTGAACTTTAAGGACCACTGTAGCCAGGCCAGATGAAAAATAAAATCTAGTAGGTAGTGCAAAACGTTTATGTATGGAAATTAATAAGATAAGAAATAAATAAACACAAAGCTATTGAAAAATTAATGTGAATCCCTCATAAAATCATCAAATGAGTCCTCCCAGTTGGGATGGGAGGGACTGTCAGACTCATGCTGACTAAAATCCACGGTGATCTTTCAATAGCCCTTTACGTTACGAGATCAAGGTAATTCCTTAGTCCCGCGACCCCGGCAGGCTTTGGCCCTCTACAAATATTGCCTAAAAACTTATAGGATCTATCTGCCCTGTCAGTTATGCAACTATCGATTGATCGATTAAATAGAATATATTCTCAATAGAATAGAATATAAATATTGAAAATGAAACCAAAAAGTTTCACTTCTTACTCACGACAATTGTATCAAGTCGCCCACAAAAGGACATAAGTGTCACACTACATATTAATTAGTCCATCGCATCCGTTTACACAACGCATGCATATTAATAAATGTACTAATTAAGTACGAATGGTCAGCAAAACAATCAAGTTTTGCTTGTGTGGGTTTTTTTTTTGTGGTTCTTCTTATGTCAATGTCTAAAAGGCTTGCGAGACTATGTTATCAGGTAACCGTGAATAAGGCTATTCAAAGAACACCGTGGATTTTTGTCAGTAGGAGTCTGAGAGTCCCTTCCACTCGAACTAAGGGGTAGGGCCCTTTGGATGATTTAACCGTGTCAAAAAAAGGACACACAATAGAATAGAAAAAAAAGCACTTAACCAAGCTAAAAGCTTAAGATGAAGACGATAATTATTATTTTATCATGTTCAGCGGACTAGCTGAACTGTCTAAGAAGGACACAGCGACCCTGAAACTTAAAAGATGACGGATGGCTTTTCTTTCCACCCCACTCTTGGCGTGAAGACCAATTAGACGATTTAACAGCCAGAAGAAAAGTGAGTGTATAAAAAAAAGTGTGTTATTATGTATTTCCAACCTCATTTGCTGACCGTACAACCGAAAGTGCAACTCTTACTTATTTAAAATATAGTTATGAATATTTAAATCACTTTGTATTGTTACATCATAATATACGGTGTTATTATTCAGTTGTTCGAGACGACGTGAGTGTATTGTGAATAGTAACATGATTTTGATAACATTGTGTGTCATGTACACTTGCACAGGTTTATTATTTAGATGGATGTTTGGAACAATACTACTTGTATAATATAATAATCTTATTCTTACTTCTTTTACGAACATGATAGACGGATCGATGAATTTTTGTTAATCTTTACGCATAAACTACTTATCGGATTTCGATGGTGCAGTACATAACATACTGTATTATCTAAATTAAAACAACATAGCATTTTTATCCCGATTATGATGTTTTTGTAGGATAATAACTCAACTGCATATTGGGTAATGCCCTGTGCACAAGCTAATAGTTTGTAATCAATTTATCTTTTTTTTTCTCTGAATTTGTTCAATTTTTAGCTTAAAAATCGTAAACGTAAAAATGCTTCTAAATTACCTTTTACGAAAATAACGCGGCATGGGTAAGTTTTTGTGGAGAATGTACATTTATTTTTCAAGCTTGTTATAAAATTATGGTCAAAATTCGACCACATTTTCAGATTTTCAATAAAAGCATTATAAACATGTAGTAAAAGCATTTTATCTCTATTAATTTCACTGGGAAAACGTCCTACCTGGTTTAATATGAACCCGCTGTCAAATGGTATAAAAATAAAAGCAACAACTGATTAACTGATTATTCATCAAACGTAAATCCCCAGCAATGATTGACAGAATCAGGCTGTATCAGTCCACTCGAGTGTACTCAAGTAGTAAGTTGTCACTCACTTATGGTCTACAAAGCTAACTAACTGATGCAGTTTTTGTAGATTTGAAATTAGATCATCATCATCTTCCTACCCTTATCTCATTTTACTTGTGCTCGGCGCAACACTTCTTTTTTCTTCCATTCCCCTATCACACGTCATAGTTCATCTTATCCTTTTTATTTCATATCATTCCTTATATAATCCATCCATGTCTTCTTTGGCCTCCCCGGGTCGACGGCGCGTTGTGTCCCACGCGCGCCTCAAAGAGCGTCAGCATAATGACGGGGCCCCCCTCTCAGAGGGCCAAAGCCTGCCGGGGTCGCGGGATTATTCCCTTACCGTAACCCCGGAACGTAACAGGCTATGAAGGACACCGTGGATTTTAGTCAGTAGAAGTCTGACAGTCCCTCCCGCCCTGCCCGGGGTTGGAGGACTCATTTGATGATTTTACCACGCTAAAAAAAAAAAAAAAAAAATGTCTTCTTTGGCCTTCCTCTTCCTCTCCGTCCATCAACATTCATACTCACCACTCTCTTAGTCACATGATTGTCATCCCTCCTCATCACATGTCCATACCAAGATAGACGATTCCCTTTCAATTTTTCTGTAACAGGCGCCACTTTCAAACTGCCCGTTATAAACTCATTCCTTACTTTATCCATTCTTGTTACTCCATTTTTCGAAATTAAATCAGATTTGAAATTAGATCTAGGGGTCTAAAATCACCACTTTATCAACATTGCACTAACAATGTTAATTTTGCGATGTAATAAAATTCGTGACATGAAATATTCTATTCTATTTCTCAAGCAGTAGAGTTTATTTGTTCTTAGCATCGTTGATAAGGTAGAGATTTTAGACCGACTGCATTCAGCGGAGTTAAAAGGGCGTATTGTTATTTTTGCTGTTAAATGTCAGCAACAGAGAACATACTTTTTGTTTTTGGAAAATCATCTCAAGTGTTTTCCCACCTTTTGAAGAGCGGTAGGGACTTAACTGGCTAAAAACCCAGCTTGGTTTTTCCTTCAGTTGGCCTTTAGGTTTTAAGGCCGTAGTATCATTTTAAGGTATCAAGCAAATTCGGGGTAACAAGTGTGACCTTTCAACAACGTGGGATCATAAAAATCTATATTAAGTTGGTCCGTCGGTTGATGACCACTAGCAAGCTTGCTTAGGAAACTCGGCATGTATGTTGAGGTTATTCCTAAGCAATCGTGCTTCAGGCCAGATAGTTGTCAAAATGTTAGACTGCCGCTAAATTAAAAAAGAGAGCATTGGTGACCCAGTGGTATCGGTCCCGACCCCGACTCACGTTTTGTAGGTCGTGGGTTCGAATACCGCCAGGCGCATTACTTTGTGTAATTTATTTCATTATTACTGCTCTCAAAACGGTGAAAGAAAACATCTTGAGGAAACCACCATGTCCAAAAATTTAAGACATGTGGCATCTACCAACTCCCAGTAGGCCGCGTGGTGAATTATAGCCAACTCCCTCTCACAGAGAGTAGGCCTGTGTCCCAGCAGTGGGAACATTATAGGTTGATGATAATTAAATAAAAAAGGGCATATTTTAAACCTTTATTATTATAACAAAACTCCCGAAATCTGGGTGATACACGCCTGCCAACCATTAGGGGATTACAAGAGAATTGCTATGTTTAGTTATTAGCGTTTTATCTACATAAATTAACCGTACTTCATTTCGGTCTACTTCTATTTCAAAAAGGTGTGTATTTGTATGTTTAAATCTGCATAAATTATTTAAGGAATTTGAGATTTCTTGTAAAAGTCTAACTGGGTAGCGGGATTTCTATTTTTAAGTTGACAAAGCCTTATTTGCTTAGACGTATACTGTATTTCTCTAATAGTTTGTTTCCGTATATATAAGCCTAAAATAAGATGCAGCGCAGGCAGGCCTCTCACTAAGTGGACCTACGAAATCGTGACAATAAAAGGCAATCGATAGACGCAAAACGTGGTGGATTGTAGTTTTAGACTGGTCTAAGGAGGAGGCCTCCGTTTAACAGTGGACTTCTTCCTAATGGTGTAGATGATGATGATAAATGCGGTGATAAATTCTAGATACCTGTTCGAAGACAGGAAAGGATAGACACTAGTGATAGTGTAAAATAAATACCTACCTAGACATTAACCGCCGTACCACTAAAACTTTTAAACGTCTGTTGAACAGTTGTCTAAAAAATATCAGATTATGACTTTGAAATAAGGTTCGTTTTTCAGTCACACTTTTTTTAGACAAGGTGTTCAACAGATGTTTAAGTTTTTGTAGTAAGGCTGTATCTGTTTAGACTAGGTAAGAAGCTTCGTTTAACATAGGTGCTCGCATTCAGCTACAACGGCTAGATTGAAAGTCGACCTTCACTTCATATTTATTAGGCAGACAGTTACTTGATAAAGTTCAAACTTACAAAAGAATTTTCTCGGTCTTTTGAAGCTGTACCTTCAAAGATAACCCTACCTTTGACCTCGAAGTAGAAAGTGAACTATGCAAAGAATTCATTTGGACCACGAAAGTGAGGTGTGTACGAAATCGAAAGTTACGATGCTCCACTGTGTCGTCAGCGATGAGTTTCAAAAATTAACCATATTGATTGCTGACGTTTATACTATACGATCTTACATCGTGAAATCGCAATTCTGTATTTCTGGTTCAATTTTCATTTTTAGGATTAATGAATTGTTTGCGTCTCTTATTTTGTAACATTTGATAATAAAATGGAATTAAAAACGAAACTCCCGGTATAATTATTTTAACCAACATAAATACATAAATGTTAATGATACTATAGAAAAACAAAAAAAAAACTAAAATGAAATAAAGCAAAACTAAATTATTATATTATACGAGTACATTTATAATATTGTTCTGCATTCTAACAGCCAATTTTAAAAATTAACAAGAATGTGAATGAAATATTTTTTTAGGTGGTAAAATCATCAAATGAGTCCTCCCGCCCTGGGTGGGGCGAAAGGGACTGTCAGACTCTTACTGACTAAAATCCACCCGTGTTCCTTCCTATACCCTTTACGTTCCGGGGCCACGGTATCCTGGGTTAAGAAAAAACCCGCGACCCCAGCAGGCATTTGGCGCAAAACACGACGCGCCACCGACCCGGGCTTGGTCCTTGGTCGGACGGCGAGCTACCCATCACTCACCGTCCGCAATCCCGCTCCGCCGCTGTGCCCTCTGCTAATCAGAGGGTCACGCGTTGGAGCATCCACATGACAGGCTATTCGCATACGGGCAAAGAGACCACTTAGGCACACAGTGCCTAAGGAAGAGTTTTTGCCCGCATCCCAGGGTGCACCGGCCCGAAAAACTGGTCTTACCCCCGGACGTATCCGAGAGGAAACTCCAGTCCACGGGCTCACGTGGAGGTTTCCTGTCATAGCACCCCAAATCTTTGATATTTAGGTAATCATCATCAGCCTATAATGTTCCCACTGCTCGGAAATGTTGGTAGCTAATTATAAACCAAAGTACGAGTATGTATTTAAATCAAGAGACTGCGTGTTTGTATCGCGTGAATTAGTATGTAATTTGAATATCTTAATTTAATCAATACCTCATTATGAACTATAACAACACTATTATTAGTTTATAACTCATTTTAAGTTACCACCCCTTAGCTAATGTTGGCCGCCAATCAGTTTAGCCAAGTGTTCGTTGACCATTCAAGAACATTAAAGATGAATTTGCGTCTCAGTTTGAACCTATACCTCAATAAGCTGCAGCAGTTAACATCAGATCGTAGGTCCCATGAGGTCAGGCATGCGGGCGGCGAGTAATGGGTGACTCACCGTCCTATCATGGACCGTGCCCGGGTCGACGGCGCGTTGTGTTCCACGTGCGCCTCAAAGAGCTGCCAGCAATCTGAGGGGGCCAGAGCCTGCCGGAGTTGCGGGAATATCTACCTCGATAACCGTGACCCTGGTACATAAAGAACTATTGAAGGAACACAGTGGATTTTAATCAGTACAAGTCCGATAGTTCCTCATGTCCCGCCCTGGGCAGGAGGACCCATTTGATGATTTTGCCACGCTAAAAAAAAGGCACCATAACGTCACAAAGCGAGAATAATAGACTAGATGAATTGTTTAGCTGTGTCTCTTTCCCACACTCGAATTACTGTCGTTTTAAGACGTCTTGGTAGGCCACCAGGCCAAAACTACTCACAGTTTAAAAACTTACAACACGATTTCAATTCGACACACGACACGACAAATCGTAACCTATAAAGAACTTCTAACGGTCCCCTGTCATCTACATCTTAACTTTCAATATCTATCGATTAACGTCTTTTATCCCTTTCTAACAGAAAACAACAATCCTCTGTCCCTTTCCTTCATATTCGGTATTTCACTGATCATCTAATTGTTCACTTGATGGCTTTCTAACATGTGTAAAAGTTGTTAGAATTATATCGGCGGTTAGGCTATATTGCCCACGCAATATTTGACGATCAATAAGGAAAGTGGCAGCTGATTGCTCGGCCATATTTAAGCTGAGATCCGGTAGGTTTGGTAGATTTGAGGGAGGGAGATGGATTGAGTAACTGGTTGATAAATACATGAATATAGATAGGCACGGCTTAACGACACGATATATTAATCGGTATAAAGCGGACGTTGGAAAGAGAAGAAGAAATTGATTTAATTTGAGGTCACAGTTGCTGCAGTGCAGTATTTTGAGCTTTGACTTACTGCGCTGCGTGTCAATCAAATAAGTCTATTAGCTACTATAACTACACTAGGTGAAGCCTTTGATGATAGAATCAGATGTGTGTGTTTAAGAAAATAAATAATTTATAGTACCAGGCGTTCGATTTCAGCACTTTATCACTGCAATACTCAAGTCATATTGGAGGTGTGTGAACTTCCAAAGGTGGCTTTGTTTATTTTGGTACAAGGGTTGGGCACGGACCACATCAATCTTTTTCTACCTTGGTACAATCATCAAATGAGTCCTCCTACCCTTGGCGGGAGAAGAGCGACTATCAGCCTAAAACATCAATGCGTTATACATATATACATTCCAGGAGCATGGTTATCTGATGTACAGTCCCGCGCCACCAGCAGGCTTTGCCCCTCTAAGGGAAGCCTCCCTTAGAGGGGCAAAGCCTGCTGAAGCCGTCAGATTGATGACAGTTCTTTGAGGCGACACACCGTCGAGCTGCCCATGGTCTATGATAGAACGTCTCGTCACCTATTACTCGCCGTCCGCATTTGCCCGACATTTTCATATGAAAAGGAAAAAAGAAAAAGATTAAATATCTTAGCCAGACGCCAAAATATTATCTTTGTGTAACTAACTACACTAATCTTGAAACAACCATCTCCGTAAGAAGCCTAGACCTTAACATACAAGATTCTAAGCTAGTCTACCAGTAAGTAAACCAGTGAACAATAATAATATAATTTGCATAATCACGCATTGTAGTCAAGTCGATCATGGCTTGTGAGCATCTTACTGACATAATTCTCACATCGTTTACTTCAAAACGAAATGTATGACAGATAGAGGCTATTTTTATGATAGCATTCGCATTTAGACTACTTACGGTAAGGTTCCGGTGGAATATAACCTTTATGTCCTAGGAAAGAAGGCATTTTGGAAGCTAATTCTCAATTGAATCGAATCTAGTCTGAAAGAAGAGCTCACAGTCGCTTCAAAGAGATATCAAAACGACCTGTTGACGCTTCCTGTGACCCAAGAGCTTGCTTTTACCAAACTGGTTTTTGGTCAGAAGTTAAGCATTGCCACACGTGCGAGGCAACCGCCAGTCGACTAGCTGCCAGCGTTGAAGAAGACTATTAAACTCATCTGAATGATTGGAAATTTATGTTAAACGGTAAGGTTTTCAAGGGCCCCGTGAGTTTTCTGATAGCTTTTTAAGGCGAGCAGGATACCACGCGCCACTGCGCCGCATTCGAGTAGGCACGGTCCTTGATTGGATGGCGAGTCACCCATTAGTCGACATCCGCATGCCCGCGGCGACGGATGCCGGAAATCGTCTCGCGACGTCCGTTGCTGTGGGCGTTTCCCACGGCGTCTGAGTTGTGAGGTTGACGCTATTCTCTTCCTCACACCTCCTGCCTCCTCCTTCGCATTTCCATTCCGTCTCGCCCCGCAGCATGACCTCGACATCTGCTGAGCGCCAGAGGTCACGCTTATCGCCTACACGCGGACACGGTAGTACTCTGCCCAAGCGGGGCAGAGCACTGCAACGTATGTTCCACATTGTCCTCCGGGCGATCCTCGGGAATCCGGGTGACACCCAGGCGTTTCTTCCTTTCTAATCAGACACAGGAAGCTCCCGAACTTCCGTCTGTCCGATTAGGACCTATGTCAAGTGGACGGTGAGGACGTCATGACCACTCTTAAAAAAGGGATCTTACCACCGCGATCACGGTGTGCTCGTGGCGCGGCTACTTGAAGTGGCCGAGTCGCACCGAGCCATTTCCTCACGACACGATGCGCGAGCGGGGCTTGGCACGTATCGTAATATGAGGCACCGTGTCCGGTCTATAAATGTTGGTCTTGAAACGAAATTAAACGTCTTTTTTATTGTGGCTACGTTGTTCAATGGCCATGGTCACACGCATCACAAATCTTGAAATATTATATTTACTATCTTTAATCATCATAGACTAATTAAAAAAAAAAACATGTATCGTTTTTTGACGAAACGGAGTAACACGATTCCACCCATCATGACGTAGGAACCTATATTAATTTTTCTTGAATAACACTCCTAACGTAACATTAACCAGAAAAACCAAGTTAGTTGTTTATAAGAAAGCAAAAAAGTTATATGACCTAAAGAGACTTGCTCCTGAAGTTCAATGAACACGCATCTAGACAAGTCTGCGCCTTTAGTTCCGCGTTGCACAGAGGTCAGACGGCAGTCAATAAGCGTAAAATCGATTACCCCTCGTATTATCGATTAGGTAACTCGTTTTACGCTTGTAAATTAATTCACAACTCGATTCTTTCAAGTAGTGCAAGGTATAATGAAGGCTCTTTATTGGTAAAAAAAATCTAATAGTGGAAACAACAAATTAAGAATTTCATTTTTAATTTAATTAAACCTTTAATTAAATTAAAAATGAAATTCTTAATTTACACCCGATAAAAGAGCTGATGGTTATCAAATGCCCGAACTATTTCTATTTGTTATTTTATTATCGTCACGTCAAACTTATAGAGGCATTTCTGAAATGTAGATACTCGTAGTAATAATCTTCCATCAGTAAATGGAAAATAAAAGCGTCACTGATTGATTTAGTTCCAACAGTGATCATTAGAAAACGTAACATACGTGCGCCATGTACTATAACGTTATCGAATGAAAAAGAAATTGGATTGCCCATTTTCTTTTCATTTGATCTCAATTTTGAAGTCACTAAGTCATGTAGCCTAGAAGACTGTGATATGGATAGGCATAGGAAGGGTAAACAAAAAATATTAATGTGCCTTTATTCCCAACTTTTTCAGAGTCTACTTCGGTAGCTAAGAGGAATACCAGTACATTATATTGAACCATTGCTGTACCACCACTGTTTATTGAAGACACTAACATCTTTGATAAGACGGGTGGTGGTGATTCACTACGTGGTTCAAAAAGACCCATTCCAAGAAGAGCTCTTAGGCAATACAAACGGCGGGCGCTGTTGAAAAAGACTAAAGAGCCAAATTTTTGGGTTACTCACTACTTTACCGACCCCGATGTGTTTCAAATAAATTTTGAATGCATAACTAATTGGGAGTAGGGTTGAGTGAAAAGTTTCATTATATTTTTGTATTTCCGTTGACGGATCCCCGGCTCGGATTGATGGCGCGAGATCCACGCATGCAGGAGATGTCAAAAACTGACGAAGGAGAGGGCCAATCACCTAAACTTAAAAGGCAACTGAAGAAACAGGTTGGACTTTAGTCAGTGTAACATTTCCTTTTGCAGCACCCAGGACGGGAGAGTTCATTTGATAGTTTTACTAACTGATAAAAAAGTCAACAGACTCATGTCCAAGTTCCTCAAGTATAATACTCGTAGCTACCAAAACATTAAAGTCATAGTCGCTCATAATAACCGTTTCGGTTACGCAATACAAAACATCAGCAGATGCGTCAATGACCAGCATTTATTATGCATTCATGAGATGCACGGCAAAAAATATGACGTGGATCTAACCGCATAATACTTGTTAATCGCCTTAAGAGTAACTGTGCGTGCGGATCTTAATTTATTTTATAATTTCTAAATTTACACGATCATGTGGATGGATAGAGAGGAAGAATAGAAGATGGTTGGATTGTATAAGAAATGAAAGAAAATGGAGTTAATGATGCTGTGACGTCAGAGAGGGAAAGATGGAAAAAGAAAACGCGTTTCGTTTACCCCAAGTAGAATGGGATAAAAGAAGGAATATAATGATTTAACTCAAAATGCGGGCGTATATTATTTAAGGGATTATTTATGGGATATATTTACATGACGTATATAGATCGTGGGTGTAACTTGCAAAGATACGCCCCCACGTTTTGAGTGGCCCGTCTCTCAGCGTCGTAGGGTTATTTTTTAGGACATTTTAAAAACGTGGCTAAACTGCCTTTGTAACATTCTTTGAAATTTTATGATAGAATTGCCAATCATCACCGTCCTATCAGTTCGAGGAGCGTACCTAATGGATCAGGCAGCAACAATATCGATATTTGGGATAACGATGATCGTATCAATTTAAAATGAAGTCCATTCTATTTATAGTACATCAAATATTTATCGCTATCCGTTCCTTCGATGTTTGTAGAAGATAATAGCACTAGTGCCTGCTTGCAGTAGGTTAAAGGTAAAGACCTCTCCACACTAATCCGTTGCATGCGTTCAACTTTATTTTTTTATTATTGAGATAATTATTACAACAGCAAGCATTTGAAAGATTTTATAGTAGGTAGTAATTTATAAGTCGTAGGTAATTTATAGGGATTTGAGGAATAACTGTTCTATATAAAATTGACGTTAAAAAAGGGCGGATTTTTAGCCTAATTTAGAGGGTTACGCAGAAGAGTGTCAAATGTGGGTAGTTGAGAGTCATGTTAGATATATACCCGGATAAAAAAAACAAAGTTACTACAACATGTTCCGGTATAAAAAAAAAACAATAATCTAAATGCATTCCAAACCCAAATCCCGAGCAGTGGTGACCCAGAGGTATCGGCTCCGACTAAGAAGTTGTAGATCGTGGTTTTGAGACCAGCCAGGCGTATTACTTTTTGTGATTTATTTTTCACCACTCCACTCAGAACGATTATGGAAAACATTGTGAGGAAACCAGCGTGTCCACGCTGACCACAAAATTCAAAGACATGTGACATCTACCAACCCGCATCGGACCCGCGTGGTGGATTATGGCCCTCTCCTTACATACAGGAGACCAATGTCCCAGCAGTGGGAGCATTTATTAGGCTGATGATGATCCCGAACCCAAGAACTCATACAAAGCAGAATTGCTAGCTGATACTACAACAACGATTCAAGTTTATCCGAATTTATATTTTTAGTATGTTTTTTTTTTTTAATTAAAATTTATAATTCACCAGCTACCCAAAAAGGTAAGAAAAAGAAGCGACAAGTTGTTGAACAACAATTTTTATATACCCGTACACCGATAAATCCCTCTCGTGTGGCACTACCTCAAAGCAAGCACGTTTCAAAGTAGGCATTTTAGAATTATATCCCCCATAACAGACTGAAAACAGGTTTTGTGCAGTTTCTAATTTTACTCGTACTTACTTTTGTTTTAATGTTGTATTGGCTGGTAAGGAAGCTGTTTGGGGGCCATTTTCTAATTTTATGCGATGATAGATTAAATAATAAAATGCTTTTAGAGATGGACGATAATTATTTTTTAGTCTATGAAACAGAATGTAATTTGACTTAGACATATACTTCTTGTTATGTCTTCTTCTTATGTCTTTGCGGTCAAAATAACTAGAACTAATGGATATTTAATTTGCACTTTTTCACTGACATAATATCAGTACTTTAGGTTTACATTATGTTGTACAAATAAAAAGCACACGACAGGGCAGAAAAAGAAATCACTACAAAAAGTCACAATCAGCGACCCGTTTTACATTTTTTTAGCGTGTTATAATCATCAAATGAGTCCTCCCTCCACCTAGGGCAGGGCTACAGGTACTGTCAGACTCGTAGACTTACACTTACTAAAATCCATGAGTCTTTCAAAAGCCCTTTACGTTCCGGGGTCACGGTAAAACTCTAAAGGGGGTCCCGCCATAACGCTGACACTCTACTACTCTCAATGCTAAAGCGCGCGTGGAACCGCGCCGTCGACCCTGGCAGGAGTATAATCCATGGTTGGACAGCGAGTCGCCCATTACTCGCTGCCCGCATGCCCTCGCCTGCGGTGGCCAGAGATCGTCTGGTGACGTTTGTCGCCTTGGGCGTCAAACGCCCGGTCTAACTCAAAAGTTACTAACATCAAATAAAGAAATTATGCTTATATGCTAAAGAAATTAATCAAACACGAACATAAATACAACAGCAGATTATATAAAATGTTTTAATGGACGTAACAATATTACTTCTTACAATAAATTAATAATAAGTTACTAATACTACTCGTTCATAAGTTATAAAGTGACGCACACGCTTTTGAATTTCGAATATTGTATTCAAACCGTTCTAGATTTATGTTTCCGTCTAGTTTTTATTTACATAATACAAAACCTGACTATCTCTTTTTTTTTAACGTGGATAAATTAAATGACTCCTCCTAGCAGCAGTCTCTTTCGCAAAATGTCGCACCTAGGACTTAAGAATAAAATTTTGATTTTCAAAACAATAATCATTTATTAAAATTATAGTGCAATTATGATGTTAAAAACTAAGTATGTATTCCAAATAAAAACAATATCAATAGGTATCAAACATTTTACACGCATTCAAAATTTAGATCAAAAGAATCAAAAAAAAATATTCTTAAGTCCTAAGTGCGACATTTTGCGAAAGAGACATTCTGCGAAAGAGACATTCTGCGAAAGAGACATTTTACGAAAGAGACATTCTGCGAAAGAGACGTTTTACGACCAGGTGGCATTTTGCGAAAGAGACCTTTTGCGCCTGAGCCTTTCAAACGGAAGGTGAAAACGTCGTGACGCCTCTCCAGCCATTCCTCAAAGAGTAATCAGTGTAGCTACGAATAGTTTTGCAGTTCTATAGTTTTGATTTTTTGTTCACTCTTTTTTGTCAGTATCATTGACCGTTTACAAACATTGAAACTCACATACACACACACCAAGGTCTGTTAATTGTATGTATCAATATTTGTTCCGTAGTGGTATTGAACCCGTGATTCGCAATGCAGCAGTCAAACACTCTAGCCTGTGTGTCAACAGAAAGAGTACAGTTTGGAAAATTCATGGAAACGTATTTTTCTTTTGTTATATTATGTAGATATCAATGCATAAATACAAAGATATAACTCATCAGAATCCGAGAGTGGAATTTTGACGTCAAAAACAAGTAAAAGCTCATCTTGCTCGTGACGTATTTTAAGTGTCGTATCTTCGTTCGTTTTTTTTGTTTATTTAACTGAATTACTACGTAAGGTTAAGCGTAAAGGCACTCCTTCACCGCGAGATGCACATCAATCAATCGATTCAATGATAATAACTTGTTCTCCGAAGATAAGAACTATCTATTTTTTAGCGTGGTAAAATCATCAAATGAGTGCTACCACCCAGGGCAGGGCGGGAGGGACTGTCAGACTTGTACTGGCTAATCCACGGTGTCCTTCATTAGCCCTTTACGTTCCAGGGTCACAGTAATGGAATAACTCACGCGACCAGTTCTAACTAGTTCTTTCTAGCTATATTTGTTGGAACTTGGCCTTAACAAAAGGGATAGTAAACTACCAGATGGCCTAGACAGAGTCACATTCTATCTTTCATTTTGTTGTTGTTTTTTTTTTATGAGGATTTGACCCCACTGTGTCTTCTTTCTTCAGTGCCCATTTTATGTCACCCTTTTTTATCGCTATAAAACATTTAATGACTCTTCCTATCCAGGGCGGGACGGGAGGGACTGTCGGACTTGTACTGACTAAAACTATATTGGGTTAGGATCGAACCAGCTGCATATCAGTATTTTACATGGAACGACTGTTAACTTTTGAACCTTCACAACCCAGTAACTGGGCAATACGATACCACATGGTGAGAGATTTTCAAAGATCTACAAATTGCAGCTGGAACCAGGCGACTTTACGTGCTTTCCGAGGCACGGAGAAAACTCGCTGGTACAAATGGTCACCCATTCACAAACCAACCTTGGCAAGCACGGCTTAATCTGAAAGATCCACCTGTACATCATCATCAGCCTATATTGTTCCCACTGCTGGGACACAGGCCTCCTCTCTGTGAGAGGGAATGAGCCATAATCCACCACGCGGGCCCAGTGCGGATTGGTGGATGTCACATGTCTTCGAATTTTTGGTTCTAGGACATGCCGGTTTCCTCACGATGTTTTCCTTCACCGTTTTGAGAGCAGTGGTGATGAAACAAATTACACAAAGTAATGCGCCTGGCAGGGTTCTTACCCACGACCTACAACTCGTAAGTCGGGACCGATAGCACTGAGCCACCACTGCTCTTGACCACCCCACCTGTACGGCTGTAATTATTTAGCAACGAGCTCTTCATGATATCTTCTATCTATATATATAAAATTCAAAACTGACTGACTGATCTGACAACGCACAGCCCAAACCGCTGGGCCTAGAAAATTGAAATTTGGCATAAGCCCTTCTTATACCACGTAGGTGAGCACTAAGAACGGATTTTGCGAAATTCGGCCCTTAAGGGGTTGTTTTTGGGGTTGATAGTTTGTATGAAACTTCGTTATTACAGGTGCTTGGAATTTCAAGGTTTGAATGAGGTTTCCTTTTAGGACGTAGATGATCCTATTACGGGATTTTGCGAAATTCGACCCCTAAGGGGTTTGTTTTTGGGGTTGATTGTTTGTATGAAACTTTTTTTAAAACAAGTGCTAGGCGTCTCAAATCTTGCATGGTGGTTCTTTTTAAGATGTTAATGCTCACCAAGGTGGAAATTTTGTGAACCCCTGTTTTTGGGGTTGATAGTATTGAGATTCAAATTTTTACATAGGGGTTCTTTTTTGGACGTAAGTAATACCTAAGATGAGATTTTGCGAAATTAGATCCCTAAGACGTTGTTTTTGGGGTTGAAAGTTTGTATGAAACTCTGTTACTACAAATGCGAGGAGCCTCAAATTTTGCACCGGGTTTATAGGACTTAGATGCACACCATGGCGGGATTTTGCGAAAATTGATCCCAAAAGGGTTTGTTTTTGTGTCTGATAGTTTGTATGAAACTTTGTTACTACATTGCGTTCCGAATTTGCGAGGGGTTCTTTTTAAGACCTAAATGTTCACTAAGACGGTTTTGCGAAATTCGACCCCTAAGCGGCTTTTTTGGGGTCGATAGCTTGGAGACTCAAATTTTGCATAGAGATTCTGTTTTGGACGTAGTTGCGGGTGTTTAGTGAAAAAAGATCCCAAGGGATTGAGATTTGGTATGATTACGTTTCTACAAATGCTAGGAGTATTGAATTTTGCAAGGTTATTCTTTTATGATGTAAATGCACACCAAGGCAATATTTTCTGAAATTCTACCCCTAAGGGGTTGTTTATGGGGTTGACAGTTTGTATGAAACTTTGTTCCTACAAATGCTAGGAGTATCAGCATGGGTGTTGTTTTAGGACCTAGGTCCTCACTAAGACGGTTTTTACAAAATTCGACCCCTTAGAGGTTGTCTTTGGTGTTTGCAAATTAGAGAACTCAACATTGCAGGGGGGTTCTATTTAGGATACAGGTTCTCACTAGTCTAGGAGAGGATGATACGAAATTTGACCCCTAAATGGTGTTGATAGTTAGGAGTCTTAAATTTTGCATTGGGATTATTTTTAGGACCAAGTGTTAGGTACCTAAAACTGAATATTGCGGGTTGATAGAATTTTTGTTGAATATTGATTTAGTTTTTCCAACATAGTAGATTTATCCCATATAGAGGGTGGCTGGGACTAGAAATTCACAAAGGCAAAGTTCGAAAATCACGCGGACGAAGTCACGGGCGTAGTGCTAGTATGTAATATAAAACACGTTGGAGTTATTACCACTACACCACGAAAGCTCCGCAATATAATCATGCAGTTTTAATGGGTTCTTTATTCAAAAATATGCAGATATCGCAGTTTTGTAGAAAACGACTGTCTATTTCGTAATAATATTTTGGGCGTCAAAGTCCCTTCCGCTGATTACGTAACACTATGAAAGCGTTAGTTACATTTTTTGTAACTGTGAAATCAAATTATAGACACACGATTTTATCCCCTACCTAGCCCCCTTTTTTGGGTAAAATAATCAAAAAAATCCTGTCACTCTGGTTGAAGCGGATGAGAGTGTCAAAGATGACTGTCATGCTGAAAAAATAGCTCGTTTTTTCAGATGCCCTTTGCGTTAAAAGCCACTCACGTGACATTAAACGCGAAATCTCCATACCTCGATATCCCCTGTTCAAAGAGTCACACGAACCGACCTGTCGCTTTTACTTCTTCTTCTTATCGTGTCGATGACAATTTAAATAGACTCGGCAAAGAATTGGGCCACGAGTTTAGCGCTCTCCGAACAATCCATCAGCTCCTGTAACGAACAGTCGGCAGGGCACGATAATAAGTGCCTCATCGTTTGTGGAACAGCACCACACTTACACTCCAGAGCTGAGTTATCAATGAAATTCCACCTGAGCAGTTTTTCTTTTTTCTTCGGCCTACCTGGGTACGAAGTCTATTTATAGATTTCCATGTCAGCCGAGGCCTTTCTTAGCCTTTAGCGTTTTCTTAGCCTTTCCAGGAGGAAGATCTTCAGCAGGCGTCACGAATGGATCTGGTAATGACGCAGTGTCTCGCCACAGTTTCAGTCGCACCTTAGAACAATTGCCAATAAGTGGAGAAACACACTTTAAAAAGCTTTTCCAGCTTTTCAGTCTTTGCGGCTTCAGCGTACTTCCTTGGTCGCTTTTACTTGGGCCTCATCAGTTTCCTAAAAGCTTGGTGAGGCAACGTCGACTCGAGCCTGGTTCCTGAGCGAGCTACCCATTACTTGCCGTTGGCAAGTCTCTACGAGGAAATACAAGCAAAGTAAAATTGTATTTTCATGTTACAAGAACTCTAACTATATCTAAAAATAAACTTACTAAGCCCAAAGATATTTTTAACAAACGAAAAATTGAGCTGCGAGCAAGGTTCGAACCTGCGTCTTCTTCACTCGAACGAAGTTCTTCTTTGAACGAGAAATTCAGCTTCGAGTGTAGTGGTTGCGATTGCCTAATTAGTTAAGGCGTCTGGAGTACCTATCCAGAAGACGCAGGTTCAATCCCTGCTTGCAGCTCAATTTTTCGTTCGTCAAAAATATCTTTGCAAAGACGCGACGCAGGCGTCGGTTATTGCGTATAAAAAAAATATTACTAAGCCCAATTAATCGTAAATCGCTGATAAATCTTGATTATTAAGACCAAAGCAATTTGATGTTAACTCGCAAGTTTCCGCCATAATTCAAGAAGACGTATGTTAACGGAATCTTCACGGTAATCCTCAATACCCCAATAAACATATAGGATATATGTCTTATCACGGTAAGTGAAGACACGATAGATTGGGAACTAGCCGAGCGAAACCGCGGTTTACCGCTAGGCAAGAAATTATCTCTACATTTACCATTTTCAAATAAATCTGTGTAAGTAAAGATTATTTTTGTGTAGTTGTATAAGATTAAAAATGAGTTGAATAATTATTGGATGAGAATTACGAAAGTATTATCACTTAAAAATGTAAAATAGAATTCCTAAATGTCAGATATGTCCGGTTAAAATATTGTTTGGAGAACGTTTTCTATTTCCATGTTTGAAATGGATGGATGGATTGTATAAGGATTAACATGAAAGAAAAATAAGGAAGTAAATGATGTCGTGACGTTTGACAGGGAAGAATGAAAGAATAAAACGCTTTGCGCTGATCTCATTGGGTTGTTGTAATCGCCACAAAATTAATTCCCCACTAAAAAGTATGTATAAATTAAAGACAAGTTTTTTTGATTTTTGTAAACTAATCCCATTTCTTTTTTCCGCACGGATAGCAGAACAATTAAATAATAAAATCCAGCACACAAACACTACCGAAAACGAAGAATCAATGTGGAATCTAAACAGAAAGTTCTAGGAAAACAGGATCAAAACTTTTCTTCGTGGGGAATTTATATTGTGCCAACTTACAACAGCCCGAAGAACAATAGATGGCCGTTAATGGCCAAATATCATAATTATTTAAACACTAGCTGTTGCCAGTGGCTTCACCCGCTACAACTCGAAAACTATTCCACGGGCAAATAAAATCGGGATAAAAACTATCCTATGTGTTAATCCAAATTATAACCTATCTGTGTACCAAATTTTAGCTAAATCCGTTCAGTGATTTTTGCGTGAAAGAGTAACAAACATACCTACATATACACAAATCCTCACAAACTTTCGCATTTATAGTATTAGTAGGATTATCTAGTTATACATATTTAGATTATATTAAAGAACTGAACTAGTTATAGTCATAATAATTATTTGATTTGCAGGAACAATCATTGGGAAGACAAATATAATAAATAGCATTTGGTAATATCCTGAAAATTATAGCTGTAAACGAAATAACTTTGTCTGTTGCGAGATTGTCTAAGTAGGATACCGTGGCCCTGGAACACACACTGAAACAGGATAGATTTCTAGTGTGATAGTCCCTTTCGTTCCTCCTAGCGCGAGAGGACTCATTCATTTCATGATTTTTACGGGAACAAAAAATGCCGCAAGCTTTACTACTTGCCTTACTATGCGGTTGCTAAAAGGGAAATGTATAATTTAACTTTCTGAATCAAGTCTATGGTACTATGATTGTAGAAATGTATAACATTTATTTTTTGAAAATTTACTTCTATCGTAATATTCGATCCTTATTCTTTTTTTCAGTATTTTAAAACAAGGGCTTCATTACTAAATCTAAAAGTGTGACCAGAATCACTTTCCACTCATTTCATTCATAAAATCACATAACACCGTTAAGATCCATACATTAACCAAATATCAATATTACTTTCTAAAGTTCATAACCAAAAATAATTATTCCTTAATGGTATGCACACAATGCCTCCAATACCCCACATAAATAAATTATTCATTTCACGTAAATGACTATCAAAATATACAAATATTTTACAACTGACCATTCAAGAACCTGACCTTAAGAATGCACAACAAACCCTAGTAAGGAACTTTCACTTCAAAACCAGTCTAACAACGATCGCGTTAGAGTCCATAATCACAAAATCCTCATCTTAACCTAGATGGTCCAACGTGCTTCGTACAGAAATCAGGTGGGGGGGAATATGATAAAACTGTATAGCGGTCCAATCGCAACGCCAAACATTGCTTGACATCCCTAGATGTCTGAATATTTCTAAAAAAAAAATTAAGTGACAAAAAATCAAAACAAAATGAAACTTTTCTTAGTATTCTTGGCGGCTACGGCCTTTGTCTCGGCAGAAGACAGTGATAACACATTAGAAACGGCGATTAACTTCATTAAGGACTGCAAAGGAGACTACATCTTATGTGTGAAGGTTAATAACAATTTTATTAATAAAGTGAAAGTGAAGTGTGTGTTGTGGAATCAGGTTTCGCAGTGGCTGATGTCGAGGATTTCTCATTTCACTTGTAGCAAGTGTGCTTACGATCTAAATTACAACGACCGGCTAAAACAATTAACGTTTCCAATTTCGTCTCAAAAATGTTGGAGCTTTACCAAAAACTCAACTAAATAAGAATCTCTGAAAATCTTTTAAACTGCATTTCTTTTGATCACAATCAAGTAAAAAATTAATAAGCAAAATTGTTCAAAATTCTCCATTAAAATCAAATAATTCCAAAGCTCTGAAACAAAAACCTAATCCAATATTTCTTTCACAGGAAAAAATGCTCAGAGTTGTCGACAACTTGAGAGCATCGAGAAGCATAACCATCGTAGATGGAGTGGTCTTCAAAGGTGAACCAGAACCAAGGTCCGCTAAGAAAATGGACGCGCTACCTGTTGACCCCACGGCTAGGGACGCTGAGGTCAACTACAGACTGGTCGATGGAGTCGTGAGCTTGTTCGAAACTCACGCCCTTGAGGTCAAAATGAACCAGGCTGACAAAGACACACTCCAGAGGTCTCTTGAAGAAGGTAAGTTCTAACTTATATCCAGTGAACTTCTAAAAATAGAATCTACAGTAGCATATAAATAGAAAAGTGATACAGTTAAGTCAGTGACTCTAAATGAATGCAGTAATTATAGTATCGAGAAAAAAGGTTAATTAGTTTATAATGCAACAACGCTTCGTTGGAGTCTTGAAATGGCGATGATTATTTTAATGGAGACTACTGATGAAGTGATAATTGATTGATAGATTAATTTTGAACAATGCAAAGTGTTTTACAAGGCATTAAAATTGTAACATATCTAAATCAGATTAGATAAATATCTTGGTAGTCAAAGTTAAGTCTCTCAGTGATATTTCATAAATTAATACTGTTGTTCTTGTTCCCAGGCCGTGGCAAGAAGAAGGGAGGTGGTATGGGTGGTATCATCGGTCTTATCGGCGCCAAACTGCTGCTCGGCAAACTCTTCATCGTCAAGCTCATCGCTCTCAAGGCCCTCGCTACCGCCAAGATCGCCCTCGTCCTTGCAGCCATCCTCCTCGTCGCCTACTGCTTGAAGGGTGAACAGACCAAGACTACCTACGAGGTCATTCCTCATGCTCATCACCACGAGTCTCATCACCCCGTCCATGTTGAGCACGTCTCCCATGACTCTGGACACGGTGGCGGTCACGGATACTCCAGCTACGGCCAGGACTGGAACAAGAACCTCGATGAGGCCCAGAACCTAGCCTACAGCGCATACTCTCATTAAAAATAATTCAAAGAAATTTTAGCATAAATCGACGGTCGTCGTAGTCACCTCTGTTGTACAAAGAATTTATTTATTATCTTAATTTATTGCCATTAATTTATTGTTGTATTAAAATAAAGAACTATATATTACCAATCATTTCGTTCGTATCATTGTTGATTTCGAAGGTGTGTTACAGATTTTAGATTGACTTGAAACGGAAACCGAAATTACTGGAAGTCATGACAGACTCGTTTGGCATGTTTTGAATTCATGCCGAGTTCAAAACATGCCGAACGAGTCTGTTACGTCTTACTTTCATTCCATGATTGATATTATTTATAGCAGACAATTAGCCCCAGGCTTGAACAGTCAAAACTGCGTTACGAATATTTTGGTCGAATTTTAGTAATTGCTTCGAATGTTAATGCGCAATATTTGATTACATCTTACATACGTAGGCGTGGTTGTAGTTCCGGAACATACAAGATGTTTATCCAATTTCTAAATTTCGACATAAAAATCATCTCTAGTTTTTTATATACGCATAAATTAGTAGAGAACGTCATGTTTTCCCATAGTTACGGAAGTATTTGCTAATATCTCTTTATCTGCATAAAAAATGAATGATTCCGACTCTCTCCAATAATTATAATAATATGCTTATTATAATAAATGTTCTACATATTCATAAGCGAATAAACATAGCTAAAGTTGATTCTCGAAACTGGTAAACGATAAAACAGGTTAAAAGTATATACATTGGAGCTTCGACTTTCTATAGATGAGGTTTCACGTGTTTTAGTCCAATTTCATCTTAATCGAGTATACGCCCGGTTTGCGCGACTTCACGGCCCAGACGCAGCAACTTTTTTGTCGCTATAAAAGTAAAAATCTGCATGAGAATGCAATTTTTTTGTCGCCTCTTATCACGATTTTGTAACCGTTACTTGTTTTTGATCACGAATAATGTGACGTTGTGATTTTTTGTCTTGATTATTCTTATATGACGTTGCAAATTAACCTGTAACATCTAGGCAACTTTTACCGAGAAGGATTTATGTGGTGTAGATTCGAAAGTTGCGATGTAATGGCTTATGAATTATGACTTGCATTGCATCAAGTGTGACTCCGCTTTTTTGCGTATATCTAGTACCGTATAATTAGCTATAATGATTTTGTATTTGAACCGGAATGAGATAAGTATATTTCTTTCAAACATTACGTCGCGGAATATTCTCGTTTTTATTTGAATGGATTTTAATCATATATGGGAGGCTAATGACTATTTGTTCAGTGCTATTTACAGATGAGGAAAAAAGTTTCTTTATTGTTGTGGTCGATACTTTTATAAATGATTTGTATGGTGGTACATTCAGACTCATTATATCTAATTTTTTCCTTTGTTGGTCTGGTTGACGTCTTTCATTCAGTACTTTATTTTATTTTGTTTCAAAGCGTTTAGTTGCAATGTTATCGTTATGAAAGCTCTTTACTTGAGTGTGGAGTGCTCAATTTAAGATCACACACTGAAAATGTTTTCTTACACTAAACTTGTGAATCGGTCATGACATAATTTTTTTTTCTCTTTATGAAGATGCTAGCTTGCTGAGCCTTATCATTCATTTGCTCTAGATTGAAACCAATCCCAATAACAAGCTCAACTTGATAAAATCTATTTGCTCATAATTATTTGCAAATGTCATTCATCATCAGCATTCCTAAGCCTATTATAAAATACGACTAAATGAAACCGTGAGAGTTCTACGAAAGAGTAAAAGCTGTGAGTGAGCAAGGGTAGTTTCAAAGTGGTACTAATTCTGATAATTTCAACCAAATCTACTCAGGGATAGTAGATTCTCCTCTCATTTGTATTTCTTTTTGTAAGGGTGTAATCAAGTGTTGGTAACTCTAAATATTTAGTAGTCATTTAATTTGAGAAATAATTTTAATACAGTCAGTATAAATTTTAAAAACCGGCCAAGTGCGAGTCGGACACGCTCATAAAGCGTTCCGTAGCAGAAAGCAACATAATATTTCTAAAAGTTCATGTAGTTGGTTGTAACTTTGAAAGATAAATTGCGGTTTACGATTAACGTATTAAAAAAAAATATCTTGATCTCGTTCATACCAATTTTCAATTGAAGTTTGCATGGTAATGTGCATTATACATTTTTTTTAGTTTCATCATTCTCTTATTTTAGAAGTTAGAGGAGGGGGGGCACCAACATTTACCACTTTGGAAGTGTCTCTCGCGGAAACTGTTCAGTTTAGAAAAAAAATGATAGTAGTAACATCAACATCATTTTTAAAGACCTATCCATAGATATGCCCACACTTATGGGTTCGGTGAAAAAAAATGAGTTTCAGTTGTAAATATGGGGGAATTCTCCAAAATTTGTGTAAAGATCCTAATGCGGTTCACATAATACATCTACTTACCAAGTTTAGACAGGATAGCTCTTACACTTTCGAAGAAAGCTCTTACACTTTCGAAGAAAGCTCTTACACTTTCGAAAAAAAGTGATTGTGACAATACAGACGGACAGACAGACATGACGAATCTATAAGGGTTCCGTTTTTGCCATTTGGCTACGGAACCCTAAAAATACGCTTTTGCTCCATCATGCACTATTCGAGTATCATTTCAAAAAATCATTATCCAAAGCCACTTCGTACACTAAGCGATGCAAGTCTCAGATACCTTAAAACTTCGGTATCTAGGTGCCACAGTTAATCGCAATACATATCCATAGAGGTTCGTACACAAGCACGCTTCAATGAATACCAAAGTTGTAAGGTATCTGAGACTTGCGTCGCCTATTGTATGAAGGGGGCTGCGTGTTATTAAAATTTCGACTGTGATGTGTGAGGTGATAGCCGATTCGGCTTTTGTTTTGACGTCAACTTGACGTCAACCTTCAGTCGCACTCTACAGGCAAGTAATAATCGCCCGTCTGCTCCACTGCGAGTCCAGTCCAACCAGTTCAACAGACATTAGAGTACACAATATTTATCTACGATGGAAAGTGTTCATTTCCCCTAAATCTATGCTATTAGGGAAATGGGTCGTGATGTTAAAGGTGTGATGAATGATATTGATGGCCTTTGAGTCAAGGGTGATTAAATAAAGTGATGAGATAAGGTAGAATGTATCTGAATTCCTAATTAGTAGATTTAACTGTGACAAACGCTTTTACTACTGCATGTCAGTGAGAGAAGGAGGTGGATTGTCTCTCTCTAGTGCGTTTCGCCTCCTCCAGCGCTAAAATTACAGCTTCGTCTCCTTCTTCGCTAGGACGTCACTGCTTTCCTCCTTCCTTGTCATGGCTTAAACGAGGGCCGACCACGAGAGGTTGCCACCATCAATCGCTTCTAAACGGAGACAGTTGTGACAACGCTAATTTGCAAGTTACATTTATATTTGAGTATTCTTAGCATGAAACTTATTTTACTCGTTTCAGTTTGTTCTTCACTTACGTCACCTGTTTTGGCCTTTTTCCACGTCCTGTTTTTCATCAGGTTTTAAATAAGATTGTTTTACCCATAGAATGAGATTAAAGTTAATTCGTTGAATATTAGATTTTTTTCTTTTTTTTTGTACATAATTACTAGCAAGTTTTTTTTTTATTATAGTATAGTTTATTGAATATAAAATCTTTAGAATAAATAGTAAAAAAAGATTCACTGTTTCCATGAGTTGTAGTGAAATGTCATGTACCCTTTGGGCGACTCTATTGTTACAAACTGCAATGAAGGCGAAAAAAATCTACTAATAAGTGCTTTAGCATCCCATAAAATTCTATTACATGTAATTGTAGAAGATCTTGCAGTGCGACCTCTCACGTACTGAACGATCTACATTAAGTTGGGTCCAGACTGGTGTAACGCGTAATGTAATTTAACGTGTAATGTAACGCGAATTCTATATGTGGACGGCACTGCGAGCGTTACATTTAATTCGACAGTCTGGATCCGGCATTAGACGAGTGCTCGGCTTCATTCAATTACCTACCACAAATCTCTCTCGACGAGACCGGACGGTTGGTGCTGGGACTGAGTGTTCGACTGCTTCACTGCGTGTTGGATTCTCGCACGAAAATATATTTGCATTACCTAAAGATACTCACTATTTTTTGCTCTTATTTGAATGCTCTACAAACTTATCTGATGTCATAACCGCTTTGCAAAAAAAAAAAAAAAACATTTTTCCGAACCTGGAGTATCTTTTATTGAATAGTAATATGCAGTACCGATTAGAACTCTTGTTAATTATTTAGAGTTAACGAATTTTCTAAAATATATAAAATCCGTATGCTTTTATTTCGTTAGGCTTCATCAAAGACTTATTTGAGCTACCAGGCAAATCAAAAGATTTTTTAGATAATTTATAATAAAAAAGTCGCAAATGTATAATATGTGTAGAGACAACATAATTTAATATTTTTTGGTCAAAAACCGCAAACCAGTTTCATAAATAAATAGTAGCTGTATAAGGGGTAGCTGTAATAGGGCTGTATTGGGTAAGGTCCCAAACGCGGACACTAAAAACTTTTTATCTTATATTGATTCTCATTTACATAAAATGCCATAAATAATTCATCATATTTACTTAAGAGAGGAAACTCAAACATCATATCCGGTTGTAAGCGAAGCCGGGTGACCTGTTTGTCAATGGATTTCACTTTTAATATTAGTATTGAAGCTTCTCGCTTTTTCTTTGTGAGGTAGGAAGTTGTTAATTACATAGGGTATAATTAAAGTCTAAGTGTAGGAAAGGGGCCAGTTTTTTTTCTTACAGGGCAGGAAGCAGATAATTATATTCATCAATTAATGGATTTGTTAAGTGTCGTAAAACTGGATGGATGGGATGGAGTGTCGTAAAAGAGCCGGCACAACTCGCAATCCCAAATGTAAATCATTATCAAATACATACTTTTATTCACACATATATTTTTAAAACAAAACCTTGCCTAACAATGGGTTATTTAAACTGACAACACTTTACAGCCAGACCCCGAACAACTGTAGGCCATACAAATATTCGTAACGTGTGAGAATTTAAACTGTAACACGATGAAAATTTTTCAGCCAGTGCGCCAATGTAAGTCTTTTTCCTCTCGCCTGTGTTCAAGCTTCCTGAATCCTGTATTCAAAATATTATTACTGGCATTTTTATTTACCGTAAGATAACATCTTAAGATAAAATTTTATAGTATCGTATCTTTGTCGTTTGTGATGGCCTAAGATAATTAATTATATTATTGTTTCTTATGATAAAATATAGCCGTATGTGATGCGCTTATAAAGCTGAGTGTCCAATCAAGCGGAGCGCGGCAGCGGAGCAGAGAAACGGAGAAATATTAACGAACAAGATTGCACTAAAATCTCCGCTCCCCTTCAGTAGTGCAGTCCTATTGGTTAATATTTCTCCGCTCCGCACCCACTCTCCGCTCTTGAGTAAAGGTAGCCTTACTGGGTCCTTATTTATTTGATTCCTACGAGTATCTCAGGCAAAAAATTAGTGCCTTTTAGCATTAGGAATTTCTTAGTAATAACTTAGTAATTAATTAGAGATCTCAATAAAATCAATCAAAATCTCTAGTCGGTTGTCGGCATTAGGCTCTCCCTAACTAATATAACTGACGAAATATGGGTGTTTTTTTCTACCGAAATTCAACAAGCAACAGTATCTCAATCGTCATCAGAAATCGTGGAGCAGTTTTCGAGTCATACAAACTGACACGCATAAATCTACGTCCATAAATTAAGTAGACGCATAAAATTAACATAACATTCATTATAATAAATATCTAACACTTTTACTAGTGACGTCATTCGTGAATGCAGATAAAATTATACATTTATGATTATTTTTCGTAATATTAGGCTTATAATAATCGTATTAACTGTCAAAAATTTAAATTAGATTAAAAGAAATTTAAAAGCATTTTTCATTTAGATGCTAAATATCAGTTTCAAATCAAAAGCCTCTACCACTCCATCGAAACTACCAGTACCACTTAATTACGTATAAGTACCAATAATTATGTGTATAGTGTATACTCCAGTCGGTATCGAGAAAGTGATATAAAATAGAAATTCTGTATATAATGCGGTATAATCACACTGGACCGATGTAATGATTTGATGTTACCTTCTACTGTAATCAAAGTTGATATACCTTAGATTATTGGTTGGTGTCAGCAGCTGTGCTCACTGTAATTCAAAAATTTTCCCACGTCAAGATAAAATTAGGATAAAAATAAACTTGAGAGGTGTCAAGGGACACCCGGATGGAACGAAGTTACTGTATTCACACTCAGCAAAAATAATCGTCGCGACTTCACTCACGTCCAGTCCAGTCCGGTCCGGTCCGGTCCGGTCCGGACCGGTCCACTCCACTCCACTCCACTCCACTCCACTGTACTCCACTCCACTCCACTCCACTCCACTCCACTCCACTCCACTCCACTCCATTCCATTCCATTCCATGGTAATATACACATTACCCTCCTTTTGCGTCGCGCTGTCGGAAAAAGTGCCGTGACAACTTTTAAGATTTTTTTCCGTCCACCCCCCCCCTTTCATAACGCGCGATAAGTAACTTCGTTCCAAAACTATCCTCAAATTTGGTATTTGACAACTATTCGCGACGTTGCCAACTTTCAGAATAAGCGCTCTTAAATTGTAAATCTTGGTTCCTCTGACCGTACAGACAGATGTGTTGCTAGGCACCTTAGCACTAAAAAGTGTGGTCGATGGTGGACTGTCTTACGTAAAAGTTTTTGAAGATAAATATCTTCAAAAAGTAGTCTCATATGGAACTAGCTGTTGCCAGCAGTTTCACCTGCTACAACTCGAAGATTCTCCCACGGGAACATAATCAATCAGGCTTAAAACTATCCTATTCGTTAATCCAGGTTATTAACTATCTGTGTACCATATTTTATCCAAATCCGTTCAGAGGTTTTTGCGTGAAAGAGTAACAAACATTACAACAATTAGTTGGATAAAAGACTTTTGATTTTGATAATGAGTCACCCTGTAATAAAAGGTTTCAGAGAAGAATAGGTAAAGTTAATATCAAAATTCGATTACTTGACTACTTTAAACGGTTTTAGAAGTACTTAACTCATTAAGAGTAAACGTGGTTAAAACCAACAGCCATAAAACAGAATGTAAGTAAACAAACGCTTTTCTCTTTGCTGTTCCTAAAGAGTATGATTACAAGGCCACTAATACAAACACTTTCATTGCTTACCCACCCACGCATAGAGCGAAAACTTTAAAAAACTATTTTTTATTGTTTGACACTTATTGTTATGTGTTTTACGCTCTCTTGGATTTTCAAAGACTTTTCCAATGGAGAAAATACTGTTGAAAGACTTTATCTGTAGAAGGCTGAAAATCAGTTCTCTTTACGGGGGCCGTAT
This sequence comes from Agrotis segetum, assembly GCA_036375495.1. Lineage (NCBI taxonomy): Eukaryota > Metazoa > Arthropoda > Insecta > Lepidoptera > Noctuidae > Agrotis > Agrotis segetum. The sequence goes on from JAQSVV010000132.1 coordinate 704,908, forward strand.
TACAACGTCTTAAAACCAGGCTAGTTCCAGTGAGTAAACGAGATGGCGCTAGACAACCTGTATAGCTCTGTCACTTTCACTCGCCGGACGAAGCCTTGTTAAAAGCGTTGTAATACGGCCACAGATCACCTTCATCGCTTCTAAATAGCTTTTAAGCAACGAGTTCTAAGAGACGGAGTGGCTGGCGGTCGCCTCCTTCTGCGAAGCAGTCATGCTCGCGAAGGAGGAGGCGGGCCGCTTGAGGGAGAGGATACCGTCTTCCCTCCACCCGAGACGCAGTGGTAGACGCCCACGGCGACGGATGTCGCAGGACGACCTCCGGCCACCGTAGGCGCGGGCATGCGGGCGGCGAGTAAAGGGCAACTTGCTGCCCGACCATGGACCATGCCCTGGTCGACGACGACGGCGCGTTGTGTCCCACGCGCGTCTCAAGGAGCTTCAGCATAATGACGGGGCCCCCCTATAGAGGGCCACAGTCCTGCCGGGGTTGCGGGACATACGTATACCGCGACTCCGGCACACAAAGGGCTACCGAAGGGCACCGTGGATTTTAGTCATTAGAAGTCTGACAGTCCCTCCCGCCCTGCCCGGGGTTGGAGGACTCATTTGATGATTTTGTCACAGAAAAAAAAAGCAACGCTTTTCTGTTAAATTGAAAGAAACCACAAATTTATTTGAATACCTTCTACGGCCCGATTGACGCAATGGCAGAGATATAATCGATTGCAGAGCTGTGTCTGCGATGGCTGCCAGTTTGATTCCCATACAGTATCTATATTTATATCAACTACGAGTAGTTGTTCCGTGTGTGACTGTTTGTGTATGAGAGTTTAAATATATAATTTATAAACGCACCTACGATTCAGGAATTATTCCTAGTGTTTTTTTGATGTGGTAAAATCATTAAATGAGTCCTACTCTGTCTGGTAAGGAATTGACTGTCAGATTCATACTGACTAAAATCTACCTTGTTTTTCCAATTGCCTTTTAGTCCCACGATATTCTTGGTGTATCAATGCATTAAAAAAAACAGATGTAAAAAAATAATTATGAATAAACCCTCTTCTAGGTTGAAAAATATTAAGACTATCGTCTACCGAGCTTTCGTCCATACAAAAAGAGAAAACTTTTTCCTCCCCCTAAATGTTATCTTATCTCAATGATTTTTTACAATGCATCTGACACAGTAACAAACTAGGTTTATAGGTTTTCTTTTTTTCAAAATTTATAATAGTTTGAAAGTTACGGGCGCCTAAAAGTTACTATATTTATGACAAAATCTTCATTGAAGTAAAACCTTTGTATTTAAAAAACAAAGAAGTTTAAGAAAAAAAACTAAACCTGCAAACCTAGAATATAATATGCTGAAACGATTGACACCAGAATCTAAGAGATTGGTCGTGATTTAGTATGTGAAAAACGTTTTCTCCCGAGAGACAAATTTCATATAAAAAATACTTACATTCAGTCGCGAGTTGCAACGCTCTCTATCGCACGATCGGGGTTTTTTCAACGCGTGAGAGGGACAGTACAAGTTGTTCTAAATACCTATTTTTTGAAATGGCAGCAGCTATTCTATCCTCTTAAATTGAGCAAAAAATCATTTTGCTGCGAGCAGGGTTTGATCCTGCGTTTTCTAGATAGGTACTCCAGACGCTCCAGATGTTTGCAGCAGTTTCTTTCCTCAAGCAGTTTTCTTTCCTCAAATTATCTTTGTAAAGAGGCGACACAGGTGCTATTACGCAAAAGCACCTGCGTCGCGACTTCTTTAACCTGAAGTTATTATATTTATTTATACGCACAAATATATTATATGTATAGTAACTTTAGGTTATTAGAGTCATCCGCGCACACTTTTATACTGACCTACATAATCAAACTTACATAACCTAATTAATAAACATAGTACTACTAACTCTTGTTTGTTACGCTTTTTAATTTCACATTGCTTGTAGCTTACACCAAGTGATAATAATCTAGTAGGAGTTTATCAGGTCTATCTATCTGCGCTTGAATTATTTATACGAAGAGTTGCTGGCTACTGATACTTTTACTGGTTTAAAAATAGTATAATGGCAGATAATAATAGTGTGTTAATCCAAAAGTCTTGGCAATGAGAATTAGCATAGTTTATCAAGAGAGCCAAACAACTATTTTAAAATAAAGAGTAGGATTCAAATCGTCTTACCACAAGATGTTGAACATTTGTTAACCGACAAAAAAAAGTAGGGTCTCAGTTCGACCTGTATGTATGTACGTTTGTCCGCGATTATCTCGCGTTTGGATAAACCGATTTTGATGCAGTTTTCAGAAAAGTGTTTGTTACATTCTGGGGAAGGTTTTAGTATATAGGTATATATAACAATAATGGATAATGCGATGTTGCTCGCTTAGATTCGTTTCTGTTACTTACTAGGATAGTAGATTTTCAAAGACGCCGATTTTATGAAGATTTGTGTTGAATATCTCAACTAAAAAGGGAAAAAATAAAAAACTTTTTGAAAAAAAGGGAACCGATTTTAAAACCAAGCACAGAAAAACTAATAAATAACTTTTCTTTCTTTGGTGGCTTTGTTTTTTATTTCATTGACATTATGGCCACCGACTTCCGAAAGGAAAGTTATTTATTAGTTTTTTAAGTTTTTCTTAAAAACTGTAAACGTCAAAACGACATTTCACGTTGATTTAAGGGTCGTTGTGAAATAACACTTTTTTTAGACAGTGTTCAACAGGAGTTCATCTTTTAAGGTAAGGCAAAAAATGTCTAGGATTTCTAAAAATAATCTGCTGTACTATTGATAATCATTGATCTACCTGTGACATCAATGCTTTTGGGCCTCATAAGCCTTTCCTCCGTTTTTTTGCACCGTTCAAACCTGGCTTCTTTTCAACAACTGTTGAGTATACCTTTTTTATCGTGGTAATATCATTCAAATGAGTCCTTCCGGCTAGGGCTTGACGGGATCACTGTGAGACTCGTACTGACTGAAATCCAATTACACTGTTACCTGATGAGTCCCGCGACCCCAGCAGGCTTTGGCCCTCTAAGGGAGAGCCCATCAGATTGCTAGTAGCACTATGAGATACTCTGGTATGGTCAGTGGTTGGACGGCCAACTGAGTATACTTTTCTCAGCCGTGGTTGCAAACCTCTCCTCGCTTGCCCTTCTAAGCCAGACGGTTTAATGATGCGATGCTCAGATGCTGAGATGCGAATCTCAATGAAGTCTTGACCACAATCTTCTTTTATAATCATCTACAATCAATCTAGCTATTTGTTGAGAAATCACGGAAAATTTTGTTTTTCCCAGGATTCCCATAAACAACACTTATAAATTACTTTACAATGGTGACTCTTTCTTATATAATGTGCGTAATGTAATTAGTAACATTACACCGTAATAAAAATCAACGTTGGAGAATTACACGCGAGTATCCGTTACGATGATACTAAAATAATGGACGCACTATTATTATAGTAATAATACAACAAAACTGAATAGATTTTTATCTATTTAGTACTATATTTTGATGCTTTTTATAGCTATTATATAACTTCTTTTGGTGCTATAAAAGCCTCATTATGTCATGATTTTAATTATTGTTTAATTATATTACCCTTTTATTATAATTAAATATCATAATTATACAGCCTCACTACATTCATTGCTGGGTGTTAGTTTCTCCGTGTTTTCGCGTTCCACCGTGATGCCCAGGGCATTGGAGGTCGCGGGCGATTTTGGGCCCCACAGGATCGGGTTTATGGACGGCGAGTAATGAGTAGCTCGCCGTCAGATCAGGGACCAGATCCTGTTCTACGGCACGTGATCCAAGTGCGCCCAAAAAAGGGAGCTGACAGCAAATAGCCGAGGACAAAAAAAAAAAGAAGATCTACGTAAATAAAAAATGCTGCTTGCATGTGAACTCGCAGTCATCCGTATAGAAGGTCTACGCTTTAAGCACTAAGCCACCCAGACAGCGTAGACTACAGTGACATTGTGAAACGTATTTATGCGCGCAAAACTTTTTCCGAATGGTAACGGTCGGAAAAACGTCAAGTCGTAGCTGAAACTCAATGTTTAATTCTGGCGCGCATTGTATAAATCACCAACAAAATAATTTTATTTTCTTAACATCACAACACTGGAATGTTTGTAACAACAATTATAATTTTATTATTATAGTGATTTTCTAAAAATGTAACAAGACAGATTAACCCACATACCAACTACGACCAAGAAATTTAAACTACCAGCTTCTTAAATAGTTAAAATGTTTAATATTTTAAGTGTGTGCCATTATTACTTGTTTTTTTATGTTTAACTTATTTTGGTATACATTTGATTTGCCTACGAAGTACGAAGTTTCATTAAAATAGTTTCAGCCGTTCCGAAAAATAAGGACTTAAAAGTTTGTTTGAAATGCTATACGGCGTGCAAGCTCGTAAGCATACAATTCACTGAAATACCGTAAATTCAGGATAGGGTCTCCTGGTACCAATAGTTTAAAAAATAAGACTTCCATCGATCCAACGCAGCGTAAATCCTCTGACACCATAGCTCATAGTAACACTTATATTATATTCTTTAACTCTGCTTACCTCACTTTCTATTACGACACCAGCGCCAGATCTCTAGAGAGAGGTGGTGAAAGTATGCGGAACTAAAATGAGAAAGATGGTTGCATCTTTCTCCTCATCTCCTTCCAAATAAATTCACATTAGTGTAGACAGATGGCGTTGTCTTGAAGATCGATTATTACAACTCTTGTCATTTTTAATCATTTTTTCACACTAATTAGTTTAGTCAAGACAATTCAAAATTTAGGTCAACTTTATTTTAATAACATAATTATAACAGTGGCGGCTCATAATTACAAGTTGTGAGTCACGTACAAACTTAACCTGGCGTAATTTATATCATACCCGTTGTGGGTCTAAAATGGTCACTTAGCAATACTTCTATAATAATGATTCAGTTCGTGAATAAATAAAACAAGATTGGCCGTTGCTAAAAATACACGCAGTAAATCATTTAAGATATTGTTATAGCTTAATGTGCCCGTTTTAGATCCACTGGTTTCAAAACTGTGATGGATACCGGTATGTCTTAGATCCAACATTTTAAATCATAAAATCAGTGATCATCATTATTTTGTACAGAAACGGCTTTGTGCCTACTAATTACAAGAAGATATTTGTACATGTTTGACAGCTCATAACTCGGAAACGTGACGCTTTACGAGGATTTGCCGCTTACATTTTAATTTTGTATTGATACGATATATCGATCTATGAATGTTTCAGACGTGACTGCCAAAAAATCAAAAATCTGGTGCAATCTCCATACAAAAATGTTCAAATCCCTTTATATCAGACGGACAACTATTTGTTGCCTAATACAATACCAAGTGATTACACCACGTGCAAGAACCAGCCAAGCTTACATTACCAAGTGCAAGGCTACGATTCACCTTCACCCAGGCTGCGACTATATTAAAGTTTAATGTCAAAGTATTTCGCAAAGAGTTTTACATAATATTCTTCATCAATAGTACTGCCATATCTAAAGAACGCTTTATGTGCTGCCAAAGAAAACTAAAGCTCAGTAGCTCGATCATAAGATTTCATTACAAGTATTTAAAAGAGTAACCATGGAGTTTCTTGCCGGTTCTTCTCCATGGAAACGACCAACCCGAACCGACCCAATTTTTTTTCTTTTCTCGACGTTGTATAAGTGCCCACTGAGGCCCATGTAAAATAAAAATATTTTGAATTTGATTTTTCAGCATTTGAAGACGTAAAGTAAACTGGAACTTTGACAATTTTCAAGGAAAAAATTAGTTTCTTCTTCGCACACCACAAGCGCTGTTCCATTTTTTCATACAGGAAACGGTGCAAATACTGGAAAGACGCTGTAAAGTAAAAGAGTGAAAACTCGTGCTAAGGGTACTGTATTTTATTTACAAGGAACTTGAAGTATTTACTGCGTTTATTGTATGGAAAAATGGAACAGCGCCTCTAGTGGACAAAGAAGGAACTAATTTTTTCCTTGAAATTAAAGTCAAATTTTCAGTTTCAGTCACAAAAACATATGGATATTCATGATAAACAAGGCCTCTGTATTATACTTTTAAATTTCATTTTCCATGGTAGATTTTATGGATGATAACACTGAGTAATCGGTATAGTCAGTTGGTTGAAAATCCAAAGAGACAAAAATAACAGTAAAGATGTTCCCAAACTTTTCATTTATGTATTATTTCTAAAGTGACTTTCAAAAGGATTGACATAAACTTTTCAGTAGAATATAATAATAATTTTTTCATTCATTTTTCCACAAAAAGTAAACGATCAAGTATATTTAAAGCCTGTTGATATACGTATGGCAAAGTTGTGAAATGGTCGGATGCTCTTAAAAGAAAGCGGTGAAAGCCTTCACTATCGTGAGTGTAGGAAGATTTGCCGTGACGATATTGAAGGCGCCTCGTCTTTTGGCGCTACATAAAAAGTCATTGTTATACCTATAATAAGAATAATTTCAATAAAATTTCTTACTGCCTCATCATTTATACAAATAGAGCAACGACTCATGAGTTGTAGACGATTAAAAACTTCTCTTGGAAAAATAATTAAAAAAAGAAACTCGCAAATTAAACAACTTCTCGAAAAAATAAAACAATATTCGATTCTTTTGGAACATAGCAATTCCAAGTTCTTTAAGATCTCCAATATACATCCTACTTCTAATATTATAATTGCGAAAGTTTGTGAGGATGTATGTAGGTATGTTTGTTACTCTTTTACGCAAAAACGCACGGATTTGGCTAAAATTTGGTACACAGATAGTGACCTGGATTAATACAATAGGATAGTTTATATCCCGATTTTATGTTACCGGGGCATAATTTTTGAGTTGTAGCAGGTGAAGCCGCTGTCAACAGCTAGTAATATATAACAGTATAACCCCCTTTACATAGTATAAAACCAAGTCAAATCCATCGAAATGGATTTCTCTGCAGTTTCCATCAGTGGAGAAAAATATTCAAAAGAAAGATTTACTAAGCTGGGGCGGGTTGCTAGTAATATCTCGTAAATAATATACCTACATAATAATAAATCATAATTCAGAAATAATAAAAAAAAACTCGGTTAAACTATCACAGGCGAATCCTTGATCTCGGCACTAACATAATTTGCTCAAGTCACGTCGTAATTATGCTGTATGCTCTTACTAATTTGCAACACATAAATAAATAATGCAAATCAACGTAATATATTAACATAAAACGCTGTTATAATTTTATATCATTTATGTACGTGGTGCTACTGCTAATATATAATTTAATTAAAACAATAAAATTATTGATATGCCGACGGCACTTCGAAGCCCTATTTAGGAAGAATCATTCCGGTCCGTATATGTTGTAACAAGGGAGAAACTTGTTGCTCCATTGTTACAGCTATACCGTAATTATAATTAGAAGATTAAATGCTGGTCCTGCTTCATATTAATTACCATGTATGGTAGGGCTAAAACAGAATCAGACTAGTTGTAATTTTAATTGTGTATAATCTACTAAGCTCACACACTTCGTAAAATATCTATAATTGCAATATTTTGCGAAAATGTGAACACCGTGTACCTTATTTAAATTTTTGTTTTTCTTTTTTTTTTTTTAAATAGTATAATACTATTACTACGTCAAAGGGAAGTACCCTGAAAATGTAAACTAAACCGTAGTCCCTTTCACGTTACTCATATATTTCAGTTTGTGTTGTTTGTAAAAAATAAAAATACGTGTGGCACTCGTAGCATAGCATTTTTATAAACTTACGCAATTATAATTATATTTTATTTTATTAATTACTCTACTATGATTAGTAAAAAAAAAAGTATGGAGTGTTTTGCTCATTCTCCTTCATACAAATCTACCCATGTGAATGCACCCATTCACATGGGTAGATTATTGATGTTTATAGACAGAGATAATCGCGTATAAACATACAAATATACTTTTCAAACTGAGAACCTACAACACTGAAGTTTGAAAATAATTATATAACATTGAATAATTCAAATGTCACTTTTCTAAGATTTCTTTTTGTTGTCTATTTTTATAATCATAGTCATTATAATTTATATGCTTTTAAAAATGCTCAATTTAACTGCCAATTTAATATAATAAGAAAAAACTAATTTTCAACCAGATTTTTTGAGATAATTAAAAGTATAAAAACATAATTATCTACTTTATGTTGCATCATTCGTGTGTAATGCGTACCTATGCTACTAATTAGAGAGCTGAGAGCATTAAACTAATATAATTTAATTATTTTATTTAAATTTATTAGTTTTCTTATAATTAGGTAAATCCAAAATTGTTCAGATTTAATTTTTAAATGTTTTAGATTTTATCATTTGGGATATAGGTAAAAAGTCAAACCATAAAATAAATGATTGCTGTTTGGTTTATTGTTGCTATAAATAAAAATAAATTAACAATTCACACTCATCCATACAAACAAAATAAGTAACTCAACAAGTCGTGATACACGATACAATATACATTGTTGAAATAAATACATAAGAGATCGTATTTAAAATATATACATCAATTATATAATGAGCATTATACAGGTACTTCATAAACTTAAAATTCATATAATAACAATAAAACATAGATAAATAAATAAATACTCAAATAATAATTAGAGATACTAGCCTCTTTTTGGTAGAAATATTTTAAGTCGCAATAAATACATACAAACACGTATAAAATATACCCGTATACTTAAATATTTAAATAATAAAATTACTAATAATACTATCACATACACTAATAAAGCAAGAATCCTTTTCAGTCAGATTAACAAAACCTCTAATTGTAGTACAAATATAAAATGACTGAAAAGAATAAAAAAAATGAAAAAAAAAAACGAAATACAAACTAAAAAAGAGAAAAAAGCGACAAACATACTTAAATACATTCACTCCAAGGTTAACGGATCAGATTATATGTAATATTTGGTTATAAGATTTAGTTGGCGTATGCAGAGTAAGCCAGGTTGTTTGCTTCTTTTCTGGAGCGAGACCAACCACCTTCCCAACCATGTCCGTGCTCCTCAACTGGGTGGTGCTCAACATGGGGTTCCCAACCGTGAGATTCCCAGGACTCTTCTTGATGATGCTTCTTGGCAAGCAGAGCCTTGATGATGGCGATGATCTTGATGATGAACGCGATCTTGGCGAGAAGAGCTAGTTTGAAGAGAGAAGCAGCGATGATGACAATGGCGGCGACTACGATGGCAACGGCTTTAGCTTTGGCAAGGAGGATCAGGGGGATGAGGATCTTCAGTTTCTTCTTGATCGCCTTCTTCTTCTTACCACGGCTTTCTTCAACTGTAAAAGAATAAAATTGATGAACTTTGTCATAAAGAAAAGAGAGAAAAGAAAACTTATAAGGGAATATCATGAAGAAGACCAGTAGTGAAATTACGATGGACGCAAAAACATTAAAAAACTTTTTGGCTTGAATTCTAATGAATACATTTCTTCCAATTATTAATGTTATTTTTATATCTATAGGTTTATAGTATCACACACATGTTGCTTTTAATTGGTAACCAAGGCTCACCGATTTTATGTTATAAAACTGACTTTCATATGAATTTTATTATAGAAACTACCAATTAAGCAAACTCTAAACAACAACACGGAAATCGTCGGCACGCCCAAACTCGTTCTCCCAATTAACATACAACTAAACCAGAATTTCTCCAAAACATTTAAAAACTTCCGTTACTTGCAAGTTAACTGTACGTCATTGCTATTTCTTTCAAATTCCTTTCATCAAACACATCAGATTTATTCAAACTTGTCTCATGATCAGCAGTTCTTTACATACCTTCATCACCAATGGCCCTGGATTCACCCTCTTCATCTTCGGAACCAGCATAGCTTAGTTCCAATTCAGTAGACTGCATAAGATCAGCAGCTCTCGCCCATAGTCTTTCAGTGACTTGCTTGTTCCTCACAGCGGGGTCAGTGGAAAGAGGCTCTAAGCTCTTGCCTTCCTTGGGGTTGTTGTTCAATAGGGTGATTCCATCAAAAATGTTTAGCTTGCGGGCTGCGCTGAGTCTTTCACTCGCTTTTAGAGCATGCTCCTGTGAATAAAGAGTTTTGTTAAAATTTGAATCGTGAATTGTCCAGTTGATTTAACATAATGGTCTTTGTGAAGATTGCTTTCATTAATTGGCTAACTACAATCGTTTAGATAATGTTAATTTTTGAGATTTTAGTAATAATCGTGGTAGTTTTGTGTACCCAAATGCAGAAAATCCAAGTTTGTGTATCTATTTTCAAGGATTTAATGTTTCAAGGAGAAAATGATCAGTGAATATAATAGGCAAATAAGAGTCCAACCAATTCACTCGACTATAACTTATTACACGGTCATCAATTTCTAAATTGTCGAAATTGTCTTTGCGTGCAAAACATTGACCTCTAGCACCCATAACCTTTACTTCAACAATTAAATGACAAAAAACACTTAAATTAATGACAGTGATCAATGGTTTACCGCCTATCGCTAATTCTATATTGATGATTCTAATGGGTGTCCCACAAATTAAAAATCACTTTCACTAAAACCCTCATTTGGCAGGATTCGACACTTTTCCCTTTCTCTTAAGTTTGATGTCAATTCGTATAAGGATATTTCCTTTTGTATTCCAAATTTTACTTGAAAGCCATCTTCGTAAAGATTGTTAACGAAAGTATCTATATCAAAGTTGCACTTGACACTTGGACTCAAAAACGAGCTTCTAAATTATTATCACTTTTTTAAATAGAATCTAATGATAACACATTGACTGAAAATGCACTTGAACTCTGCTAAGACCGTATTTCCACGTTTTCAAATAATCCATGTTTTGAGACGTCCATGTGTCAATTTAGAACAAAAAATCACTTCACTGTCACTGCGTACCTTCATGCACAAGCCCAAATCACTGTTACAATTCACGAAGCTTCCAAGGACCGATTTCAGCACTGAATCGTCGGAACTAACAGGTCCAGAGGACACGTAAGCCACAACACTTAAAAACACAACGAAGGTCTTCATCTTTACTGCTGCTGCTACTGCTCTGGACTCTGAACTAATCCAAGATCGTTCGAACTGTGATGATAATTCGATTGGATCAGTATTTTTTATCCAAACTCCCCCCACTCAAATGTTTAGAGAATTAACATTTTAATGTCATCTCTTCTTTATGGAAACTAGACGATACTATGCAAAAGTGCGTGGCATACTTTGTTTTCATTAATATTTATATTATTTGGAATTCACGTTCGATTTTTTTCTCTTTTATTTTTTAATTTTGAAGGTTGGTTTGTGTGAAATATTATTCGTCTGAGCACTTTCTCCGAATCCCGTATGTTCTTGTAGGAATGGACGGTTCTATGAGAAATTTTACTAAGCAGTCGTGTTTCTGATTCGTCGTGAGATGGTTTTTAAGATTCTTTGTTAAGACTTACTTGATTAATGTTTTATGTCCCTTACTCTGCTTGTTTGCATATATTACAAGATTTTTGATTGTAAGCAAAGTTTACAAAATAAAATTAAAATACAGAACACGTTATAGTTGATTTCGCATGTGTTACTGAAAATGATAATAAATATTGATTTATTTGATTAATAAGTATTATTTTTATTTCAATATCTAACCATAATCCCCTTTTTTAATACACAATAATTAAAATAAAGACAACTAAAAAAAAAACTATTAAAGATATAAAATAAAAACCGGGTCACCATGACCCGGTGTCATCGTCGCCGTAATTATTTTCACGTCATTGGCGCCGGGTTAAATAAATAAACTATTCTTCCTATTACTCGCCGTCCAATCAAGGACCAACCCCGAATTGACAGTGCTCCATGTTCCAAGCAATTGTCAGGACAGTAAATTTACGGGATATGGGGTCAAACGCCTAGAGGTCCAGAGCAGATTGGAGGTGTGGTGGCAAAGACTAGAGAACGTTTGCCTGAAATTAAGCAGAATAAAAACAGAAAATCTGTTTTGCGATTTTGGCGGAGACGGCGATGTAGATCGGGACATCACACACCGGATCAACTCGGGATGGATGAAATGGTGACAGGTCACTGAAACAACTTAAGACTCACGGATGCCCCTCAAGTTAAAGGGGAAAATATCCAAATCTGTGATTAGAACTGTCGTATTTTATGGATCGGAATACTGGGCTGTGAAAAAGATGGATGAGAAACAATTGCATGTAGTGGAGATGAGGATGTTGAGATGGATTGGACGAGTGGAGTGACAAGAATGGATAAAGCAAGGAAGGAGTTTATAAAGGGGAAGTTTGATAGTAGCACCTGTAACGGAAAAATTAAAAGGGAATCCGTCTGTATTGGTATGGACATGTGATGAAGAGGGATGACGCCCATGTGACGAAGAGAGTGATGAGTATGAATGTTGATGGATGGAGAGGAAGAGGAAGACCAAAGAACAGATAGATGGATTGTCTAATGAATGATATGAAAGAGAAAGGAGTAAATGATACTGTGACGTCTGATAGGGGAGAATGGAAGAACAAAACGTGTTGCGCTGACCCCAAGTAGAATAGGATAAGGGCAAGAAGAAGAAGGGGTCAAACACCTTGAGTAACGAGACTTTTAAAAGGGCTCCAGAACGCAAGTGACAATCAAAGGAACAGGCTGGATTTATGGTCAAAAAAAGCCTGAGATTCCCGTTCCGCTCATGGCGAAAAACTCATATTATAATGATTGACCAACAAAAAAAAGGCTTTTGGATCGACGACAGTACCCTGTGATATGGATTGAAGGGCTTCCAAGCATAGCCATGTCACTACATGCAGTGATTTCCTGTGGCTTTTTCCAGTCTCTAGTTAATTTTGGACAATACCTTCTAAAGCATGCTTTATAAGGTCTATAAGGTATGGACTGGGCTGCCTCTTAAGCCATCTATTCAGCGAGATATAATTATGCCCTACGTACTCCTGTTTAGGTTTTACAATTTCGAGGGGCTTTGCAGTCTCTGTGGTTAGGTTGGATTAAATGATTTTCCAACTATGTAAGAATTCTTATTTAGATGCGATGACTAGGCAAGATTCATGATGAGCTTGCCAAGGCTGGTGTGTGGGGCTGACATGTCATAGCAAGTTTCCTCGGTGCCTCGAAAAACACGTAATTGACCATTGGTCCCGGTTGTCTATTGTAGATCTTCGACAGTCGTTACTATTGGTCAGAAGCTCTAAAGTCTGACAACCAGTCTAACCAATAATGCCCAGTTACTGGGTTGCGCAGATCTTATTGGCGGTGGCTCCATGTAAAATACTAATATTCAGGTGCATCTGGTTGGACTGGAAACTAACCCCAACATTGTTGGGAAAAGGCTGGCAGATAATACAAGTCAAGATTCGCCATCATAATCGTAATCATTGGCAACTAAATTCTGCCAACATTTTACCAGAAGCAATGCAAATCATGGCATCTATAATTCATGTATTTGTTAACATATATGCTCTTAGAGCAAAAGCTTGCTAAAGAGTCAGATTGTTGGTATTTCTAAGACAGATTATTATCATCTTTATTTCAACCCAAAATCACCTTCTGCTTTTGGCCTTTCCAGTTCCTATATTTGTGGTTTTCTTAATAGACGTTTTAATGACATTGTCATAATCTTTATCTATACTTTTCTTCTCTCTTCTATAACCTCTAGCCACCCAATGCTGAGTGCTATTTTTTATCAGTTTATTGCGATCCACTGCTGAACGTAAGCCTCCCCTAAAGAACACTAACCCTCCTGGCCCTGGTCAGTCCACATCCATCCGCTGCCAGCTACATTGTTAAAATAATTGACCCATCTTGACACAGGGTGTCCTAAACTATTCTGGCAGTTTTATTCTAGTGTTCAGTTCTCTCCTTTATGGAAGTTCTGTGTAATGGCTATGTATACTTTCATTCTTTACAATGTCACTCGCTGGATCGTAGGCGTCACTGGATTAATTCAGTACTGCTGCATCTACGTCTTCTTACCGTAATGTATTGTGTGTCTGTTTGATAGTATTTTTATCTTCTAAAAGAAATAAACGTTTGCATCAAAAACAAGGTAGCATTTTCTCTTTATCTCTCAAATATAATATAATATCTCTTTATTTTCAAAAAGGGGTTGTGGCACGTGGTTAATACGTGTTCAATGTTTGTTTACTAATGTTCTTGCAACATGTTTGGTTGAGTACCTATAATTTAGAGGAGCTTTTAAGTATATAATTATACTTACCTCTGTTCTAAGTTTTATTTTTTATCATAATTCACATGTCTAGCAAGAACTTTTTGACTATAAATTATGAGGTCAGATTTTTATTTGACTAGATATATCGCCATAGGTAATTAATGTAGTTGAAGTGTTTTATAAAGCGCAGTTCAAACTAAACAAATCAATAAAATTGAACATAAATATTTATTTCAATAAATAAATTAAGACTGAGGTACTTGTACATGGCTTCAACAAACATAAATAAATAGCACACATTCACACAAATAAATTAACAATCATTCTATATCAGTTCAGTTGTTCAGTTGACCAGCGTAGGCCATTGACGCTCCATCTTTGGCTGACCGACTCCAACCTGAGCTGGCTGGTTCGTAGGAGTATCCAGGGTGTTCCTCTTGGTGGGAAGGAGCAGCATAAGAGATGCTAGAGGAGGAACCACCTCCTTTCTTGGCAAGAAGTTTCCTGATAATACTGAACGCGCTCATGGCGAAAGCAATCTTTCCTAAGAAGACGGCCTTGATGGCGGCGAAGGCGATGATGCCGAGGAAGATAGGGATGAGGGCGGCAAACTTCAGTTTTAAGAGGAGGAGGAGGGGCAACAGCTTCTTGATCTGCTTCTTCTTTTTCTTCTTGCCACCACGGCCTGGAAAATAAGAGAAAATATTAGAAATTGTAGAATTTTAACCTCTGACCTCTTTCTTAAGGGATCGAAAGCACCGTAGCGTCATGATAAGAAGGAGTTGTATAATATCACGCATAATAACCGCTAAACGGCTAAGTGTCCGTAAATTGTACGTTGAGTCCACCATAATAGATGTTATTATTACTCTAATGTTCCTACGCTTTTTTGCTTCGGAATTATTTGTTGAATTCAAATTAAGGAGTGTTTTATGAAAAAGATATTCAAGTTCTTTTTAGGAATAAAAATGTTTAAAAGGAATAAAATTCTTAATATTGATTAATTTTCGAGCAATTTATGAACATTCATGTCGTTTTAGATAAAAGAGTATTACGGCATAACACGGATTAAAATATTTATAGAGGATGTTGCACCAACTATGAAATTGTCAACACAAAACATCTCATTTAGCACCTTTTCGAGTAAAAGGGCTTTGTTTGACATCTGTGTATGTAAATATGTGTGGAAGAGAAAGCTGTGAGGTACCTAGGTTTAAAGCATTGTTTGAAACCCGTTTGGCACTGTAGTGGCAAAGTTTCTCGTTGTGACAATAGACTTATTTATTGCCTTACTAATGGCAGTTTTGGGTTTTACGTAAGCTTTTGGACCACATTATCAGTCATTTCAGAATGTTGATTTTTTATTCGTCTCAATTCCAGAGGCACAAATTTTGCATACATTGTTTTTTTTGTCGTTTTTAGATTTTATTTATTTTTACGTGTTTTGCTTTTTTAAGAGTTTTTATTTGAAACCTAACATTGTAATATGCATAGTTCTTCTTCTTACCTTCCTCATCGAAACCTCGAGATTCTTCATCATCATCAGGTGACGACAAACGCAGCTGCAGTACGTGGTTGTCCAAGAAGTCACCAACGTTGTCAGCAATCCTTTCTTCAATCTGGAGTTCCCTGGCTTTGGGTTCTTCAGCCAATGGCTCGTAGCTACGAGCCGAACGAGCTGAACCAGTGTTCACCAGGCTCATACCCTCGAAGATGTCCAGGTCTTTCATGATAGAGAGCCTCTCGGTGAATTTCAGGGCTTTTTCCTGCAGAAAAGAGGTTCATTTTTAGTTATTGGGATTTGAAAGAGGCTACTTGAATAAATGTTTTTTTTTTCAGAAAGATTAGAGGGATTTGGCCCTAATATCTTATTTTTCCATAAATAATTGTGTGTACATTTTAAATGCACTGGCTATTTGCATTTTGAAAATGATTATAAAAATTTGACTGCTTGCTTTTTCACTTGGACTTTCAAATTATTTAACGAGAAATCCGTATTTAGGCAACACTGTCTCCAGAAACACTTGAATGGCGGAGAAATGATTTTACTACGAATTCTCAGTAAGTGGCCACTCGTTATGTTAACGGTTTTTACTGAAAATTCGATGAGCTTCGTCATCGTTACGACTACACTCGTTTGGAATTCTGGTCACTGCACTCCATAACACTTGGTATCCACAATATTCACCTTCAAACATAACGATGTATCTGTTTCTATGCACTCTTTAACTGCACCCACTAAATTCTCCGCAACACCGTTTTCTTGCACTGGGTTACACTTCACTGAAGCCACGATGGCTAACAAAGCTACTAACTTCCACATTTTCAATTTATTAAAAACTTCCACTTCACTGGATGCTTGTACTTCAAGTGCCAACGTTGGCAAACTTATGATGATTTCCCAAAAAACTGATGGATTTTATCCTTTGCCTCCCCACTACAATTTTTTGACAATATGACGTAAAGTGTGTGCGCGCTGTTTGAAGCCGTATGCTAACTGATCGACCGTAGATCGTTTAAGCTCAGACGTCAGGATAAGTAGAAAAATAAATATTGGATGTTAGAAAGCGAAGTTTGCGTTTACGACATCTTAAATAGGCATTGGTACGTTATGAACAGTGTAAATTAAAACGAAAGAAAAAGTGTGTGGTTGTTTGATTTTTCGTAAGTCCATAAGCGGAGGTGAAAATGATGGCGTAATTTCTAAAAACACGATGTAACGTTATATTTTAAAATGTTGTAATAAAATATTGTTTAAAGTGAAATTCATTGTTCACTCTCTCATGAACTCTGTCTAATTTTATATGTAGCTATTTTTTTGATACTTTAGATTTCGAGGTCGTATCGAAAACCGGAAAGCTTTGAGACTCGGCCCGTAACTTTCTGTCGTATAGTTTGCCAGCCTTAGTTTAACGAATTTTCTACTTTTTTCGTATTCTAATTTCTTTTGATGACTACTATAGCCATTTTTTGTTGATGTCAGACGTGTATCAGACTAGCGTTGACCGCTCAAAGTTGCGAACTTGATGAGAAAAAAATGCTTTGAACATTTTGTGTTTTTGATGAAGAAAAATGATTACAAAATTAAAATAAAATTTCTTTTGCAATATTCAATAAAATGTTGATTGATTTTATAAATTAGATTGAGGTGGTACAAGTTTTCAAAAACGAACGTAATGCTATTAAGTTAAATTACTTAATGAGTGTGAATCAATTTAGATAATATAAGGTGTGTGATGTGATAATGTTTTGACTGAAATTTCGTATTCATAGGTAATGAGCACTATAATTAACTTAAAAATAACATAATGAGTTTATAAAATATAATCTAAAAACATTTATTCACGCAGAGTGTATTTTTTAGCAAAATAAAAATACAAATGACGGCAGTAAAACAATTCTAATAGAGATGCATTTATAATTTTGAAATAAAGGAAAAAAACAGACTTTCTATTCATAAAATAAACAAATAAACAAAATTGCACAATAAAAAAAGAAGCTACGCATAGCAACAAAATGTCTAGGTCACAATTATTATAAAACGATTAAATAATTGAGCTCAAGTGTACGAAATGTGCCAGTGATGTAACCAACTCGGTTTGTACAAGTGAAAGTACATACGAATACCTCACACACTTCTTAAATTCACGACTCACCGAGACGCCTGTAAGACTTGTAAGGAAAAAGTCGTGTTACGAGTTGTTAATAATTTGTATGTATGTGTAAATGTATTTACTGTGAATGACTTCTGTAGTAAACTGTACAGTAATACTACAGCTGAAACTTTAGTGAGTATTTTGATTCATTTTCGGTGTTTCGGTGGATATACGAGTATCAAAATTCTGTAACTTAAACACTGAATACTGTCGTGGGTCTGTCTTAAAAGGCCTAGAAGGCAAAAGGCATGTGAAGCATCAGTCTGGTTAGTAGTGGTTGAAAGTCTGACAGTTTCGTCTTCTCCACCCAGAACAGAAGGACTAATTTAGATGATTTTTACACCAAAAAAAAAATGGGTTTTGACTTTTAATTAAATATTTTAAAACATGATAATAAGACTTGGTAAAATCCTATTCAGCATTATAGTCTATTGACAGAGAGTGTAAGCACAAAACTAATATTTGCACTTCGTTAGTACGTACTTAAGTGGAATTAATAAAAACTAATATGTATTTGAAGGTATATTAAAATATATCTGTACATATAATTATAACTATGATAGTAACTGTTTCTGATAATCTTATAACATTGCTGAACGGATTTCAGTATACATAAATTATAATCATTCATTTAATTCAATACGAGATCTGAATGAAGGCCTAAAATTCCATCCCGATTGTAAGATCCTGTGGGATACATTAGCCACATGAGCGAAACCGCGACGAAAACCCAGTAAATCTAAGGAGTCATCATCATCATCAACCTATATGGTTCCCACTGCTGGGACACAGGCCTCTGTGAGAGGGAGTGGGCAATAATACACCACGCGGGCCCAGTGCGGGTTGGTAGATGTCACATGTCTTCGAAATTTTGGTTCTAGGACATGCCGGTTTTCTGACGATGTTTTCCATCTCTGTTTTGAGAGCAGTGGTGATGAAATAAATTACACAAAGTAATACGCCTGGCGGGGTTCGAACCCACGACCTGCAACTCGTAAGTCGGGACCGATACCACAGGCCACCACTGCTCATATCAATCAATTGGAGTAAACAAAGTATATTGAGAACTATCACGGAGTTCCGTTGTCCGTGGTGACATTTGAGGCCAGCTTCGAAAAAAACCAGTTTGACATGTTGCAAGTAGTTCTGGCCTCAACCGCTATGAATGCATGCTGATTATTCTAGTAGCACATAATACAACAAGTAATACTATAATTGATTTGCATAATAAAATTAATACGATGAAGACACTATTTCAAGGTATCAAAACAAGAGATTGATATTCATTATCGGCCCTGACTTACGAGTTGCAGGAGCCTTATCACGGGATCTTAACACGATCCAGTTTAGGCTGTGGGAAAGAGACAGAGCTACACAAGTCGTATAGCGCCATCTCTTCCCACAGCCTAAAGCCTCACCCTTTAAGAGTTTATGGTAGGCCACTAGGTCGTGGGTTCGAAAACAACCAGCATTATTTTGTGTAATTTATTTCATCACCACTGCTCTCAAAACAGCGAAAGAAAACATCGTGAAGAAACCGGCATGTCCTAGAACCAAAAATTAAAAGTCGTGTGACATCCAACCACCCGCACTGGGCCCGCGTGGTGGATTATAACCCACTCCCTCTCGCAGGAGGGCTCCCCAGCCAAGAGAACAGTTTTTATAGGCGATGATGGTATTGGAGGAAGCAGGGTAGGCAGGCCCTTACTTAGGTAGACCAAAGACATCGTGAGAGTTGCCTAAAACCTATGGATGCAAGTAGTGAATCGTCGTTTACTACGCAGTGGTCCAAGATGAGACCACCTTAACGCTGATGATAACGATGATAATGTTGATGATTTCGGTTTACCGTAGCACCTAACTAAGTATTTAAAAACAAACCCACTTGATTTAAGGACAAAGCCTTTTACCGCTCTTCAAAATTTTTGTAGTCCTAATTAATATAAGTTTTGAATGTCAGCTTAATCAGCCTACTGTATAGGAACAAACAATGAGTAACAAAAAATATCCATCGATCTAAACATCCAAACTTGCATTTTATCAGTGGGATTCTAAAATAAGCAGAATCCATCCATACCTCAGTCAAAAGCCATAAAGCAAGGAGTGTTGTGCGAAGAGGCGCTCCCAAGTTACGAATTGAGGAAGAATTTAGGACACTTTCTATTATCATACATGTCATATAATGGTATACATACATTCCTATATTAGTACTTTTCGAAGAATGTTTGCTTTGTATTCTAAGAACAATTTTAATGAGCAACAGAGCCCATAAAATTCTAGAGCAAATAAAAGTTGTACAAAGAAGTCTTTAAATTAGGAATGTGTAGAAGCCTACGCAACTGTGTGGCATCTGTAAGATGAATTGAATTCCTTGCAGAGTTACATAATAATTTCATTTCATATTGTAGTTCCATGAACTTACGGATCCAGTATCACAAGATAATGTAAACATGGTTCAATCCCGTATGTAGCGCTGGATCGGAAAAAAGCACTGTCCAATTCAGTGCCGCTGAATCTAGCTACTAGATCGATATGTACGAGTATCAGGCTTTAGTTAAGACTAAATAAAATTCTAGGTATTTGGAAACAAAGTTCATTGGATAATGAAAGCATCTCAGCATCATAAAAGCACCAATTTTATCAAGGCATCAGAGCAAAAGTATCTGTGAAAAACATCAGTTTATACACAAATCTGCATGATCTGAAGATCGTGTCCTGACAAATATCATACGTATTATTATCTGTATCATTATTTTTGTTTATTTTCAGTGAATAGGCAAGACTTCTTCTCAATTACAGAAAAACGAAACAACAGTTTGTTGATTCTCAAATGTGTTTGATCTATTAAAGTAAGGAAACTCTTTGTTAATTTTAAGACATTAACTTATACCTTCATGTGCTTTACTGTTGACCACACCGCAAGATAACGGTCAAAATCGAGCCTATAGTTGACAAAAGCTTGAACCTTCTAGTGTCTTCTAAGTAATCTTTGTTTTCCACATTTTTAAGTTATCCGCATATCGGTACACTCACATAGCTCATAAAGATGTCATAGCTGCCAAAGAGGTCAGTGTGAATCTGTGTCAACGCCCTTTACGTTCAATATGTCCGATAGGCTCACTTTCTACATAATTTGATGTGCTGTGTCGACGCTTATGCGTAAGCTTGTGGAGTAGGTGACAATAACTATAGCCAGCCAAACACGCATTGATTTACTCGTCTCAAGCATCTCTGTGATCATAATTACATCCAAAGAGAGAGCAGTGGTGGTGCAGTGGTTACGACCTTACCTTATGAGTATTAGGTTGTGGGTTGGAACACAGCTAGTCTAGTATTTATCGTCACCACCACTGCTCTCTAAATGGTGAAGAAAAATATCAGGAAGCATTGTCTAGCTTTTCCGAGGGTCGAAAATTCGAAGACATGTGGACACGCCTGGTGGATTTATAGCCCCTCTTACAGAGAGGAAGACATTATGTATACCAGCAGTAGGAAAATTGTATTCTGATTGTGCTATGTTTTGCCAAGCTATTGCATAGCTTTTAAGCTATTGTCAATCAGACAGGCGTGACGAACGCGAAGCGAGGCGTTTTTGTTTGTAATGTATGGAATTGTTTGAAGCCTGTCACATAGAATATCGGATCACTTTCGCATTTTTATATGGCATGATTCGGTTCGTTTCGCTATCGCCTGTCTGTTTGACAAAGGCCTTATCGCGGGCTCTGAGCACGGCGACCAAATCAAGAAACGGAAAAAAAATCTAACGAAAATAAACCCAACACCGTGCTGACTTCTCACTAATTGACGTGACTGACAATAGTCTAAAAAAAAAATGCATGAGTTGGTAATTAACTATGCAAAAACTTTACCGCGGCAGTTCCCGAGTGACACACGTATTTTTTTATATAACCTTTAGTCATCGCAATAAATTTTAATTTGGATAAGAAACAGGATGCAAAAATTCTAGCTGTAAACACACTCGAAAACATGTTCTTAGTCACATTACGATGTTATCGGTATAAATAGAAACACAGGTTGTGCTTACAATCCTTAAGTAATCTCGTAGTCATCTCTTACAGCATCTACAGGAAGTAATAAACTGTTTAAGATTTCTCAACAATAAATTCTGGTAATTTTCTATGTTTATTGGTGACTTATGAGTTGCAGGTCATAAGTTTGCGATACAATCGCGAGACTGATCGTTTAAATTATTAGCACTGCGGCCCTAGAAGAATTTGAAAATGCTGGGTTTTTATTTAGTAAAAGTCTGACAATCCGTTCTACCCTGCGGAGCTCATGTTTGGTGACTTAAACACCCTGCTAAAAAAACAGCTTATTTCGGTAATTGTGCTATACATAATTATAATATTTCATAAAACCATTGCTTTTAAAACGGTAAATGAAATAATTAAGAGAGTGTAAATTTGAACAACTGCATCCAGTCAGTGGTTACTGTATTTTCAGTTCTCAGAAATACAAACATATTTTTCCAATATATATTATATAATCTTCTATGTTATCCTTATAATATACTTGGAATTTCTAACATCAATCATTTATCCTCATAAAGAATACAAAAAGGAGCAGCACTTGTTTAGTAGTAGTTTAGTAGCTGTGAACATGTTCCTGTTATTTTTTTCAGAATTTAAACAACGTGAGAATCGAGTGAGTGTCTTTATGCTCGTATTATTGCTTTGTGATTTTTATCCCTGTCCCATTTTGACTGGCCTGTTGGTCTAGTGGTTAGCGACCCTGACTGCTATGCCGGAGGACGTGGGTTCGATTCCCACCCAGGACAAATGTTTGTGTGATGAGCACGATCATTTGTTCTGTGTCTGGGTGTAATTTATCTATAGTATGTGTGTATTTAGAAATATACAAGTATGTTTATCAGTTGTCTAGTACCCATAACACAAGCTCTGCTTAGCTTGGGACTAGTTGGCGATGTGTGATAGTTGTGGAATATTATTATATATTTCTCCTGTTTCATGTGCAACTTAACAAACAGTTAATGTCTCATACAAAAACAGCCAGACCGGGAACAACTACTTGTAGGCCATCTAAATAATTGTCCCGTGCGGGAATCGAACATGTGACTACAGCACCAAACGTACCGTCAAATTCCATACAGGCATAACATTCTCATTTTAACATTAAATATCTGGTTGACCGAGCTTTGCTCGGTTTTTAAAATGTCTACATCTTGGGAACCGAGCTTTTCTCGAACCTGGAACCTTGATAAATCAATTCCTTGAGCCGACAAACACCTAATCTGTAACTTTCATGAAAATCCTTAGAGCCATTTCCGAGATCCTGATTATATGTATATAAATAAATATACAAGAATTTCTCTTTTAAAGATATTAGATATAAATAAATATACAAAAATTGCTCGTTTAAAGATATTATATAAAAAAAGAACATATAAATAAATATAAAAAATTGACCCACTAACATCCGAATTCTATCTTCAAACTCACGTAACACAAAACTCCTGTTAATCCTTACCTAACCGAGTATCAAGATGAAAGTGCCGTGAGTCAGACGCACTTGCAGCCCATACGAAGCCGACCTTGAGAGCAACGGGACTTGGATATTCCGTCGGACCACACTACGGGAAACTTCGTTTAAGCTTTTCGAATAACGGGATTTTTTTATGCGAGTTATTCGAAAGATATATTTTAGTTTCGGCTTAATTGTAAATGAACACAGGTGTGAGTAATTGGACAGTAATGAGTATAATATGCAATTTAATCAGAATTTATGCGAAAGTAAAGTAACAACACTTCAAACCTAATCCGACTTGTAAACAGAATTAAAATGCCTATTAGTGTCAGTCTACCATAATATAATTATTGCATGCTTCTATTAAGCATTTGCTACTTATTAGCATGTGTGTAAGAATGTTGCTCAAAAATAACATGCTCATTTCGAGTTTACTTAAAAATCGACAGGCGTTTGATTTTTGAGCATGCTAAATGCGGTGCGAGTGGAAGGGGGCGTGCTTAAAGTCTGTCTAAACTGGTTTGCTTATTGAAATACATACACCCTACTTAAAACTAGCATGCCTACTGCTAGTAAATGTAAACTGCTCATAACCATGTTCGTATTGAGCATACTCAATAGCACTTTTTTGGATGATATTTTAGAGCATGTGTAACAGTACCTTCACATCTCACAAATCTTCATCGATTTCTTCCTTTAATTTTATATTTTATACTTTAGTATTCGATATTTTTTATGGCTTTAATAAGAGCTACGGTACCTATCAGTTCTAGCAATAGACAAAAAAAAACAGCTAATTAACTAGTTATGGAAAGTTCGACCTTGGGGATAACGGTAAGCCCAGTACCAATGAATGTAGGGTATGTAAAAAACCGGAAAGGCGATAAGTTAAATATTTACGTACGAATAAACGATGAAATTACAAGTGTATGAGCTTTAGAGATCAAAAGAACATGATTTGAATACATTATAATAATTAGAAGAAATTGATTTAAAAATAAACTCACTTTCTCATAAAAGGTCATTGGTATTATGCCAAATTAAACTGTACCTACCTGTCTTCATAGTTAACGTTATGACTGCGTCATAATCGTGTTTTTAATTATTCAAATTACAAAGTCTAGATCTAGATTAAATTAAGTCTTGAATGTTAGACCTCAATGCAAATATTACGCAAATGAGTTTCCAATTTGTCGATTGATTTTACAAAATTACGTCAGAGACTCTTCAATTCAACTTAACTTGACCATAATTATATTTATCAATTCAAATAATTTACTTAAGGGCTGACTTTTCAACAGTCAGACAACTTTTATCTGACGAATAAAATGGCGGTTCGAAAAAATATCAGACCGCTATTTTACCCCAGATAAAGGTTATCTGACTTTTAAAAAATCACAACAATGTACAATGCTATTATTTTCAATATGATTGTTTTCACAGTAGTTTCATAAATATTCGATAAGAGCTTTTAAAACAATTTCTGACACAGCTTGAAAGAAACTTATCTAGTTATGGACTGGCGGTAAGCTAATTACTAAATTAAATAACCCTCCCTCTGGCGCAGTCGGGTAAAAAAAACACCCGTCTTCCAAAGTTAGTGTAACATCCAAAATATCCCATAAATCAATTACCGAGATATTTTTTTTCTTGAATAAAAAAAATCATCCAGTGCGTGACGACGTTAAAATCGAGGCGCGGCAGCCACTTTCGCGGGCCGCACCTTAAGTACCACCTGACTTGGGCGGTCTCCGGAAATGAACTTGTGTGCTGTTTTGTAACGATGACATGGTACCTACACGTGATGAGCATCAAGTATTTTTGGTGGAGGTCTGTAGAATTCCTGATTTTATTGCGAGTTGCGATCTTTTTTATATAGTCGTGTTACGTTGGGTTATAAGGCCGTTTTTATGTCTTTTTTCTTTGTACACACGGCTACAGTTCAAGCTGTATAAAACCAGTTTGTCTTGGACTTGCTTTATATGATCTTTCCGAACATTGAACGGTCGGTTTATACTAGTTTTGCATAGCTTGATGTGCAGCCGTGTGTATAAGTATAAAGTAGCAAACTTGGTTTGATTGTCTGATTGAACAGTGTCGGTCACGGGACTATAGTAAAGTAAAAGCTAAGTCCATAATTGATACTATGGCTAAGCCAAGTATTGGCTCAGTATTAGGTTGGCTTTCATCAAAAGTAAATATTAAAGTACTGTCTATTTATACGAAATGGATGCTTAGATCAAAGTTTAGCACTGAGTTTGGCTAAGCCGTTGGTTAGCCACGACTACTTATTTCGGCTTAACTGTCTTATTTTAGGGATGTTAAAGCCATGAAATAAATCCTCCTGTCCGGGGTTGAGGGAATAAGAGAATGACTCTTATCCCCTTATTAATGAACATGGACTACAACCAGCATATTAATTTTCGGGCTAACTATACATTTTTAAGGATTAACCGTGGCGTAATTTACTTCACGTTTTAGTTTATAACTAAAAATCCATCAATTTCCTTCAATTATTTCTATATAATTTTCGAACACAAAAAAAATCGTTGAGTGTGTAAAATGGCACAATACAGGGTTTCATTAAAATATTTGAAGTTTCATAAAAAACAAAAAATATTAAATATTGAAAAAATAATTAAAAATATATAAAAAAAATCTGAAGCTTTTTGAGAATCAAACAACTGGTTCTTATTTAAATCAACCGAAAAAGTACTGAAAAAAAAACAGTATTACAGTTGTTTCAACTTTTATTTAAGAGACATTTCACCCGTTTGCGCGTAGAACTAAAATTATGGTCGTCTAATTTACCATATTAAGTAACACTCCAACATTTTTTAATACCTGTAAAAGAAAGACCAGTCTTTCGTGTTGTAAAAAACCGTAACATATTTCAAAAAACTCTTTTATTAACTTTGTGGTAATTAATCTCCGACAAGTAGTTTACTGAAAAATCAACGCAGAGTCGATTTGCGACTCCTACATCTACCATTAATATTCATAATTTTAACCAAAAAAAAATACACAAATCATCAGACATACGTTTTTGTCGTCATACTGCGTCCAAAAATTTGTATTTTTAATAACATTAATTAGTAAAAAAATAAAGTGTGAGGTCAATTTTTACGTTTTATATCGCTGTTTTATCGCGATTTTTGGTTCGAACAAAGCGTAATTACATTAAAAAAACTATGTAAATATAAACTATGTTTACAGAATAAACTAATTCCTAAATTTCATTAATATCCCTTCATATAATTAAACATAATATCATTTTTAAAATCACTCTAAACTAGCATAAATTACGAAGCACAAGCGGGCTGCGATCAGAACGGCTCCAGCGCCCGTCGACGTAGGACCTGTGTCATTTTTTTCCGCGTCGCGATTATAGAGCGTACGTATCGTGAACGGAATATTATACTGCGACTACCACATTTTGATTCCTTCATATTTTTTTTTCATAAGGTAAGATTTTCGTTTTATCAAGCAAAGTATTATTATAGTAGTTTGTAGAATTTGTGCATTCATTAACCATCTGTTTTTGTTTTATTAGATTTTGCAATGGGGGCGCAAGAGTTCTGTTTACCGTGGTTTTTGAGGGTGTTGAAACCGATGGTGCAGTCAAAATGTAAATCCAAGATGGCGGCTGCAAAAAATATCGAGGTTTTCGTCATGGGTGTCGTTTTCATGGTTTTCGAGGGTGTTGAAACCGATGTTGCAGTCAAAATGTAAATCCAAGATGGCGGCTGCAAAGAATATCGAGGTTTTCGTCATGGGTGTCGTTTTCGTGGTTTTCGAGGGTGTTGAAACCGATGTTGCAGTCAAAATGTAAATCCAAGATGGCGGCTGCAAAAAATATCGAGGTTTTCGTCATGGGTGTCGTTTTCGAGGGTGTTGAAACCGATGGTGCAGTCAAAATGTAAATCCAAGATGGCGGCTGCAAAAAATATCGAGGTTTTCGTCATGGGTGTCGTTTTCATGGTTTTCGATGGTGTTGAAACCGATGGTGCAGTCAAAATGTGAATCCAAGATGGCGGCTGCAAAAAATATCGAGGTTTTCGTCATGGGTGTCGTTTTCATGGTTTTCGAGGGTGTTGAAACCGATGGTGCAGTCAAAATGTAAATCTAAGATGGCGGCTGCAAAAAATATCGAGGTTTTCGTCATGGGTGTCGTTTTCATGGTTTTCGAGGGTGTTGAAACCGATGTTGCAGTCAAAATGTAAATCCAAGATGGCGGCTGCAAAAAGTATCGAGGTTTTCGTCACGGGTGTCGTTTTCATGGTTTTCGAGGGTGTTGAAACCGATGGTGCAGTCAAAATGTAAATCCAAGATGGCGGCTGCAAAAAACATCGAGGTTTTCGTCATGGGTGTCGTTTTCATGGTTTTCGATGGTGTTGAAACCGATGGTGCAGTCAAAATGTAAATCCAAGATGGCAGCTGCATAAATTTATTGAGGTTTTCGTCATGGTTGTCGTTTTCATGGTTTTCGAGGGTGTTGAAACCGATTGTGCAGTTTAAATGTAAATCCAAGATGGCGGCTGAAAAAATTATCGAGGTTTTCGTCATGGGTGTCATTTTCATGGTTTTTGAGGGTGTTGAATCCAATATTGCAGTCAAAATGTGCTCTCTCGCTCGCGGCCCGCCTCCTCCTTCACGAGCATTACTGCCTCGCAGAAGGAGCTGACCGCTTCCCACTCCGTCTCGCCCCGCAGCATGGCCGCAACCAATGCCGGGCGCGAGAGGTCTCCGCATGTCGCAGCCGTGAGGACACGTCGGTGCCCCGCCCAAGCTGGGCAGTCTTGCACCGTATGCTCCACCGTGTCCTCCGGGCGATCTTCGCAGTGGTGACACCCAGGCGTCTCCTCCTTTCGCATCAGACACAGGTACCTCCCGAAACTTCCGTGTCCGGTGAGGACCTGCGTCAAGCGGTAGGTCAGGACGCTATGACTTCTCTCCAGCCACTCCTCAAAGAGGGGTCTTACCGCCGCAATTGCGGCATGCCCGGCCTTCGGTCGCGACAGTCGTTCCTTCCATACTGCCCTGAGATCGCGCCGGAGCTCTTCCCGCCGCGCCTCGACTTCTCGAGCCAGCGGGGTCACGCCCCGGCGCTGCGCCTCCACGCGCCACTCATAGACGCGCTGGAGGGCAGTCGCCTCCAGATCCCAGGGCAGCAATCCGGCAAGCAGGCTGGCCGATTCGCCGGCAATCGTACGGTATCCCCGGATCATTCGGATAGCCATGACCCTCTGGCATGCGACCAGCTTCTGTGGTCGCGTCCGGATGCTCAGGGCCCACACAGGGGCCCCGTAGAGGGCCATGGACCGCACGACACCAGCGTACAGCCTACGGCAGGAAGCGTTTGGCCCGCTGAGATTGGGCAGGAGTCGCCTGAGGGCGGCTGCTGCACGGTTCAGCTTTGGGGCCAAACTCAGGAAATGCTCCCTGAAGTTCCACCGGCTGTCGAGGACGAGTCCCAGGTACTTCATCGTCCTCTTGACGCCGATTGGAACTCCTTCCACCGTAATGCTGTAAGTCGACTGTGGCGCGTTACGGCTGCCATGAAAACACATGGCCTCCGTCTTGTGCAGCGCCACGTCGAGTCCCAACCGCCGGATCATATGGACGACTGTCGCGACCGCTTCCGTCGCCACGTCGGCCGCCGCCTGGTGCGACTCTCCCTGTGCAAGGACGAGCGTGTCGTCAGCGTAACAAATTACGCTGACGCCGTCAAGGAGGTCGCTGCGCAGCACCCAGTCGTATCCGATGTTCCACAAGGGTGGTCCCAGGACCGAACCCTGTGGAACACCGCACGACATCTCTCGCCGGTTCCACTCTCCCCGGTGACCGGGGTAGATGACGGCTCTGTCCGTCAGGTAGTCCTCGACTATACGGCGGAGATAGGTCGGCACCCGGTGATACCGGAGTGCCTCCCTGATGCAACTCCAGGGCAGGGTGTTGAAGGCATTGGTGATGTCCAGAGACACCGCCAAGACGACCCTGCCCCGGGCTACTGCATCCCCCGTCGTGAGGGCTCTCACGCGCATGATTGCGTTCACCGTCGAGCGCCCCCTGCGGAAGCCGAACTGGCTCTCCGACAGGTTCGGGAAAAAGGGAGGAAATCTATTTGTGTTGTTTTATAAATGTTGTTTCACAATGTTTAGAATAAATAAAACGAAAATCGGAGGTATAAATAGTACTGCCTGCGCCCAAGGGTTAAGCAGCCTGTATAAATCTCACCGTATAATTGCAAATACCGATAGATTACAATCTATCTCGGGAGATTTTAAACTATCGAAAGATTGTGAACCCTAACAAACAGCTCACGATTTAACGCATTATTTTCGGGAGATTGTAATATCTCGAAGCTAAACAGATACATTACAATCTATCGCAAGTTAATGTTTAATTATCCGAAAGCTATCCTTGATTGGTCGGTCTTACAGTAGCTCGTTCTGTGTCTATAGACTTAATATCATTATCAAATAAGATGTTTAAGGTTCACATTCATAAAAAATATGAAAACACGGAAAATGTATGTAATTTAGGTTATATTCGTTAACTAAAACTTATTTATTGTCCAGACTTCACTTCTTAGGTTAATCGCAGATTCAGTTTTACTTCCACAACAATAACATATAACTAACTTTAACTCACAGGTTATTTTTAACGAAATTACGAATTACGAAATTAAATTAAAATCACCAGAACAGATTGTTTACATTACACCAAATGAATTATCAAACAAATAATTATGGCGGCGCCGAGCACATGACGTTTATCCAATCAGCGCGTGAGATGTTTTCCGTTCTATACCTTTTAACAGTCTAAACTGAATAATAAAAAAAAACTTTTTCAAAAATGTAACCAATGTGCATTACAATTATATCGGCTCAAGATTGTTTAGTCCGACTCAACACTAGCGCTACACTGGTTGCATTGTGTATGTGTGAATAGGTACGCACACATGAACATTGCTCCCGTCTTTTACCTAAACTCGAGCGTTCGAATTATGTAAACTGGCTCTTAATGGAAGTTGAAAAGTAATAATTGCGTCTTTGACTTCAAAGTAGGCATTCATTTTGCAAAATTTCTAGACCCTGCTAAACACGCTGTAACAAACTCTTTCTTAAACTACTTAAGAGTGCTTTCACACGGTTCGTTGTTTTTGTGCGACTTTTGGAACCTGATTCTGGGTATGACATTGCCACAAATAAAAAAAGTACATATACTCGAGAAAGTTTGATTCTTTCTGCGTGGAGTGCTTTAAACACATTTTTAGATTTGTTTACATACATGAGTAAAAACCTTGTCTCTCCAAAAGATGTTTCATAAAATTCTACTTTTTGTCAAACTTTGGTACCGAATTACATAGAAGGTATAATAGTAAAATAATATTTGAAAATGTCCATGGTGCATCTGAAAGATTATATTTGGACAGCATTAATCACTTTTTTATTTTTCATTCAGAAATAAACCAAAAATAATGTTTCAAAACAGGAAGAATTTGACATTTTTTCGTCCGAAATTATATTTTTTATCTATCAAGATTTACTGAATATTCAATCAAAAAGTATTGAATAACTAAGGTCACTATGTTAGCTTGCATTGAAAAAATAATTAGCTCATTTAAAAGTAAAATAATAGTATTAAACAATTATAATATGCAATGACAAAATTCAATATAAAACCAAGAACGGTTTGTTCTTTGATTTAGACGGCGCGGGGCGCCTTCTGAGGGAGGACGTATCGCTCGTAACCATTTTGACATTAGTCACGTAATTATTAAAATTTAAAGTTCACGCCACCATCCATGACCTTTACACGCGGCGCCAGTGTCTTTGTCATGACATTAAATTCCATGTGAAAAATGTAGTACCTCGAATTTTCCGCAGGTCATGAGTGGTGGCCAGTAATTTTCCCAGTCGCCAAGAATACAGCATAACCTACCTTTCTTGATACAAGCTAATATTTTGAATTAATTTGATTGAATTTTCCTACTATATTCGAATGAGGATATAATTGTAAATAAAAAATAATGTAAATAATAAAAAAAAAACAATTTAAATAATTCTGATAGTTTTTTTCTGAATAGCTATAGCTCTTCAGAAAAAAAAAAATATAGCTCGCTGCGGGACCCACCATACCACCGGTCATGCCCCTGGTGGTATGGCTTTTTATTACGTGGTAAAATCATCAGATCAGCCCTTCCACCCAGGGAAGGACAGGAGGGACATACAAACTTGTACTGACTAAAATCTATGGTGTCCTTCAATATCCCATTGCGATCCGAGGCTATGGATACCCGATAAGACAATTCCGCGACGCGACGCCCGGCAGGATTTGGCTCTTTAACGTGCGCCCCGAAAATCCTTGAAAAATTGATCTGATCGTTTTGAGGTAGCGGTTAACCCAGAGAAAAGTTTTGTTTTAAACTTTTTGTATTCGTTTTTGAAGTCGGTACTTTTTTTCATCAATGTATTTTTATTAGGTTTGATCGAAGAGAGTTGAAGTCTTGTATCAGGTTCGGCATCCAGTCAATTGCGGTATTCCGTTTTGGTAGCTGCATTGTATTTTTTTTTTTTTTTTTTTTGTTAAAATCATCAAAATATGTGTCCTCCCGAGCGGGACCGGATTTATTACCAGACTCTAGTACTGACTAATATCCATGGTGACCCTTCAGTAGCCCTTTACGTTCCAGGGTCACCGTTACCTGATAAGACAGTCCAGTGACCAAGGCAAGCTCCTACCCTCAAATAGAAATCTCTTCTCGTCGTCGTAGGTCACGCGGCTGTTCTCCCTAACGTGTTCCACCTCCTACTTCGCTAGCATGACTGCTTTGCATGAGGATTCGAGGTGACTACTTCCTATTCCGTCTTGCCCCGCAGATCGTGGCCTCGATCAATGCCGGGCGCTATTAAATTGACTCAAGTGCATCGAGTTGGGATTTGGCAAACCTGTACCACTTCATGTACCTAACTTTTTTGCAGCCAACTCAATAAGAGGACTAATATTGTGGGTCGATGTCAACGGCACCCCAAAAAGTCTGTCATTTTTACGGTTACACCTCAGAAAGATAGAACCGAGTCGGATTGGCTCCTTTTTGCGGAAAAATTCACGTCTTATCAGCATTGAAGCTCAAGCACTCAACCGGCCATGGCTCTTTTGCCTGATATTATTTTGTGAATTTTATTCATGAATAAAATTCACAAAAAAACAGATACTACTCAGGAACCCCGAAGACTTCCAACTTGAACTGCACAATCGCTTCCAGTGCCTAACCGAATGTGAAACTGTGGACGAGATTAACAATGGGTTGGTGGAAACTGTCCAAGCTGTGGGATCCAAGTTCTTTAAGACCCCGCGCCGCAATAAGCCTCAAAAGCTCTCGAACGGAAAAATCCGGTTGATGCAGGACCGAACCGAGATGAGGCTGCAATCTTCAGCTGATATGTCGGAATATGGCAAACTCAATAGACGAATCTCTAAATCAATGCAACGTGACCTGCGCTCCTTTTGTGCGGCACGGATCAAAGAGGCAATCGAGCGGAACCGGGGCTCAAAAGAATTCGTCTATTGGGCAGAGCCAAATGACAAAGCTGAAGATTAACGACGGCAGCATCATTTCGACTAACCAGAGATCTTAAGGGAGCTTGAGAGGTTTTACGGACAGTTATATACATCAATACGACAACCCAGTGTCGGTACATCTTGAGACGCAAGAGCTAAACTGACGTGACACTACATTGAGGATATCCCAGACACCAGCCTGTACGAGATTAGAATGGCTCTTAAACAGCTCAAGAATAACAAGGCGCCGGGTGAGGACGGAATCTCAACAGAACTTCTGAGAGCGGGTGGAAAACCGGTACTACTCTAGTCCTCCAGAAGTTATTTAATTCCGTCATACTCAAAGGTTCTACGCCAGAAGCATGGCACAGGAGTGTGGTTGTTCTTTTCTTCAAAAAAGGTGACAACACCTTGTTGAAGAACTACAGGCCAATCTCACTTCTGAGCCATGTATACAAGCTGTTCTCAAGAGTCATTACGAACCGTCTCGAACGCAGGTTTGATGACTTCCAGCCTCCCGAACAAGCCGGTTTCCGAAAAGGTTTTAGTATTACTATAGACCACATATACACACGCTCCGCCAGATTATACAGAAGACAGAGGAGTATTATATATTATTATTACAGCCATTGTGTTTAGCGTTTGTGGACTATGAAAAAGCCTTCGATTCAATCGAAACCTGGGCAGTATTGCAGTCCCTCCAACTATGTCACGACTATAGGTATATCGAAGTGTTGAAGTGTTTGTATAGAAACGCCACCATGTCCATCCTATTTCAACAGGCGTAGCATGGCGCCGTAGAAAGGGGTTTTGTCGACGGAAGAATAGACAAAATAACAGAACGTAGAAACATTTTTATCGTTTTAAGCATGGTAATGTGAAAAATATAGAAAATAAACGTCCTTTTCTTCAATAGTGTTCAAATGGTGTCACATTTGTGCAAAAAAACAGTCGATTTGTGTAGAAATAACGATGAAATAACTTTGTCTTTTCTTTGTAGAATAGAGATAGACTCGCCATGCTACGCGTGCAGGAAGAGAGCACGAAACCAATCCGATAAAAGGCGTGAGACAGGGAGACGTTATTTCTCCGAAACTGTTCACGAACGCGTTGGAGGACGTTTTCAAGCTCTTGGAATGGAACGGATTCGGCATCAACATCAATGGCGAATACATCACTCACCTTCATTTTGCCGATGATATAGTCATCATGGCAGAATCGTTGGACCCCCTCAATGCTATGCTCAGCGACCTCAGTATCGTTTCCCAACGGGTCGGCCTTAAAATGAACATGGACAAGACGAAAGTCATGTCGAATGTCCATGTGGCACCCTTACCGGTTGTTGTTGGGAGCGATACTCTCGAAGTTGTAGACCATTATACTTACCTTGGACAGATTGTTCAGTTAGGTAGGTCCAACTTCGAGAAAGAGGTCGCCCGAAGAATCCAACTCGGATGGGCAGCGTTTGGGAAGCTACGTGATATTTTCTCATCGAGAATCCCACAGTGTCTCAAGACAAGGGTGTTTGACCAGTGTGTGTTGCCAGTGATGATATATGGCTCCGAAACGTGGTCCTTGACTGCTGGCCTTTTAGAGAGACTAAGAGTCACTCAACGAGCAATGGAAAGAGCTATGCTCGGAGTATCTTTGCGGGATAAAATCCGGAACATGGATATTCGGCAAAGAACCAGAGTCACCGACATAGCTCATAAAATTTGCAAGTTGAAGTGGTAATGGGCAGGCCACAGCGCTCGTAGAACTGACAACCGATGGGGAAGAAAAGTTCTCGAGTGGCGACCACGGACCGGAAAACGCAGCGTAGGTAGGCCTCCCACCAGGTGGACCGACGACATATTGAGGGTCGAGGGCAGCCGATGGATGCAAGTGGCGAATTGTCGTTCGGCGTGGTGGTCTAAGGGGGAGGCCTATGTTCAGCAGTGGACGTTTTCCGGCTAATGATGATGTTGATGATGATGAGATACTATTACTCAGAATAAAACATACAAAAAAATAAGTTAGCATTCCAATAAATCGTAAAAATAAGCGAAATTGAATGAAAAGTGAGAAATTACTGGAATGTGTCAAGTTTCATATAAAATAATGAAATCGAAAAAATAATGTTCTTTTTTCTCTTAAACCCTGTGTTATTTTACTAAAGGTGAAATGTTATCTATTAAATAACGAACATTTTCTATACCGTATCAATAGAAATTAGGTAAAAAGCCTGAGTGACCAATTGTAGCATCGTAATTCGAGCATAAACGAATCTATGCACTGGTAGTCGCGATTGATCGAAGATGAACTCAGGTACTACTTGCTGTGCGAATGGAATAATGTGGAGTTGAACCACCTTTTCTACGCAATATTGAGCAGTTACGTAACTTCGTTAGGAAGTGAAAGCTCAGTTTTGCGAGATAGAGATTATAATTTAGAGCTCACCGAAACATTCTGTTTCAAGAGTTAAATGATCTGAAACCCTGTTGTTTAGACTCTGATAGATCTGTCTTTATTAAAAAAATAACCCAGCTGTAACCCAGTATAAGAAGCACTGAATCCCAGTCAAAACAGTTCAATAGATTATCGCTCTCTTTGCGCGGTTAACGTCTTCTTGGGCCTTGCTCACTTTCTTCCTGCATCACGGCGTTTGGTGATATTACCCCTCTCTTAATTGACACTAGTTTCAAATATTTTGAACCACTGGTTGGAAATATTCGAGCATTAAACCGACCATTTCTGGTTATATCTAAGGAGATAAAAACCAGCCACTTGGGGTGATTAAGGTGACATAGTTATGGATCTATGTCACCTTAATCACCCCAAGTGGCTGGTTTTGCGTCCATAATTATGTCTCTGAATAGATGGCTAAACCAATTTTATTACCATATCGTAAATTCTAAATAATTACAAAAATCTAATTAAAAAGTTATGAATTCCAATTAGTCACTAGAAACAAAATCAACACCTGAAAGATGTCATAACAAGATAATTTACTCGTATAATACGAGTAAATTATCTTGTTAAGAATGAAATTGAATAATCTCTATAATGCACACTTTGTAAATTACAAACATATCCAATTCGCAGTGTGACACAATGTGCGGTTTAAAGTGTAATTTATTGAGTGGCTCTTATTTTATTTTGATATGTATATATTTATCATATTATCCATTCGTTTATGAAAATAAGTAGTGTCTAGAAGACCGGGATCATAGATATATTATAGAAGGAGATATGGCGTGGAGATCAAAATGTATAGAAAACCGGTGAAGCCACAACTGCCCCACCATCAAGATAATATTACGCATGTAGTATATCAAAACAATACTACGAACAAGTGCACACACGCGCCGTCGAAAACTCTGTCATTTAAATATAAACCTTATTCTTTAAACCACAGCGTACTTTTTCCGTGTAATTTACTCACACTAAAACAATTATCATTGTGTGTCGTCGGGACACGGAGGCGGACTCGACAGTGTTTGACTAAATCGAAGAGTTCACGATAAATATATCGATAAATTATAAAGGTTTGGAAATAAAATTAATAAAAAACGATATGAAACCGTTTTTATTATCTTTATTGTATAGATTAGTATTAATTTAGTCCATAGATTACTAAACTAAACATTAATTAATTTACTTAACCATCTTCGGTTTCGCATTTATATAATACTCTGTAAAATAATAAAAAAATTTAAAAATGCATGAACCACATCGGCCTTCCAGCCTTATTACAAGAAAAAAAAAAAAAAAAAAAAACTGAAACATTAAAATAGCAATTAGCAGTCGACATTCTTGTCGATAGTCTGTCGGATCTCCAAGAGCACGTCACTAGCTCGCACTAAAATACGCGGACCTGAGCAGCGGCCGTACCATGCGACATTACGGCTGATTGAGGTATCGTTATGTCAGTTTTACATTGCTTGTTCAGTCACTCTGTGATGCAATGATGTGGTTGTAAAAGAGCAATGTATTTATTGCAAAAATAATACAGTCGAAGTAATGTAGGAAAAAAAAAGTACAGTAGTACAAGTCAGATATATTTTACTGCTTGTTGTTTTTCGTGATTTTTAAGACAAATATTGTAAAATACTTGTAATTACATGTGAAACCCGATGCCATGACTTCTAAAATATTTGTTTTGGTTTCTATTTTTGCACAAAAGCACCGAACAAGACGGCATAATCGTTTTTTTCACGAACGTGGTTGACAACACACTAACTCGCGGTGACGGCCATTTTTTCATTTTCTGAGCGTAGCGCTCAGAACTACACGGCAGCGGACACGCCCCCTTGCCATTTCTCCTGTTTTTAATATTTCTGTGACCGGGATCTTACTTTGTTTATTCGAAACAAAAGCGGCAAATCTCATGTTGTGTGCTTTCTGGTATACGAGGCATAGCTGTTTCGTTAGTGTTTTGTTTTTATGCGGGAGGCATCACGATGTCAAATTGACAGGAATTGTGTTCTTTCAGTATGTCATAGCGCCCTTAATAATATAATCAATCTCTACGCAAAAAATATTATAATAAATTAACTTTATCATTTTTTGAAGTGAAAACTTCTTTAGCGGCGTTGTACACTTTTTCTGTAATGGGTAAAAAATTTAAAACTCGCGTCAGGGTCACGTGACCAAAACTCGCGTCAGGGTCACGTGACCCTGATCGAAAATGAGTAAGACGTCATTCAAATTAAAAATAAAACATAGTAACAAAAAAGTTTTCACTTCTACCGGCACTCCTGGAGTGCAACCTTTTTTTTTAACCAATGAGCTCTACTATAAATACTATAAATAGTAGTTTATGTGACCACTAGGCCTGTTGGCCTAGTGGTCAGTGACCCTGACTGCTATGCCGGAGGTCGTGGGTTCGATTCCCAGCCAGGACAAATGTTTGTGTGATGAGCACGATCATTTGTTCTGTGTCTGGGTGTAATTTATCTATAATATGTATGTATTTAGAAATATATAAGTATGTTTATCAGTTGTCTAGTACCCATAACACAAGCTCTGCTTAGCTTGGGACTAGATGGCGTTGTGTGATAGTTGTGGAATATTATTATTATTATTATTACATAATAAGGGGTATTATCACACGAGTGGTATAATACCTATTTATGTACAGTTTCATACACTACTTTATCTACTCTCATTGAACACGAACATATCAATAAAAGATAAAAATTAATAAACACTAATTATCATCCACCATGTCATCCACCGAAACACAAAATCCCAACATTCCCTTAGAAAGCGAGCGCAGCCACAGATAAAAAAGTAAAAAGATGTATCTATGATCAGTAATCTGTATCATAATGAAAAAAAAAATATAACATTGTTTTGTTAGAGAAACAGTGTTATAATTTATTTTTTTAATTTCATTACGATACTCTATGGTATAAAGTATGTCATTATAAACTCGTTTTGAGTTTTGTATTACGAAGTTTACGATATGAGAGTAGATAAAAATATATACATCACTAAGATTATAATATCGTGCCGATTTTTTAATTTCCTATCCAATTTGTAAGTATTATTAATTAAAATCAAAATATATAATGTATATTAATACGTATAGGAAGCTATATTCGGTTCGTATAATTACATATGGCATCATTATAGTCATAAATTATATTTTGAGTGAAAGCTGAGGTCATAAAAATTTATAAATATATATTATATAAATAATGATAATACATATACCCACGTGGAAACCATTTTTGAACTAGTTGCTTATGACATTAGGTTCTCATGGTCAGTAGATAATATAGCTCATCCATAACTATAAAATGGTAGGAAAGTTAAAACTGTAAATTTAATATTTATTTTAAAAGAATACTAATTGGGGCACACCCCAACTAGTATTCTTAAAAAAAAAACGGTTTCGGTCGGTATCGATTGTTGATCACAATCTGCAATCGATACCGAAGCCAAAAATTTAGATTTTAGAATTTTGTCTGTTTATTATGTATGTCCGGGATAAACTCAAGCCCCCTTATTAATAAACGTGGACTAAAGTTACGGAAGGTTAATCCTCAAAAAATGTGTGGTTTATCCGAGGATCATCCTGGTTGTAACTTTAGTTCACGTTTATTAATAAGGGGGAAGAAGTACTTTATAGATTTACTTCAGGCACGAATATTATTAAGAAGTCGGGTCAGCATAATTATTATAGGCTGCATAATTATTATCACGCTTTCATTTACAGGGATCGAGCAGCAAACCTTTAACATATTCACGCAGACAACGTCGTGGGCAGCAGCAAGTATCATAAAGAGTAGTGGTCTACAGGATGTTCAAACGTAATGATGACATAATAATACGCATAGGTATTCATTCAGCTATCTTTTATGTAATAAGTAGGCAGTGACCTGAGGCCTTATCACAATGAAAGTGACGGCCATTGACCGTGTAAAAGAAACCAAGGTGTTTGCGAAATCATTGTGAACTTTGATGACAAAATTGTCATGATTTGAAATATACTTGAAATACTGGTAGATTTGAAGAGAATACCAAGGCATTATATCCCATTATGTACAGTCGACAAACAAAGTTGAATCATGACCCATTTTGACAATCCCTCAAATTGACAAAGATCAAAGTCGTTACCATGGATATGTATATTTAGGCGAATGTAGACCTAATTGTGTTTGAATGTCTGTACGAAAATAAGCTTACGGTGGATCATAATTCAACTTTGTCGATTGTACTTAGGTTTTTTGTTGTTTTGGTGGAATGAAAGAAAGAAAAGAAAGAAAAAACATTTATTTGGCGCAAAAAGCACCACGACACACACAATAAAAAAAAAATAAAAATAACACGATAAAAAAGCAGAAAAAAAATAATAACTTATATCTAAAACTTATAATAAAAGAATAGGTAGCTTTTGTGTGTCTCACGGCTGCGCCAAAAAGGCCCAGTTCAGCAAAAAGTCGGGCAACTAAGTGCTCGACGCGCAGAATCATCAAATGAACTCATCCGCTCTGAATGGAGTGGAAGGGACTGTCGGACTACTACTGAGTAATAATCCACCTTGTCCCTTCAGTAGCCCTTTTACGTTCCAGAGTAACCTGTGCATCAGCAGCCCTCGCCCCCTGCCAAGCTCAGCCCTGCACCGAGTTGTCACTGGCCGCTCAATAAATGCAACAATGTATAGTGTATCATTGTTCCACTAAAATACTTAATAATTTATAATTATAATAACAAAGTATTTGTACAATATGGATGGTACTAAATCTATTTGAATATGTAGGTTAAAACAAACAAATCTGTGGGTGTAGTGCTGATCTCCTAGCTAAGTTGCAGCGCAACCTGTGTTTAAGAGAAACAGTGCCTGCCCCATATCAATATATTAATTGTATTTGGAACAATGACATGTTACAAATTACCATAAATGTTTTATAGAGGTTAAAGTAATTTCTAGTTTTTTTCTCTTAGAATAATTAAGACTAAATCTAAATTTGTGTATAATTATGTGTTTAAATGTATGCGTGTTATGTTCTTGTGTCTGTTTGTTAGTGTAGTGTTTGTTTATGTATGTGTTATGTAATGCATGTTTTGAGTAAAGTTGTGCTGTAGATATTTTTGTGGGTTGACCAATTAGCAACAATATATTATATTATATTATACTTTGCTACACATAAACATTGACAGCCTTAGTACAAAAACTTTAACATCTGTTGAACACTTGTCTAAAAAAAGTGTGACTGCAAAATGACCCTTCTAACAAGGAGAAATGTCGTTGTTATGTTGTCAATTTTTAACCGACTTCAAAAAAAGGAGGAGGTTATCAATTCGACTGTATTTTTTTTTTTTTTTTTTTTATGTTTGTTACCTCATAACTTGCGACTGGGTGAACCGATTTTCATGATTCTTTTTTCAATCGAAAGCTGGTGCTTCCCGTGTGGTCTTATTGTCACCATTTTAGAATCTGATGATTGGATCTTGGAGAAATCGAGGGCAACCCTCAAATTTTACAAGCTGATACATAGTTTTTCGCAAATTTTATGAAGTAATTCAAGTACTTGCGTATAGAAATCATCATCTCATGAAGCTGAGCTGATGATGGAAGGTACAACTCCTCAAGTAAGAAAATTATGTTCGTGTTCGCATATCTCCGGAACTACAAGTCCGATTTGAGTGATTCTTTTTTTGTTGTACTAGGTATCGTTCAACTTAGGGAACACTGCAAATTTCATCAAAATCGGTTCAGTAGTTTTTGAGATAGGGAATGAATGAAAGAGATGTTAACGATGTTATTACCGGTGCTACGGATTACGAAATTCTAGTGCACATGTAAGAAAATTATGTATTTGACAAGAATGTTGGTTGAATATTTAAACTAAAAAGAGTAAAATAAAAACTTTTTCTAAAAAAAATGTGACCGCCTTCAAAAACAACCACAAAAAAGGGTAAAATAACCTACAAAACTTTTCTTTCGGAAGTCGGTGGCAAAAAAGACAATGAAATTAATAAAAAAAGTCACCGACTTCCGAAAGAAAAGTTTTGTAGGTTATTTTACCCTTTTTTGTGGTTGTTTTTGAAGGCGGTCACATTTTTTTTAGAAAAAGTTTTTGTTGAGACAAGTGTTCAATACGGGTGTTAATTTTTTTTGTGGTAAGACGGAGATAGTTCTGGAATTATAAATGCCGTTGAAACCAAATACAGAAGTGGGCACAAGCTAGAAAAAAAAGTCCGGAACTCACCCAGCTTTTACTTTTATCAATGCCATATTATGTAAATCATAAGGACGGTCAATGCCGAAGTAAATAGAATTTTGCGATTACGGAATGTGCGATTGTTACACAACTAATCAAACTGTCTAATGTCGTCATAAGTATGTTAAGTTCGGCTTCCCGTCTAACCGGATGCAGCTTCAGTGTCAGTATTTTACTTACGAGCAGTGGCACCCCAATTTAAAGTTGGGTGGTAGGCTCATAGAGCGACTGCCTTCAATCTTCATGGTTATTTAAAAACCAGGGTTGCGGAACTGTCCAAACAGTTAACCATGCCTTGGAAGGTAAAGTACAATTGAAAGAAACCGGTAGATTTCAGTCAGTGCAAGTCCGACAATGCCTTTCGTCCCACACAGGGTGGGTAAACACACTTGATGATGTTCCAAAAATATGGGACATAGTTGAATCATGACCCTGACACTATAAGCTTATTTTCTTACAGACATTCAATTACAATTAGGTCCAAATTCACGTAAACAACGGATCGACTTTGATCTTTATCAATTAGATGGATTCAAACGATTGATTGTCAAAATGGGTAATGATTCAACTTTAAAACAAAAATATGGCGAAACGTGGTGATTTATGTTAGTAGTAAATATGTGTAGATAGATTGAAAATATTCAAGCAGCAGTTACAAGATGTAATGCCACGGGAAAATGTAAAACTAAAGAAGTTATTAGACCACAAACGGGCAAGCAATTTATTCTAGGTACGTGTGAAAAGCCAAGGATTTCTACAAGCGGAACACATCCGTGTGGCTTTCCACTCAGACATCCTAAACGTGTGTCGTGTGCGTGTTGAGGGCCTATTCTGAGATTGTGATTTATCTGTTTTAGACCTTATTGCAAACATTGTCGTTAATCACTACACAGTACAAAACAAAGTTGCTTTCCGTTGTCTGTCAGTCCTTATGTATGCTTAGATCTTTAAAACTACGCAACTGATTTTGATGCGGTTTTTCTAATAGATAGAGTGATTCAAGAGGAATATTTAATTTGTATAAAACATGCATAATCTAGTAGAGATTATACCCCTGCGGAGCTGGAGCGGTTCGCTAGTTTTTGATAAATAAAGTTAGTTTAGCTCGTTTTTACACTAGAGGCATTCATTTTCTGTAACGTCATACATATTTCAAGAACAAAGTGTTATTCCTGTTCAAACGGAGGCCGCTTCGAAGCCCTAAAATTACTTTTCACGTTTTTGTTTCTGATGGGTAGCTCGCCGTCCGACCAAGGACCAAGCCCCCGTCGGTGGCGCGTCGTGTTTCGCGCCAAATGCCTGCTGGGGTCGCGGGTTTTTTCTTAACCCAGGTTACCGTGGCCCCGGAACGTAAAGGGCATAGGAAGGAACACGGGTGGATTTTAGTCAGTAAGAGTCTGACAGTCCCTTCCGCCCCACCCAGGGCGGGAGGACTTATTTGATGATTTTACCACCTAAAAAAAAAAAGACCTCAGGTTGAAAAAACTTTGTACAAGTTTCCATAATTATTTTATGTGAAACTCTGTGGTGATCAGCCTCACTAAGACTGAGTATTTGGATGGTCAATTTCATCACTACTTGTTAATCTATCAACTTGCTTTAATAATTTTGTCATGTCTTATAGACTTTACACAATGTGTAAAGTCCATAAGACATGTCATGATCACAGAAATTAATTTACCTTGCCATAGCCGCAGTACTTCTCCAGAATAGTCCTTTAGTAAACAAGGTAAATAAGTTGCAAACTGCACACTACATAGAGCACACACTGCAGTGCACAGGTGCCGCTAGACATCCGGCATTGAGTGCAGACAGACTGAATAGAATGTAGTAAATTATGCATACGGTAAAGCACAACTAAAGACTTTATTGTGTGGTGATTACAGTTAGTAATTGGTCATCCTCGTAGCGTCGTATTCTTTATTACTAAGGAACATGAAGTCAGTTTCAGTTTGACGATATTTCGTCATCTGTTTCTGTCCTTGGTAGAATGAAATACATCGTGAAGTTTCGTGTCCAGGGAAGAGCTGCAATCAATTAATGATGTAATGGTAGCTACTAAAATTGTATATTTAATCACTAGCGACATTTTTAAAGGGATTTTATTGTATTCCGTCGGGGCAATATAGCTCCAATTATTTCTGAGTCTTCTATCAAACTATTTCCAGAAGTTTTCTTTTTTGAATCGATAATGATCCAAGAGATACCTAATTATTGCCTTCCCTTCCGTTCCTTTGCAAATGTCAAAAATTGCCAATTTCGACTCGAAAAAGGATTTTTTTTTTCATGACTCTGTTTTTAGTTAAACAATTACAATAACTTTCACGTCTAAACATTTTAAAACTGTCTGACTGTGTTGTACCATGGATCCGTATAATTATACTAATTCCTCAGTTATACTTAAAATTATCTGTCTAATGTCGAACTGTCGTACATTTGCCAATCATCATGATAATCATCATCAAACTACTTCTCAGCTCTTAGCTGTCTTTACACATAACCTCCAAAGTACCGGCAACGAAGAATGCACATCATTAGTACAGACAAGTGGGATAAATGAAAGCGTTTTGTAGTCGACCGAGAACACTCTGAATTCTTTAAAAGATTTTCAACTTTATACCCTAGAGCCCTCAAATCCCATCGCTCGCCGAATAAATTATTTTTCCAAGCATCTTCATTATTTTCCTGCATTTATCCCACTTGGCTTAAAGGTTGGCGCAACACGTTTTTAGGGTTATATACCTAAAACTATCTATCCATTTGTCACCAGCCTGTATTTCTCATGAACCTTGATAGTATAATAAACAGTTGAACAGTGATTTGAAAGTTTTTCATGCTTTATAGGGAGCCCTTAATACACGAGTCTGACTCATACTTGGCCAGTTTTTTAGGGTTCCGTAGTCAACAAGGAACCCTTATAGTTTCGCCATGTCCGTCCGTCC
Organism: Agrotis segetum; assembly: GCA_036375495.1. NCBI lineage: Eukaryota > Metazoa > Arthropoda > Insecta > Lepidoptera > Noctuidae > Agrotis > Agrotis segetum. Next base: position 749,563 of record JAQSVV010000132.1, read on the forward strand.
GTCCGTCCGTCCGTCCGTCCGTCCGTCTGTCCGCAGTTTAGCTCAGAGACGCACAGTACTAGAGAGCTGTAATTTGGTGTAAATATGCGGATTTGTTGTGCCGAAAAAGTGGTAAAATAAAATCTCGTAAAATATTTTTTTTTAGGGTACCTCCTGAACTTACACGTAAAGTGAGGATTTTTTTTTTCTCGCGTACCCCTTAGTGTGGGGTATCATTAAATAGGCCTTTAAAAAATAATGATAGTTTCCATTAACAGTCTTTTGATAAAAAAATTCGTTTGTGAAATATTAAGTTTTAAAGTGCTAAATTTTGCTCGATTCGAGTGTCCCCCCCCTCTACCAGCTAAACGGTTATGTTTGGGGGTGTGAAAAAATTAACAATAGTAGTATATAGAACGAAGTTTAAAAGAAAATTATCATGACTAAGTAGGCTTTACAACTTTACGAGTAATAGTCAACCAACTTATAAAATGTACTTGGAAAATAGGTTTTCTTAAACAAAATGTATCGGAGAATATGTACTTCAACTGCAAATGTAAGTTTGTCAACTTTATTTTTACAGCTTTAATATGTATTTTTTTACGGTATGTTTTTTGGGGATAGGTAGGTTTTTATCTTCAACTATTTTTAACTAACTTCCTAAAAAGGAGGAGGTTCTAAATTCGTCGTAATCTTTTTTCTTATGTATTTTCCCTGATTTCTCAAAGACTCCTGGACCGATTGTGAAAATTCTTCTTTTTAAAAGTAAATTCAGCGAATCAGTTTATTTAGTTCGCATATTTTGATGGGCAACTACGGAACCCTACACTGTGCGTGGCCCGACACGCACTTGGCCGGTTTTAACCCAACTCTTTGACGCGCGCGTGGAACATGCCGCTCCGTATACCCAGACATGGTCCATGCTCGAACCGCGAGTCATCCATTACTCGCCGCCCGCATGCTCACACTTACGATGGCTGGAAATCGCTTCGCAACGTCCATTGCTAAGGCTGTCCTCTCCCTCACGCGTCCTGCCTCCTCCTTCCCTAGCACCGCTCCTTCGCAGAAGAAGGCGACTGTTACCCATTCCATCTCGCCCCGCAATATGGTCTCGAGCAATGCCGGGTGCAAGAGGTCACCGCCTGTCACCGTATATTTGTGAGGACACGGTGGTGCTCTGTCTTAGCAGGGAATGTCTATAAAAATTGCTAGGGAACCCCGCTGTAAAAATAGTCAAAAAATAAATTAAAAAACAAAAACCGGCCAAGTGCGTGTCGGGCCACACACAGTGTAGGGTTCCGTAGTTGCCCATCAAAATGCTTATGCGAACTAACTAAACTGATTCGCTGAATTTAATTTTAAAAAGAAGAATTTTCAAAATCGGTCCAGGAGTCTTTGAGAAATCGGGGAAAATACATAAGAAAAAAGATTACAAGGAATTTAGAACCTCCTCCTTTTTTTGAATTTAGTTAAAAATAGTTGACGATAAAAACCTACCTATCCCCAAAAAACATACCTATAAAAGCTGTAAAAATAAAGTTGACAAACTTACATTTGCAGTTGTCTCCGATACATTTTGTTTAAGAAAATATGATATCAAGTACATTTTATAAGTTGGTCGACTATTACTCGTAAAGTTGTAAAGCCTACTTAGTCATGATAATTTTCTTTTAAACTTCGTTATATGTACTACTATTGTGAATTTTTTCACACCCCCAAACATAACCGTTTAGCTGGTAGAGGGGGGGGACACTCGAGTCGAGCAAAATTTAGCACTTTAAAGCTTGTTATTTCACAAACGAATTTTTTTATCAAAATGCTGTTAATGGAAACTATAATTATATTATTTTTAAAGGTCTATTTAATGATACCCCACACTAAGGGGTAAGCGAGAAAGAAAAAAAACATTCCCACTTTACGTGTAGAGGAGGTACCCTAAAAAAAAATATTTTTCGAGATTTTATTTTACCACTTTTTCGGCACAACAAATCCGTATACTTACACCAAATTACAGCTCTCTAGTACTGTGCGTCTCTGAGCTAAACTGCGGACAGACGGACGGACGGACGGACATGGCGAAACTATAAGGGTTCCTTGTTGACTACGGAACCCTAAAAATGCCGTATGAGCAGACGTGCTGTGGTCGAAGCCATAGGACACAGCTTGAATACTGGATTGAAGCTGTTTCCAACCGTCCCCTATTTAAAATCTAACAAGGAAACCTAAGTTCAACAGTGCTCGCCCTGCGACTGATAATAAATGATTTTGAGTATAATTAAGCTGGTGAAAACACAACATCTCTGTGCGTCTCTCTCTCTCTTTTCAAGCGTCGTCGATTCATTCTTTATTGCCGGTACCTGTACCTTGTTATTAGTTCTGAACGGCATAACGGCATACTGCCCCCATACCGGTGACAGACGAGAACGACGTCTCTAAATACACACCAGTTATCTTCATTTGATGTATTAATGATGTTGATTGTAGTGTACGTGATTTGTAAGTTGTAAGATTCTGACAGATTGAGGCTTAAATGAAAAGATTTGATTAGTACCAATCCAGTCCACATAATGTGTGTGAATATTACACCTCTCACGAAAGTTGAGAGTTCAAACCCGGGCAAGCACCCACTTGTCTTTCTTTTCAGTGCATATTTTTGTGGGTCTATAGTACCAAAGGTTGTCATAAAAACATCACTTTTAGCGATAAAACTGCCTATTGTGTCACCCTATTTCAAAGATAATTATGAATTGTATGTAGCTGTAATTTGTATGGTTTGCAAAATAAATAGTCTTCTATCTATAGTACTTTGCAGGTTGGAGTCTCAGTCGCAGTTGATTTTTTCTTACGTACGTACTTATTAAGTTTATTTTGGACATTGCTGGTGAAGGAAAAATTCGTGAAGAATTCTATTGAAATTTTAATTTTTAATATAAGTTCAAAACCTTGTCGAGAGATTGAACATTTTGAAAATACTAAAAGGTTTGATTGTTTCAAAACATTCAAACATTTTTTTAGGTCGAATATTACCTATTTGAAGAAATGGACGACCACAGTCTGTTTGACTGTGATAAAAAAATTAAATATCAAAATCAAAAATCAAAATCAAAACATTTAATTAAAGTAGGCCAGTTACAAATACAGTTTTTGAATTGTCATAGACAATCAAAGGAATATTATTAAACACTACAAAAGTTATGGTGCTACAGTCCCAGTCACAAGACATAAAAACTGTGAAAGTACCGTAGATGCCCTTTCCAAGAAGTAGATCTCTATGGAGAAGAACGTGCAAGAAACTTCATGGACACTCTTTTTAGATCGCCAGAATAATTACAGAACCTTTGTTACATCCTTCATTTGAGGTGGTAAATTATGTGAGAACGATGTAGCAAGTTTTTGATTAAAAGTGTCCAGAGTAACAATTAAAACAAAGACAATTCAAAAACAAAATGATCATAATTATTGAAATAAACCGTGGCAGCTAAGCGATGACCAGTCTCAGCTGACAGCGCCCGTTCACGAACATGACACATGCATCAGCACCATTCAGCTCAACCATATTGGAGGGAGCTAAATGATCCGACACACGCGCCACCATCAGCGAGACATATGTTGTCAGTGTAGAACAATAAAGATCAAACCTCATCTATTACATCTACCAACAATGTAATTAACTAGTTACCATACAAAATGCAATTAGTGATGCGGTATATTCATCAAAGTAATTCGTATACTAAAATCTTCATGAACCGTGAGAAGATTTACGAGTACTGACATTTATCATACACATAAGTACTAGTGAACTCATAAATTATTTGAACAGGTCAATAATAATTCAAGGGTAACTTGAATGAAGTTCAATAGCATGAAATTCTCACCATTATTCTACAAATTTTCTCATATCCCCTACAGTCTCACTTATCACTTCGTGTGAAAGTTCGTTTAATAATTTATAAAATTAATTTTACACTTTCTAAGATTTTTAATGAGTAATGAAGTTCTATGGTCATGTTCAATATGCCTGTGGTGCGGTTGACCGCAACTTAGTGTTATAATTTGAATAGTGAAATCTTTTTAACTATTTATTTCAAAGATTTAGATCGTTAGAAGTATCACCTTACTAAGGTCACTGCGAAAACTAACAATATTATGCCAGATGGAGTAATGACTAATTTACGTTGATTCAGTAGCTGGACACACCGTCCATGGATTGAAAATGAAACGTGCTCTACTTCCATCCGGCTGGATTCTGATTGTACCGGATTGAAACAAGTTTACAATATTGCAGTGCCTTGAAGTCCAGTGACACTATATTCAGTTACTAGATTTTCAATCAACCTCAATGGGCAAACATTTCAGGTAATTCTGACTACAAATTTCAGTCGACTCTAACGAAATTCAAAATCGTTCGATCACGATTCTATATCGTGATCGAACGATTTAAAGACTTGACTACCACGACATTTACAATTTTACAGCCTTACTACAAAAAATTAAACATCTGTTGAACACTTGTCTAAAATAAGTGTGACTGCAAAACAGACCTTATTTCAACGTCATAATCTGACATTTTTTAGACAAGAGTTCAACAGACGTTTAAAAGTTTTTGTGGTAGCACGAAAAGAGTCTCACAATATTTTACAATGGACCTGTGGTTAGTTAGTACGTTGAGAGTGCTCTCTAGATGTGGTCAGTGGTCAGTTGCTCTATTAATTTTGCTGACTGGCTAATAACTGTAACATTGCATGAGATTTCACCATAACCATCATGAACAACTTAATCTTATTCTTCTTTGTGAGCCGACACTCTCAAATTTTGTGTTCCCAATACACAGCAGGGTTTATATCCTCGAGGGAGCGTACTGCAAAATCACCGAAGGAACGGGGTGGATTTTAAGTCAGTAAAAGTCTGATGGTCCCTGTTCGTTGCATCCAGGTAGGAAAGGGTCAATTGTAGAAAAGAGTTTATCCCTTCAATCCCCCAATTCTGGGTTAAGCTCGCCTTTGTACATAACTTACCCTTATGTGAAGTATTATTTTAATTATGTGTGTACAATAAAGAATATAGGGTATAGGTATAGGCTTGCTTGGAAGATGTATTTAGGCTTCTCGACTGGTCACATAGAGGTTTAAACATCAATGGTGAACGACTAACCCATCTGCGCTTTGCTGATTGTTGTGGACCGACCAACCTTTTTAGGGTTCCGTAGTCAACAAGGAACCCTTATAGTTTCGCCATGTCCGTCCGTCCGTCCGTCCGTCCGTCCGTCTGTCCGCAGTTTAGCTCAGAGACGCACAGTACTAGAGAGCTGTAATTTGGTGTAAATATACGGCTTTGTTGTTCCGAAAAAGTGGTAAAATAAAATTTCGTAAAATATTTTTTTTTAGGGTACCTCCAGTACTTACACGTAAAGTGAAGTTTTTTTTTTCTCGCGTACCCCTTATTGTGGGGTATCATTAAATAGGCCTTTAAAAAATAATGATAGTTTCCATTGACAATTTTTTAATAAAAAAATTCGTTTGTGAAATATTAAGCTTTTAAGTACTAAATTTTGCTCGATTCGAGTGTCCCCCCCCTCTACCAGCTAAACGGTTATGTTTGGGGGTGTGAAAAAATTCACAATAGTAGTACATATAACGAAGTTTAAAGGAAAATTATCATGACTAAGTAGGCTTTACAACTTTACGAGTAATAGTCGACCAACTTATAAAATGTACTTGATATTATATTTTCTTAAACAAAATGTATCGGAGACAACTGCAAATGTAAGTTTGTCAACTTTATTTTTACAGCTTTTATAGGTGTTTTTTGGGGATAGGTAGGTTTTTATCGTCAACTATTTTTAACTAAATTCAAAAAAAGGAGGAGGTTCTAAATTCGTTGTAATCTTTTTTCTTATGTATTTTCCCCGATTTCTCAAAGACGCCTGGACCGATTTTGAAAATTCTTCTTTTTAAAATTAAATTCAGCGAATCAGTTTAGTTAGTTCGCATAAGTATTTTGATGGGCAACTACGGAACCCTACACTGTGCGTGGCCCGACACGCACTTGGCCGGTTTTTTTTACCATTGGCAGCATGTTTTTTATATTTTAAATACTTTTTTTATTATGATTTTGAATTTGGCAGATGGTTGTTAGAAAGAACTTGTAAAAAAAAGTATTACCTAGCTCAAAAGTCTTTTATTCTGTAATTATAGATCTAGTGGCTTCCAACGATCCTCTTGGTTTTCTTACTCCCGTTATTATAAAAGGTCGTGTTTTATTCCAAAAGACTTGGAAACTTGCCACATCTTGGGATGAATTATTACCAAAACAATTTTTAGATAAGTGGTCACAATGGTTTAACAATCTGGTGAAGGTTTTGGACAACTCTGTTCCCCGCTGCTATTTCAATTCAATGGATCATTTAGGTTCAATTCAATTACATGTCTTTGCCGACGCAAGTGAACAAGCATACGCTTGTGTTGCTTATTGGCGTCTCTTGTGTCCAAACGGAAACATTGAACTCTCTTTAATAAGTGGTAAAGCTCGTGTTGCTCCTTTAAAACCTACGACAATACCAAGACTTGAGCTTCAAGCAGCTTTAATCGCTGCTCGCTTAGCTGTTTTTATTTTAGAATCTCACAAGCGAAAGCCAGAAAGGGTTTTTCTCTGGTCAGACTCTCAAACGGTTCTCAAATGGTTACGTTCTGATCCAAGCAACTTTAAGTTCTTTGTCGCACATAGAGTTTGTGAAATTTGCGAGATTACCAATATTTCTGATTGGAAGTACGTACCTTCATCCTTGAATGTCGCGGATGATGCCACCAGATTCAAGGATGAATTCACGATCAACTCACGGTGGTTTACCGGGCCATCATTTTTACGCCAATCATCAAATGAATGGCCTTGTGAACCATCTATTATTGACACACCAGCTCCTGAGGAAAATAGATCCAATAGGGATCTGGTGGGTCTGACATCAACTCAGCCAGGTGACTCATCATCACCCGTGGTTGCTGATTATACTCGGTTTAGCGTCTGGCTGCGATTTATCCGTGCTACTGCGCGAGCTCATCAGTGCGCTTCATTTTTTCGCCGTTCACCTGAAAATCCTAAATTTCCATTACGCGGCTTAGCAGTTTTAGATGTCTGCTTTATTTCATCTGCTGAACGTCATGCCTTTATGCGCGTACAATTAGATTCTTTCAACAGTGAATATGAGTCGATTGACGCTGCACGCCCCGTTTCAAAGGAAAGTAGGCTTAAGAATATTTCTTTGATATTAGGAGATGATAGGCTTCTGCGTTTATCCGGCCGCACGGGTGCTTCAACTGCCATAGACCCAAACCCGATTGTGTTGGATGGAAAACACCCGATAACCCGCTTACTGATCAGCTCATACCACATCAAATTTGCCCACGGCAACAACGAACTTGTAGTGAACGAACTGCGCCAACGTTACTTCATAGTCAGTTTGAGACCATCAGTGAGAAGTGTGGCAAAACAATGTCAATTTTGTCGGAATATGAAGGCGAAACCATTCATACCACCAATTGGAGACTTACCTGAAGCCAGGATGGCTCATCATACTAGACCATTTACCTTCGTTGGTGTTGATTATTTTGGCCCTTTGACTGTCACAGCAGGACGTCGGTCAATGAAGAATTGGATTGCTCTTTTCACCTGCCTTACTGTGAGAGCTATTCATATAGAGATCGTTGAGTCATTGTCGTCCGATTCCGCCTTGATGGCCCTACGTCGATTCATAGCCCGACGCGGTTGCCCCACTCGCATCTACTCTGACAATGGAACGGCATTTGTAGGCGCTTCGAAAATATTACCTGACCTCTACGACTTTTCGGTAAATAAAGGCATAGAATGGAAATTTATTCCTCCTTCAGCTCCATTCATGGGCGGCTGCTGGGAGCGCCTGGTAGGCAGCGTTAAAAGAGCCTTAAAAGTAACGCTGAAAGACAGATCACCAAGAGTAGAAGTCTTACATACGCTACTGATAGAGGTGGAAGGCATTATTAATTCTCGACCGCTAACTCATGTCCCAGTTGATGAAAGAAGTGAACAAGCGCTTACACCCTTCAATTTTCTGATCGGTACATCCGCCAACGATCTGTGTCTACGGGAATTCTGTGACGCCGATCTCTCACGACGTGTGGATTGGCGGAAAGCCCAACGTCTTGCAGATCATTTCTGGCAACGCTGGACGAAAGAATACTTGCCGCTTCTATTGCCGCGTAGAACGATTCCACCCCACCAACCATTGAAGACAGGAGACGTGGTTTTAATTGCTGACGGTAATCTACCCCGAAACTGCTGGCCTATGGGACGCGTTACCGAGATATTCCCGGGTAGGGACAATATCGTTCGCGTAGTAAACGTAGCAACTAAAGGGGGTGTGCTGCGTCGGCCAGTCCGCAAATTGGTCCGTTTAAATTGATATTTGGTGTTTCACACCGCTCGGGGCCATGTTGTGGACCGACCAACCTTTTTTACCATTGGCAGCATGTTTTTTATATTTTAAATACTTTTTTTATTATGATTTTGAATTTGGCAGATGGTTGTTAGAAAGAACTTGTAAAAAAAAGTATTACCTAGCTCAAAAGTCTTTTATTCTGTAATTATAGATCTAGTGGCTTCCATCCTCGATACTGATGATATTATCATCTTCGCCAGCAACGTCGAGGATTTGCAGACTATGGTACAGGAACTATACAACGTGTCACTCAGTGTTGGTCTAAAAATGAATGCCTCAAAAACTAAAATAATGTGCTGTGACGACGACATTGATCACATTCTAGTGCATGGTCAGCAAATAGGAAAAGTCAAGGAGTATGTTTACTTGGGACAGACTTTGAGTTTAAGGATGAACGCTCAAGAGCGTGAAATAAATCGTCGTATCCAGCTAGGGTGGGGTGCTTTCGGTAAGCTGTCGGACGTACTGAAGTCGAAGCGGGTCCCCATTAACCTAAAGCGTCGCATGTTCGAGCAATGTGTCCTCCCAGTCATGACGTACGAGGCAGAAACTTGGACGCTCACCAAGCATATAATCCACCGCATGCAAGTTACTCAGAGAGCTATGGAAAGAGCCATGTTGGGTATTTCTCTCTACGACCGGGTGAGAAACACAGAAATTCGTAGAAGAACGAGACTTCTAGAGATAGCATGGGTGATAGCAAAAAGAAAGTGGAAGTGGGCGGGCCATATATGCCGTAGACTGGATGGAAGATGGGGCAGGAAAGTGTTGGAGTGGAGACCACGAACGGGAAAGAGGAATGTAGGGAGACAACCGACTAGGTGGACAGACGATCTTGTTAAAGTGGCCGGAAGAAACTGGATAGCCATAACAAAAAACCGCCAGAAGTGGAGAGATTTGGAAGAGACCTACACTCAGCATTGGGTGACTAAAGGTTGAAGAAGAAGAAGAAGAAGAATAAAGAATAAGAATAAAAAGTATGACTTGCGAAACAGGCACTTCCATGTTTTCTTTGCCGGTATGAAGAATTTGCAAAGAAGTTACATGCCGAAAATTATTTGCAACCTTCAAATCTATGTCAGAGTTGCAGGTTGAAATATTAGTTTTTGGGTTCTACGAGTATTAACTCCTACAAGGTATTAGGTTGTGAAGGATAGAGGTAGGGTATCTCCTGCACAAGGGATACACAAAGCCATTTTATTTGGGATGATTCTAGAATAACTCATTTTTATTCAATGAATCAAAGTCAGGCCATTAGTAGGTATGCTTCTTTTCATGATGGCAACAATGTAAATAATAAGGTCAGTATCCATTGGGTAGTCGTTATTCACCGATGAATAAAACCACACTAGTCTAAGCTTAGTGCTCCTGGCATTGTAAATTATTTAAAAAAATATATTCAGACATTATTCGCTATAAAATAATTAAAAATATAAAGCGATAATTAAGATTTATTGGTCAGCATTTGCAAGTTTTTGAATGATATTAAACTAGTTTTTGCCACTAAATTCAAATGTGTGAGACACATTTTTAGGGTTCCGTAGTCAACAAGGAACCCTTATAGTTTCGCCATGTCCGTCCGTCCGTCCGTCTGTCCGCAGTTTAGCTCAGAGACGCACAGTACTAGAGAGCTGTAATTTGGTGTAAGTATACGGATTTGTTGTGCCGAAAAAGTGGTAAAATAAAATCTAGAAAAATATTTTTTTTTAGGGTACCTCCTCTACACGTAAAGTGGGAATGTTTTTTTCTTTCTCGCGTACCCCTTAGTGTGGGGTATCATTAAATAGGCCTTTAAAAATAATTATAGTTTCCATTAACAGCATTTTGATAAAAAAATTCGTTTGTGAAATAACAAGCTTTAAAGTGCTAAATTTTGCTCGACTCGACTGTCCCCCCCCTCTACCAGCAAAACGGTTATGTTTGGGGGTGTGAAAAAATTCACAATAGTAGTATAAACAACGAAGTTTAAAAGAAAATTATCATGAATAAGTAGGCTTTACAACTTTACGAGTAATAGTCGACCAACTTATAAAATGTACTTGGATAATACGAGTATGTTTTCTTAAGCAAAATGTATCGGAGAACGTGTTCTTCAACTGCAAATGTAAGTTTGTCAACTTTATTTTTACAGCTTTAATAGGTATGTTTTTACGGTATGTTTTTTGGGGATAGGTAGGTTTTTATCGTCAACTATTTTTAACTAACTTCAAAAAAAGGAGGAGGTTCTAAATTCGTCGTAATCTTTTGTTTAATGTATTTTCCCCGATTTCTCAAAGACTCCTGGACCGATTTTGAAAATTCTTCTTTTTAAAATTAAATTCAGCGAATTAGTTTAGTTAGTTTGCATAAGTATTTTGATGGGCAACTACGGAACCCGACACTGTGCGTGGCCCGACACGCACTTGGCCGGTTTTGATTAATAAATATTTTGTTGCTATTAATTAATATTACATGTCATAATAAATATCATATTTTTAAGAAAATGAAAAAATAGAATATAATTTTTGTAAAAGTAGTCTTTATTTAATTTTTACGAGGATCCATCGTAAAATAATAAATTAAAACATCGCAACAATCAAACTGTTAACATTCTTCGCATTAAATACACATTGGTTTGTAATAAATATGACTCGTAACATACCCATACACATACATCAAAATATGACACAAAATAAAATACAAATTGATAATAATTATTAAAGTAAATATATAAAATATCTTTGGAACTGAAAACTTAAAATAGTAAAAATATACTATCGTTCCTCACTTCAAAACAAAGTGAAGTAATACTTAAACATAATAAATAAAAATACTTATATACAATACGAGAAGAGACTAATAATATCAGTCAAGGTGATAAAACTTAAAATAAAATAGATATATACAGAAAAAAACTTAGCATGTGTACGAACGGTGGTCAAAATATATACAGTAAAGAAGAAGATTTATTAGTAAACATTAATAAATTAATTTTAACTACAATAAATAAATTAATAATTTAATCTCACGCCTGTTTGACATGGGCGCCATAGGCCAGGTTCTGGGCATCCAGGGACCTTCCCCAACCACCGCTGCTTTCCCAGCCGTGGCTTTCTTCATGAGCAGGTTCTGACCAACCGCTGCTCTTTTTGGATTCGATGAGTTTCTTGATGGCACCGAAGGCAGCGGCGATGAAAGCGATTTTACCAAGGATGTACAGCTTGAAGATTGCGAAGGCGATGATACCGAGGAACAGAGGGATGAGGGCGGCGAGCTTCAGCTTGATGAGGGCCAAGATGGGGAGGAGCTTCTTCAGCTTCTTCTTCTTCTTGCCACGGCCTGAAATTGACATGGAAAATCATTAAATAAAGAAACTGGAGTTCCTACCAGATATGCATATCATAGATGGTAAATGAATGATAGTCCAAACAGATGTCTTAAGTATCATTATTTTCGAAACTTGTAATATCATGGCTTATGAATGTGAAACTGTTTGCAGAGTTAATCCATTGACATAAAAATAAATGTGAATGATGTCAATAATACAACAGCAGAATTCTCAATAAACTTTAGCAATCAAGCGCAACGAGCTAAGAAATAAACAATCAATGATGACTCTCTCAATCCCGTTAAAGTCGCACATATGTCACTAATTATATCAAAAACCAGCTAACAAAGGAATTGCAGACCGTTTAATCTCACATAGCGAACTCCAATGAATCTTGTTAACAAAAACTTTTCCCACATAAGAGTACCTTTGTAAACGTAGATACAACAATTAAAAGAAAGCTGACTCAACTTTTGGCATTCATAGTTTGGCATGAATGAAATTATAATTTTGAGAAAGTCACCGCATGTATGTCACGGACTAAAAGGTCAAAAGTGAGAATGATTTCCATAATTTTCGATGGTTCGCAAAAGTTGAAATTTGGCCAAAGTTCCAACAAACACTAATTGATTAATTTTTTAAGCTGGTATTAAAATATTGTATCAAGAATTTCTTCGTAACGATGAAAATACAACAGATACTATAAACAAATAAGCTGATTTTAAACAAAAATCTTATGCTACCACTATGAAATAACGCATCTATTAATTTCAACAGTGAAGTTTATTGACAACACTATTACATAATTAGTGACAAGCTTAGACAGATAAATGGTCTTAAGTTACATGCCGATTTGCAGATAGAAATCTAAAGACACTGAACTTATAAAGGACCTAGGAACTGGTTTAACAAGATCTTACATAAATCAACAGGTTGGAGTGAAAACGAAATGTGAGTTAACATTGGGTTATGTCGTTTTGATCTTTCCGATATTGGTGTAGTAATGGATTATAAAATGAATAGGATTCATTTTATTTTACTTTGGATGTTACTGACATTGATTACGTAGATGTTATGATAATTACTGCAAAGATTTTTTCACATGACATTGAAATCAAATTACAAAGCAATAATATAGTAAACAGTCTTCTAAATGAAATGGATGAGACTGTAGAACGGAAACCGCAACAAAAATGTTTTCAAAGTAAGCACTTGAACGAATCATTTCATGAAGGAGTGGTCGCAAAATTTTACTTTATGTTAACCGCAACTTCGAAGGAGATTTAATACATACCATAAGCTTGAAATTTTAAGAGAAAGTTTTTAAAAGTAAGAATGATTTTTAACCGACTTGAAATAATAGAAATAAAATCAAATAATTATGTACTATTTTTTAGGAAATGGCGACTGCAAATCTTCTATTTTTAATGAAAAACACATATTTTTATCTTGATAATGATTCGAGATCCGGTCTAAAATAAGCACTTTTGAAATCAAATACTAAGAAAGTGCAAACAAAATATTGTTGAAACATTCACTCACGAGAGTACGAATGAAAAGCTTTTATTGACAAAGCACTAGACAGACCCGTCTGAAGAACATTGAATGCTTAGCCAAATATGGAAGATAGCCATTAAATTAGTCAATGCTCATTCATGTAACTTTAACTGCTCTTTCTACGTAGTCGTTTGCAGTTTTGTCTATCCCGGAAAAGACAATAAGAGTGAAATTTGAGTTGTCGTTATCATTCGCGTTGCTTGTCAACAAATCGAATGTTCAACAAATTGCATATCAGTAACAAGCTTAACAGCACTGTAATCTAAAATAAAAATCTGATCGTTTTCTTTGACATTAAAGTAACTTTCAACTCTCCTAATTCAACTATCGTAGAAATTCAATATGATCTCAAGAAAGTGTATAAACTACTGTATCAAATTAACACGTTACTTGCTGATCTTATCTCGGTGCGTGGGAACAATTTCGTACATTGTGTTCGCAGTTGGATTTTGTATACTTAATACCTTATCTAATATTTTTATTGTTGGCATTCATAGTATCTAAAATCTTGAGAATTTTATGAACTTGTGTCTCAATTTGTGTATATTTTGTTTGCAGATAATAAATACATCGTCTTTATCAGTTTTAGTGTCATTAACAGATAATCTCACTGGCTTTTCTTACATGCTTGTAATGAAAATAAACTCTCTTACTAAGTAATTAATGTTCATTGACAACTTAAGCACTTTTCTAACTAATGCTATATGGTCATAATATTCTGGGTTAAAAGCCTACAATAGTTTATTAATGGCTCGTTATTAACGCGCTTGATGAACTTTTACTGCAAGTTAATGCAGTTTTTGTGTTCCTAATAGTTTATGACTCGTCTTTATTATTTTTTTATTGTGAGAAATGAATTTCTTTTTGACTTTGAATGCCAAAATTGATGTGAAATTTATTCCTGTTTAAAGAAAACTTAGATGTAATTAAGTTTATACCAGATTTTAGGCTCTTGTTTATAATTCTCTGAGTCTGCTGTTTTTCTAAAGGTGGGGTTCCACAAGGTTCACGGTGTTCTAGGCTAAGTAAAACTAACGGTCTCAATTCACATTGTGAATGCATTGAATATAATGCTGAGTTAAAACAAATGCCAGTTACATACCTTCCTCATCAAGAGTGTTGTCGTCTTCCAAAGATTTAGGCATTCTCAGCTGCAGGACATGGCTGTCAAGGAAGTCCACAACGTTTTCCATGATCCTCTCTTCAACTTTCATCTCCCTGGCTTTGGGGTCATCAGGTAAAGGTTCGTAGCTGCGAGCTGATCTGCTTCCACCAGTGTTCTTGAAGCTCACGCCATCGAGCACTTCCAGGCTTGAGGAAGCTGCTAGTTTATCTGTGAACCTCATTGCCTTTTCCTGTGAAACAAAAGGATTAAATTTAGTTTTGTTGCTTTAAGCTTTAGTCTATTTTTTGTATGTATATCTAAGTTTAATTGGGACTTGAACTGATTTTGATGACAAAACACTTTTGGTTAATTTGAAAAATAAATGGGTCATATATTTTAAACTGGTGAACTCGTTAAAGTTTGATTGCCTTTAAATTGATAATTTAATTCAGTAAATTAGTGAATTGAACCCTCCAATTCAGTTAACACTAAAATTACGAAAAGATCTCCAGCATTTTTGCAAGCACTGATACAACCGCAATTATTTTTCAAGTCCTTGAGTTTCGACATCAAAACTAGACACTGCCAGACTAAAGCCTGTACAATCCCAGGGATTTTCAACACAAAACACTTTGTCACATTTCACTTCACTTCACAACACACCTTGAGACACAAAGAAGTATCGGTGTCCAGACAATCCTTTAGGGCGGAGATGAATCTCTCGGCGGCTCCATCTTCCCTTGCCATGGGCAATGCCCCGGCGACTGCCACAGCACACAATAGCACTACAACCTTCATCTTACTCGATGGCTAAACACAAATTGCTAAAGATCAGTGTATGAGCGTGAGTTTTATTTTGCGTTCCCCCTCCCTGTATTTCCATATGTCACGGCGTCTTCGATGCGAAGTGTGAGGCCTATGACGAAATACAAACACGCCTGCTATGGGGTGAGCATTTAGCAGGTATTTGTCAGGTTCATGGGAATCTGTGTTATGGTAGCATTGTAATACAGTCAAAAATTCTTTCACATTTTTTTGATAGGCTTTTGGATTTTTCATGGGATTGCTTTAGAAATTGAAAATGTTAATTTTGCGCGGGAAAAGAAATAAATTGAAGTTACTGCTGTTAAACTCATTTCAACACTATTTATTTCATTCTAGAGTGAAGTAAATTAATATTTTATGACATGTGATTTGTATATTGTGGGTTTTATTTATTAATTTGCGTAGGTACTTTTAATTAAGTTTTGTAACGGCGGTGATTTACGATTTGGCGCATAATATTAAACAGAGAATTTGTTTTATTACCATTATTATAGTTTCTACTGTAAGAGAACTTAAAGAACCTTAGTTATTTCATATCTGGCGAATAAATCGGAAATCCTTTTGAAATAATTACTCCGTCCAAAATATTCGGAATACCTCGCGTATTTCCGGTTCTCGGAGGGTTTCGCAAAATCGCTTTCTAAAACCCATCAATACACTTATATCATTGACTGAATTTCTATATTTTTTGACCATTTGTATTCTGAAGTAAATTGTTTAATAGTCCATTTATAGGCATAGTTGTTTGTACCGAGCGAAAGTTCTCTGGTACTTAGAGACAAAGGTGATATGTCTATTTGGAATATAAAGTGCTGAATTATGTTGTTATATTCATAGTGTTTGCCAACCTGTCTTTTGTGTAAAACACTTTTGATTTCATTTAGGTTGAACAGCGCGTCCATTGCGTAATGCGTGGACTTTCTTGGATTCGTGAATAATTACGTCATTGAATTTTTTTTGATTCATTACAAATTCGTTCTTCCTTTATTTATGGGCTTCGGTTCATTTAATGTGAGACCTGCTGGCAACACCAGCCTTCTATAGTTTTATTTTTGGAAACAACTTTGGCATTGATTTTGTGGTGTATCGTTGTTATCTTTTCTATCGTAGTTTATTTTATTAGACGTAATAAAAGCTTAAAGTATTGGTTTAGTAATATTTTCATAATTTAATTCAAGCACTACACACATTACACGTACATTTAAATTATCTACGATTAAATTATAAGTTCGTGCCTACTACTTTGCTTGTTCAGGTTAATCTTCTATACATCATTATGTTGTTATTTTTTTGTCATTCATTTTTGCTCTTAAGCAAATTTTTTAAATTAATGTGATCAGCATATTATATTTAAAACCTAACACACATAGGCTGTTTCTATTGCATCTTCATATGTGATAGGATATTGTACCAGGTCCAACCGTAATTATTCACCCATTATAGCCTCAAAAGGAACTATTGACAAACTATTCAATCACATTCAAATCGGAGAGAGTCTTTTGTCGCGACACATTGAGACATTTTTGGATTCCAATCAAATCTGACTCTTATCTTGAGAAGGATAAATTTCAAATTGAAGTTGGCTCGTTTCTTAAAGGTTCTTTGTTATCTAGGTACAATCTTGGCTAGGACAATGAATGAGTTAATCGCTTCTGGTCGTATACTGAATGTGTAAAGGGAAATTTCTCCGTCGTTGTAGGTGACGTTAATGATGTATGAGCTTTTGTCGGACGGTGGGTCCTGTTCAAATGTACTTTGTAGTCTGTGCGTCAATCAATACCTTTGCTAGCTTGCAGTGAGGTCGTGCTTACTCGTGATTGCTGATATTAATAGATAAACTGAACAAAACAGTTCAACTTCAGAAAACAGTGCATAGTTTATAAAAAAGTAAAGGGTCTGCGAAAAACCCAATTGATTTTACCATAATTCATACTTCAAAATAACTACATGAATATTCTGGACTTCATCCAAACGTATTTCAGCTCTTTGAGATATCCCTAGCAGTCATAAGACTGCCGTTGGACTACAATTAGTAATATTGTGAAAGTTCTATCTTATATCATTAGTGTGTATTAATTATATTTCATCAATCCATCTTCCTTATCTTGACTTGTCTTCTCCCTCTATATTTAATCTTCATCTAATTTGTTCCGGCTTTTTGCCAGCAGTTTAAACGTGTGTTAGCTCGAGTACATTTAAAGTTCATTCCAACCAGTAATTTCAACGATGACTAGAATCTTAAAGTCATGTTTTCTTATTATTAATGTCTACAAAAAAACGAAAGTGTATCAAATGCTTGTCATCCTACGCCTGTTGTATTGTTCGTTGTCGAACATAGTTTATCATCCATAGATGCATTACTAAAGACTTTGATGAACTAGAAGAAATCAAAAGAAACAATGGTTGGTGAACTGTGAGTGAAGTAGGACATTGTATACAAAAGCTATTAGAGTTACCAAGAGAAATGTCTTTGGGTTCAAAATGATGACTTAACAGAATTTAAGAACAAGTGTTCTTTCAATCAAGTAGGGCATCAAGTGCTTAATGATTGTATTCCTTTTTGTTATTACAATAATTTGTTTTGTGACCTTTTCATTGTTTTTCGTAGGTACTTACTAATATAGTACTATCTTTGGAAAAAAAATGCTGTATCATTCATTTTTCTTTCCAGTTATTTCTTTATAGGTACTTGAGCATGACTATTAAATTCTCCGGATATTTTTAACCCCCGACGGAAAAAGAGGGGTGTTATAAGTTTGACGTGTCTGTCTGTCTGTCTGTCTGTCTGTGGCACTGTAGAGCCCGAACGGATGAAGCGATTTCAATTTAGTTTTTTTTGTATTAAAGGTGATTTACGTGCGAGTGTTCTTAGACATGTTTGGTGAAAATCGGTTGAGCCGTTTAAAAGTTGTGGGGGTAAAAGTGAGAAAGGGTAGCCGAGGGTTTGCAAATATACTCGAGTGGGGTCTTAAATCAAAGCAAACTGAAAGGGAATATTGATCACTTAATTATGTGTGTACCTATAAAAAGTTTCAAATAAAAATTAAATTAAAAATTTAAAAAAACCCCCGACACAAAAACCAAGATCCCTTTAAAAAGTACTAAATAATAAAAAAACTCAATCTTAAAGTACCTAACTATGTATTGATAATTATTAAAAAAAATACGTCACGTTGGGGGACCGAAAAAAAACCTAGATAATAAATAATTTGGACCGGTCCCCCAACGTGACGTATTTTTTTTAATAATTATTAATACATGGTTAGGTACTTTAAGATTGAGTTTTTTTATTATTTAGTACTTTTTAAAGGGATCTTGGTTTTTGTGTCGGGGGTTTTTTTAAATTTTTAATTTATTATGTAGTTACGTCTGTAAAATTACTTCTGTTAAGAACTAGACAAGTGGTAATAAATTTGCACTTTATCACAACAATTATCTAAGGAATCAAAACAAATTCGTCTTATTTCAGTCTCAAAATTGATTTTCTCTTCTATTATCATAAAAACAAACATCTTTAGTAGTCTAGCTTTGTACTCTTCATTTACCGCTTACCTAGAGTTAGTATTAAATATGACTTCAATGCTATGAACTTACTTTACTGTATCTTGTGGGAACTGAACTAACATCGAACAAAAAGAGTTCGCAAGTGCTAATTAGTGTTAAAAGTTTCTGGTTCCGTAGCATTTCTTTTTGCTGCAGCAAAACTTAATAAATTGTTTTCTTCTTCGTTGCTCTTTGTGTTTTCTTTTATAACTGTTTTGCTGGGTATCTATTTACAACTGTCTCCAACTTTTGGACAAAGGTCTTTCTCCAAGACTTTGAGTTCATTAGATCCTGGCCTTATGAGAACCCAAGATCTTTGGATTTGTCCTGCTTGATTGACCAACTCTTTATGATATGCTTTTTTATCTTAAGCTCTTTCTTTTGCGATGCTTTTGACTGAATAATTTCACCACATGGCTATTTGAATATTTTGAGTATAAGTGATCCAAAATAAAATACTGAGTTGATTTTATTCTGTAAATTATTGCAATAGACAAGAAACCAAGAAATCCCCCGTTGTTCAAACATGCAAATGAAATCGAAGAGAAATTAAATCACATCACTCAGTCAAAAGATGCACTTGCTACATTTCCTTCCTACCTGGCGCTTTGCCAGTGAACGTTTTGCTAAAACTGTCACATTTCTAGCTTTACATAAAGATGTGCATTCACTATTTATGATGCGCCTAGCAAAGATACTATGCAGGGTTTTAATTACCTTTGGAAGTAAAAGTGAATAATTTATTAGTAGTCCCGGCGTCTACATCGAATTTTCTTCTCGATTGATGACAAATTAGGGCCACACAATTATTATTATTTGAGCTGAAACAAAATGCTACTGAAATGTGGGTGAACTATAATTAGAAACACCTTTGCATCAATCCCAATCAAAGACTTCAAGGGGGCTTTCAGGTGCCATAGTTCAATGTATTAAGGTACAATTTTGTAGGCAACTGTTAACAATAGCAGCACACAAATCAAAGTATTGAGTTAACGTCATTATGTCGCTGAATTCATGATTCCAATCCCAAGTGATGAATGGCTCCAGCAAAATCAAATAAGTACTATATTTCGTTCTGAATTCAAGCGCTGTTTTTTTTTTGCGATTTTTTCAGCCTGTTGTTGCTCCATGCACTAAATGTAATTAATTACACTAATCACTACAACTATTTTTACACATTAATCACTATTGATATTTTTTTCACATAATTTGTAATCCCACAAAATACAACACCCATTTCACTCGCGGAACTCTAAAAAAGCAGTTTGTGTGAAAACCATGAATCTGCTAGACGAGTGTTTAGTTTCACACGTTATAAAAACATTTTCTCTTAAACTTTTTATTGCTACGAGCATTGTGTGGTGATAAGCAGGCGTTGGAGTTCCGTGTAGTGGGTTAAGAGCAATGAAAGTCGCTTTATTTTAATTTTATAGCAAAAATAATTGTAGAGAAAAATAATTTAAATGTTTTCTATTCTTTAAATGTTTCTGCTGATGAATTTGTTATTATATGAAGCAATGCTCTTTGGTTTAATATTATTTAAAAAAAAACTTAGTGTTTTTGAATTCAGAGAATTATCTACACAATTGCTGATTCAATTCCAAAAAACCCTTTCCAAATAGAAACCTACATTATCCTCGGCTTTAATTTAAAAAAAAATAGTTCCTGTAGAATAATTTCGATCGTAATGCAAGCAGAACCGGGAGCAAAAGCTTACTACATCGAAACTAAAGTTACGCAAATGTTACTAGCTACGCCAGCCACGTGACTGTTACTCAACCATTTGTACTACGAAAAGCTTCATCATTCATTCACAAAAATTTTAGTCCACGTGTACCAAATCATGTTTTTCCCAAAGTTTCTTTCTAATCAACACTTGTATTCGCAATAAATAGTTTTATTGCATAAACAAGGCGATACCGCGGGCGATTCATGAGTAAACCTAACGGTTATGCCAAATTTGATCATTATTCTTTATAGGACCTGTTTTTGTGAGTGTTGGTCGCGAAGTAGAAGTTGCATTTTGACGCCGTAATGTCTGGCAGAACGGTGTTATGTAAAACTTTTGATTATGATGCAAGAATCTACAGTACATTCATCATTGGAGTCTAAGTCTTAATTGATTTAAAGTCATAGGTCATATAACAGTAAGGGGTCCGAATTCTTCGTCATTATTTTGCAGTAGTCTTGTCTTAATTAATCATTTGATTTTGAACTTTCTGTGTCGTAAAGACTACGACTAAAATAATTCTAACATTTTTCAAGGAAAAGATGTTCAAGTGGCGTTACATATAGGACAGCCTGGGAATGTAAATATAGGTTGGATACGTTCTTGTCCTGTATGACCTATTTTTTAACACTACAAATGCAGTTGGACGTCAGCTAAAGAAACAAAAATAGTTTTTGGGGTTTGTGGAATCCACCTCCTAGCGCATACCTTAATAATGGAGATGGACTGGCCATGGTGCAAGAAATGAGAAATCGTCCCAAATTAACAAAGATGTTATCAAATGGAAGCCGTGGCGACAAAAGTGCCGCATGGAAGACGGGTGGCCTCTTCAAAGGGCCAAAGTGGTTACAAGAGGCTCAATATCGTGAAGAGTGGAAAGAGTTGCCTACTTTTTGTAATCACTAAAATAGCTCTAAAATAAAACGAAGGTTGTTATACATTCAGTGACACAATTCTAAAACTTTGATTATGATTATGCCATGCGTCGAAATCCGCTTTCCTTCCCCATACGCATAAATTAAATGGAAATCCATACTATTACATAACGAAATTATCATCATTATTATAGCCAAAGTGTTCGTAGTTATTAATATCTGAAAAATTTCTACTATTATCGTGTAAATTTTTTATGTAAGATGTACATTTTTCTCACGCAAATTATTGCGCATTGTTTAGTATAATCGATTTTGCGTGTCCATTGTGTTTAGTTAATCAATAATGGAAGATAATTTTATTTTTTGTGACTTTTTCTCGTCTTTTTGTAATGTTTTTCTTATTTATTCTGTGGTCTCCAAAGACCACAGAATAAATATATATAATAGACTAATCATGCTTTTCGGTTTTTGTGAATAGTTTTATCGATAGTAAGAGTTGTTCTTGGTAAAGTTATAACAGCTGCACCAGGTCGATCTTTAAGATTAAGCCGAGATTGATGAATTTGGTATGTGGATGGGTGACCATAGATCATAGTAAGTTTCCTTCGTGTCTCCGTGCTTTCTGTACCAGCATCATTTGTAGAACTTTGACAGTCGTTAATGATAGTCAGAAGTTATAAAGTCTGATAACCAGTCTTGCTAAGAGGTTTCGTAAATCACATCATGGTTGGAATAACTCTCGGCAAGTTGAGAGTGCTTTTTTATCGTGGTAAAATCATCAAATCAGTCCTGCCACCCAGGTCATGGAGAGAGGGACTGTCAGACTTGTACTGAAATCCACGGTGTGATTCAATAGCCCTTTACGTTCCAGGGTCACGGTAATTCGTAAGTCCTGCAACCAATTTGACAGCGCTTAGTACTAGAGTCAAAGTATCTTTAAGTCTAGAAAATATTTAAGTTAAAATATGTAAGTCTATGTTATTTGTTTTTGAGAAACAAAATTCAAATATCAAATCATTAGTTAACTTAGATACGCTGTTTAAATTCAAATATCAAATCATTAGTTAACTTAGATACGCTGTTTCACATTAAAGTTGACCACATTGAAGGTGAATAACGAATTCTTTGGTTAAAGCATATCACGTGCTAAAAGCCAGCTTGACAAATACAGAGTAAAGCTTTTCTGTTTGTTTCTTACTCAACACTTTAGAATTTAGATAACGGCTTTTACAAACTATGCCCCGCGGCTGTTGAACAAAACGTTGACAATAGCATAGCAAACTTAAACCCACCGGCTATGCCGCCGGCATATTGTGTAGGAGCTTTAATACTTGAGAACTAGCTAAATAATTATAAGGCGCCAGTACAAGTGCTGACGTAAAATTAAAGTAAAAGATTCGATTTTTTATTTAGGTAATAATTCTTGTTTCCTACGTATACTCAGTGATATGCATTAACGGATTTAATAAAACCATACACCACCAAAGCTGGAGTCACAAAGTCGTATTAGCGTCTGAAAATTCTGAACTGTGCCGGTTCAGGAATTGAAAAATGTGGTCTTATTTTAACTTCATATCGAGAGTTTGAAGAGTTGATTAGAATTGAAGTTTGCCGAGGTGTGAATTAAAATTGGTATGACGTCAATACTGCCAAAATTAGAAATTCATATAGTTAATATATTATCCATCTCTGCTGCGATGAAATTATGATCAGATAAAATCAACTAGGAAACAAAAAGGTGTAGATGTCTTTGAACATGAAACACAAATCAAGAATGTAATATTAAGTTTCCTTCATGAAACATCAGAGGCATTATCACGAGCTCTTAACGCGATCCAGTTTAGGCTGTAGGCAAGAGACAGAGCTCTACAAGTCGTCTAGCACCATCTCTCTCCCACAGCCTAAAGACTCACGCTTTAAGAGTTTATGGTAGACCACCTGAACATGGTTCATCAACCAAACTTTCGACTTCAATATCTTACACATCTTACGCAACTATTAGAGAAAGTTTCTTTATTAAGTAATTTGTTACCACCAAGTATGGCGGTGTTGACCATAATCATATATCATATTGTTTCGAAATACCCACTGTTGTAAGTGATGATGATGGTATCAATCTTGACTATGATGATGAGTTTAGAAAACGTTGTGTTATTGTACAAGTTAACGGTAATGTTAAAGATAATAGTGAAATTGATGTTGTGTTTGATGAATTTGAAATGTATAATGTATTTTCTGTTACTGCGTGTGAGGTTAGTTTGAAGGAACTTAATTATGAAAATTTCTGTATGAGAGTAGCAAATTTTTCTTTTTTGAGATGTTTTGAAATGATTGTTTAGTTATTCAGTAATAAGGGATAGCATACATCAGTCAAACGATTACTGAAATAGAATCGGTGAAATTTTAACAATTCTAATCCTAAATTTTGTGAGGTTTTATCGTGATTGTTACTTTCTAGTCTTTTAAAATTCTTCTTAGTAGATACTTTTCTGTTTTCAGTGCTTAGAGAAACTTCAGTCTATAGTGTCGGAGGTAGTTCTTGTCTGTAATAATTATTTTTGCTTGCTTTGTCGTTCATATTCAAAAACCAATAGCAGTTTATGAATCCCTCAATCGTCCTTATGATCTACTGGTACAAGTATTAGTTAGCTTAGACATTCAAGGTTACCTAGTTAGAAAATCCACATCACAGAGGTTAAATAAATAGAAAAAATAACATTTTCAGTTCTTTATTTGTACGAATCATTTAAGAAATGGTTAACATATAAATATGAGTATGAAAGTATTGAAATACAACATATATTTGTACTCCCAAAGTGGCACATAGATACATGTGAATATTAATATATTATGTTTAGCGAAGATGAAGTAATGATAATATTGTAAGTAAATAAAATTATAGGTGGTTTATTCGATTAAATGATGTATAAACATATAATGATGCTGTAGTGAAAATGATGTAGTAATATGGTGAAAGATATAATATGAATGTCAAATAAATATATAAATATTCATAGATATGTAAATAGTGTAAATATTACCATAAAGTTATTAATATCACAAAATAAACGTACATATACATATTATGCATATAAATATACACATAATAATAATTATAAATATATTAAACTACACAGTTAATATAAGGACTTAAGTAAGAAAGGACTAGATAATAAATCTCTGACAGTTAAAAATAAAATATAAATTAAAATATTTTGAAGTACAAAATACACAAATACGGATACCGTATAGGGTTTGAAAATACTAATATAGTACAGTATGAAAGACCATACAAACTAAGAACAACATTTTATGGGAAAACAGTAACAAATCGCGTCTTCGGTAAAAATCCCTTACAAAGGGAAATTCTTCGTAGAATATTAAATAAATACGCCTTAAAAACTACAATAAATAAACTCAGTACATTCCGTTTCACACTATGTTACAATAGGTACAGGACTTAGAATAGCTCCTTGGAAACTCCATGACTTTAATCGGATTTCACATGGCCAGAATAGGCTAAGTCCTGTCCGTCATCGATGGATCTTCCCCATCCGTGTCCGCTGCTAGCATAGTGTTCCTCGTGATGAGGGTGTGCAACTACTTCGTAACTGGTTTCATGGTGTTTGCTTGCCAAAAGCTTCTTCAAGGCAATAATACCGGCGACAAGGAGAGAGATCTTGGCGAGGAGGACGGCCTTAGCAGCAGCAAATGCAATGATACCCAGGAAGAGAGGGATGAGGGCAGTAATCTTCAGCTTAGCCAGAGCCAGGAGTGGCAGGAGCTGCTTGATCTTCTTTTTCTTGCCTCGGGCTGGAATCATTAAACAGACATATTAGAAGTGGAACAAAAAAGAGTTGGATACAAAATTTAACGGCGGCCAATCATGTATGCATTGATAACTCATAAAAATTATAGAAATTTTGAATAATTTTCACAATCAACAATTATTTTACTATAGTAAAATGAAATGAGAGTATAATACGAATGCTTTCATCAATTATACTATTCCTATGATTATATTCAAAGTATTTCTTTATGTTAAGCCAGTAAAACTCAAAACCAATAAAATTATTTATCTCTTTGATTAATTTTCTTACAGCTTTCACATTTGTTTTAAGAAAATCCAGTACAAAATTGTTGGCATCATTTCATGGTCTATCACCTACAAACTATTAGTATAAGGTTTGTCAATATTGGCTGAGACAGCCCACGTGTGTTCATGAATAGAATAATTTTCTTTGAACTCATAACATGTTTCTTCTATGTATAACTTATGTACTGCTTAATACATAGCATCATTGCTTTCACAGTATCTAAGCTTATTGTAATAACTGCTGAAATTTTGATTAATTGATTTGTCAATATTTTAATCGTAGCTATTTATGTTTTTTGCTAAATCATAATTATTGTTTCTATCATCATGTCTTTGTGTTTTCTTGTTTATGATTTTTAATCTATTACTTTAGTGATTATTACTTCGTTGTACTCATCTTTGATTCGGCAAGTTCACTATCACGATCTAAATTCTAAAACGTGTTTCAAAGTTTTTGAAACTCCATTAATAAAAGCCATTTAATCCTTATTTAAAAACCGGCCAAGTGCGTGTCGGGCCACGCACAGTGCAGGGTTCCGTAGTTGTCCATCAAAATGCTTATGCGAACTAACTAAACTGATTCGCTGAATTTAATTTTAAATAGAAGAATTTTCAAAATCGGTCCAGGAGTCTTTGAGAAATCAGTTAAAATACATAAGAAAAAAGATTACGATGAATTTAGAACCTCCTCCTTTTTTTGAAGTTAGTTAAAAATAGTTGACGATAACAACTTACCTATCCCCAAAAAACATACCATAAAAACATACCTGTTAAAGCTGTAAAAATAAAGTTGACAAACTTACATTTGCAGTTGTCTCCGATACATTTTGTTTAAGAAAATATGATATCCAAGTACATTTTATAAGTTGGTCGTCTATTACTAGTAAAGTTGTAAAGCCTACTTAGTCATGATAATTTTCTTTTAAACTTCGTTATATAAACTACTATTGTGAATTTTTTCACACCCCCAAACATAACCGTTTTGCTGGTAGAGGGGGGGGACACTCGAATCGAGCAAAATTTAGCACTTTAAAGCTTAATATTTCACAAACGATTTTTTTTATCAAAAAATTGTTAATGGAAACTATCATTATTTTTTAAAGGCCTATTTAATGATACCCCACACTAAGGGGTACGCGAGAAAAAAAAATCCTCACATTACGTGTAAGTACTGGAGGTACCCTAAAAAAACTATTTTACGAGATTTTATTTTACCACTTTTTCGGCACAACAAATCCGTATATTTACACCAAATTACAGCTCTCTAGTACTGTGCGTCTCTGAGCTAAACTGCGGACAGACGGACGGACGGACGGACGGACGGACGGACGGACATGGCGAAACTATAAGGGTTCCTTGTTGACTACGGAACCCTAAAAAGAATACTTTTCTGTGACGTAACGTCATTTAAACCTTAGTCTCTGCTACAAGTTCAAGGAGCTTGTGAACTCATGTCGTAAGCGTTTCATCGTAATCGCTGCCAGTGCAACCACAGCCTTGAGCAGTGTCGCCATCTATGCCATTGACTGCGAACTATCACGGCTTGTGCTTTCCTTGAACTTCACCGTTCGATAAAGCATTGCTCGGTTCGTGTTAGTTTGTTTCTTCGTTACAGTCGTTAGTTTTATATGATTTTAAATTTGGAGCTTTGAGTAGGTTTATGAAATTTAATTTAATTCGTGTAAAAAGAATTTGTACAAGGTTCATTGAAATTTTATTTTATTTTTACGTGATTCGATATTATAACAGACTTATATTCCTTGATTACAAAAGAAATGTTTTTACTATAAATTGCATTTTTTTTGTGCTCTTACCTAATTCTACTTGAATAGATATACGAGTAGATAGGCATTTCGATTAAATTATTGTTATACAAATGTTTTATGATTTCTTGATAAACAGAAAAGAAAAAAAAAGGTTGCACTCCAGGAGTGCCGGTAGAAGTGAAAACTTTTTTGTTACTATGTTTTATTTTTAATTTGAATGACGTCTTACTCATTTTCGATCAGGGTCACGTGACCCTGACGCGAGTTTTGGTCACGTGACCCTGACGCGAGTTTTAAATTTTTTACCCATTACAGAAAAAGTGTACAACGCCGCTAAAGAAGTTTTCACTTCAAAAAAAAATGTATTTGTTGTTGTAATGTGAACAGGACCTTGATGTCACAGTATTGATAGAGAAAAAAAGCAAGACACATGCCAGACAGACGTACATATGGACGCCGTTGAAACTTGTTTATGATTGACATAGTGACACTGCTAGGCCCATTGCCTTCGAGCGCCAATGTGACATACTTCCCTCAATAAACAACGTAGGGCAAAGAAACATGTGAAAACAAGTTTAGTTGAAAGTAAAACTATATCATATTTAAATTAATATCGATGAACATCTGAATGATGAATACCAACATTTTGAAACGTCTGACTATAGGCGAAAATTATGTAAGTTTTATAGCAGGCAGCATTGTGAACAAAAATATGGGTTTCCGTGTGTATCACAGTCTATTCAATCTCAATAAAGCTGCTACCTTGGTAGCACGATACTTTTCAAGAAGATGGATTGTCAGATTTTCTAGTTTCCGAGAACTTTAAATATCGATGAAACGTTTGGGAGGAGCTAAGAATTTAGTCAATCTAATTCTTATTTATGAGTACAATCAAACTTTTGAAAAATATTTGCTAACAACAAATTTTGACCCCGGCGAAATCAGATTGACAAGACGTTTTTCATTAATATTCATTTTTATCAACTTTTTAAACAGACCAAGTTCATTATCATAATACTGACCTACGAACTTGTTAAAGTCAACCATACTTGTAGTACATTCATTGACCTTAACCCACAGCAATTTATTTTGATCACCTTTTGAATGATTAACATTTTAATGAGTGGCGATATCTGCCTATCAATTTTAGTGAAAGAGAAATTAACACAGACGAGACAATACTATAATCCTACATTAAGTGAGGGAAGTAGGATACGGATTAAAATAAATGATTAAAGTCACTATACTGAATGCGGAAGGAGACGGAAATACTGTTCTGGAACTATCTGGAAGAGATATTTCTTATAGAATTAATGACTTCGAAAGGCTAATTTGATTGACTGAAATCCCAGATCATGGACATTTTACTACTTCCGTAATGATTGTCAGTGAAAATAATAAACGTTTAGATATCACAAAAGACGAGAAAGACAGTCGCTCCATGTAAAATACTGGTACCTATTCAGTTGCGTCCGGTTAGACTGGCAGCCGACCCTAATATAGTAAGAAAAGGCTAGTCAAAATGATGATATTACAAACTGTTTCTACATCCTGTTGAACAATTTGGACCTACGACATAATGGAACAAAGTGAAAAGTGTAAGATTCTAAATGCGTTTTCCATGTTACACAATTATCGAAGAAATTCTCATGACGTTGACTTTGGCAGTGAAATAGCTGTGGCATTGTCTTTTAAATTGGTGTTAAATGTTGGGACAACAACTCTATCGGTATTTGGTAACGTGTGAGGTTGTATCTGTTGTTTTATTGTCAGTGTCAATAAAAAGAAGAAGAAGAAGAAGATTTTATCTTGGCTGGAAAATATCGTTTTCTTCAATAGTAACGGAGTTGTAGAACTCAGATAAGCAATCATCATATCATCACGATTGATAAGCAATCGCTCTACGTAAAATATTGCTATTCAGATGCATCTTGTTAGACTGCAAGCCGATTCTAATATAATAATGATAGTTGGCAAAAACTAGGCTTGTCTGGCTCATTATCATGAGCCCATTAACATTTAATAATATTATCGTTTCGAATAGACTGAGCTGGATAGTTGATGATGATCAGGTGGGCCAAATTCACACTATTTGTGATAAGCGTTCATAGTAATAACCTTGACTTGCTCGAAGTTCAGCGTAACCCAGAAAGAAATCGAAAGTGTTACATTAACAGGGCTCACTCACACAAAGATTTGTATCTGCAAGGTTGTGTAGGTGCCGCTATTTCCTTAAATGAAAGCGTATTTTTACCTAAGAATTATGAACAATTTAGCATTCATTCTGCATGCATAGTAATTGTAGTTCAACATTAATCTTGCCGGTATTCAACAGCATCTGGTTTGAACTAAGCTGGGCAGATGAAGGATCCCACCTCTGATATGATAACAGCTATGAAGGAAAACAGGCTAAACCAAATGAAGCAAGACACATCCACGCTTATGACATAACGGACGCATCATTTCCTGAGAAAAACAACACAATTAAAAGGATTGTTCCCGACTCATATCACCATAATTGGTATCAATCGAACTTGTAACACGAACACATATCATAATATTGGAAAGGCAACTTTCTTCAGAGAAGAGCCGAGGAGTGCCGTTTACACGATTTCTCGATGACTTGTTAAACTGGTTTAGAGACAGGACTTCGAACTAATGCCGTAGAGGGAATGTGGCGCTTTCGAGTTTCTACATGTTGTTGACAATCTCAATGTTAAGGCCTTTTTTATGGAGGCACATTTTCGCAATACGGAAGTGGTAGGTGTCAATTTTGCAATGAGTCTTTGGAACTAGTTCAAAGCACGACCTGAATTGCTCTGAAGATGTCGGTGCCTTTGTCGCAAATAGGGGTGACATCAGAAATGAACAACGGATCATAGCCAAGATACATTTTTATACTGAGCATAAATAATAATTTTACTAACAAACCGAAAAGCTCTACAGAAGATTGAAGAGACAACTAATCAAAACAGATTGGATGAACCAATGAATCTATTGATTTCCATAAAACCACCGTAACAATTGTGTAACGCCACACCTTAGTTGCATAAAACGAAAATGATGATTTTCCCAAAACCGGAATTAAGTCGTAACGATTGATAAGAAAGTGTGCAAGGAACTTAATACGTCCGCTTCCAGTCTCATTCATGAGCATAAGTAGCAAGCTAGCATTCATGTAACATCCGTGAAGGCCACTTGTAAGACTTTTCTATCTTTTTTGCGTTGGAGAGTACGCAGATGTCACCTTTTTGATGTACGATGATGGATTGCTTAGTGAAAAACTACTAAATTATATTTGCGAAAATAAGTATGTATGTATGTCCAGAACCTTTCACAGGTGGATCATTTGGGTAGATAAACTGGAGAGAATAACCTGAGCAAAAGTGTGGGGAAAAGTAAGATTTGAATCGAATCGTTACTTGAGTAATGGATTCACAGATGAATTATAGAGAGATGAAATAACGTGACCTAAAATTGACAACGATTGTTATGCATGAAGTAATTTTATAATTAAAGTAACAAATAAGCACAACAAAAAGACCAGTGCCGTTAGCCAATATATTATCTGCAAGTGGTTTTGCAGTTCAAAACATTAGTTTTATCAAACGTGCTGATCTTAATATCACAATCTATAGAAATAAATCTAACTTGCTTGAAGAAATCAACATGAACGTACTCAAACAGCAGCTTCAGAAAGTGATTCGGTTCGAATGTTACTCCACTTACCTAATCAGGAATTACAATTACAATCGGAACTAATGTAAGTAGAACATCTTTCCATACGGTTGGTATGTATATCAGGAAATCGCAATATTGCATGTTTATGATTATAAAGATTTATTCAGGCGTAGAATTTCAAGGCATGAAAATTGTACATCGCTGACTAATGGGCCAGTTAGGCTTTCTATTAATATCAGTAAGTTAGATAAACTGTGGTCTACTAAATTTAACTGTTACATGCGCGTGGTCAGGGCTGGCAATTTAAGGTACTGGATTATTATTTATATTAGCATTAACCATTTTCCATCTTGTTGAAATCTCGAATTTGTTGTGTTTTTATTTGTTTGGGTAATTAACAAAAAAAAAATAAGTATCCCTAGCTAACCGAAGGTACAAGGTGTACCTTCGGTTAGCTTTTGCGTTCAACGGAAGGGATGGGAGTACAGTCCCGCGGCTCCAAACTATATTTTGCACGGCTTTTCTTGTTTTAAGGAAAATCAGTCAAGACGAGACCTAATGAATGGGTATTATAAAATATTGACCAAAATGAATATTTTTTTCAG
Source organism: Agrotis segetum (assembly GCA_036375495.1). Lineage (NCBI taxonomy): Eukaryota > Metazoa > Arthropoda > Insecta > Lepidoptera > Noctuidae > Agrotis > Agrotis segetum. Next base: position 781,098 of record JAQSVV010000132.1, read on the forward strand.
AAAATTATTTGTTTAATTTATTGAAGAACAATAGTGTTTTAAGAATCTCATAAAAAATCGACTCTACGATAGTCATATTCTTTGACAACCCTGCCACTTGTTTTGTACAGCCACCTTGCATTTGTAATATGTAACGGTACAGTCGAGCTATAACTTGAACAAGTATTAAGTACAGTCGCCGTTTTTCTTTTTGTGTACAGACTCTTTATATTCATAGGAATTTAAGCATTAAATACCGTAAACTTTCCAATGTGAGGTTGTATTTTTGCTTGGCTACTAATGTTGGTGATTTATGCATCAACATCGTCAAATATTGGTTTATCTGCATTTGTTTGGTTAAGCATGTGTTAATTTTTGTTTTCTGGCAATGTACTGTGATGCTCGTTAGCACGATCAGTAATGTTTGTTTCTTTATGTGGCTTATGTAACGGATCAAATATGGTTTAGACTACTTCTTCTTTAGAGCTTTCGTCATTTTTTTTTAATTGTTTTTAATTTCAGTAATATATGTCTACTCTTACGTTCTTGTTGAACCTAATAATTAAATACCAACATAGATAAGTTTGTTTCATTTACTAAAAGCGTAGTCAAGAACAATGCTTCTAACAAATTACATCTTCATTTTCAATGACTCATTATTACCCAGCTCACGATGTGAGTTAAACTGTGGTTAAATCATCAGCTAACAAAGCATCCATTTAGGAATCGATGCTGATGTTTGCTTCTACAATCGATCATAATAATCGATTGACTGATCTTTCTTCATCTTCATCTTTTGTGTAGTCTATACTAAGTAAAATAGTTATTTAAAGTTTGTTATTTTGATTGACCTACACTACTTTCAACAAAATCACGATTATACAAAATGTTTTCTCCAGAAGAATACTAATTATTCATAATTACATGAAAATGTTTTCGTTTTATTATAAATTTAAAACAAGAATAGAAAGAGCTGTTTAAATGGCGCAAATAAAATGAAGATCAGAATTAATTAGTATGATAAAATGGAGAAATTTAAACACAAACGTGACTAAAACTTGAATTCTGAAAACAATTGTTTTGCTCTATTTAATCGTCATCTTAAAAACCACAATCTTCAAGTACTCTAGTCGCGGATGAACGATCCATTTCATTGAAACCTCTATAATATTTTTCATTTTCCTGTTTCATATCATTTCTTTTGTATTTTAGTTTGTTTGAACTTGACAAGTTCAAAGACTTTAAAATTGAAAGTGGAATCTTGTTCATTCGATTTACGTCATTTTGCATAAAATTTAAATTATTAGCAGTCGATTTACATTTTGATCTATATTTGGCCATTTTATTTATATTATTACGTCTTCGTTTTTGAAAGCTGTTTGTTATGTGAACTTTGTTTGTTTGAATGATTTAGAACAATACGTCAGCTTATTCAAATCTCCATCTAACGTCTAATTGAGCTATTAGCACTTCATTATACGCTCACTTAGTTTTACTACTCATTTAATCAAGAATATAATAGCATTGTTGGATAAGATTTTTGGTTGCTTACCTTCCTCTAGAGACCTCTTCATGCCCTCAATGGCTGATGAAGGCAGTTTGAACTGGATCACGTGATTCTCCAAGAAATCAGCAGCTGAGTCTACAAGCCTGGACTCGATCTGAGCTTCTCTAGCTTTAGGCTCCTCAGACAACGGCTCCAAGGCTCTAGCAGACCTTGGGGAACCATTGCTGATAATCGCCACCCCATCAGCAAGGTCCAACTCCCTCGCAGTGTTCACAGCCTCCACATATTTCAACGTCTTCTCCTGCAACCAAAAGATAAGAACTTAGTAACACATCACTTAAAGCACTTCACTGTTATCACTTCACTGATCCCACCTTTATGCACAAGGACGTATCTCCATCGACGCACTCTTTAACAACTCCTAATATGGACCCGAAAACTCCGATTTCGTTGGGTTCTTTATCAAGCGCCGGCATCGCCTGCGCCGTGGCGAAAAGAAAGAGGACTGCGATGTATCGTATCATGGCGACTGATCAAACTACCCCTACAGAAAGCTTGGCACAAAGTGTAGCGACGGTGTATATGACGGCCTGTTTTAAGCATCTTACCCCACTACCGCGTCGGTCAAGAAAAGTGAACTCGATGTCGGTCGATTAAACTGGTACCTACGAAATAATTTTGTTGTACCTACGGATGTTTTTCGGGGAACGCACGTGGTTTTTTGTAGTTGTGTGGGTGTGGTCGTGGATTGTGGTGACAATTGAAAAGTGTGGTGGATGTTATGAGGAGTGCGTGGTCTTGATACTTTTTTTTGGCGTGGATATGTGTCAGGTTTGCCAAAATGTGAAAATTTGTTGATTCTTACGCGGGATAAAATGTTCTATTTATAGAAATTGATTCATTTGTACCAAAAACTGTCTGGTTAAATAGGAATAATCTTTTTAATCATCAATAATTTAATTTTATTTAATAAGAAGAGCAATTGTTTTATAAAATTTTCTGTTTGTGCCCAGATCTTTCCAGTCATTCTTTCACTTCCGTGTAGCTTTTAATTGGCTTGTTGTTTTGCCCACTTTCATTACAAAACTATTTTAAGAACTCACGCATTGTGAGTACGAGGCCTATTCGATGTAACTAATATAATTTTACTAGAACTTCTTTATATTAAAATTTTCCGTGTGATTGATTCATCATTAAATGTATTGCAACTGTCCACTTGTTTGTTTCAATTATTGTTTCTCTTATTATCCCTGCTTTTACGACTTATTGCTAGATACTGATTTTACTTTTCTTCTCTATATGATTTCTTTGCCAATTCATTGTGGAAGCATAGTTTTTCTTGTCCTAAGCCATAGTGACTTATAATCGTATATTTTTACGACTGTAAAATAGTACTACACTTTTCCCACGTTTTCCATAAGCGTGCTCTGTTTTTTCTTTCTCAGCTTCACTTATCGTCACATCTACAACAAAATTAGTTGTTATTAAACCGAAAGAATGGTGGTAACCTATAAACTTTTCCTTCACACAAAATCTTCGAAACAATGGGCTTATAGCACCATAAATAATTACTTACTTTCCTTTTTATAAAATCTCAATGAGCTTATAATTTTGATGAATTATTACATAAAATATTATGTGGTTGTGTAAGAGTGAAACTGAGAATTTTAAATTATTATAAATACGCTTATTAATATTATTATACTAACAAGTCATTCGTATAAAAGTTGGTGCATTTCTGTTTCGTTTTTATTTTGTTGTTACTTCTGCAATCAGTGGTACCTTGGAATGTATTTAATCAGGTAGACGCTCTATGTAAAATTCTGGTATTCAGCCAAACCCGGTTAGACTCGAAGATGACCCAACATAGAGAAAAGGCAGATGATGAGGATTTTTACAGCTGGAAAGCAGATGATGAAGACGCATCTAGTTATGAATAAATGAAGAAGGGTACATTTTGCGAAAGGGACATTTTGCGCCTGAGAAATCTAGATTACTAGGTGCAGCCTGGGAATTCTTCTTTCATCTGAGATGATATTAATGAATTTCAATGCTTTTTTTTTAAATAATTAAAGTCTCCAGTACCCTTAGCATGAATTTTCAGTACCTATTTGAGACGTAAAGTAAATTTTGACAATTTCAAGTAGACATTTTTCAAGGAAAAAATTAGTTCCGTCTTCGCGCACCAGAGGCACTGTTCCAATTTTTTATACAAGAAAAGCTGTAAATACTGTAAACGTAAATTAAAAGAGTGAAAATTCGTGCTAAGGGTACAATTTACTTTAAATCCGGGGTCACAGATCCGTCTGAAAATGACACCAAGGCTATTGAACACTAAGATCTACTGCAGGAACAGGGTGTACTTTTAGACAAAAATTGTTCAACAGTCCCTTCCAGCGCAGCCTCTGAGAGGCCTTTATTTAGCAGTGGACTATGATAGGCTAAGTTGATACGAGTATCTATAACAACTGCCGCACTATTTCCATCTGCAACCTCATAAAATAAAGATGTTGATGGATGGAGAGGAAGAAGAAGGCCAAAGAAGAGATGGATGGATTGTCTAAGGAATGATATGAAAGAAAAAAGGAGTAGGTAGGGCAGGAAGATGAGAACCTCATAAAATAAAGAAATAATGTTTCTATTGTATTCTACGAATCTACAGCAAGTAGATCACTATCTTATAGTAACCCATTTCTCTCAATTGATAATAAAATTGTAACCTTTACTATGAGATATTCATCTGATGCTGCTTTTCTCATGTTCAGGTTAGATTGAAACCATATTCTTTTCCAGTTAATTGTATGTTACGAGTATACATATGGGTGATGTTTTGTTTGTTCTTGCTTTGTTACTGAGCTTCGTATTGTAATTTTTTTTGTAGTACAATCAGCAGCAGTCTTGGAGCAGTGGTGGTCCAGTGGTTTCGGCCCCAACTTACGAGTTGGGGTTCGTGTGTTTGAACCCAGCAAGGCGCATTACTTTGTGTAATTTATTTCATCACCACTGCTCTCCAAAGGTAAAGGAAAACATTGTGAGGAAACCGGTATGTCCATGAATCAAAAAAATTCGAAGACTTGTGACATTCACCAACCCGCACTGGGCCAGTGTGGTGGATTATGTCCACTCCCTCTCACAGAGAGGAGGCCTGTGTTCCAACAGTGGCTGCTGATGATTAGTACAATCATCAAATTAGTGCTCCTGCACAAGGTGGGACGGGAGGTAATTTCAGACTCGTACTGACTAAAATCCACGATTTTCCCTCAATAGACCTTTACTTTTCTAGGATCATCATTATCATCATCATCAGCCGGAAGACGTCCACTGCTGAACATGGGCTTCCCCCTTAGACTGCCACGCCGAACGACAATTCGCCACTTGCATCCATCGGCCGCCCGCGACCCTCATGATGTCGTCGGTCCACCTAGTTAGGCCTGCCTACGCTGCGTTTTCCGGTCCGTGGTCGCCACTCGAGACCTTTTCTTCACCTTTTTCTAGGATAGGTTTCTAGGATCACGGTTACCTTTTAAGATAGTCTTGCGACCGCGGCAGGCTTTGAGGCTCTTTGAGGTGCACGAGGAACACGATGCGCTGTTACTCGGGCATGATCGGACAGTGACTCACCCATTAATATCCATCAGCTTTGTATTTCCATATCTAATAAAGCCTCTTGTATTAAAGCAATAAGTTATTTGTGAAAGTTTTGCTAGGCAAACATAGGAATTAAGGTTGGCGCAGTGACTAAGTCATGCGCTGCGTGTCTCGGGTTCGCTTTCCGCACGAAACACAGTCATGTTTGTAAAATATAGAAGGAGTTGTTCCGGCTTTTTGTGTTAGTATAATTATTATAATATGTGAATATTAAAATGTTTATAAACTCTTCTACGAAACAGGAGAAATTCCTAGGAAAGGACCACGCTTCTTTTAAAAAAACTGGAAGCTCGGGTCGCGAAGACTTGTTTGAAGACTTCACCACTCTATGAAAAGGTGACCTCGTGTTCTGTGCAATCAAATAGTAATAATATTCCACAACTATCACACATCGCCATCTAGTCCCAAGCTAAGCAGAGCTTGTGTTATGGGTACTAGACAACTAATAAACATACTTATATATTTCTAAATACATACCTATTATAGATAAATTACACCCAGACACAGAACAAATGATCGTGCTCATCACACAAACATTTGTCCTGCGTTGGAATCGAACCCACGACCTTCGGTATAGCAGTGTCACTAACCACTAGACCAATAGGCTTGTCAAAAATAGATACCAAGCAGAATTCAAGTATACAACGTGTAACGTTAAATGCGCAAAACCTCTCGTGGGGTAACTCAGCCCATGTTACTGAACACTGTTTGTTCCAAGATTTTTGGAAATTCACAAAAAAAAAATGATTTTTCTTACAAAATGCCCATCAATTTGAAAAATATTTTTTTTAATCTCCAAACAGTATGAAAGTTTCAAATTACACAACAAAACTTGAATGTCCTGATACAACAACAATAGAGAAATCGACCCTAAAAATAAACATAATATCCTACTAGAAGAACAGGTATTTTACCACAAGTACTCGTATGTTCCAAACTACAATAGTAGTCACTATACTCTACGTGGATGGTTTGGCAATGACCCTGTTACAAATACTTTAAATGTATGTGACCTGAGTATAAATAATGATAGTGATTGTGCATGCAAATTGGGAAGTTTTAGACTGCGTGTCTGTGGTCAGGTAGCCATTTAAAATAAAAGAAAATATTAAAAACAATTTCAGGAACAAATGTACGGCCAGTCTACGGCGCGCGACCTGCCTATTGATATGAGAGATTGAACTAATAAATCATCACCATATCAGCAGTAGTATGTCCACTGCTGAACTTAGGCCTGCCCCATAGACTTCCAATAGGACCGGCTGAAAGCAGCATCCAGCGTAATCCTTTGGTTTTCATCAGATCATCCATCGACCTTGTAGGTGGGCATCCCACGCTGCACTTGTCAGTCTGTCATCGTGATCTCCATTCAAATACCTTGCAGCCCCATCGGCCATCTGTTCTTCGTGCTATTTGGCCCGACCGCTGCCACTTCAACTTGCTACTTCGCTGAGCTGGGTCGACAACTTTGAACTAGTAGATGAATTGTAAGAACCAGAGATTTTCTTTAATATGTATAACTTTTTAGATTATGACTGGTAAACTTTATCCCTTGATTTCCTTACATTGAATATAAATGTTTTGATATCTCAAGTATGTCCTTCGTAAATAGATCAACGAAAGGTAAATCGAAAGAAAGTAAATAAATCTACGTTTAACCTGAATACGAATAGGAAATATGCGTTTAGAAATGGTGATTGAATTTTAATAGATGGATTATCTTGTTGCCAATAGAATGCCAATTCGAATTATAGTATAAGTAACTATACTAATGCATTACAATTTATAAGTTAGAGGTGAGTGGACGGACACGTCGTAACTGTTGCGGTATGACCTCTCTTCGAGGAGTGGCCTAGCGGCGTCTTTCCCTCTGCTTGAGGCAGGTCATCACCGGACACGGAAGTTACTGACTACTGGGAGGTTCTTGTGTCGAATAGTAAAGGAGAAAAGGCCTGGGTGTCACAACTGCGAGGATCGTCCGGAGGATGAGGAGTCTGGCAGTCCTTCCTGCCCAGCCCTGGGTGTGAGGACTCAAATAAGATGAATTTTTATCACGTTAAAAAAATAAAAAAAGAGGAAAGTGGGTGGAATGTGGGATAGGAAGCCCGAGGAAGACCTACACTGATTTTATTGGTGAAGTGCTTCAGAAAAGCCAGGTGCGTAGTACTCGCAATGGCGTGCTGTATAACCAGAAGTATGAATGTGGATGAGGCGAAAGGAATATGTAAGGATCGTAGTTGATGACGCTCAGTTGTTTCTGCCTTCCCCTATGGGGAGAAGACATGAGTTTATGTACTGCTCGTTTTGCTAATGACGTGTTTGACTGTAGGACTTGTTTAGAAGAGTTTTATTGAAATCTTGGAGAAGTAATATCAGCGGTTGGTCTACTCTATGGATCTACTCCAGAAGCAAAGTTAGTTAGTAAAAAGGGGAAGATGGAGCGATTTCATCCAGATAGGCACTGAAACTGGATGAAGCACTGTAAAATCTAATTGGCGCTGGACTCCAACAGGATGGTGGTCAATATCCAAGCCCTGGTGATGCAAAACACTGCCAGTGGGATTGCCTGTGGTGCAGCTGCTCACGGTATACCGCAAAGAGGTGGATACTGCAAACCCCAAAACTATTTAAAAATATACTTGTGAGCAAATGGAATGGAATCACTTACTCAGATTTCGTGTGATCTTGAGAAGGTACTTAAGAACTAGTTGAGATTAAATAGTTTAAATTTAGCTTTAAATTGATACCAAATTCATTTCAATCATACTATTATTTAAGGAGCTATCCCGAATCAATTCCAAGTAAGTGATTCCAGTCAGCCAGTGAGTGGCTTGCAAGTGTGTTTTACGAAATAAATATATTGTATCTAATGTAAAAAAATAAATTAAAATTGAAAAGTATCAAAAACACTGTCTCCTCGTACTCAACGTAAAACAACTCAACATAATAATTAAAAAGCTTGAAGTGCCTTAAGAAAATGCATTACGGACAGTGAATGAACGAAAGCTGGTTTTAAGAAAACTTTATATTCATACATTACTTGTATTGAAGAAAGTTGTTGTTTTGTGGGGAATTCACTAAAGCTTCATTTCAGTTTGAGAATGTGTTAGAAGATTTGTTAGTGCATTTAGGACTTATTAGTAAGAACTTGTGGATTGTCTGTTTAAAATGAACACATGAGAAATTCTAACCCATCACTTGTAAGGATTTCTCCTGTGTTATAACTAAGGGCATTTTTTCTTATTTGAGAAGTATAGGCTGTCCTCTCCCTCGAGGCGCCCGTCTCCTCTTTTGCAAGCATGACTGCTTCGCAGAAGAAGGTGACCACTTTCCATTTCATATCGCCCCGCAGCATGGCCTTGACTTGCGCCGGGCGCGAGAGTTCGCCGCCTATCGCTTCCGTGAGAACACGGTGGTGCACCGTATGCTCCACACTGTCCTCCGGGCGATCCTCACAATGGTGATACCCAGGTGTTTCCTTCTTCCGTATCAGACACAGGAACCTCCCAAAACTTCCGTGTCTGGTGAGGACCTGCGTCAAGCGGAAGGTGAGGACGCCATGGCGCCTCTCCATCTACTCCTAAAAAGGGGTCTTAAAGGTGCGATTACGGCGTGCCCGATGCTACCCTACCTATATCTAAAGGCAAATTGTCTCAAAACAACTTTTGAGGACATAAAACCGGCTAAAAACTTATCATAATGAGCTCATCAACAGTCCATACTAGAGTAAATACATAAACAATAGGCCTCAACCTGTCACGATAGTTATGTCTAACATCATAATCGTGCGACTGTTACGCGTGACTTGTCGCAGTGTTTTTAAGCGTCGCGTCGCAGTCGTGTTAATGACGACAAATATGTACAAGACAAACAATGCCAGCTGTCTTTCGTCTGTTGTATTTATTGGTTGGAATATTTTTTAAAATACCTTTTTTTCTTTAAATGGGTTTTTTCTTGGCCTCAATCTAGCCTGGAACAAGTACTCCTGCGCAAGGACGGAAATAACTTTTTACGCGCCAAATACTTTTTGACACTGGTTACTTACTGGTTTACTTTTTGGTTGTCAGTTCTACGAGTGATGTGGCCTGCCCATTGCCACTTCAACTTCCAAATTTTATGAGCTATGTTTGTGACTCTGGTTCTTCGCCGAATATCCATGTTCCGGATTTTATCCCGCAAAGAAATTCTGAGCATAGCTCTATCCATTGCTCGTTGAGTGACTCTTAGTCTCTCTTAAAGGCCAGCAGTCAAAGAACATAGACATACATAATAAATATACATTCTACCAAATTAATACGGGACTTAACATATCTAATAATACACATTTCACCAGTTACATAACGGTTGCGCTTGAACAGTCGTTCCGGAAATCTGATGCAATGTTTAAAGTGTGCGCATCATTAGACATCAAAGCTCATAAATATAGTGACGTCCGCCTGATAAAGGTAGGAGTTTATTACCCACTTAAGTACAAAGTTATTTGCAACATATTAACGACCTTTTATAAGCTGAAAGTACTTTTGGTTATAATCAACTTTTACTTTCTATGAAATAAACCCTGAAAGATCGAAAAGAATAGAAGTGTTTCACACAAAATGGATTATTTTTCAATGTACGTTTTTTTTTCATGTGTAACAATCATCACAGACGAATAGAAAAAGTAACTAGGTAATCAGTATTTATCGGTAATGATTAATTACCTCAAAAAAAAAACACAAAAATACAAACAGTTCAATCATCGACCTATTAGAGGACAAGTTTTCCAAAAGTGAAAGGATTTCCCAAATCAGCCCAGCAGTTCCCAAGAAATGCATCGTGTGAAATTACAAACACGCAACATAAAGTACATGCAGAAGATTCAATGTTCACAAATTTAAATAATCTTTTCACTATTCGCAAAGTTGAAAGAATATAATTAATTAATTCAGGTTTTTATAGAGTAAGCTCATTTCATTAGACTTAAAGGTTACATTAGCGACCGCGTAAAACAACTTCCCCAAAGCCTATTAATTGTTAAGAGATCGCTTCCTTCTGCGAAGTAGTCGTACTAGCGTCCACCTCACGGCTACTTCCGGCCACCATAGTAATGGGCGGTTTGCTGTCCCATCATGGACCATGCCCAGCTCGACGGCACGTCGTGTTCTACACGCGCCTCAAATTTGAAAATGAGGGAACCTCGATGTCTACTTTCGAAGGCACCTACACTACATCTCTTGGGCACCCCGAGGTTTGGTTTGGGTAGGTACTTTTAAACCTTGCACGCGGAAAAAGGAGTACCGCGCAACGGGGTTCTGTCTGTACACGTAAAATCCTTTTTTATACGTTCCCTAAATAGCTTCGAAATTTTATAAATTTCCTAGGAATTGTATACAATTCCTAGATTTCATACATTTCCGGTAACATCGTTACAGTTTTCCTTCTGTACTTTTTACTTTGTGACTCAGACACTACATCTGGTGCAACCGGTCATCAACGCTTTCTTTTTTTTTTAAAAAGCAAACCCGAATTACATTTTATGATGCAACGTTTTTAACTGAACTTTTTTCATTTCTCGGATCTTTATTGTGGTTTTTTTCTTTTCAAATTTCTCACTATTTACTTTTTGTTGGTTGAGTAATACACTTTGTGGGTCAATAGCAATGTTAGGTATTTGAAGAAGTTTGTTTTTTTTCTTATGTAAGTTATTTATGCTATGACTGTGCAGTTTACAATTTCGGAAGTGGGGTGAGGACTTTTTCGTTTTTGAATGTTTTATTTTGTGGCTTAGTCATTCATTGGGTTAACTAACAACTTTCTTAAGTATGTTAGTGTCGGCTCTCAGTCTACTTGGATTGCAGCTGAATAACGTAAGCGCGAGTCATCACAATTTATCAGTCCACTGCTGAACGTCATCATCATCATCAGCCTATAATGTTCCCACTGCTGGGACAAAGGTTTCCTCTCTGTGAGATGGAGTGGGCCATAATCCACCACGCGGGTTCAGTGCGGGTTGGTAGATGTCACCTGTCTTCGAATTTTTGGTTCTAGGACATGCCGGTTTCCTCACGATGTTTTTCTTCACCGTTTTGAGATCAGTAGTGATTAAATTAATTACACAATGCGCCTGGCGGGGTTCGAACCCACAACCTACAATTCGTAAGTCGGGACCGATACCACTGGGCCACCACTGCTGAACGTAAGCCTGCCAAATTACCAACCACGCTGACCCTCTGGACAGGACATCCTACACGTTCGCCGATACGTGGTCTCTACTCTGGCACTTCCATTTCAGAATAGTGATTCTATAGGCAATGTCAGTGTCAGTCTTTGGTTCTCTGGCAATTACTCCATTGCAAATTCATCGAAATAGAGGAAACTGCCACACAGCATAGAATACGGATTCATCATTATCATCAGTCTATAATTATTTTCACTGCTAAGACACAGGCCTCCACTCTCTGAATACAACCAACGGGAGCATCCTAGCACGACTTGGTAGATATCACATGTCTTCGAAGTTTTGGCCAGTTTCCTCATGATATTTTCCTTCACCGTTTGGAGAACAGCGGTGAATAGTTTATAACACAAAGAAATGCTCCTGACTAAGTTCTAAACCAGGACCTACTACGAGACCAATACCAGTGGACCACCACTGTTTTCGGATACGGATAATTGAAGAAAATTTCTTCGACAGATGCGATTACGTGATAAGCGACCTTAAAACGACCGAGAACTTCAATACACTTGTGGCATTAAATGCTACCAATAACATATAACTTTGAACTTAAACTTGTACCATTTAACAAGCATTAACAAAACGTCATCGTCGTAAAAGAACAATAGTAACCAGACTAATAAAATTGACCGTAATTTTCGCGGTCAATGGCGTAATATTTTGATTTTACGGTCTGAACGCGGCGTAAATTAAATTGGTTAGTTAAATGAAAGCTTTAGGTGTTCTTAGGTGCAAAATACAACTAAATATTTATTACTGGGAAAGCCAATGAACAGAAGAAAGCTGTAAAATGTCTGAAGAAAGTTTGAATTGAGGATTTAGTAGATCATCACCTGCCTAGCCTTTGCCCAACTATGTTGGGGTCGGCTTCCACACTAAGCTGATGCAACTGATTGAACCGTCAGATTGCTGTCAGCTGTTTGAGGTGCGCGTGGATCACAACGCACCTTCAACCCGGATGTAGTCCTTGTAAAGTTTTTTCGGAAGCCTATGCTGTACCTAATCAAATACTACGAAGTTTTAAAAAACTCTGACAACACAAGGTGGCCACATCCTCTCACAACTCTCTCAAAAATTGTTTAATATTCTGTTTTTAAGCCCACACTTGTGGTTCGATGACCACACACCACCACAGCTTTCTTAACCGTCTTACAAGAGCATGTCATAATGATTATGGCACTGTCAAGCGTCAATGAAACATAAGACAAGAAAGTGTAAGGCAGGCGTCCACTTAAACTAATTTATTTAACACTACAGTTTACGCCATTACGCTTTCGCTGGCAAATCTTCACTTATAAGTTGTCAGTGACATTGGAAAATCAGTTTTACTTGTTTTCTCTTTCTGAAGTTTTGTTTTGACTGAGTTTGTGATCACTTTTCTTCTTTGTTTATCAATCAGAGTCCTTCAGACCGTTTTCTGTCATGGTGGCAAGTTTCAGCGGAGACTATAGAATTCCGAGATGTTCTTTTGTGCCAGTGTATTCCGGCGAACAGGTGCACCTTCAAAGAGATGTCTGCAAATTGACTGGATCCCTATAGAGTCAAACATCTGCCCAGGACTATCTAAGTAAGATGCTCTTGCCAAAAACACAGAGGGTTACATAAAAATAGGCTAGATTTTTAGTAAGTAAGAGTCTGACAGTCCCTTCCGCTTCACCAGCAGGAAGGCTCATGTGATGATTTTAGCACTCGGAAAAAAGGCACTGGAGCCTTACCACGAGCAAGTGGCCGTGCGTAACTATACGGCCAACATATTGAACCTTGATCATAAAATCTTCCTTTAACACAGATGTAGCTTAGAATTACTTCAATCACACATCTAATTAAAGACCTCTCACTTCCTGTAGACCTATATCTAAAATAAAAACGCTCAATCACCATTGACCAAGCATTTCCTTTGATTGGAATTCCATCTAGTTGCATCCCATACCTTATACAAGACAGACATAATTATTTTAAATGATCTATGTCCGTCGACTTTCTCTAAAGGGTCAATGCTCTGAGGGCTGGGAGATGACTCAAGATTGTGTGAGTACAGTCACGAGCAAACTTACTAATAATCTTCTATACTTATAATAAACCTGTAGAGAGGTCAATTCCGTACATGGAAGTACCTCCACGCAGTGAAGACGGTAACAGTTTGCGACTGATTTTCGATGACGATGAATACTCATGAATAGCAATTTTACTCTACTGGCCAAACCCCCATTTTTTTTTTACCAGCACTCTTTGAATTGGGTATCACACTTTCCAGATCTTCGATTTTGACAATCCCGTTGTCGCTGGCATAAGCAACAGGATCCGCGTACGAAGTCGCGGTCAGAAGCTAGTTACATACAAATAAAAGCGGAAGTCTGAATGGATGTTTTTTACTTCCACACTCCACAACCGTTGAACGGATCCAAATGAAATTGGGCAAAGATAATTATTATAGTTTTGAACTCAGATCAAAGAAATAGGCAGATAAAGCGCTCAGAACACGCGAGTGTGTCCACCAAAGCAAATACAAAATCAAAAACGAATATCAACTCGCGACAGTACCAAGCTACGCATCGTACCAAGCTACGCGTCGTTGTTGTTGTTTGCCAAAATATGCCGTCTCGTGTCTTTAAACATTGTAAGTTCTTCTCAAAAACAAAGAAAACAATATGGAATGTAATTCGATTTGATTTTGTATTTGCTTTGGTGGACACACTCGCGTGTTCGGAGCGTTCTAAATGCCTATGTCTTTGATCTGAGGTTCAAAACCTATATGAAATAACACCACACAGGACTCGTATACTGGACTATTATGTACTAGGTTGATGGCAAAAGGCTTGAGATTACTTAATAGGCGACTATTCCATGGCATTTAAACATAGCTAGCGAAATATGCAGCTCTGCCTAACCCTTCAGGGATTACAGGCATGAAATTTTGTAAAAAATAGAATTATACAACGATAATTATGTTCCCGTGGAACCTGCTGGAAAAAGCTATTGTAATAAATAGACTTGTCAAAAATTAAAAGGTGTATCGATTTCACACAATTTCATAAACAATCATTGCTCGTGACTGTACGTCTGTACAGTCACGAGCAATAACATGTAAACACTTAACAAAATTCAAACGCAATTTACTCGTAAAATACTGGTTTCCTCTTAGAAATAAGACCTATTTCGTAATAGTATGGCTTCCAAAATAGAAGTTTAATGAAACGGCAAAAGTTTGATCAATATGGTTGCAGAACATCGCTTTTGAATACTGTTTAGTGTATACATACTATTGCTCGTGACTGTACATATCATTACTTGTAATGACGAGTTTGTACTAAGTAGGTTCATTGTTAGGTGGGCATACGAAAGTGTTTGGTTGAACATATAATTTAAGTGTAAATTATGCTTATTAAAGTGTTGTTTTGGACTTGATTCGTTGGTTCAAGAATAATAATAATAATATGAAAGAACTCATATTGCTACCTCCTATTAAAAATGTCGGCTTGCTATTAAATTCAGCTTGTTATTGTGTACTAGCTCAAAGATACCATCTTCTTATCTTACTTCCTTGTTATTCTCACTAATAAAAACTTTTTGTTCATAATTTGACTGGACAAGGTTTTGAGATCTATTATTACACACTATTCCAAAGTCTAAACTACTGCAACTCCTGAAAGCCAGAATAAACAGTGGCATCTCCCAGAAAAGCGCCGAGACAAAGAAGCTCGACGTGTCCCGGAGAATGAATTACCTGTCTTGGTTCCTGCAACAAAATTAATCAGAAAAGAATAGTGTAGTGTAGTAGGAAAATAAATGTTTCCACATCCCTTCGTGCAAGTAGGAGACAGAACAAAACAACGCCAAAGGGACATTACAACTGGGAGAAGGCCAGTAGCCTAGCACCACGGGTAAAAATGACTACTAATATTAATGGGTCCTAAATTGCATGGGCATTCACAGGGTGGTGAAATTAATTAAAAAAGTATAAAATAATGCATCCGAGCAAAGTCACGGCGGGCCACTAGTTTCAAAGTAATAATAGACCGCAAACACCGATGGTCCGTTCGATAATATTGCATCGAAAGTGAAACTTTAATGCAGCCGGAAATATTATTGTATCAATTTCTCTACATCCGCATTATTTCCTGATCGTAAGGGTCGATTTATACTAGCGCAGAGTCGAAGCGCATCGAAGCGTATTTCTAAAACTGAACATAACAATTTCAACCTTAACTCCACAGCGTAAAGCACATATTACTTCTAAGATTTTCACGATTCACGATCAGCGTTGTTCACGCGCAGACACGCGAATTCTGAAGAATGCGCGCGACTTTTTAAAATCTCTCTCTTGGAGTTAAGGTTATGTTCAGTTTTAGAAATACGCTTCGATGCGCTTCGACTCTGCGCTAGTATAAATCGACCTTAACACAGCCTTTTTGTGGTTATCTAGGAATGGCTTATCACATTGTGAAACTGTTTTAACTGTGGACTTTGTTACACACTCGTAAAAAGATTTATACTTCATATTCATGAGGACATGTGAATCATGATAACATCCATTCAATTAATAGGGTTGAGGTCGACGCAGTATGTCTTCCTCCTCTATACATATTCCCAGTTAGTTTTCATGGAGTTTCTTGCCCTTCTTCTTCACAAAGATCACTTCACACTTTATACTTTTTTTTGGCGTCTTCAACAGACCATGAACATATAACTGGATGCAGGTCGCTTCCAACCGGTATATGTGGAAAATTGGAAATCAAAAGGGGAGGCCTATGTTCAGCAGTGAACGTCTTACGGTTGAGATGATGATGTTGATGATGAACATATTACTTGAGCTTGGAAACTACTAGCGTCTTGTCAGCTGTCATCTCTTTTCTAGCCATAAAGTCCCTGACATATTCTATCCATTAAAATAGAAGGAATAGTTTTTAGGGTCATTAATAATGGCAGGCAAAGAATTGGCAACCATGAAATTCCCATAAGTAGAACACTACAACATTGACAAGGCAAGAAATCGGACCATGAAACTCGCTTGAAATTTGAATTATCAAACGAAGTTCCCCATAGCTGGGACACAGGCACAGGCTGGTGTTGTGGGTCCGTCTTAAAAGGACATAGTGATGGAACGTCAAGGGCGATTGAAGAAACAGGGTAGATGTTTAATCAGTTATAATTCATGAGGGAGCAGGAGGTACCTGCTCTCAAAACGGTGAAGGATAACATCGTGAGTAAACCGGCATGTCCTAGAACCAAAAATTTGAAGACATGTGACATCTACCAACCCGCACTGGGCCCGCGTGGTGGATTATGGCCCACTCCCTCTCACAGAGAAGAGGCCTGTGTCCCAGCAGTGGGAACATTATAGGCTGATGATGATGAGTTCCTTCAGGTCCACATTGGGTAGGGCGATTCGAAAAATGAGTTACCGAAAAAAGGGTCACATTCATCGTCCACATTTGTGCCTACTAGCAGCTTGAGGAACTTTCTCATAAATATTCACATATTTACTCCGCAAAAACCAACACGTATTGACACATTTTCCTTAACCATATTTCATACAAAGTTTGGCAGCCGCTCCCGTCTGCATAATGCATGAAACATTGTCTTCTTTGTGTCATATCCAACTCTGTATTGAATAACTGTTCGATTTTACATGCGGCGAAAGTGCTGCCGTTTCGGCAGGTTCAGAGTTCGAATATTGAGTAGGTCAGAGTAATTTTGTACTACATTTTAATGTATTTGGATGGCTTTTGACGGCCGACTTTACTATTCTTTTTCAATCTTAATCCTGATTTTTGCATAAATCTTAATAATAAATTGGCTATGGACAAAGATAGGGACCGATGTAGAAACCGAGACATTACACGGCTTATGAGGTCATTACCTCATAAGCCAAATTAATAAATCCTCTCATTGGAGGATTTATTAATTTGAGGACTTCCAACGCTAAAAACGGATTAAAGATACCCTTCCTTCAAAATGCGGCGCAGTAGAAATTGATGCAACAAGGTGGTAAGTGTTTGATTGAAAATTGTTTTACCCCTTAGCCAGACTTGGCAATTCAACCAAAAGTTTCACGTTTAGCTTATGCTGATTATGATCTTTAAGCCAACGAACTGAAGCTGCAGATTGATATGTACGTGCGTTTATTTCTAGTATACGAAAAAATTGCTCCATAAAATGCATGTTTACAAAAAAAAAACAAATAATATTGAGTACCAACAGTTTAATTAATAACATTTGACAATAAATTAATAAGTTAATTTAATAAATTAATGAACTGACTGGAACGTAATATTAAATAAATGAAAATAAATAAATAACGCCTCAATATTTACATTGCAATTACATAAAAAATGAGCACCTTTGAATAGTAAAATGTCAAAATAAATATGAGATCTGTAACCTAAAGTAGATTAATAAATATATTTGTAAAATAATAATATTTGGCAATCAATAATACTTTCAATTAATAAATATTATGCAGAAAAAATATATTAAATAAATGCAATATTTTATTTACATATGTACATGTGGATACTATATTTTTTTATTATTATTATACATAGATATTTTCAGTCTTTGTATTATATAAATAAGGTTTCACAGCATATAAATAAATAAATATATATACTTACAAAAATATGCTCATTCAATACACACAATACTTATTGTAAAGTTTAAAATATATAAAAGAAGTAAAAATATTTATTATTTATCATAGCTTTTCGCTGATATATAAATTAATTAAAGCACACCCCAAAGTCTTTTAATATATATAACATAAAAATAAATAAATATAATTATTGTTAAAATATGTTTGGTTCTGACTAAAAAAAAACATTTAAAAAAAAAACTATACAATATTGTGTATTTTCGTAAAGTATTTTATGAGTATTTGAGGTACTTTAATAAAACGTTTAAAATGCTGATATAAAATATTCTTCTGTCACTCATTATAACGCTTTTTACTATCATGAATTAATATAATCAAGGTCTTCTTTATAATAAAATTGCAACGGCAGTTTACTGACCCTTCAGATAAAATAAATTATATTACACTCTAATACATCAATTTTTAACCAGTTTACTTCTAGCAAAAATGATTTACCGAACACAATAAATAAATAAAAACAAAAAATAGATAAAAAACAAAATATGACACACACATCAAATTATAGGAATTCGAATTTTCATCCAACAGTAGTGTTTTTTTGACTTTATTTATGGAGTTCAATAAATAAAATTTAATTATAAAATGATTATTTAGATGTGAATTATATATAAAAATATTTTTTATTTATATTTGCTAATAAAACGGACGGCAGGGTTCTTCTTTCAAATGTTTCATAACTATGTACTCTATAATTGTAAATAATTAAATTATATGTTGCCTATTTATATATTTATGTGAAACCGATTGGTCCATAGAATCGCGTATTAATTAATGTTAATTAATGGTGGGTTTGCTGGCTATTGGGCGTAGGCGTTGTACGCTAAGTCTTGAGCTTTCTCGAGCGACCTGAAAACAAGAAAAAAAAACACATTAATCCTATAATTAGGTCCCAAAAACAATGCAGGTAAAGCAACAGATTCAAACATCCCTAACAATATAATTAAGTCTTATTTTAAGCGATTACTACAAAATCCCTGAATCTTGCAATGAAAGACTTCGGGATTCGTAAATGCGCGAATAATTGGCAACTCTCTACACAAACTGCATGCAATTTTATCTTAAGACTACAATATTTTTAACCGCCCAAGATATACAATTTAGGAAAAAACCGTGTCCGATTTGCGAGGGTATTATTTTTGTTTTTTATACAGCACGTAAAAAATGTCATACATACATATAAATTAATTCAAAATATTGTAAATTTTCATATTATTTGAAGTTTTTTAGAGAATTGTGTTCAATTTGTAGATGGATGTATTTAATCGATGCGTCGTTATACGCTCGTTTTAGTGTCTCTGGCTGTAAATTGGGTAATAAAATCGTGCGTTTAAAATTAATTTCACAAATATTTGATGTTTGTCATTTTTGTTATTGTAGTGGGTAGTTTAATGTGATTAGTCTACTTACATGTTTATTTCTGATCGGACAGGGTTTTTGTATCTTTTAAAGTAATACAATTTTAGTTTAAAAACTATCTAAAATAATAAAAAAGTCCTAACCCTGGGTTGCCCCCGGCATTTCTCTCGAGGTGCTCACTTTGCGCAACGCTGGTAAATTAGAAAAAATAAATGTCAAACTCTCTGCAACAAACTATTTCATGAAAAACATTTTTTAAGCAAGTAATTTTTTTTTTTGAAATGCATGCATATTAACAAACCGGGCCGGGTCAAAGATACATAAAAATTAGGAACTTAACTTATAATTTAAAATTATGCATACTACTTAATTAAGTTGCCCTTAAATATTTTCTTAGTGTTCAAAATAACTACGTAATTTGCGTCAATTGACACGAGTTAGGGTCAACTATTGACTATCGTTTGACTTGTTTCAATAATTACCCCAGTCGCATTTCGCAACACGCGACCGAATTACATAAGCTTGTGGTCAAGTGTAATACACTTCCAAAACAATAATTATGCATCTCCCACGTGAGATCTGATTTTCATCTTTCAGAAAATTCACCAGAATTTTTAATGAGATAATAATTACAAAAAAAAAAAATACAGTACGCAGCAGTTCTGGAGTTAATCCAAAACACACTTACACTGACTTCGTAATCTAATACATAATTGGACTAAACCTCACCTGCTCCACCCAGAGCCACCGTGTCCCGCTGAAACCACCACTTCATGGGCCTCATGTCCACCCCCGCTTGGAGACAAGAGTTTCTTCAGTCCAATAATTCCAGCCAGTACCAGGGCCAACTTGGACACAATCAGTGCCTTTCCAGCCAGCAGTGCCAACGCGCCAAAGGCGAGTGGTACCATCATGCCACCGATGAGGAGGGGGATCGCGAGAAGAGGCGCCAACTTCTTTCTTTTGCTGCGGCCTTCCTCGGATAAATCTGAGCCATCTTCAGTGGGGAATTTGACCTGGAATTTTAAGAATAGGTATTGGTTAGTAATAATAATTATAAAATTGGTAATATCTGTTGGCAGCATGGCTAGGTTGATTTTCTTAACTTTGTCTTTTGAAACGTCTTCAATAGATGACATTAACGTCACCATTAATGTTAAGAGTGGAATAAAGAATTCGACCTTGTCGAGAAGGACTGCGATGGCCTTTTAGTGTACTAAATCAAAAGTCGCTGAGATCTATTCGTAAAAACTTGTAGTTTGTAGGGTATGCATCCTAAATTACATCGCCTGTAATATAGTCTTCTTATTATATTCATGAAACGGAAAAAAATACACCACTTTGTGCTGTTATTGCGCATGTTATGCTTACTTACTGCTTTCAAGCTACCGATACATTATTTATTATAGTCACTAATTACTAAAAAAGTGAATTCATTCCTCGAACTACACGAACGCATGTAATAACAATGAATTTGTAACTCGGTTCAAACATATAATTGTAGACAAATTCCAATAGCTTCCTACATGAGAACACGCGATAAGAAAGTGCGGAAGATTTTTAAGCTATGGAACATGATACAAGTAGAAAATAAACGTTTAGCCCAGTAAACTTAGCGAACCTTTCCATCAAAATGTCTGAAAGAAATAAGAATCGAATGAACGAGTCGAACTTGCGGGGCAAGACTGGCGCCTAGTTGGTATAACCTTTGGAGTATTTATCCAGAAAAAGGTTTGCAGTCGCATTATTTTTTCGGGAAAACTTCCCAAATAATTATTGAGGCAATAATCAAAATTAGTACCTATTTGGCAGCTAATAATAGAAGGCAAATAATAGTCCACCTAACAGATTTCGGCTACAGCGACCATTATCAACGGAGATTAGCCAGCTGCGCCGGACATAAATAATCTATATATATAAAAGAACAGGGGTTTTTCTTTTGACACGACTACAGCCGAAACCGCTTAACGCAGAAACTTGAATTTTGGACAGCATTTGCAGTCTACCATGTAGATTGGCAATAAGACGGGATTTTGCGAAAATCCTCCTCTAAGGGGGTGAAAAGGGGTGAAAACTTTTGTATGAAAAATCTTATTCCTTGGGTTTATAAACTTGAAACTTACCACGAATAATAACATTAGTAAACAAATAAGACTAGCACCACTATTTTTTTAAAACTACCCTCCATTGGTATTTTAGGGGTTGTTAAAGTTTGTATGGGAAAATCATATCGCGTGAGCTGATGAATTTGAAAATCAGTATTTATATACTAGATAAGAATTAATTAAACACGTGTTTTTGGATTTTTCGAAAATCACCCCCCAAGTTGGTGAAAAGGGGTATTCAAGTTTTAAGGGGAGGATATTAAACCACTAAACGTAGAAACCTGAATTTTGGATGGTAGTTACAATTTATAATGTAGATGAGCATTATGAAAGGATTTTGCGAAAATCTCCCTCTAAGGGGGTGAAAAGGGGTGAAAACCTTTGTGTGTAAAATCTTATTTTTTGGGTTTATAAACTTAAAACTAGGTACGAATATGAGTATAAGTAAATAAAAAAGATGGGCATTATTACTTTTTTAAAACTACCCTCCATTTTTAGGTTTTCCGAAAATCACTCCCTAAATTGGTGAAAAGGGATGATAAAGTTTTAAGGGAAGGAATTTATTGCTTGCTTCGATAAACTCAAACTTGACATATTAATTATCTCTCAATCGAATAAAGGAATTAAAAACGTATTTATTTATATTGTAAAAATCAATCCCTACGATTAATTGTTTGTTTGTATTCAGTTTTTTTATATTTTCCAAAAGTATCCTACAAGGAGGGTGAGCGGGAATTAAATTCACTGAGTTCAAAGTTAAAAACACGCGCAGACGAAGTCGCGGGCAAAGTGCTAGTTATAGTGATAAAATGATAAATGAGAATTAGTGATATTTCTTATTAGTCTCTTTTTATTATTAGTCTCTTTTAAAGTCCAGACATTAAATTGATTAAGTCATGCGAAGACCCTTCCGGTTTGTGTCCGATATGGTCTTTTGAAGAAAGAACCATACAAATTTGAGTGGACCTGTCCCGTCAGTGCAAGCATATTTGTCAGCTATAATCGTGAAGTTCGACTCAAGGAGCTCAAGTACCTGAGTAATTGCGCAGGCACAGGTGCACTCTCTGTTCCTTTACTCTCAACCCCTTTGTACACAACGCGACGGAAGTCTCCGATACCTTACGACTTTGGTATCCATGTGACTATCGCAATACAAATCCATAGAAGTTCGTACACAGGCACTCGTCCATGGATACCAAAGTCGTGAGGTGTCGGAGACTTGCATTGCCTTTTGTACGAAGGGCCTCATAGTCCGATGAGACTGCAATCCGACACTACTGGAAAGAGATCAAGCACAGGGCCAACAGTTTAACGTGCTTTCCGAGGCACGGAGGTATCATACCGACAACTTCCGAACTCTGGGCTATGCTATATAACTATTTCCTGGGACTTGTTTATGGAATAGCCTAATAGCCATTTTTGCCCGATTCGAGAAATGAACACAGGACCCCTCACGCTCAACAGACGCGCTTGCGACCTTAATAACAATGATGCTGAAGGCAAATAGAAGCTATGTGAACCGATGACCCTAGGAGGTGACCAAGTAAGACAGGAGGCAGAAAGTGAAGGACAGGGTGATGTAATATCACAGTGCGGGGGAAGGCTTGGCTAGGATAGAGTGCGGCTATAAATGATAGAATAGTTTATAAATTATTATAAGGGCTATCTTCCCTATTGAACGTATTGATTACTTAGATGAACTGTACAGTATTAATACTACTGATAAAAATACCAACAGGTATCGTACACTAAACCTTCTAGAACGTCACGTTTCTAAAGTGTGAGCTACCACCATAACTGCCCCAAAATTGCAGTTAAACCAGTTAATTAAAGATAATAAATAATTCTTTAAAATAAGTTTCACTTTAAGCTAAACATAGTCTGCACAATTTATTAAAGAAAAAAAAAGGTGATAAACGCTTAATAAATCATTACGGAAGCAATTCATTGAACAGATACGTGCGCGATATGAATAGACCATTTTGAGAAAGCAGAGAGAAGAAAAAAACTTTTTCAAAAAAATGTAACCGACTTCAAAACAACCACAAAAAAAAAGATCAAAATAACCTACAAAAAAGTTTTCATTCTTAAGTCGGTGACTTTATTTTTTATTTCATTGACTTTTTGTCACCAACTTTCGAAAGAAACGTTTTTTTGTAGGTTATTTTGAACTTTTTTGTGGTTGTTTGTTGAAAAAGTTTTTTATTTTATCCTTTTTAGTTTCACTATTCAACCCAAATTATTGTCAAATACATCATTTTATTACATGTGCACTAACATTTTGTAATCCATTGGACCGGTAATAACAACGCCCATGTATGGTACTCGTATATACACAATGAGCTAAAAATAAAAACTACTGCACCAATTCAAATGAAAATTTTATGGGACCAAATGGCAGATATACTGTATCGAACAAAAAAAGAATCATCGAAATCGGACCAGAAACCTCGGATTAATCGGTGTAGACAAAGTTGAAATTTTTTTAAGTTTTTGTTGATTTTTCAAAAAGTGTTAGTCCGATTTCGCTAAAATTGTAATGGGACCATTCCCTATCCAGCAAAAAAAAAATTCAAATCGATTGTTAAACGACGGAGTTATGCCCGAAAAAACATTTAAAAAAAAACAAAAATCCGAATTGGAAACCTCCTCCTTTTGGAAGTCGGTTAAAAATTATCATGAACTACGATAATGGGATGAATCATTGATGAACTTTGACCCTTATAAGAATCAAATCGTAACATACTCATACTTACATAATGTATTATTCAAAGTTCGTTGAAAGTATTGTTTACTTAGGATCTAAGTAAAGTAAATTACTGATATTAAGCTGCATCCAATTAGACCAGAAGTCGACCCCAATATAGTTGAAAAAAGCCTAGGCAGATGAAGAATCCGCAGAGCAACCTATACACCCACGAGCGGTCAACAAACCGAAGCTGCTCAACCATAAGCAAATTACGCACATCCCTAATGACATTACTAGAAACGGCACGCGAATCGTGCAAACCTCCCATTTAGTGCACGTTATATTTTCTCTACGCATATCAATTATCACGCACCTACACCAATTAGAAGAAACTGCAGAATTTAATAGAGTGTGGCCGGCAAAAAGTGAAGATGGACTGATTAAATGCAATTATGAGATGCATCGGGAAAGTTGTCACGCTGTGCTGCTGGGTGGTATGCCGTTTTTACGCATTTACTGTTAGATTGAGCCGTCACGCTTTTACGGGGGTAGCCGGATCTAGATGCAACCGGAACTCCGGTGTAGGGTGATTTATTAATAGTAATGATTAAGGAAATAAGAAAGATCTGTATTGGTCAATGAACAAAGACAAAATTGAAGTTGAAATTTTCATATCATAGAACAACATTTAAAAAGATGTGACATTTGTAAGAACAATCTGGGAAGTATTTTAATGATCGATGAAGGTTTTTGGAAGATGTTACATATTTTAGCAGTAAAATTAGAACATAAGAAGGAAAGTAGACAAAACAGTGTGATGTGTCCTAATACTCTGGTGTTCTTCTGGTGATCCGTAGTAAAAGTGTCACAACTCACGAAGGGACAGTAGTTGATAACCACTGATAGCCAAAACATAATTACTAATGACATCAAAGAAATTCAGAAAGACAGACATACAAATTGATCGATAGACAACTAAGGTTTCAAAGAGTAATAAATTGCTAGTCAACGTAACCAGTTATTTGCTACAAATGTGAATGAACTACTAAGCAACACTAAACCAGTAATAGTTTTAATTGTAGATGCTGCAGAACGTTATAAATGGTGTGTTGACAGTTTGTACTACTTAGCTGAGTAAGTCATGAGTGTCGACTTATTAATTAAAGACCTCATTGAAATCGTCAAGAAGTTACCCTTCAGTGACTTCACTTACTTACCGCTTTAAACTGTAACATCATTTTGTGTGAAGTACATCAGTAGCACGACCATCTATCCCAAACTTTAATTATTTTTTCTTCAGTGATAATTAAAAATATTTAATGTGTGACAGAGTTTTTCAATGGATGCTCCAAAACTCGCGTGGTTTCATGGAGCGTGTGCTAGCAATATTTTTCTTTTGCGTTCACTGTTTCGCGTAGGTGAACTCTTATCGTTTTCACAAACGCCTTTATTGTATAGCAAATCTATCACACATGCACTCACGATAGGGACTTTTCAATGATGTTCAAATATATGATCTCCATAAATGGTGAAAGAGTATAAACCACTACCACGAGTAATGGTATGAACCACTGCGAGGATCGCCCGGAAGACACGGTGGAGTGTGCTTCACCGTGTCATAGGCAGCGACCTCCTCTCGCGCCCGGTCTTGGTCGAGGCAATGGTGCGGGGCGAGACGGAGTGGAAAGCGGTCGCCTCCTTCTACGAAGCAGTCATGCTAGCGAAGAAGGAGGCGGGACGCGTGAGGGAAAGGACAATCTCCACCTCACGACCTAACCCACT
This sequence comes from Agrotis segetum, assembly GCA_036375495.1. NCBI lineage: Eukaryota > Metazoa > Arthropoda > Insecta > Lepidoptera > Noctuidae > Agrotis > Agrotis segetum. The sequence goes on from JAQSVV010000132.1 coordinate 807,030, forward strand.
ACTGTCAACAGTATGCTCACGTCGCCAAATAAGTCTTGGAAGTCACTTAGTGTTCGAATTATGTATCAAGTTGAGTCAAAAAGAGAATCTGGAAGTCTTCATACTCGTAGAATCCAAGTCCTGTCATCCGGTTAATCCGGATGACAGGACTTGGATTCTTGGATTCTCATATAATAGTCAAAACAGTAAACCCTAAAACAGTCAGTGTTTAAAGGTCATGACTACAAAATTTATTTCGTCTTTGTTGGCTGATAAGTCAAACAAGGAAGCAAAGTCTTTGACTAATTTACCCTTTACAGTTTTGCTTACGTATCCTAAATGTACTCTTACTGTCTCAACTACGCACCTAATGACCTCTATACTAAAAGTCCGATTAGTCCATCCAAGATCATGAAGTCATAAAATTATATTGTCTTATCACTGATAGCGATAATATCAAGAAAAATTCAATTTCAATACTCAATACGTTTATTGCATTCCGCAATGTGAACTTAGTTGGTAGGCACACATCGTAATGATGTACCATTGTACCATGCACAGCCATAAGCTGAATGTGAATGATTTTTAATTCTTTCTCCCTTGACTCTAGTCTAGAGGAGCTCGTGGTTAAATAGTTACAGCCGCACAGGCCGATCTTCTAGGTTAAGCTGCGCTTGCTGAGGTTGGTCTGTGGATGGGTGATCATCCATCATAGAGAGTTTACTCCGTGCCTTGGAAAGCATGTAAAGCCGGTTGGTCCCGGCTGTCATTTGTAAATATTTGACAGTCATTACTTTTAGTCAGAAGCTCATTTAAGTCTGACAACCAAGTCTTACCATGGGGTATCGTATTGCCCAGTTGCTGGGTTGTGGAGGCCCGATAGGCCGGTCCGATAGGATATTCGCTCCATGTAAAATACTGATATCCAGCTGCATCTGGTTCGACTGGAAGCCGACCCCAATATAGTTGTGAAAAGGCGAGGCAGATGATAATGACTAGTCTAGGACAGGTAGTAGTGATAGAGATAACGTCAATGATGGCAAAAGCATACCTGGAAGAAGAAGAAGAAGCCTGTTCACTGTAGCTTTGAAGAGATTTGGGTTGTTTGAGTTCGGAAACACAGACGGGAAAAAAACTTCTGCTCTTTGAGAAAATAAATACATAAAATTGTGAGTAAGCCAAGAAATTCACAGCAAGAAACAAGCTTTTAATTCTATGAATCTAAGCCCGGAAGCAAATATTGTGACTCTAGCTACTGAGGTGTCTACAACATTAATTCATAATACTAAGATAACCGGTAATCAAAGAGCGTTGTTTGAATACTAATCAGCCTATTATACCTCTATATGGAAACTATAACTAAGCGTTATGTCATACAAACAATGAATGGAAGTGAAGTAACAGGTTCATTGAGAGTCAAGTTTGATTTGATTTTGTATGAAAGATTGACTATTATTACTGAAGTTATGGGAGCAATACTGAAAAATATTATGAAAATGAAACCACACGATTTGCACCTTCATGAGACAATGACGATCCCTCCCCTTGAGGATCAAAGTCTGCCGAAACGAATACCGCGACCCCGGAACGTTAAGGATTATTTAAAGACACGTGATTTTTTACAAGTCTGGCAGTCTCTCTAGCTCTAGTCTGCCCTGCTCTGGGTGTGAGGACTCACTTAATAATGTTGCCACTTTAAAAAAAAAGGACTGCTTCTGAATCACATACTCAGAATGTCACTACAGGAACAAAGAGGAAACAACATAATAATAATTATGAAATGAACAACGCAATATTTATTTTTTAAAGTACCATTCTGTGAAAGCACAGTACAAATTTCGAGTGCAGTTTTTTTCATTACGCTAAAGTGCAAAAGAAGACGATAATGTCCTTAAATAAAAGATAATTATAAATATGGAATCCCTACTTGTAAATAAAAATTTTCATTGTAAAAAATTGATGATAATCTAAAATTATGTCTTGAATCACCACGTGGCGCTTTTCACCTTGCAAGGTAAACATAACTTAAGCAATCAAAATAACTTCTTCTTAACTTACAAATCGCTCATCTGTATCTACTAAACACCACTTGGATTCTGACAGAAGTCACTGTTACGCATGATTGAACTCGTAATGCCATAGTTTGATTTGATTCAAACCCATTTTTCTCTCTTCTAAGCTGAAATGAAGTACCTATAAGATAAACTTATCTACAAAAAACTCCTTACCTGCAATGTGTGGGACCTCATAAAGTCAACAACCTTGTCCAAAATGAGGTTGTTAAGTGAGCTCTCGTCCATCCCCCTGGGTATCGCTTCCTCTTTCTCCACAATAACCACATCCTTGTCTTTCTTTATCGTCACACCATTTAAGATGTCCAACTCCTCAGCTTTCGTCAGCCTGCTCAAAGTCTTCGCCAATTTTCTTTTGAGGCAGTGCGAAATGTCGGAACCGCTGCAATCTTTGTATGTCTCATACGCTAATTTTAGGTCTCCTAGAACATTATCGTCTGAGCTTCGGGCTTCTAGTTTGTTCTGTGTGGTGGTGGCCGTTCTGGCCGCGGCTGCCGCGACCAGGGTCAGGATCAGAAGGTACTTTACCATTTTTGTTGTTTGCACTATGTTGGCTATATGAGCACTGTGTATAACTAGAGCATTGGTTGCGTTTATATGCGCTTAGTGTCACGGTACACTGGCTATCGCTGAGAGGGATGCAGCGATGCATTTATGTTGTTGGGTACTGTCGGGAACACAAATTGTTGTATTAGGTTTGATAGAATAAATATCAATTCAATAATCTTTGGCAGAGAAACATCACCAGGTAGTTTTCTTGATTTGTGTTTTGAATTAGATGGAACAGTTTAAGAATGATTTTGAGAATGTTTATAATTTATCTTTTTAATATTAATAGGTAACAAAAGACCCAAAATATTCGTTATTTTCAATGTCAAAGTTTTGGTTGCAGTGAATCCATGCGCAGTGCCAAATAATGAAGCATTGAATACACATTGACATGATTGTATCACCTAGCAACGTCATAATTATGTTAGAGGATAATATCCTCTATGACTTGCACGTACTGCTGACTACCTGCTGCCCGATTACTTTGTAATCGTGTTTTTTTCTTCTTTTTTCTGTGTTATCAGTGATCGCAGCAACGTTTTCTTTTTCATTATCTCCTAACACTGCTATTAATTCATTGGTCTTTGACCCCTTCCCAAGCAGTTCACCTCGGTTATAGGCAACATTACGCTGCTATAACTTGTGGTCGGCTTACTGCCGATGAAAGACTCTATCAGGGCCGCCTGACTCGCAACCAAAATCGTGTTGGAGTCCGGCGCCAAATAGTTTTTACAGAATTCCGTCGGTGCTATTATTTCTTTTGGGAGAGCTTATTCAAACTTAGTTTTCATAATTGCCTCTGATCTTGATTCGAGCCAACAGCACTCTTTTTTAAATAATGGAATAATCACTTCAAAAATTATAGAAGAAGTAAATTATTTTCTCCCTAACTGTACTTCACCGGACCAGTTCAATTTAAAACAGTTTGCTATCATGACTTAACTGTTATGAAGTGCATCTTCGTCCATAGACGATTGAAATTATTGAGATCATCTCGATTTGTGATCGATTTGTAGCGTCAATAACTAGTTACAGCTTTGGTATCGCTTTCTACGGGATATTACTTAGGAAAAGTCCAGCCATATTTTTATTATTATTAAGATATGGTTTCTTCTAATTTGTTTTTGTCTTTAATTCAATACAAGGTTTTGACAAGCCCTTTTTTTCTTAACGTGGCCCATACTAAAGATTACTGATTTTGTAACAAAGTTGCGTTTACAAACATTTAAACTCACATAGGTAAACAACTAAACAATTACCTGCTACAGGAAGTAACAGTAGCAAGAATACCTGAACCTGATTTATAACTTTTATGTTCAATTTCAAGTCCTGTAAGCAATCGATCAACATCAGATCTTCAGTCGTGAAATTAAACAGGTCAAATTCTTCTGATCTACAAATGACAGCCAGGACCAACGGCTTTACGTGCTTTCCGAGGCACGGAGGAAACTCGCTATGATATAGTAGGTTCACTCACCCACAGACCAACTTTGACACATGGGGCTTAACCTCGAAGTAAATGTAACACCTGATGATGAATGATGTAAAGAAAAATCTGTAATAATTTTGGCGATTGAAAAAGAGTGTCCATGGAGTTTCTTGCTCATTCTTCTCCATAGAGATCTACCTTTTGGAATGAGCACCTACGGTACTTTCACAGTTTTTATGTCTTGTGACTGGGACTGTAGCACCATAACTATTTGTGTACTAGTTTTCAGTGGCGAAGGGCAGAAAATTTTGAAGGGGAACCCGGACCAAAACGTGAATTCTAGTAACTATAGCTTTGGGCTAATTTTTAGTTTAAACATTCAACAACAATTTGGGGCACTAGAATTGTAATATCCGTAGCACCGGTTATAACATCGCCCATGTACTTACATAATAAGCTAAAAATGTTCATAAAATAAAAACTACTGAAACAAACCAAATTAATTTTTATGGGAACATATGGCAAGTATCGAGGCATCGAATAATATAACCCATATAGATGCAAAGTTCCCATCACCATAAATTAATTAAGTCCAAATACAAGATAGCTGCTATAAACCGTTCAGGAGTTCTCTGAACTATCTTCGTTTTCGTCATCAGACCCCTAATGACAATTGCAACCCGTCTAGGTGAAAAGTTCTCATCAATACAAATTAATGAAGCTCAAACACAAGGTAGCTGCTGTGAATCGTTGAGGAGTTCTCTCAATGTCTCTCGGCTCCATCATCAAGATATTATACTCCAGACCTTTATTTGAAATACTTAATGAAAAAAACTTACAAACACACTAGTCGCCCGTAAGATTTTTGAAAGTTCCACTCGACTTCTCTAGTCTTCTATCATCAAACCCTGATTTTCTTATCATGGGACCACCTTTAAAATATCTGCTTTCCAACAAAAAAAGAATCATCAAAATCGGTTCTTAAACGACAAAGTTATCCCGCGAATAAAAAACAAAAACATTGTAAAATTTAATTTTCTGGATACTTCGTCCAATGGATACGGTACGGACGAATTGAATAACCTCCTTGTCCACCTTTTCTGTAGTCGGTTATCCAATTATTACAATTACAATCATAAATATTAAACAACGAACATTATTGGCAGTGTTGCCAGTGGCAGATAGTCGAATATAACATAAGTCAGCTCAAAAAGTAACATTTTCACTAGAAAAGTAACATTACCCTACTAAGCGGAAAACGATACAATACCTACTTTAATTAGGCACTTCTTTTTACAAAAAATAAAATTCTTCATGTCCCATTTCTTAAAATTCAAAAAAATCTGATGTTGGGAACCTAGTTAAAGCCTTATATAGAACCAGTTCCAAAACTTTGGTTCCATACGCGGCCGAAGTGGAAAAACCGACTGGCTAGAAAAGAAAAAAACATACAATCAATGATGTAATGTCTTTCAAATCTGCAAAGACTACTCTGAGTCTGTCATCACTTTTCATATTCACAATATGAAAAAACGTCTTCATAACTATATGGTTACTTCAAATTAGCTACCTCAAAAAATATCATGAAACGGAACGCATCCAAGAATTTCTTGGACGAGTTCCGTTTCATGATGTTTTTTTCTGCCATAAAAGTAACACAAAAGTAACATTTTGAGTCGTGTAACATGAAGGAAACATGAGAGGGTCAAAAGTAACGTGAAATGTTACAAATGTAACATTCTGGCAACGCTGATTATTGGTATTCCAAACTCTGAAAAATTCTATGTTCACAAAACCTTATACTAATCGCCTACAGATCTTAACACCGCGATTCAAAAATGTGACGAAATTGCACAACGCCATCTAGTTGAAAACTTGTAACTAACGTACACTGTTTTGCAGTGAACATTACCAAACATTATCATTGAACTGAACGAACCATGTTTTTACTGCGCTAACTACGCAAAACTTATCAATTTCAAAAATAATACAAAATCAAAAACAAATGGACAGTTGAAAACAATGGTATTCAAAACTATAAAAATATAAGCGGGCCAAAACTAATGTGAATCCAAATAAAACTATCTAAACAAATTACGAAGTCCAGTATCATTCCATCTCGTTCTGGCGTAAGCATTTCATATCTCTGTCCTTATCATAAGCCAGAGACATTCGGCTTACCAGCGTCCTTAATTCAGCGGTGTTATGTAGCGTCAAGCTCACGATCGCTACTAGAGGAACTATGATCGGGATTCCTGATTTGCCTTGCGGCTTACAAACCTTTTTGTTTTGCGGGAGTTGAAATTGTTTATTATTTCTTTGATTGTTAATTTTAGTTTTAGAGTGTTTTTCTTTGATTGTTATTTTTACAAGTAATGTAGCTTCGTAAATATATTTTTTTAATGATAAATGAAAATCATTGATACTTATATTGCTATATTTCGTAAGTAAAGCCGATAGGAATCGGCATGTTAGGTAGCTTCGCTGCTGCTAGTTTTATTTTATGTCTTTTGACAATTCAAAAGTGCCTGTAATGGCCTAATTGAAATAAACGCTTTGATTTTGATTTTGATTTTGAAGATTGAACTGTGCTATTTAGCCACAAGCTCTCAATAAATGTGTATTAGAGATCCGTTTCTAATTCACAAGAATAGTATGGGACAAAATAAGTGATCGCTGTAATTAAATGTAAAAGCAAGACGAGAACCGAGTACAAGATGATATTGCATCTAAAATGAATCAAATAAGTACTTATTTTTTTTTTGTGGTAAAATCATCAAATGAGTCCTCCCGCCCGCCGGGGCGGAAGGGACTGTCACACTCTTACTGACTAAAATCCACCCGTGTTCCTTCCTATACCCTTTACGTTCCGGGGCCACGGTATCTTAGGTTAAGAAAAAACCCGCGACCCCAGCAGGCATTTGGCGCGAAACACGACGCGCCACCGACCCGGGCTTGGTCCTTGGTCGGACGGCGAGCTACCCATCACTCACCGTCCGCAAGCCCGCTCCGCCGTTGTGCCTTCTGCTGATCATAGAGACACGCGTTGGAGCGTCCACACGACAGGCTATTCGCATACGGGCAAATAGACCACTTAGGCACACAGTGCCTAAGGGAGAGTTTTTACCCGCATCCCAGGATGCACCGGCCCGAAAAACTGGTCTTCCCCCCGGACGTATCCAAGAGCGAACTCCAGTCCACGGGCGCACGTGGAGGTTTCCCGTCATAGCACCCCATCAAATAAGAACTTAAAAAACTAATTATGTGCATAATTAGGACAAAACATAATAGAAGGAGAGTTTAGGATATGAAAAACAGTACTTATATATTAATGACGCCGTAATAATCATAATGAAAATGATCACAAAAACGGAAATGAGTAAATATGTTATAAAGACATGAATGTGAAAAATTAAAACATTTATTATCATTATAATCATTAATCAGTAATTAATTAACCTGAATATATCATTTAGATAAGAACTTCCCGGCAAGATAATTGTGGAACATGTTTGGAATTGCATTCAATCACGAATATTTACTATTTGATGTATAATGGACATTCAAATTGCAGTATATTTTTATACTAGTAAAAATAATCGACAAGGCTTGTTAAAATTTTGAAGCGCTAGTGAGTCTTCATACTAAAGTCTCTTCCCTCGAGACATAGGGTTTTTGTCTTTTTTTAATTTTTAAACGAATGGAGAACGAATGTGGTTATCATTTCCCATAGAATTTATAGAAAAGAGTTCTTCTTTTGCTAAATAGCAAGCTGAAGTGGAAATGACCCGGCTATCTTGGTTGTAGAAACGATGACAGTTGGGGCAGATGTGATGTTGGATGGAGACCGCTAATTGGCAAATGTGGGCTGGGACATGGTTTCTGGTGACAGCTGGATGATAGAAGCCGGTGATCGAGTGGAATTGTATGAGATTGAAGAGGCTAATTTCCAGCTACAGTGGACTACTAAAGATTGATGATGAAAATAAACTGAGTTTGATGAAAACTTCAAACATTCAAGAGTCTTGTACTCTTGAATTTTATTATTAATATGAAAGCGATTACCTTTATTGAGAGAAACACTACCTGTCATACCACAAAAACTTTTAAACGTCTGTTGAACACTTGTCTAAAAAAATGACAGATTATGACTTTGAAATAAAGTCCGTTTTTCAGTCACACTTTTTTTAGACAACTGTTCAACAGATGTTTAAGTTTTTATAGTAAGGCTGAATAGATTCAAAAAGCTTTTGAACGAGTTTACTGAAATGATTGTATCAACTTCACTCCGCGTCCTAACTCCTCCGATAAGACTTAAAGAATTTGACGGGCAGATAGACAGACAAGCTAGGATTACATAAAACAATGACATGTAATGAAAGCATCAATCACGCGAATGTCAATACCTAGAACGTAAAAACTCTCATTTTCATTGCGTTTGTAACTCTTAAATCGATTGTCGAACACGTTACGTTATTATTAGTGACACGCAGAATAACATCGTGGAAAATAATGAGTGGTTTTGTTATTTTCTTCTTGAAAAGCGTGACAGTATAGTTTTGTTGAGATTTATTTCGGAATGGTTTCTTAATACCAGCTATTTGCGTTTGAGGCGTTTGGGGTTAAAGCATATTGATGGTTTATTGTTTGCCTTGTCTCTAAAGCCATTAGTCGAAAACTTTTAAGTCCTATGTATTCTGATAATGCGTTTGAAAAGTTTATTAAGAGACATTAATATTTCTTCGGCCCTGTCGCTCCTGAATTGAACTACGAGTTTAGCGCTCTCAAAAACGTCCATCAACTCATGCAGTAAATAGTTGGCAGGGCATGCAGAACATCATGATATTAAGTGCCTCTTCGTTTGTGGAGTGACACCACACCAACACTCCAAAGTAGTCATCAGTTTATTTCTACCCCAGCAAAGTTTCTTTGCTTCTGTCGACCTGGGTACGGAGTTTGTTTATAGGTTGGCCACGGTAGCTTATTTTCAGGAGGGAGATTTTCAGAAGGCGGCACGAATGCATCTGATAATGACACACTCTCATGCATGGGCTCCTTTACCTGTCTCCCAATTATGACTTGAAATATTGTACAGCAAAATACCGTTCGGCATGCACACTCTTCAGAAGATAACTCATAGAATCGCCTCCCTATATGAATCATAAAAGATGCATCAAGACAGTAACTATAATTTATTGGGAACGCCCATACTCAGTAGCCCTGACCACACCGTTACAGAACATCTCAATGAAGTAAATCCAGGCTAAATTGAATTGAACGCACAATTTACTTGAACATAACACGATCTTCGCCGTTCATCGTAAGTGGGGCGCGATCGTATTACCAAGTTATATGAGATGAGAGATGCACGCAATCTGTTTGGTTATGAGTAAGTACAGTATAACTAGTTACAGTAATTCATCTATTAAACACTCAATATAAAACTAATCAGTCTTTTTTACTTACTTTTATTCTAGACTAAGAATTTAAAAAACGTTTGTTTAATAAGCGTCTTTTGAACAGGCCTCTAAAAAACTATTAACAGCAAAACGACATTATTTTGACTTTGATATAAGGGTCGTTTTGCAGTAACACTTTTTTTAGACAAGTATTTAACAGCTGTTTAACTTCTTGTAGTAAGACAGTTTGTAACCTACACGAGAGACACTCTCATACACAAACAACTAGAAAAAGAAAAACTGTATGAAACTAGACAAAACCCCTAGCTCACATTAGCCCTGAAACGGAATAGTTGGAAGTCATGGGAGAAGCCATAGACAGTGGGATGAGACTCATTTTACAACTGTTCTGTGATAATTCTTTACTTGAATTACTGGAAGTAATTGAGCTGTGCATCCATACCTGTATACTTAGACGATTAACTGGCGTTTTATGCTGATTCGAGTTTAAGAGACCAATTTCAATTGTTTGTCGCGATTTATGAATTAGGGATGTGGTTTTTGCAGTTTCTTACCAGTCACAACCAATATACTAAATTTCATTTTAATCAATTATGTTCTAAATATCTGCTGTCCATTTACTACTAAACTATTTTCTACCCCTTTGGGTTTGAAACTCCAAGGCTCTGTGACCCAAGGGCCCACAATCTTTTGGAGCTACTTTTTGGTGCTTCCTATAATTCAAGCTTGCATTTAGCATGGCAGCCGATGGATGCAAGTGGCGAATTGTCGTTCGGCGTGGCGGTCTAAGGGGGAGGCCTATGTTCAGCAGTGGACGTCCTCCGGCTGTTGATGATGATGATGATGATTTAGCATGGCTAGAATTTAAGTTTTGTCATACAACGAAATAACGTCACCAGTCTTGTGCGTATATTACCACCTGATAGAGTTGAGGGCATAAAATGCAATAAAAGAAGATTTATTAGGCAGACCTCACTCGTTTCATTCATTGTGAGGATCAGAAATTTTAAGGTATTGCATAGCTTTTATTATGGACTCTGAACGCGGCAACTGAATCAAGAAATTGCCTAACGAAAAAACTAAACTAACCTAACACTCCGTAGTTTCAGTTCGGGAGACTGCTTAGACAGGCAATCATAAAAACATCCTTCATAAAGACAATTTACTTTTTCTTACTGATCCTAAACGGCCAGCTACAAAAGAAGGTTTTCACAATGAAACCTACTTATAAAATTCTTCTTCAACAAAGCAGAGTGGCGCAGTGGAAGCGTGCTGGGCCCACAATTTTTCTTTATTATAGTAGTGCACCACAAACATTTTAAATAAATGGTTTTCGCACAAAACTTTCGCGGCAGGTGAATTTTTTTTTATTGAATGTTATGCCATAGCTTTACCAGGGCAGTCCCCGAGTGCCACACGTATTTTATTTTAAATAACGCATGGTCTGACCACAAGAAACTTACTTCCTAAATATTCTTTCTACGATAAAAAGTTCTTACTCAATCCGTCTGACCTCATACTTCCAAAACAACGTGCTTCACTGATGAGGCAATAACAAATTAGCAAACGGTGCGTTCACGTAACACATCCTGCATATAATAATGTGACACTTTCTCACTTAACATACGGTTTCAAGTCCGGCTGTCTTGAAGGTCAAACACCAAATAAATCTGGGTCATTAAAAAGAAAAAAAATCCTTCTCAATTACAACACCCGAAGCACCCGTGCCCGGTGAGGACCTGCGTCAGGCGGAAGGTAAGGACGCCATGACTTCTCTCCAGCCACTCCTCAAAGAGGGGTCTTACCGCCGCAATTGCGGCGTGCCCGGCCGTCGGTCGCGACAGTCGTTCCTTCCATACTGCCCTGAGATCGCGCCGGAGCTCTTCCCGCCGCGCCTCGACTTGTCAAGGCAGCGGGGTCACGCCCCGGCGCTGCGCCTCCACGCACCACTCATAGACGCGCTGGAGGGCAGTCGCCTCCAGATCCCAAGGCAGCAATCCGGCAAGGAGGTTGGCCGATTCGCCGGCAATCGTGCGGTATCCCCGGATCATTCGGATAGCCATGACCCTCTGGCATACGACCAGCTTCTGTGGTCGCGTCCGGATGATCAGGGCCCACACAGGGGCCCCGTAGAGGGCAAGCTTGCATTTAGCATGGCCAGAATTTAAGTTTTGTCATACAACGAAATAACGTCACCAGTCTTGTGGGTATGTTATCACCTGATAGAGTTGAGGGCCTAAAATGCAATAAAAGAAGATTTATTAGGCAGACCTCACTCGTTTCATTCATTGTGAGGATCAGAAATTTTAAGGTATTGCATAGCTTTTATTATGGACTCTGAACGCGGCAACTGAATCAAGAAATTGCCTAACGAAAAAACTAAACTAACCTAACACTCCGTAGTTTCAGTTCGGGAGACTGCTTCGACAGGCAATCATAAAAACATCCTACATAAAGACAATTTACTTTTTCTAACCGATCCTAAACGGCCAGCTACAAAAGAAGGTTTTCACAATGAGACCTACTTATAAAATTCTTCTACAACAAAGCAGAGTGGCGCAGTGGAAGCGTGCTGGGCCCACAATTTTTCTTTTTTATAGTAGTGCACCACAAACATTTTAAATAAATGGTTTTCGCGCAAAACTTTCGCGGCAGGAAAATTTTTTTTTATTGAATGTTATGCCATAGCTTTACCAGGGCAGTCCCCGAGTGCCACACGTATTTTATTTTAAATAACGCATGGTCTGACCACAAGAAACTTACTTCCTAAATATTCTTTCTACGATAAAAAGTTCTTACTCAATCCGTCTGACCTCATACTTCCGAAACAACGTGCTTCACTGATGAGGCAATAACATTAGCAAACGGTGTGTTCACGTAACACATCCTGCATATAATAATGTGACACTTTCTCACTTAACATACGGTTTCAAGTCCGGCTGTCTTGAAGGTCAAACACCAAATAAATCTGGGTCATATAAGAAAAAAAATCCTTCTCAATTATAACAATAATGAGAAAGAGTTGAATTATATACCTACAAACTTTTTTTTGCTAATGTTTCCATCTTATAGAAAATACTGATTAATTCAAATATTTCAATTAAAAATGAGAAAAGTATAGATTTGAGAAGTATGACAAACGAACAATAGGCTGGTAATCAAAAGTGAGCTGGTGCAGACAGGAATGATGATTTGTGTTTTAAACTGACATGGTTCTAGTGATCATGTCAGTTTAATTAAAATGAGAAGGATTGGATGGGATCATGTTACAGGCTAAATAGAAATAAAGATAATGAAAATATACGATATTATAAAATACAAAAACGAGAAGCAGCTCTACCTGGAGGACTAAAAGGAACTAGGCAGAAAGAAATAAATACGGTCAATCTACACACGACTAATATTTGATAGTCATATCTCGCCTTTCTCTTGTGATTCTTCTGTATTCTATAGAATACAGAAGAATCACAAGAGAAAGGCGAGGCCCATAACCAGATGTAAGCTGGCGTAAGCAGAAATAATGACGACGAAAAGAAACTATACTGAAATTGTAAACGAGAAGGAACTCAATGTGGAGGACGAAAACCAAGCTGATAAAAATGAATACGGTCAATCTACGCACGATTAATAATGGTAGAAACGTTAAACCTAACAGCAGAAAAAAAAACAACAAATTAACCATTTTAATAGAGCACATTAAAATGAACCAGTCATTGATGAGGCAATAGCAAACAGAAGAGCAGTTCACGTAATGTCATATCCTGAACACTTGACACTTTCACGTTTTGCATTTGAAGTGTGAATACACGACACGACTTCATATGAAGTTTGGCAGGTCTTTTATTGTGACAATTGAGTGGGCGGAACTATAAAGATTTCGGCATCTTTTGAATGCTTAAACGTTAATAATTAATCAATATCTGCTTAGCCTTCCTGCATAACCTTTGGTAAGACTGGAATACTTAAACGCTATTATAATAATGACTAAGCCAAGTTAAATCATGGTCTCGAAACGTTTTCTCAATTTTGTGCGCAATCGTGCGTAGCCTTTTCTCGAAATATGTTGGGATCGCCTTTCTTCTTCTTCTTCTTTAAAAAAAAACAAATCAGTAAACAAACAATCTACTATTTGTATTTCATTTCCATTTCAAGTATGCAAATACAAAGCAATTTGAAGTGATTATCATCGTCTGGTCAGTCAATATCTTTGTACAATTTATATTCAGTACAATCGGATGCAGCTGAGTATCATTTTACATGGATTGAGAACTTAACTGACCCCCAGTTAGTGAATTGTGGAGTGGAGGTTTCATAGTTATAGTCTCTTTATCCTTCAAAATACATCACCATTCTTCAACTGATATAAAACCTGCTATTTGACACTGCGATAAAAATTTATCTCTAATGAAGCATATGGCTCAAATAAATCCATCTACTTACAACCGTCAAGTACTCAAGATACTACTATAAAACGTGTGAATGGATGACAAAAACGATTTAGTGCCAATTTACAGAAATTTGCCAGTTCCTTTGCGGATCTCATTGTATACTTAATTAGAATATATTGCGTAAGAGCTTTGTGTAAGCAATGGATAGCGAAAGTTTGAAGGTGTGACTTTGTGCACGTGCTTCAAAAAGTGACTTTAATTTTGGAGTCTTCCCAAAGTTCTTGAAAACCCAGATTTATTTTACACGTCGTCGGTATGTTGGTAAGGGTATTGCTAATTTTCTTTTTATTTTGAGGTAGTGATGCTCATGACTTTCGTCTTAGGTCAGATGTGACTAAGTCAAAATTGACGATGCAGCATGAGTACCCAGAAAAAGCCTGTTGAATCTAACTTTGAAGAGATTAAAGTTGTATGCCTTTGGAAATCCAGACGCTAGTAGAGGTTTCCACTCTTTCACAGTGTTAATTAAGGTAACTTAGTATCTCATTTTTTGGTAAGATAATTTATAGACCAGAATAATTAAGAAGAAACACAAAAAATTTGGACATTAACGTCCTTCAAGCATCGCCAATACGGCACTGATGATAGTAATGATATTATTGTACTTACAAATAAATATACAATGCTTATTGTGCATTAAATATAATAAAGAACTGTGCCATAGTGACTTTTGTAGCCCGAAATAGATTTCTTATGATCCAGGAGCAAAATGATAGATAAGTGCGTAGGTAATTGATTTAATTAAATATTAATGAAATCGAGGATTTTAAAACTTATAAAAATAATTAAGTTGCAGATAAGTAAAAAAAACAAGACAAGTTAAGCAGTTAGTTCCAAAATAGCACACAAAAACAGCTAACTAATAAATATAGCACTACTACCGTTTGTCAAAGAAAATCGAGAGTATTACCCAGAAACACAAAATTCTTGACCCCGTAATCCTTTACGAAATATAAAAAGTCTATGACAAACACGAATGACATTAGAACCACATTCTTTAATTATACGCATATTTAAGTACGTCATCAAAAGATATTTGTGTCAGACGCACCTCCGACATCCTTTTTCGAAAAGAGAGAGAAAAAAAGAAATTTCACTTCACACGCGTTCCTGTGTCCGGTTTACATCCAACGCTTTTCCTTTAAAGCAAACTACAAAGCTAATTTTTCATCTCATAAACACCCAAGCGAGCAATTCTCAACGCTATACCAAAGGGGTTACGGATGCTTGCAATCGAATGACGAATTTGATAGCAGTAAATTTAAATCTGTTCGATGGACAAGGCAAATACCTGTTTTCTGTATTATTTGATCTACGATATTGGACTTTAGTCCATTGTCATAAAGTTTTACAGTTGTACTTGAAACAAGCATGCTCGAAAAGGTGTGTGAACTCAGACGTGGTTTACTCTGACAAAGTTAATATGAATATCGGACGAGTGACGCTGAACGACTTTGATTTTTATGACCATAAGGATAAGGTAAATAATGAATGAAAACGTGAGAAGTAAGTGCAAGCATAATGTAAGCAAATAAATGTGGGAGAATAAAGAGGGGGAGGTTACATAAAATACATGAGATACAGAAAGCCGATGGGCCTCAGGCGACAGCAGCGAAAGCAACTCGTCGATGACTAATGTACGGAACTCTCATAGGTCATGAATGAGGTCGCACACACCAAAAAATGCGTAACCCTAAAACACTTGACCGATTTGTTTTGATATTTTTGAACCCCGATGACACTAATCTTGGGTCAAAGAAACATAGGTAGGTATAAGTTTAAACAAAAGTAGAAAATTCCTTATGATAATATGATCAAAGAAACTTGAAAATTAATGTATGTTTTATAAAAATGTGGAATAGTTTTAAACTAAAATAGCAAAAACCTTTTTTTAAAACATCAAATCCAAAGATTTTTGCAATTACGGTTAATTTAAATACGAGTATTAAGGCATCCTTTTATAACGTGTCATAATCTAAGTACGCATGTACGATTTTGTTCATCATTATTACAGATACCAATTATTTGTAAAAAATATATTTGAATTGAAATATCTTTGCAAAATTAAATTCATTTACGATAGGAATTATAAAATCGATTTCTCTCATCATATGCTATTTATCCAACACACAGTATACAAACTCGTCATAATTGCTAATAAAATTTTATGAAGACGTGAAATCTATCCGTATTGTCATTTTAAAACTCGAAAATATTACATCAGAAACTTTTACTCTAAGAGACGGACATACAAGAAAAATAATACTTTCACTCTTTGACCACGTTAATTTTCAAAAAGACATATGGACCGTTATTTTTGCACAGAAATGTAGCCTTTATGACTTTAGAGAGTAGAATGTAAATCCTGTACGTATTGGTGGTGTTTTAAGAGACATGAAATGCAAAGAGCCTGTAAGACAATGAGGGGTCAAAGGCTTCATATGTATCGTTATGTGTTGGCGGCTTAAGCGTAATGTCATTTGAAAAGTAAAAGTTTTTGTTTACGTTTTGACTGTCAGGATCTTTGCCAATGTTAAATGAAGATAGAAAACAATCAATTACACGATAAAGATATAGTAGTAATTCGTGTAAGTCATTTATTTTACAGCAATAACCGTACGTGCGACGTAGAAGAATCGGTTATTTTTATAGATTATGATACCTATAACTTCGCTTTGATACAAACATTTTGCTATAATTTTAATACAAACATTCCCTTACAAAATCCGGAATTTGTTTCTTACATCAAATACTCACAGTATTCGAAGAGCGACTATTAGTTATTATTCAAGATCAATAATTACAGGAAACTAGTTTAAAAGTCAATCACTTAACTGTTACAGCAAATAAACTGTCTATAGAATCTAATGTCTAGTTTAGTAGACTAGTATCAGACTTATCACAAAAAGTTAAAGTTAAAGCTTGTTTATGATGACGTAATCATTACACTGAATGCAAACAACAAAGTAGTACTTCCATTGATCTATATACCGAACAAAATATACGTAATTTCACCAACTGCTGCCAAAAATTACGCGTATGATGCAACTGCCGTAACAGAATTAGAGATTGTTCACAAAGATAGTTCGCAAATTATCCTCGGCGAATTTTCACCCTATTGTCTGTGTGAGAAGTTGCCGTAACAACCAAAACAATGGCAAAGTTCACCGGAACAGAACATGGAAAGTCTATATAACCAACTGGAACCTGATATTGTTTTTAAAGTTACAATTGTAGCAACCAGGATAGTTGTGCCAGTTAAAACTGTAGCATGTGTTGAAAATTGAAAAAAATCTAATCGAAGTCTCAAAAATGTGTCCAATGAAGAATTTTAGATGTGTGCTCCTACTTATACTGGTCGTTGAAGTGATACCTATTCAGATTGATCTACAAGAAGGTGAAGAACTTAAAGGCAATCAAGTAGATGATAGCCAGTTGAATGAATGTATAAGTGTGAGACGAAGTACTGAAGTTGGAGTGTGTTTCGGCAAGGAGCTGCTCAATAAATTGAACAAGTATGATGAGGCTGATGCTTTCAGTCTGGCTACTGGTGTTTCTTTTGTGAGAGATGAGAAGACTCCGAGGGATATCGGCGCTTTTCTTGATAAAGATCCTATGGATTTTCGGTATCTATACTTATTTTTAATAATCTACTATAGTATTAATGATAAAACGAAATCAGATACTGTTAATTATCTAATTATGTATCTAGATTAACATTATTATAAATGCGAATGTTTGGATTCAGATAATGTCAGAACAAACGGGTCTAAATTAAATATTTTAATGAGGTAATAGTCCGAAATAGTTTTCAACCTCTTATTGAGATCCTATGCTATTATTTTGACATCTACATGGGCGAAGCAGTACTGATAATAGCTTCTACATAAAAAACAATTGTGTTTGAGAGGATTTATGTAGAGAAAAGCTATTTGAAATTTATAATACTTTACATTCCGCTGAACATGGATGCAATTTCTCAGACACTGATCTACCTCAACATGACGTAATTTTTCATTGTTTCTTACAGTTCAATTCTTGAAGATGCGGGTAACTTGATTTCAAAGAGATCTCTTCATTGGGACCTCAGTACACTTTACCCTGGATTGGTTATGAGGATTGGCCCAACCTTAGCCAATGGAGTACTTGAGTTTGTGATGGATCCAAGGGTTAAAGACAGATCTTCATATCAACAACCTAGCGAAGTATCCACAGGTAAACTATTGGTGTTTTTTGAAATAATTAATCGCCGTACCCGTGTGACTGGATACGGATAAAACCAAAGGGACTGTCAGACTGTTCCTGATTCTTTTGGCGCCCTTGGCACTTTGAAGCCAAATGTGCCCTTTTAAGACAATCCCGCGGCTCGACATGGTTTGGTCCTATACATCTCGTCAGGCATGGAAATTTTTTGTACGTAAACATGAGTTCGTAGGTCCGATTTTTCAAGTGGGGTTAAAAATTATTGAGTTTTGTCACAATAATAGCCATGGAGTCTGACTTTTTCCGTAAATGGGGTACAGAGATAATAATATATTATAATATTATTATTATTTTTACAAAAGCCTTCAGGGATTACAGGCGTGATGTTATGGTATGTTATTATTGAGTTTGACGCCATCTATCCAATCACCGTGAAACAAGTAATAACTCAACGCTGTTCAAGGTTGGTTTGGCTTTGAACTTGATACAGCGCTTTCTATTGACGGAGTAGCAAACTTTAGTGTGTAATACAAAAAATCGATGTTTTAGGTATCCAGTACTGAACAAGTAGTTTCTGTCAGATTAAGCATAGATTAGCTGTTCTTTAAAATAATGTTAATAATGATTATATTCATAATTATTACTAATTACCTAATATTTGGTGCAAAACAGAAAATAATTTTGCGATACAACTTAGTGGCTGCCATTGTATATTGTACTGTTTTTTTATACCTCAGAATAATTACCTACCAATTTAAAATGATTTTATTAAAAATACCGATTTCATTTTACTTCATTTATTTTTCAGGTCGTCTCCTAGCACGAAACCTCCTTGTACCATTCCTTCTCGGCTTCAAATTCCAGCTTTCGACTTTACTACCTTTAATATTAGGTGTGTTATTGATTGCTAGTAAAAAAGCATTTCTGCTAGCGAAGCTAGCATTACTAGCTGTGACAGTGTTTGGATTTGGAGGGGGCGGAGCAGGGTCATTTGGGGGTTTCGGAGGACCATCCCTCTCATCGTATGCTTATGAAAACCCTGGACATTACCATGAGCATGATCATCATACAACTTCAGGTGGGTAATTTTTATTTATAAACTCACATTGCTACAACGCACGAACACACGTTGGTTGAATAAATTACCACAGCACAAAGATAACCAACCTAGGTACCAAAATCTAGCACTATTCCTAACATTAATATCTAATTCAACATTTTAATTAACTAAGGACTTGTGTTTATCTGTCAGTGATAAAGAATTTTAAAGACTGATCCTAAAAAAATAGCAATTTTATCAGAATCACAGTAGGTAGGACTATAATTATAAATTACATTACAATTCGTATAATGGTCACAAATCCACAATAACCTTTATAAAATTTGATCGGCTGACCAAGTACCAGATAGGTGGACAAGACGAGTTAAGCCTGGTTATGACTTGCACAGGTCAGGGAAGTATGGCACAAAATAAAGATGGCCTGTACTAAGCAGTGGGTGGAACAGTGTTGCTAATGATGATACGATTCTGTAAAAATGGTTTTTAGGTCCTTTGATAAGATTTCACAATTTTAGGTAAACTAACACAAACAAAATTCTATCGATAGTAAGAATTTTAAAACAGCGCCATCTAGCTTCAACTCTCGGAGACATTTACAACTTATCCATTTCCGATAGGTACGCTCACCTCTTGCCGGTGCACTGTCAAAAAGCCTACCAATGATATCTTTGGATTTAACTATCATGGACCTTAGAGTCTTAAAGATAAAGTTTAAAATGCCTCCGATTGGATTGAGTAAGTATTTTGTGTTGTTGCTTTGGCAGGGTGAGCAGTACCAGTACTATAAATGCTTGGCAGAGGTGCTGAAATACGTATTGTATTGATCTAGAACTATGCTCTTCTAAGTAGTTTAGTCTTCATATTTTTTTTTTATTTATAATGTATACATAAAATTATTATGTTCCGTTATTGTTTATAGAATCTGATTATTATAAACACACATTAATGATTTAATATTTTTTTACGTATTAAATATAATTATAAAATATTATATTAATAGTTTCCTTAGTGTTTATTTAGTTAGTCTATAAATATTTTGTCATATTTTCGCAATCTTTTACTTGTTGACCTGTTGTAATAAACAAACACAATTGTTTAAGGTTATCTAAAAGTAAGACCCATCAATACTCGCTGTACGACGCATCATTTCCATAATTATTATAATATGCATTTATTTTTATTCGGAATTTTGACCTTGTACACATTGCACTTTTAAAAACTATTTCGTTTGATTGAATCAAATGCTGAATTTTTATCTGAACAAATTGGGTGTCAAATGATCACACACATCCTTGATCTTTTTGCTTAGGCCCGTATTACGGAACGAATCTCAAAACTCAAGAGTTACTTAAAACTGATTTCAACCAATCAAATGCTGTGAATCTAGTTTTAAGTAATGCTTGAGTATTGAATGACGTTCTGTAATACGAGCCTTAGTCTTCATCTTCCGCCCCTTTATTTTCTTCCAGGTTACTACCGCCGTCAACCCCACCCAGATTACTACTACCGAGAGAAGTCATCAGAACCATCCACAGCATCCCCCATCACTCCAGATGAACTGAGGAGCAGATTAGAAAGACTCTTCGTCACTAAGAAAGACCCAGTCAATGAAAGAGAAGACGTCAGTGCAAGGAATAGGAATTTCGCCTGGACTCCTATAAATACTGGGTAGATTAAGGACTAGAATTGGTTGTAGTAATTTAATTTAATTTATAGGCTTGTTTCGAAGTATAAAAGAACGATTTTTTTTTAATGAATTTATATATTTTTAGTCTGAAAGGATAATTAGAGGATGTAAGCCTTTTTTTTCAACATTTTATACATCTATTTAGTTACCACAGTTTATACTGCTTAATTATTTGCATTTACTTACGTATTATATTAAAAGAAAGCACTTAATTTATTTAAGTACTTCTAGTCATCACTTTTTCTTTTGGTGCTTATAAAATAATAAAGTTCTAATGTATGTAATTTATGTCACATTTTTTCAAGTCAAGAAAATCGGGAAAGATTGTAATTTACGTAGCACATCATCAGCATCATCTTTCAAGATACCTAATTTATGTATTGATTATTTTTGCAACTCTTAAATAAAATAAATTTTAATTCAACCAATTCGTGTTTCAATAGCAATCTAATTATGTAACCTATATATTTTTATTTGGCAATATTTAAGATAGGATGGATATCACGGGCGTAGTGTTGTCAGCTCTCCGAATTTTTGGTTTCCTTGAAATATTTTTAGTAGAGTGATGACGAAATAAACTACACGGTCCTTATTCGAAGTCAGAAAATATTAAAAGGACTTCTTTATCTTACAAATAAATGATAATAAATCATTAAAATGGCAACTGCAAAAAGATTCAAGAGAAAACGCAATGAATTACACAAACAACATTTCCCATTCATATCTTCTTCATTAACAGCAGTAAAAGCTAATTAGGTTAAATAAAATGTATTCTCTACTGTCTCCGGTCCAACCTATCTTTAACAACATCCCGTATGCAATTACACGCTCTAAATACTATGGAAATGGTCGACAAGTAGGAAGAGTTTCCGATACACACCTAAACGAAAATGAATGTGGATGACTCGATGAGCTTATTCGTTAATATTTTTGACAAAAAGAAAACTAACTTTTCAGGATCAAAAAAATTACGAATCTATTATACATTATATGTCCGTTAGCTCGGGTATACTGAAACATAATGGCCACGTGTTATTTCTCTTAAAAGTAAAACCTATCGAGACAGGAGAGCGGATCAGTACGTAAGAAAGCACAAAAAAAAAAAATTATCAATGTTTGTTTACTTAACCACAAAAAAATACGTGTCAAATATTTTGCATTATACAAAGAAAAAGCCGAAAAAAGTCCCAATTTGGAGCTAAATGAAGATATAGTGGACGGATATACTTAAGCTGTATCCGTTACTATAATTGTTGAAGTATTCAAAGATATAAATTATTCAGTAGCACGGTATATTCTTGTAAGGAAATCGGTGTACCAAATGGTTATAATCATAGTGGTTTATTCGTTGATAAAGTAGTAATTATGACTGAAAGTAGATGGAGTGTAAAAATTGAACATTTTAAAATACATCCTTACTTAAAATTTATTGAATGCACATAAATGAAGCTTCCTGTTTAAGCTTGTTTTCACTGCTTGATGAGAACTGCGCCGGAGATTTAATTGGTCTGAGAAAACAACACATAAGAAAGATTGTAAGATATGAAAACCTGGCTTGCTGTGGCGGACCACGAAACATTTGCATGACGAACTGAGCATTTCTTTCTTGAGAATCTGAAAGAACTATCGCAAAATGGTGTTTGTCAGAAATAATGCAGGGAGGTCTTGTCCCGTTATTGGAATAGCATAGACTAGTTGACAAACAACCTTGCAGTAATCAATCAAAATCTGAACCAACACAGCACATATTTGAAACTTTAGTAGAATCAAAACAATATTATTCCTTTACGTTGTCGGTAAACGCAATCAATAGATTGACAATTCAAAATAATAAGTTTAAATTCTATTGACAAAATTTGACTGCTCAGAAACTCTTACTGAAAAATCCAATAACTTTGCCTGAGTAGGACAGGATTTGCGCTTCACCACGAGACTAGTAATTAGTCATAGAATTTCACACGTCTTCAACTTTTTGCTTCTAAGACTTGTGTGTTCTGACGATATCCCCTTAGTTTTGGCCTAAGATCATAAAATCTCAGGGTTGGCCAAAAATTAAAATCCATCCTGTTTACTATTGAACTTAAGAGCCTTCATAAATTCCCGCATTGTTCTAGGAATACATATTCGATGTAAAATAATTTACACAGAGTAAAGACTAAGTGCTTCACAGGGTCTAAGCCCACTGCCTACAACACTCCTGTGAGAGCCGTTACCAATAATCCACAGTTGCTCCTATCAACTTCAAATGCGTTATTCAAGTCTTCTGTCCCAACCAAT
The DNA here is from genome assembly GCA_036375495.1 of Agrotis segetum. Taxonomy (NCBI): domain Eukaryota; kingdom Metazoa; phylum Arthropoda; class Insecta; order Lepidoptera; family Noctuidae; genus Agrotis; species Agrotis segetum. The sequence continues at coordinate 830,154 of JAQSVV010000132.1, forward strand.
ACAATACATTACTAACAAACAATCAAGCCAGTAATAATATATAAATCTGTAGAGCACACTAATTTATAAACCACCTCTACTTGTGCTGCTTTCTTAGTTTTTTTATCTGGATGCCGGTGAGCCGTGCGTTAGAATCGCGTGCGATGCATTTTGCGTGTACATTCAAAGCTTTCTCGGTTTTCTTTGATAGAATTCTTGGGTTATATCTGGCGTTAGACTAGGTTTTGCTACTGTATTTGCTTGGCTTTTTGGTTGGATTTCTAGTTGTATAACTACGGTTACATTTACAACGTCTCGTGATTCTGTTCATTTACTGTTGTGCAGTATTCGGTTTTGATTGCTTTTGCTTCCTTCTTAGTGAATTTTGAATGTTTCACACTATTTCACTGATAACATGGTTATATTATCCTCATCACAATATTCTGTGGCTTCCTCTGTTGTCATAGCAGTATTACAAAAGCGTTATCGTCCTACTTTAAATACGTATTATGATCTTTATATTTTAGTGTTTCTCTCTAAGTACTGAACGTTCCAACCAAATCCGTATGTTCCTTATCTTGGAAAGATGAAACATCTCAGAAACCCTAACGACTCCATCATCATCATAATAATTATAATTTTGCATGCATCGTGCATTTTAAATATTTTTCTGATTTCAATTCAGAGCCTAAAATTAGGTTCTCAATATATAGACTGATGCATTACTAACCTGTTTTCTATTATGATAACCAGCAAGAGACTTGGTTTGTAAGTACGTCAACTTTCCATTTCTATGATTTATGAACTCTTTTGTTTGCTCTGCTTTAAATACCTTATTGATCAAGTAGTTGCAAAGGCTAAAAAGCTGTTCGCAAGATTTTATTCAGAATGCCCGGTTAGTGGCAATAACTAGGGTCTTTAACGTTACAGGGAAATGTATGAGTAAAATCTCTGATTTTATCTGCCCCTAGGTTTGAATTAAAAATTACGGGAATCTGACTGTTGTAGCAAACATTTGTTTTAGCGTAAAAATGATCCAAACATGGATGCCAGATACAAGCCCGCTGACGCCCACCATAATAATTATTTGCATAATGCAAGAAAAGCCAAAATTATTTTACTTTGCATGTAACACACAAACACTCTTCTATCTTCACATCTATAAGAGTAGACGGTTATATAGCGGTCCAGTCTTGCTCCAACTGTCTCTAGGATTGAATATAATTGATTATCAGCAGCTTCCGTTATACTAACACATAGTTTTTACTACTGACATCATTAATAATTGTGAAGCTGTTAATGAGTTGGTTAGCAATAGATAACAAGGAGTACTAGATATTTTTCTGATTTTGAGCTTTTTGTTGAAATATTGTTAGGTTTCTTTAGATTCACTTGGGCTTGCACTGTCTTCTTTGTCAAAATCAGACATCATCATCCTATCCCAATACAGGCTTCCTCTCTGTGAGTTGAAATAGGTCAATAGCTCTGAGTCTTTTTTTTATTATTTTATTTAAGAGCCCTTTGTCAAATGGTTCTGTTTCTTTATTTAGTCGTGCCTTGATTTAAAATTCTAATAAATTCCAGATTAAACAATTTAAAGTTACTATAGATAATGATTAATCATCCATTAATAAATTGTTAATGTTGAAATTCTGTTCTGGTGCTCTTTAGATTAACTTCAAATGTTTCAGTTTTGCTTAACTAATATGAAGCATCACTAATTGATTGACATTCATTACCTCTCATTTAAAAACTCTTCACTTAAGAACAATGTTGATAACAAATTGTCAGTTCATCTTTTTAATCACTAGCATCATCATTTTAATAACATGTAGTTTACTTATCCAGATGACTTTGTATATTAAATGGCTTGTCGTGTAATTTAACGCTATATTTAGTTTTATCTTCTAAGCCAACACTGCTACTATTAAGATTCAAATGAATGAAGATGCAAAGTCTTTGGCGTTTTGGAGGTCTGTCTAATGTAATTCTTGATTTTTTTTTAGTGTAGATTATTGAATGATTTATTGATTTAGAGATGTAGTCACAAATACTAAAAAGAGTAATATGCTGAGATACACGTAGGTTGGTCACGATGAGTGAATGAAAAAAAACGAACAAATTATGAGACGCACGGCTACCTGACCTTTGACAGCCCGAATTTTGGGCACAAACATAAAACAATGGATGATGGAGAAGTTTATTGACTGTTCATTCCCGTAGTTCTTACCTCTCTGCGAATTCAGTTGACAAATTGCAAGCTTTTGATTAACAAGTGTGTCTAACCAAAATATGACATGTCAATAAATATCCTGCTTTCTTCCAATGAAACGCAAGGAAAATCCAATAATCCAGGTGGAAATGGAAATACCGACAACAATATAGCTTCAGCCAGTATTTATGAAAACGAATGATCTGTAGTTAGCGACAATGTTCATGCAAATGATAGCGACCACTTGACTGTGACAGTAGAAAATAATAAATTGCGGTATTGATCGTTTCACGTGTAATTACTTGACACGACAATAGTGGGTAATTTTGGATTGGTGCACGACTTATTCGTAGTCAGCTTAGCGTTTAATGCATTTCAATTTTCGACTAAGACTAGTAATGATTGCCTTTAAAATCACTTCACGTTTGCGTTTGTTATTCACGTAGATGCGTATACATATTTGACCTTTTCATCATCGAAATAGCTGATATATCTCCCTGTATCGTCATCATTATCACCAATGAATTTGACATTTATTGCACACTCTGTGCTTTCTGCTGTTTCTATGCAATGTAGTAGGTACATCTCAATATTAAGTAAACGCCCGCTTGAATCTTTCAAAGTTCCCAAAAATGTAATTGAGAGTTGCAAGACAACTGTATTAATATTAATTGCAAATACTTTTAAACAAACTATAATTTTCATGAATTTGGGAAATTGTATCTAGAAGATGGTGGGACCATACTCAGTCTCAAGTACTGCTGGTATGAACATAGCCACCTCAAGGTGCCAAGTATTCATTAAAATGAAAAGATAATTATGTAAAATCAATGTTATGACTATTTAACTCGTTCATTCCACCCTTTCGGAGCAGACCTGTCATAGGTATTGTATTATCATTAAATCATCTTTCATTAGTTACTTCATTTCATTCATTAAATAATACTTACTTATGCATCTGTTTAGTTAATCCACCAGTAGGATCTTTGTCAGCAATAAGAGTTTCGAGTTGTGGAACATCGTTGTCTTCGCTTCCAGCGTCCGGAGAATTTTCTTCAGCATTAAATAGTTCCTTGTCACGCAATAATGTCTTATTTTCTTCGTGAAGATTATTGGAATTAATCTTCTTTGTAGATTCATTTAATTGGCTTGGTTGTAGTTTTTGTGTTTGTTGCTATGCTGTGAGAATTTCTATATATAGGTTTTTGCTGCTCGATGGTTTTTGGACTCTTTTAGTAATGCGAGATACATACATTTTATTCATACCTAGCCTCCAGTGGTAGGTAGAACCACCGAATATCACCTGCCGCGTTCCTCGCATTCTTTAATCTTCTTTTTCGTTGTATCGGTGATTTTTTAAACGAGCTTTGACCAAAACTCGAAGAAAAGTTGGTGGTAGCCTCGAGGACCGTCACGAATGCAAGTGGAATTATAAAAAGTTCTTGATTTAATCATTTTAAATGAATTATTCAAGTTGTGAGATGTTTGTTCCGTAACAATTTATTGCATCATATTCAGGATGAAATAACAAAGAGCGATACCAAATTTCAATATGAATTTATTTAACCTGTCGGCCCCAATCAATCTAAAAATAAAACAAACATTCAGTTTCTATATTTTTTTCTTTAAGTCGTCATTCGTTGGTCTCTTTCTCTAGAATATTTTTCATCATCAGTAAAAACTTACAAATAAATTATTATTCTAATAATAACAGGGTTAATACAGTACGCAATTATTATTTATGTTTAATAAATAAAATAAATAAAAGGTACTCGCGTAACCACCTTGCCGATGATCGACATGAAGATGTTATTATATAAAGAATAGCCAATAAATAAATAAATTAACTACTTATTCTAAACAGCACCAAATAAATAAAATAACATATGTAAATAACTTATTCCTTTAACTTATCCGCTATTTTTACAAAATTGGACAAACGCTGAAAACAGAAATGCACAGTACCCGTCGACTAGCCTAAAAAGTCTTAATTTAACTACAATTAATTTATGATTACAATAATAATTTATTATTTGTATACTGTATAGTTAATATACTTACTAGCATTATTATTTGGTGCGTCCGATTAAACAACCCTATCCAACTAATGTACTGAATATACAAACACACATGCAAAAATCGCGTTCGCAATCTTATTTACATAATAAAGTATAACTTTTATATCATCATCATTATTATGCATCGTATAAATAATAATAAACATGGGTCTTAACTAGCGAATAAATAATAAAATTTTAATTAAATTAACTACCTAGTGTCGTTTGAATAAGCATAATAAATAATCATCTTTTGGTTAAACATTATTCCTTTGCAAAAGGACCCAAACGTTGTTTTGGGTTAATATAGTGCAAATAAAAATTGCCGTGTCGTTGTGAATTTTGTAAAATATGGAGTCGTAAGCCTGTTGTATTTTCTAAAACCTACTGCTTCTTGGCATAGGCTTTGTAGGCCCTGTCCTGAGCAGCGGCTTCATCTTCCACACTCCTTCTGTAATGACCTCCAGGACCTGTGGCGTCGAAGTCGCCGCCGTAGTGAGAAGACGAGTACGTATGACTCTGGGACACCTGAGGATGCTTCACGATCTCATACGTAGTCTTCTCATGGGACTCTCCACCAGAAACCAACTTCTTCAATCCAATGATCGCGGACAGCAGCAGAGCAATCTTACCGATAAGTAACGCCTTTCCTGCAATCAGCGCTATCGCATGGAACGCCATCATCAGAAACCCACCTTTGATTGCCACACCAGCGAGTATGGGTCCCATCATCTTCTTCAATTTGCTCCTAGCTTCATTTAGTGACCTTCCAATATCTTCACCGGCTTCCATAGGAGATATGAAGACCCGATGTGTCTGCATCAGCTTTGAAGTCGAAAGCTCCAAGTATTTGTCGATTTTGGCCGACGAAAGTGATTCGAGATATTCATCGTCGGGTAGAGCATTTGGTGAAGCTCTGCCGGCTTCAGCTCGCTTCACTAAGGAGATTCCATCGAGGATGGGCAGCGTGTCCATGCGCGCCGCCCTGTCCACCAGTTTCGCCGCCTGAATCTTCAAACACTTAACTATCTCCTGGGACTTCTCACAGTTGTCGTACACCTTGCCCAACAGCCTCAGGCTGGCTCCGAAGGTGTCAGCCGAAGCGGAGAGCACACAAAAACACAAAAGGACAATACCGCGGCACTGCATCTTGTTGGAAAACCGCGGGTGTCCCCTTAATGTGAGCCGATGTCCGGCTTATGCGGTTGCGTCTATTGAAATGTGCACTGTGTAAATGTGCACTGGCATTTATCTATTTTCACCGGGAACTACATTTATCTATAAATCTTTTAGAGCGTGCAATCGTTGCATCGTATGGCCGTGCACTGAGGCGTGCATGTGCACGTTGGGTCCACGCTTGTGAGGGTCTTGTCTCGTGTGTGTGAGTGACCAGTCATCGCTCTCATGCTGACGAAGCAGATTGTCAAAGTCAAGGTCACTGTCAAAGCTTCAGGGTTTATGAGAAAATTCTATATTTCAGGACATTACCAATTACACATTGAACAATTTTATTTTAATATCTTAAAAGTTAGAAGTTCGTCTATTAATAGTAAAGAGACAAGTAAGTTTACTTTGACGTTCTAGGAAAGTCAGATGAGAATGATTGTTTAAAGGGATTGGATTTATCAGATGAGCTTTGTTACTCCTATGCTGTTTTTGAAGAGTTTCTCTACAAGTGTAACAGTATCTAGCGGGATAGGATTATTTTTTACTTTATGAAGGATTGGTCGAAAATGTTGTTAACGAATTTGTTCTAAAAGACTTGTTGAAGCTTCCCGTGACCCAAGATCTGGCTTTTACCTTGGTCAGAGGCTAAGTGTTGCCATACAAAAAAAGGCAAGAGTCTCTTGGACACATTACCAGCTGACAGCGTTGAGGAGAAATGTTACGATGCTTTATAATAGTTTAGTTTAGCTTTATTTTAATTTAGTATTTTATATTTCTACAGTTTAGTTAACATTTTCTGACCTATAAACAGTTAAAATAAACGAAAATTCATAATATTCGGAAGTTGGTGGGAAAAATGAATTAATAAATAAAGAAAAAAATATTCTATGCCTCTAGAGGGCCAAAGCCTGCCGGAACATAAAGGGCTACTGAAGGACACCATGGATTTCAGTCAGTACGAGTCTGACAGTCCCTCCCGCCCTGCCAGGGGTGGGAGAACTCATTTGATGATTTTACCATGTAAAAAAAAAATGCTGGTGCTAAATTATAATTTCATCCACCTAATCCTATTAAATTTAAGTCTGCAAGATCTGTCCTTCCTGTTTCATTAACCATTTCAATGTCTTATCGTTTGAGAGGACAAACATATTTTTTTCTTTATTCGTGGTATTTTATGACAAATACCATAAACTTACTAGAACAGCAACATGAACAGGAGGCAATTTAAGGCGACGTGGGACGCAAAACCGTCATTTTGTATTGTGTTTTATTCCTAAATGAAACGGATTTAAATTTTGAAAAAAATATGGTACATATTTCAGTCTTTGGTCTCCAGGTTTGGGCTCTTCGATACACGATTGCTTGCACTTTACTGCATCCAATTAAATCGCAAAAACAGGTCCAACTCATGGTGTGCATATCATTTCATTTCAGTTATACTAGGCTTTGAATAATAAAAATTATACCATCTTAAAGAGCATAAAAAATTAGATAGAATGCGGCCGTATCATTGTGAAAGGATGAGAAACCATACCACTAAGTCCAAAATCAGGTAATTTCATCTTTTCATACACTCGACTCTTGGCATTTAGTCGGTCTTGGACCGCGTCCGAGGTCGGACTTACGTCAATTTTTTTGCAAACCCACCTTCACGCTATCTTCTATTACTGACAGAAGCAAACATTCATTTTAAATAGAAATACCTGTACATATTTTAATTTTCAAAATACTTGTAATATAGTTCATTTTTTATGGTTATAATTTTGTAAACAAATGGGCAGAAAAGTAAGAAGTTGTCATCTTTGGCTCTTCGAAGGCTGAATAAACAAAAAAGGTAAGGATGCATGGGAAATATTATAAGAACCTCCTTTGTGTATTTATTTCTCTTTACTAATAGTAGGAGAGCTACTGAACCATCCGACTTACCTGTTTTCCACAAAGTTAGAATTAAAAAACCGACCAAGTGCGTGTCGGGCCCCCACCCGCAGTGGTAGACGCCCACGGCGACGGACGTCGCTTGATGATCTCCGGCCACCGTAGGCGCGGGCATGCGGGCAGCGAGTAAAGGGCAACTCGCTGCCCGACCAAGGACCATGCCCGGGTCGACGGCGCGTTGTGTCCCACGCGCGCCTCAAAGAGCGTCAGCATAATGACGGGGTCTCATCTCAGAGGGCCAAAGCCTGCCGGGGTCGCGGGATTATTCCCTTACCGTGACCCCGGAACATAACAGGCTATTGAACGACACCGTGGATTTTAGTCAGTAGAAGTCTGACAGTCCCTCCCGCCCTGCCCGGGGTTGGAGGACTCATTTGATGACTTTACCACGCTAAAAAAAAAAAAAGTGCGTGTCGGGCCACGGTCGCACAGTGTAGGGTTCCGTAGTTGCCCATCAAAATACTTATGCGAACTAAACTGATTCGCTGATTTTAAATTAATTTGTATGTTAATGTTTATGTATGTTATATTGTAATGTATATTATTTGTATTGTTATATTATATTGTAATCTTTGATTTTCTGTTTTTTTTTTTTTTTAATTTACGATAGGTAGAAATTCCTTTGTTATCTTTATTTGCTTGTCTGTTGTGTGTACGGGCTCACAAATAAACGTTTTTTTCTTTCTTTCTTTCTTCTTTCAAATGAGCCCAAACTCGATGAGATTGCGTTATTGTATAACAAAGATGCCATGGCTACCTTCCAGCTCCATCATGAGAGCCTGGAAAACATTTAGTACAAAAGCCCATGTACAGACGAATCAAATGACCCTAAGCTTCGTAGAATTGAGATGTTGTATAAGAAAGAACTCATGGTTACCTTCCAGCTCTATCACCAGACCATGAAAATCATCAATGTCTATGTAATAAAGACGACTCTAACGAGCCTAAACTCGACGGGATTGAGTTGTTATCAAATCGCTTCATGAATTTAAAATTTAAAGAGTTCCCACGATTTCTCCAATATTTCATCATCAGATCCTGACTTGATGATCTTGGGACCAACTGGAAGGTGTACTCTTTCAATCAAAAGAAGAATTTTCAAAATCGTTCTTGAGAAATCGGGGAAAATAATAATATAAGGCTTAATGTATTAATAAGTCTTTTATCAGGCGGAAATAAGGTGCGCGCCTTCAATAGTTGGGTCATGCCGGTTCTGATGTATTCCTTCGGCGTACTCAAATGGATTCAGACGAAACTTGACGCCCTGGATAGAAAGGTCCGCACACTTCTGACTGCAAATCGGATGCATCACCCACGGTCATCGGTGATGAGACTGTATATCCCGCGGAAATGTGGAGGCCGTGGCTTCCTTAATGCCAAGACCTTACACAACCGCGAGGTATGCTATCTCAGGGAATACTTCCTTGAAGCCGACGTGGGGATACATCGAGATGTAGTCTCAGTGAACAAAGGCCTTACCCCACTCTCCTTGGCTAACGAGAACTGGCGCAAACCTGTGGTATTGGATACTAATGACCGCAGGGAGGTATGGCAGAACAAGGAGCTACACGGGCGGTTTTACCGGGCCCTTCACGGGCCCGATGTAGACTTTTTAGCGTGTGTAGCCTGGCTACGTTTCGGTGACCTCTTCGGGGAAACCGAAGGTTTCGTCTGTGCGATTATGGATGAAGTTATCATGACGAATAACTACCGGAAATATATTGTCAAGGACGGTACGGTTGACATCTGTCGGGCATGCCACCGTCCCGGTGAGTCGATTAGACACATTATTTCCGGTTGCTCTCGTATTGCTAACGGCGAGTACTTACACAGACACAATCTAGTAGCTAGGATTATCCACCAGCAACTTGCCCTGCAGTACAACCTTGTGAATTCTGAAGTACCATACTACAGGTATGTGCCCGACCCAGTTCTTGAAAACGGTCATGCCAAATTGTATTGGGATCAATCTATCATCACTGACAGGACTATTGTAGCCAATAAGCCTGATATAGTGATGGTAGATTGCCGAGAGTGCGCTGCAATGATTGTTGATATCACCGAGACGAGAATCTAGTGAAAGCTGAAAATGATAAAAAAATCAAGTATCTAGATTTAGCACACGAGATTGTCGACATGTGGGACGTGGACTCAGCAGTCATTGTACCGATAGTCGTTACGGTCAATGGACTAATTGCGAAGAGCCTCGACCAACACCTTAAGAGGCTCTCATTGTGCAGCTGGCTCAAGGGCCTGATGCAGAAAGCAGTTCCTGGACACGGCGCGCATTGTGAGGAGGTTCCTCTCTCTAGAGCCCTAACCACCGGCACTTTAGACCCTGTTCCCGATGCTGGTGGGCCTACTATTTTTTACATTTTTACATGTTTTTAATATACACCGTGACTTTTTAGTCGTCTTACAAAAGCAGCCCAGTTCATGTACCCAATTACTAGAACACGTTTATAATAAAAAAATTGGTATCTAAGAGATTTGAAATTTTTTAAAATAAAATTTTAATTCTTTAATATGACGCAAGGTTTAGATACAAACACCCTTGTCTCATAGAAAATGGAGATGGAATGATCTGCCCGACTATTGCACTGGGTAGGTATACTTTACAGCTTGATACGTAAACATTTTAACAGGATGTTTCAGATTTCTAATGAACCTATTTATTAAAAATAAAAATTATTATTAACGATAAAAAAAAAATAACTTGCCTAGAGGTATTTTAGGTCGGATACATTAAGTGGACCCTTTTTGTAAGACGACTAAAAAGTCACGGTGTATATATTTTTTAATCATATTTAAAAATGTAAAACGTATGTAAAATCTTTACATTTAATAAAATCGTAGAGCTGTCATTCCTGTACATTGAATATTTTTTTGTTTTTGTATTTTTTTCGAGATTAGGGATCGATTCTGATGCCAGATCAACTTTTATTTTTTTCGATTTTTTTTTATGTTTTTTTTATTTGATCTATCTTTTAATTAAACTACTGTAAAGTTGTCGATCAAATTTTCCTCAAATATTCCTAATAATATTCTTCTGTTAATAGGCTATGTATTATTACGCTATTTTTCCTGGGCGATAAGCAATTATGAATTTTGTTGTTTTTAGATGTTTGTTGATAGTTGGAAGCTAAACCACTGGATATTATTTATTCAATTTTTCCTCAAATATTCCTTAAACTGCTCTTCAATTAATAGGATATGTCTAATTACGCTATTTCCCTTGGGGGATTAGCAATGTTATAATATGTTGATTTTCGATCATTGTTGACATTTGTATATAGGAACCGCTATTTGAAATTTACTGTCAGCGTACTAGCCAGTCTGGTTGGTAACCTACTTGACTTTCGTGCAAGGGGTCTCTGGATCAAATCTTGAGGTTTTCTTTTACACTTTTTGTTCCTTTTTTTTGTTTTTATGTGTCCTGAGAGTTTCAAATAATTTTTAAAAAATGTGCATACTTTTATTTAAATATTATTCGCCATTTTAATTTATTGCTATTTTTTTTTCAATAGTTCTCTAGGATATAAATCTACATTGATTTAAATTGTAGGTAGTTAGTTGGATATTTTTTTAAATTGTAATTGTTTCGAGGTGTAGGAATTTTAAAGATTAGAAAACAATCAGTGTTTCTATTATTTTCTGTTTATTTATGTTTTGAATTGTTGCTCAAACCAGTGCATAGATCCTGTTTTAAACGATGACAAGTTGTACTCATCGAGTCAAATAATTAGTTATTTTTTAGGTATCACGCGCTATGCTAAGGGAGAAGAGCAATGCTATCGTACGTTCAATTTTCAGCGATACTGTAAATCGACCAAAAAATGATAGTGTAATGTTTAAGAAAACACGGATCTTTGAAATTAATGTCGCCCAAATAAAGACGTTTCCTATGCAAACTATGTACCTAGATATAACATTATTGATCTAAACTAATAATAAAAATGCAAGTATGTTTGTTTTTTACCTTTTCACGCATTACTTTTTACTGAATCGATCGTCCCAAAATTTAGCATATACGATGTCAGGAGTATAGACACGGATATAACGTATCTTTCATCCCGAAAAACAGAAGAGAGCTGTTGCCGAGAAAACAATTACGTTCATATTCCAGATGGCGCCACTAGTGATGAATAAATGAGAAGTATAATACATTAAAACAAATTACGCCGAATTGAGAACATCCTCCTTCTTTTGAAGTTAGTTAAAAATAGTTGACAATAAAAACCTACCTATCCCCAAAACATACCCACCTTTATACCTGTAAAAATAAAGTTGACAAACCTACATTTGCAGTTGAAGAACATGTTCTCCGATACATTTTGTTTAGGAAAATATGTTATCCAAGTACGTTTTATAAGTTGGTCGACTATTACTCGTAGCCTACTTAGTCATGATAATTTTCTTTTATACTTCGTTATATATTTATACTACTATTGTGATTTTTTCACACCCCCAAACATAACCGTTTAGCTGGTAGAGGGGGGGAACACTCGAGTCGAGCAAAAATGAGCACTTTAACGCTTAATATTTCACAAACGAATCTTTTTATCAAAAAATTGTTAATGGAAACTTGCAATGTTTTTAAAGGCCTATTTAATGATATCATACACACAGCGGTACGCCAGAAAAAAAAAACTTCACCACTTTACGTGTACAGGAGGTACCCTAAAAAAATATTTTACTAGATTTTATTTTACCATTTTTTTGGCGCAACAAATCCGTATGTTTACACCAAATTACAGCTTTCTAGTACTGGGCGTTTCTGAGCTAAGCTGCGGTCAGACGGACGGACGAACATGGCGAAACTATAAAGGTTAAAATTACAGTCATACTGTGAGAGCAAAATCCAAATGACTTGGTCTCCGTTTTGAGGAATGATAATACAACCACGTAGATGCCTGCTACACCGATACTTTCCAATAATCAAAAAAATCTAGCTTTGTGGAGAACGGGTGGGATGTTTCAGTGGCTCCTAGACTATAACCTATAATATGCAAACCGCAATTAAGTGTAAAACAGTTGAATTTAAACCCAATATCAATATGTATAAAGAAGTCACGCTGGCAAAAGCTATAATGGTTTATTTTTCTCGCGGAATAGATTTACCAACCGCATCAAATATGTAAGACAGTTGAATTTAGACCCTATCGAGGGTATAGTGTTCAAACCCAATAAGTGCCGAAAAATCAAAAATCGTTTTATTAGTACATCTTAATGCATTTTTGACGCTCTTTCCAGTGGTCTAATCCAATAAGTTGAATTCGCAGCAGAAAGAAAGTTACTAAAGGTAAAAACCCAATAAAGTGACTACGTTTGGCCAAGACTTAAAAACGGGTACCCTATAAAGCGTGTTATCTTGTAACATAATATTTTTGTTTCACGCTTAAACCACATAAAGCTTTTTATTGGTATTTAGTGTTCAACAATTTTAACTAAAATGACCCAACTGTTTAGTGGCAATAATCACTATTTGTATTTATCGGGTTTTACCTTTAAATACGTAGATTAAAAAAACAAACAAAACCAAAAGTTAAATCAAAACAAATGTATTTGTTGGGTTTTACTGTTCGATTATGTTTCAAAAGTAACACGTTATGTTTAGTTATACTGTATTAGCTCTCATTGTCAACTAACTTTCTTGATACTTTGTTCGAAGAAAAACCCAATAAATCAATTGGACCTATGAACTTCTAGCATTACTGTTGTCAGTTTGCGAGGCGCATTTGCATCGCGCGTATTGTTATCGAAGTTCTTTTATTAGTGCGATATACTCTAAACTAAAGCATAGTTTTTTGAAGTTGGTTAAAAATACTCCGAACTAAGCTTATGCGAATAGAAAATCGTTTTTAAAGCAGGTTTTTCTTTATCGTGGTAAAATCATCAAATGAGTCCTCCCACCCCAGGCAGGGCGGGAGGGACTGTCAGACTTGTACTGACTAAAATCCACGGTGTCCTTCAATAGCCCTTTATGTTCCGGGGTCACGGTAAGGAAATAATCCCGCGACGCCGGCAGGCTTTGGCCCTCTGAGAGGGGGGCCCCGTTATTATGCTGACGCTCTTTGAGGCGCGCGTGGGACACAAAGCGCCGTCGACCCAGGCATGGTCCATGGCCGGGCAGCGAGTTGCCCTTTACTCGCTGCCCGCATGCTCGCGCCTACGCTGGCCGGAGATCGTCTGCTTACGTCCGACGCCGCGGGCGCCCTACCACTGCAGTTGGGGCGGAGGGAGGACGCTGTCCTGTCTCTCAAGAGGCCCGCCTCCTTCCCGAGCATTACTGCTTCGCAGAAAGAGGCAACCGCTTCCCACTCCGTCTCGCCCCGCAGCATGGCCGCACCCAATGCCGGGTGCGAGAGGTCTCCGCCTATCGCCGCCGTGAGGACACGTCGGTGCTCTGCCCAAGCGGGGCAGTCTTGCACCGTATGCTCTACTGTGTCCGTTTCGTCCTTCCCCATCAGACAAAGGTACCTCCCGAAGCATCCGTGCTCGGTGAGGACCTGCGTCAGGCAGAATGTGAGGACGCCATGACGTCTCTCCAGCCCCTCCTCAAAGAGGGGTCTTACCGCCGCAATTGCGGCGTGCCCGGCCGTCCGCCGCGACAATCGTCCCCTCCATACTACCCTTAGATCGCGCCGGAGCTCTTCCCGCCACGCCTCGACTTCTCGAGGCAGCGGGGTTACGCTCCGGCGCTGCGCCTCCACGCGCCACTCATAGACGCGCTGGAGGGCAGTCGCCTCCAGATCCCAGGGGCAGCAATCCGGCAAGGAGGTTGGCCGATTCGCCGGCAATCGTGCGGTATCCCCGGATCATCCGGATAGCCATAACCCTCTGGCATGCGACCAACTTTAGTGGTAGCGTCCGGATGCTCAGGACCCACGCAGGGGCCCCGTAGAGGGCCACGCACCGCACGACGCCGGTTTTAAAGCAGCTAGAAAACAATTGTAAAAGAGGACGTGAAGGAAACAGTAGAGATTGATAGTTATAAAGTGTAACGGAAATGTCAAAATTAAAAATATATTTTAATTATGACATGTCCGAGAACTTTCGTAGCATTGATGCCTGAATGCTTCGAAGAAGGAGGCGACCGCTTCTCACTCTGTCTCGCCCCGCAGCATAGCCGCGACCAATGCCGGGCGCTAGAGGTCTCCGCCTATCGTCGCCGTGAGAACACGTCGGTGCTGTACCCGAGCGGGGCAGTTTTGCACTGTATGCTTTACTGTGCCCTCCGGGCGATCCTCGTAGTGGTGACACCCGGGTGTTTCCTCCTTCCCTATCAGACACAGCGGTAACTCCCGAAACTTCCGTGTCCATCGAGGACCTGCGTCATGCGGTAGATCTGGACGCCGTGACGCCTATCCTGCAACTCCTCAAAGAGGGATCTTAATGCCGTGATTGCGGCGTGGCTGGACGTCGGTCGCGACAGTCGTCCCCTCTATACTGCCCTGAGATCGCGCTTCCCGCCACGCCTCGACTTGTCGAGGCAGCGGGGATACACCCCGGCGCTGCGCCTCCACGCGCCACTCATAGACGCGATGGAGGGCGCCTCCAAATCCCAGGGCAGTAATCCGGCAAGGTTGAAAGATTCGCCGGTGATCGTGCGGTATCCCCGGCTCATCCGGATAACCATGACCCTCTGGCATGCGACCAACTTTAGTGGTCTGTCCGGATGCTCAGGGCCCACACAGGGGCCCTGTAGATTGCCATGGACCGCACGACACCGGCGTACAGCCTACGGCAGGAGGCGTTTGGCCCGCTGAGATTAGGCAGGAGTCGCCTGAGGGCGGCTGCTGCCCGGTTGAGTTTTGGGGCCAGACGCAGGAAGTGCTCCCTGAAGTTCCACCGGCTGTCGAGGATGCCAGGACGAGCGTGTCATATTACGCTGACGCCATCGGGGAGGTCGCCGTACCACTTAGCCTTGCTAAATAACTCGAAAAAAATAAAAAAATATCTCGAAAAACTTATCGTATTAGAGGAATTTCATGCATGGATGTGTGGTATGAAGACGTACACCAAACCGACAGCTTTCGAAAGTGACGAAGGGTGATTTCTCTTGATTTTTTTTGTGATTCTTTAAAAATAACATGTTTGAAGTACATAATATGTTTGATTTCTCTAGATCTAAAACCCAATAAGTCGGTACCCTTTGTAACTTAAATTTTTATTATGACAAAATGGACTACCTCAGAAACTCAAAAGTACTGTTTTACACTAATTAAACGTATCCACTTTTACCACAAATACTCATTATACCGATATTGTTTGAATAACATAGGTATTTATGTCCTTGAAACTTAAATATTGAATATCTCAAAAGTGTCAATTTCGTACTTATTGGGTTTGAGCACTATACCCTCGCTATGTCAGAGTTCAGAAAGCCACCGTGAATGCACTAATTATAATGGTTTACTGCCTCAAAATGTCAAATAGGTAGTGGTCATAGTGTACTACGTGTCCACAGTATGATCATTTCCTACGAAAATATTAGTTATTACCTGCCGTGTCCCCTGATTCACCTTCACGCTTTAAAATTACGTAGATTTTTAATGTTTTAGAGCAGTGTTTCCCAACCTGTGGTCCGTGGACCCCTGGGGGTCCGCGAGTATATGTCTGGGGGTCCGCGGTGTCATCTCTGGACCATAGATAAATGCTAATGTCTAGTAATCGCTACGCTTAGTTAGCACGGCGGTGAGTGAGACTGAATGAATGATGTGAGTGAAATAAGTGCGTGAGTAAATACAAAAAACAAATATAGAATCAGATTACAAGTCGAATCTGATTTGAGGTTACAATTAAATTATTATTTTATTAAGGGGGTCCGTGAAAACTGTGCTTGATTTCATAGGGGTCCGTGGCCGAAAAAGGTTGGGAAACGCTGTTTTAGAGCAATGCAGCTGCAGGCCAAGCGCAGTGCGCATATATTGACTTATGATTCAGGGGATAACGAGTAAGTTATTCTCTCCACTTTTTTATTTAATTTATAAAAAAAAGTATTTAATGCTAATTATTACGAACTAATCAAAATCAATATTTGTATTATGGGTCATTGTAGGTCGTGGGTTCTTCAAATTCCGCCAGATGCATTACTTTGTGTAATTTTTTTCATCACCACTGCTGTCAAAACGGTGAAGGAAAACATCGTGAGGAAACCGGCATGTCCTAGAACCAGAAATTCGAAGACATGTGACATCCACCAATCCGCACAGGGCCCGCGTGGTGGATTATGGCCCAGTCCCCCTCACAGAGAGGAATCCTGTGTCCCAGCAGTGGGAACGTTATAGGCTGATGATGATGATGAAAATAATACCGCAACAAAAACATGATACATACAAACGTACCTTTACCAATCAATTCAAGTTGATCTACTGCTTTCCTCTACTCTGTAACTACTACCTAGACTTCGCAACTTTTGGCGCGCGTGTCATCGCGCATCGTAATTCACTACGTATTCGCTAGTCCTTGCAGGCGCTGCGGTAAGCGTTGGATGCCTGCGGTGCTCAGGAAAACCTGGCCTTTCAATGGGCATTGTTCATTTTTTTTAATATGCTGTAATTGAAAAACCATTTCGAGGAATAACGTTACTGATCATTATGTACTAATTAAAAATGAAAAATATCCATATCTTATTGATATTTTTAATAAAATACGTTTGACCTTCCTTGCCCTTCAAATGTTTAACACCTTCTTCAAACCTTTGGCTGTACACAGTTTTGTATCTTTGCCTCAGAAAACAGAAAATATAAAAAATATAAAACCGGCCAAGTGCGAGTCGGACTCGCCCATAAAGGGTTCCGTAGCAGCAAGTAAAGTTCTTGTAGTTGGATGTAACTTTGCAAGGTAAATTGCAGTTTACGATTTATTAAAAAAAAAAAACTAATAACTCGATCTCGTTCAAAACAATTTTCAATTGAAGTTTGCATGGTAATGCACATCAAATATTTTTTTTTGTTTTATCATTCTCTTAGTTTAGAAGTTACAGAGGGGGGGGGGGGGGGGGACATTTTACCACTTTGGAAGTTTCTCTCGAGCAAACTGTTCAGTTTAGAAAAAAATAATTATGTTTGTAACCTCAATCAGAATAATAGTACTACTTACCTCAATATAATTTTTCAAGACCTATTCATAGATATCCTACAGTCCTACACGAATGGGTAAGGCGAAAAAAAAATATTTTGAGTTTCAATTGTTACTTTCTACCCCCAAAATTCTTTTTTGTTTTATTTTTGTGTGAAAGTCCGCGGTTCACATAATACATCTACCTCCAAAGTTTCAACTTTTTGTCGAAATTATAAGAGCTATCTCTTTAATTTCGACAAAAAGTGGCTGTGACATACGGACGAACAGACAGACAGACAGACATGTCGAATCTATAAGGGTTCCGTTTTCTGCCATTGGCTGCGGAACCCTAAAAAATAAGTGACAAGTATTTTCCAGGGTTGTCAGGCATAAGTACCAATGTCTTGGTATACATACCAGTTTTCAGTGTCACGTACCATGTACCAAGAAACTCGAGTACTCGAGAAAAAAAAACCAAGATTGGACGTTGACCAACAATACAGAATAAACGACAAATTTTAGGGTGCAATCGAGTATTATTATTATTATAGCCTACAATCTTACAAAACAAAAATATTAAAACTAAGTTTACGTTTTTTTCCCTCTCTTTTATATATCTATATATTATGTATTATTAGACACCGATATTAAGATTGTCTTTCGATTTCGCAAAGGCCTCCCCTGTAGCTTGCCACTCCTTCCGATTATGGGTCATCCTCCTCCAAGTAGCACCAGCCATCTTTCGAAAGTCGTCTTCCCATCTTAGGCGTTGCCTTCCTTTCTTTCTTTTGTTATATCTTGGACACCATTTGGTTACGTCCTTAGCCTATTTATTATTAGTACTCCTCAACATATGACCTGCCCATCTCCATTTCAATTTCCTTATGCAATGTGTGATTTCGTTGATTTTAGTTTGGTTTAGTAATGTCTCTAGTTTGATTTTGTCTTTTAACTTGTCGTTGAGCATGCTACGCTCCATGCTATGTTGACAGGGCTCTAGATTTCGCATAATTTGTTTAGTAATGCTCCAAGTTTGACATCCAACGTCAATATAGGTAAAATGAAGAAACCCGTGTATTTTTGACAACCTTGTGTGACCAATATCTCTTCCACGCTAGCTGTACTCTGTTATCTATTTCTTTAGTTACAATCGAGTATTGCTTACTAAAAAATCTCTTTTTTTTGCCCTCTATTAACAGCAAAAGATAAAAAAATGATATTTCATTCGTATTTGATTTTCGATACATTTTACCGATGTACCAATATTTCATATTGGTACATCACAGTGGTCGTCTGACATCCCTGATGAGAAAATCAGGGATGTCAGAGGGCCACTGACAAGTGTCAATTTGTAAATGTCAAAGATGTAAACAAACAAGTTTTTATTGTAACTGCAAATTTCTTCATTATCTCGGTTAAATCTATTAAATCGGCATCGGCAATATAACATAAACTACAAGTAAAATAGAATATAGGAAGTGCTTTGTCCCAACTAGCAACAATAATACTAATAATAATCCAATCAACATTTTGTTCGTACTAAAGAAGATTTGAGCGAAAAGTGGTGTTTGATGACGGTGTGGAATGTTGAAAGGTTTATACAATGTACTGTTGCGAAGATCACTTTGATGTTAGTATTGCAGAAGCCTTAGATTCCTTTGTATTTTCATCTAGGAGCTAATTTTGTTTTGTAAATAATAACCTAGTGGGATGTAAGTGACGTTTAGACAGTTGACGTTGTGTTGACAGTTTTTTAATTTTGCTCTAGTAAGGAAACGGCACAACTTTTAGGCCAATGGTGACGTCACCTACCTCAAAAATTAAAATATTAAAAATAAAAAAAGTATTGAGCCAATCATTAAAATATTCAAATTAGTTTCTCAAAATGCTCTATATTTGCAGAAAATAAAATAAAATCGAATGTTTAAAAAATTAAGACAATCCCCATTACGCTGCGATCAACTGAGTTCAATATCGACCTACATCTGTTCGCTACATCTGTCTAGAACTTGATCAATTCGCCATATCCCGTCGATTTCACAGTATATTGCTTTGAAATCGCTAGGAAAGGGAAAGTGTTCCTTTCCTCACAAACTTTGTGCTAAGCGTAGTTTGGCTAAGAGCTAGATTTTCTTCTTCTATGTGTGTCGATGGGACCTTAAATTGAGCCCATTCATAACCGGGCTGCGGATTTGCACCTTTAGAAATGGGTTTGATCGTCATCATAATCAGCCTATAATGTTCCCACTGCTTGGGACTCCGGCCTCCTCTCTCTGAGAAGGAGTGGGCCATAATCCACCACGCCGGCCCAGTGCGGGTTGGTAGATGTCACATATCTTCGAAATTTTGGTTTTTTGGTGCCGGTTTCCTCGCGATGTTTTCCTTCACCGTTTTGAGAGCAGTGGTAATTAAAATAAACTAAACTAACTGCTCACTTACACTAACATTCACATTTACAAGTAAGCATTAAATGTTTTTAAACGCTCCCACGGTTTATTTTTTTGTAGTTTTTTGTAGTGTAAACATAGCATTTAAAAAGTCATTGTAATCTGATGTTATCGTATCTTTTCAATGCAGTAAGTTCAAGATATACACTAGAGATACTAATAAATAATACATGTACGAGAATTTCAGTTCAGTGCAATATGCTAATAGAATCAGCGATACTAAATTAGCAAGCGAATAGTTTTATTTTTAGAAGCAACCTATAAATTATTATGTGCCGCCTTTACCGTTGGCCTTATTTCATTTTGAAAATTTTTAATGCACAATTTTCTTTCATTCTAAGTCAGAAATGAACTTGCCTGACACAATTAAACTAAATAGAAAAATCTTATCAAATTAGGCTATAGATCAACCATTTTAGAACGTCAATCAAAAGGTGAAGTAGCCGAGACGAGAGAGTAGTAGTAGAGACTGGGACAAATCAACGACTTAAGGCAAACTTTACACAAAAGTAACGTAGTGCAAGTGCCAAGAGGACGCCATTTGTAAATAGCCACTTGCAAATGACGTCCCGGCGGCGCTTGCGCAACGTTAGTGTAGTGTTAAGAGGAAACAGCAAGGGCTGGAGAATTGAAAAATAGGTATTTGTAAAATCTATTGCTGTCGCGCAGTGCCCACAGCAGAGTTACAGAGCGCAATAGAGACAACAGCAGCTTGGACCGAAAATACCTTATTAAATGGCACAAAATCAACGATTCGTAGTCCCGTGATTACTCCTCCAAAACTTAACCGATTTCACTACTTTTTTCTTTAAAAAATAAAGAAAGGCATTGACCGTGTTCCTATGTTTTCCTTTTTTTATATAATCTCGTCAAAATTGTTTTTTGGATATTTGAACACAGCGGAAAATCTGGCTATTTTTTTAGGATTTTGAATGTTCATATCTCTTTTGAAAATTAATTTATGGAAAAAAAGTAAACACAGACACATTCCAAAAGTGGTCATAGATTTTTTGTAAAAAAATATTGCTCTGCTGGCACTATCCAGGAAGAAAACAGGGGACTACGTTTGTATGGAAAAACGACCGTGCTGTTTCCTCTTAAGTATGCCTCCTCATACCGCGCGTCCCCGTCTTATACACTGTTCCCTTATCTCACTACTAATTTGTGGGTTTGTCCCAACGAAAATAAAAAGCAACACGATATCATTGCCTACACTCAGGCGAGGAACCTATCTCATAAACACAGCGCTGAAAACCAATAAATTAACTGCCGTCTATACCTAATATCCATGTTAATCCGCTAAATCATTAGAAAACCAACATGTCTCCATTGATTTATCTTCAGTAATTGGTAGCAACAACCTATCGCTGGACATCGTCGTAATTAGCGAATAAATTACATAATAGTATGCACGCGAACACGAATGTTTGTTCGTAATCGATATGATGACGCGGTTTCGCTTTTTGGGATAGACTGAATTATTGTCAATGATTACCGGTACTTACGATCTGCAAAATGACATTCAATACCCTTAGCACGAATTTTCAGTATTAGAGACGTAAAGTAAACTGGCACTTTGACAATGTCAAATAACAATTTTCAAGGAAAAAATTAGTTCCTTCTTCGCACACCAGAGGCGCTGTCAATACTGTAAAGTAAAAGAGTGAAAATTCGTGCTAAGGCCTTTGTCAAACAGACAGGCGATAGCGAACCGAACCGAATCATGTCATATAAAAATGCGAAAGCGATCCGATATTCTATGTGACAGGCTTCAAGCAATTCCATACATTACAAACAAAAACGCCTCGCTTCGCGTTCGTCACGCCTGTCTGTTTGACAATAGCTTAAGGGTACTGAACTAAAACTATTGTCAAACAGACAGTGCGAAGCGAATGCGATCCGAATCCTGTCATATAAAAAAGTCCGATAATCCGATAGTACGATGGTCCGATAGTTTAAGTGACAGGCTTCAAACAATTCCATAGGAACATTATTACAAACAAAAACGCCTCGGCACGCTTTTCAGTTTGACAAAGGCTTAACGTGATTCCGATGTATGGATTAAACTCAACACAAAACATTTTAAATATTCATGGATAGTTTAAACTAGATTTCACTGTCTACATTTTTTTTTATTATGTATGAAAACTTGCTGAATAAATCCACCAAAGGAACTTTAAGACAGCGCCATCTATGCATTAATCATTTAACTACTACGTTTACCATAAGCTTTGACATGACTGAAAAGGAAAACCTTTTTGCAGTGCTTCATAATTATATTTTTAGCACTACTGCTGAGCTTGTGTTCCTGTGTTCGAATCCCAAATCGGGCATTGATTTTCAGAAATATCGTTCTGGTTTTTTTTTTGTCAATCAATAGATTGGTTTATACTTTACTCTTATAAACAGTTGAAAACCGTTGACATCGTTCTTCTCCTAAAAATAATAATCTAATCTACTCATCACAAACACTTAATAACACAATTATTTTGTGATTTCAAAGCAAATACAAATAGAAATTTACAGTTAACTGAAAAATGTTAGGTATACGTTCTAAGACTGTATTTTAAGTGTAAAAAAATTAAAGACAAGTATTGTAGCCTTCGCGACCAAAACATTAATCTTGTGTAAATCAACACGTTGAGATCCTTCACGAAATTTAGTAGGTATGAGTCTAATTATCATCAATCTTTCATTATAATTTACTCTCAACCATTATAATTAAAACTACGATATGTTCATAATACTTGTATGTAAATAAAGCCCCATAGACTCATGTAGTACATTAAGTGCGTGTAATTTGTGAGCTGTGCTTATGGCGACGCGTGATATACTTGAAGGATGTTTAGTACGCACTATAATAGAGTGTACAGGCACAAGCAGTATTGGTTCACGATTTTTGAGATTTTACTTTGAAAAAAGACAGATTCACATTTTAAGGAGTGACAGTAGGTGAGGTTTATTTTTTTTTTAATAAAGAGGGAATTAAATCGCAGATTAAGGGCGCATAACCGGAAATGGCTCTGTGGTACACTACAAAACTGTAAAAGGAATGCAATTAAAGCACCGAATTTGATGTTGTAACCGTTTCAGATGTATAAAAAGCATTTAGAATGTTTCCAAATGCTTTTTTTACGTCTAAAACTATATATTCGGTGTGACGATATTAAGTATTGCAACCTTCAGAATATGCGCTCTTAATGTCAACTTTCATGTAAAACGTGAAAGAGAAGAGATGAGTCTTTGTGCTTTCCTGACAGGTTTTAAGATACTGTTTTCTGGCTTTAATCCTGTTTGGCTGAAACGCATGTTTTCTAGCTTTAATCCTTTGTGGCAAAAACGAAGAAATAAATCTGTTTTGATGAGGATTTTTAGATACCTTTGCCATTTGCCATAAATCACAAAGGAGTATTTTCAATTTTTGTATGTCATTGTTGTCTATCAATATGCTTTAGAAGATATAACGACTTTTTTGTACCAAAATCAAACAAAAACGTTTGTAAATACGGTGACGGATTGACATAACTGAAGGTTTAAACTCTTAGCCGAATTATACGCCATCTCAATTAATATTGTTACATCATTCTAATAAAAATAAATATACCTATTCTTCTGTAGCAATACAGGTTGTATTGCTACAGAAGAATATATTTATTTTTATTTAAAGTTAAGGTGACGACAATATTTTTTACGAAAAATTGAGTTCCTTTGGTACGAATACAATAGATAAATATTTATTTAAAATACTAATATTGAAGCCGAGCCGCGAAGCCACGTGGAATTCGCGAATTTGAGCACATTTGAAATTACTTACATATTTTTCGAAATTTTATAATTATTTTATTTTATAATGGTTACTAAAATAATACTACAACGAAAAATAGTAAGAACGACTTAACCGCGTTCCATAATCACCTGTACCTGTACCTCATAATTCCCATGAAAGTGGGTGATAGAAGTACCTGTTATTATCATGCTCTTGGACGGCCATACATAAAGTTTATTGAGTGGAAACTTCATTAAGCTGCGCTTTGTATGAGTTGTGTTAATGCTGAATGTGTAATTATTGTGTAAAATGAAAGTGAATTAGTCAAAATTAAATAATTAGTATTGAGCTGGTTTAAGGGGTAAATTGATGAGGTAAAATGTAACTGAAAATGATACCTATGCTTTTTTACCGACTTTTTAAAAAGGTAGGGTTTGTTTTGTCATTTCTATGAAAAGATTAGGTTCCCAAGTCCGATGGCCTCCCGAATCTGACTATGGGATCTTGAAGAAGTCGATGGAAAGAAATGACAGCAATAAATCTTAGGGACAATTCTTTAGACTTAATGTGAAAGCGCGGGCTTAATAGCAGGAAAATTTAAAATAAACCTAAGATAATGTTTACTGACCATTATTTGAGCACCACTTCAATCAAAACAATGCTTGATGATTCACTTGATGAAAGTAAAACAAACTGATGAACAGGTGATTCGTTAATGAATTGCACTTTTAAGATTAATTTTGTATTTTAGACTTCATTTTATGCGGCCATGCTGCAATTAAAGAGTGACTCGCTGTCCGATCATGGGCCATGCCGGGATCGACGGCGCGACGAATTCCACGCGCATCTCAAAGAGCTGTAAGCAATATGACGGGACCTCCCTTCGAGGGCCAAAGCCTGCTGGGGTCGTGGGACTATCGGGTAACCGTTGCCCCGGAACGTAAAGGGCTATTAAAGGACACGGAAGATTTTCGTCAGCACACGTCTGACAGTCCTTCCCATCCTACCCTGGGTAGCTCGCAATTGTTGACGTTACCACGAAAAAAAAACTTGAGAGGTGTCAAGGGACACCTGGATGGAACGAAGTTACTGTATACACTCAACAAAAATAATAGTCGCGAGTCCACTCCACTCCACTCCGCTCCGCTCCGCTCCACTCCACTCCACTCTTTGAGCTCTAGCACCCCTTCGCAACGCGCGATAAGGAACTTCGTTCCAAAAAGTGTCGTGATAACTTTTCGTAAGAATGTTTTCCGTCTAGCCCCCTTTCACAACGCGCGTTAAGGAACTTCGTTCCAAAAGGTAACCTAGGTTTTTTTTATTATAGATAGATTCGCGTTTGACCACTATCTCGCCTGATTGTAAGCAAACATCTTCGCTTCGGTTGCATCGGTCGACGTTTTATTAATGTATCAAAACATAAGCACCAAATTTTCCCGTAGGCGTAGCAGTGGTGGTACTTATAACAGAGGCACTTGATGTACACTCTTCTAAAAACATAATCAACAATAACGTATAGTACGGTGAAAGTAAAAACACTTTAAAAACTGTCATGACGATGGCGTGCGTGACTGATTTGAAGATGATGTGACGATGGTTCCATTATTATAATATTTGTTCAGCAAAGACAACTTCTTTCATTTGAATGCTTGCTTTTAATAGGTAACAAATTAAAAGAAGACGAATAGGCGCGGGCATGCGGGCAGCAAGTAAAGGGCAACTCGCTGCCCGACCATGGACCATGCCCGGGTCGACGGCGCGTTGTGTCCCACGCGCGCCCCAAAGAGCGTCAGCATAATGACGGGCCTACCTCGTAAAAAAAAAAGGCTGCATATGGTGCATGCGAACGGTGAGTAATGGGTGACTTGTAGTCCTATCATGGACCTCAGACGTGCGCCTCAAATTGCTGACAGCAATCTTACGCGGCACCTTAAGAGGACCAAAGCCTGTCAGGGTCATAGTAGTCCTCTTGACGCGGCGCTAGTATAGTCTTTCTTTTTTACATCATAAAATGTACCATGTCGTGGCGGGTACGCAAAGGCACTAGCGGCGGGTCAAAATGACTTCATGAACCACAATTCATGACCTTTTGACACGGCGCTAGTGTAGGTTTATGACATTACCTACATAAAATTATACAAAAAAATTTAGAACCTCGAATTTTACGCAGGTCTTTAGTGGCGGTCGCGGGACTGATGAATTACCGTAAAGTACCTGGAATGTAAACGGCTATTGAAGGATAGATACCGGCGATTTTAGTCCGTACGAGTCTGACAGTACCTCCCGTGCCGCCTTGTGTGGGAGTTATAATTTCATGAAACGATAAAATAAGGTTTCATATTTTATGACTCAAGTATAAGCCGACCCCAACCTTATTCGAGAAGTGTGAAAAAGGGGGTCAGGTATAAGACTGACCCCTTTTTTCGTCTAACGAAAAACGCTTTTGCGATAAAACTGTAATACGACTCACCATAGTGCATAGTTCGAATGCACATCCATACATCGAAGCTCGACATTACCCAGAGTAGTCCCACACTACGACAGCAAGTCATTGGAGTCGGTGTACCGTGGTGGTGGTGATAATAATAATTATGGTGATTGATGGGAGCCCTAGTAATTCTCATCTCATATTATATTGTAGAGCCTTGATGGTAAAAGGTGCCCTAGCTGGATGCCTTAAATTCTTAAGGCACCCACAGAAAAGTCCGGTTGAGCAGTACACAACGTACCAGACACGACACACAAAAAAGCAAAAAATATGGTAAGTAATATAATTGTAGTATCCTTTTACAATTTCATTCTTTCCTTACTATATTATTTAAGCAGAATACAAGATCAGTAATTGTGACCCAAAGAAGTGCTCTCAAAATGTTTAAGGAAAACATCGTGTAGAAACTGACATATCCTATATGCGAGAACATCGTCCACTTTGCGCTTTTTTCTGCGATTTTTATCTTTTCACTAGTACCTAGTTACCTACACACACACTGTGATAGGTCAAAGATTATTATGCTATATTGAATTCCATGAAAATATTTACCTCAATACCGCAATACTTCAACAACTTTGAACTACGACCTTACGTCAATCAGCACATTATCCATCGGACTATTACCTTCATTATCATTTCCCTAAAGCTGTAGAACGGATTTCGATAAGTTTCTCTCTCTCTTTTACGTTTGTTTCGGTTAAATTTATAAACTAGCTATTGCCAGCGGCTTCACCCGCTACAACTCGGAAATTATTCCACGGAAACATAAAATCGGGATAAGAACTATTACACAATAGTTCTTATCTCGATTTTATGTTCCCGGCTAAAATCTGAAAAAAATATTCGAATGTTTATTACTCTTTTACGCAAAAACCACTGAACGGATTTGGCTAAAATTTGGTAAACAGATAGTTTATAACCTTGATTAACACTAATTAACACTAATCAAGGTTATAAACTATCTGTTTACCAAATTTTAGCCAAATCCATTCAGTGGTTTTTGCGTAAAAGAGTAATAAACATTCGAATATTTTTTTCAGATTTTAGCCGGTTTGATTCCCGGGTGTGAAAGACGAGAATTTTAGAAAATCTTTGAATGCAGTTTGCTTTCTTTTAAAAATAAAGGAATGTTTCCTTTGAGTAAAATTTTCTATATGCAGTATTAATAGTACTTTCCCTCCAGGTGGCATTACAAAATTCCACCCTGTATAGTCGTGGCGCCGACTCTTTGTACATCACATTGTATAAAAAATGTAATAATGTAGAACAAACATTGTTCAGTGACATAGGCTGACTTACCCCACGAGAGGTTTTGCGCATTTAACGTTACTCTCTCTCTCTGTAGTCGGTCCCTCATGTCTGAGGATCGTGGTCAGCTTCAGAGTTGCACCTAGAGCGGATAATCCGCCTCCACCGGTTTCTGTCCAGCGCATCCTTTACCACCGAATAGAATTTAGAGGACGATGATTCCTTCACCTGATCTGTCCATCGAGTTGGTGAACGACCGCGCGATCGTTTGCCTTCGGTGTTCCCAACCACAATCAGTTTCTCCAAGCTTTCATCGCCTCTGCGCACCAGGTGGCCGAAATAGGAGAGAATGCGTTGTTGGCATATAGTTGACAAGCGAGTTTTTATTCGAAGCTGACTTAGGATTGATGCATTGGTGCGTTTCGCAGTCCACACAGTCCAGTTTAACGTTACACGTTGTATAGAATATTTATAATTAGTTTTTAGGTAGGTAAGCAAGACATGTAATTATTGGCAGTAGGGTCCTTGACTTCATAAATTACAGTTTTATCGGAATACAATGCTATCAGCTTTCTGGGCACGTTTCCAAACTACAGCGATGACGTAGAGTTCCTTGACAACTCTACGATTTTCGAGCAAAGCCTTGTCTACCTGTCTTCCTTCAGATATTTACTTAAAAATCATCAGAGATACAATTTTACCCTGGAAGACTGCTCATACCGCGTCGTGAAGCGATCAGCTCGCACTTGTAACTCACTTATAGTGAAAGGTTGCTCATCGTGAACAAACATAGTAGTAACCCATTTCCTAGAACAGACATGCAATTGGTGAATGCTAATTTCACTTTTTGATTACTTAGTAAAATTCATGAAAATAACAAATTAACACATACAGGTCTCTACTATTTCACGCCTTTAATATCATCATCATCATTTATATCAACTCTCATCATAAAGCTTATCAAGCAGCCTACCAAATTCAGTACTTCAATATCTCAAAGAGAAAGACACGGCGAAGCAGTAACGCGAGCGAAGAAAGAGACGAAACGCATCATCATAATGATAACATTATGCATACTGTAAATCCAACTGACATAACCAAAGCAATTTAACGTGTTAACAAAAAATATAATTGAAAGTGATCATAGTTCACCTAACGACTCTTCACTGACTTTTAAGAACCTCACATTACAATCTTAACTGAATTACTGAAAGTGTTAGAGTTTATATCGAACCTTACGTCAAGCCGACACTTCGAGGGTAAGGCCCGGTATCCACTAAAGCGGAGAGGAGAGGAGATGTGTTTGAACAACTAATCAGATGTCAACTGAAGCTAAGCGGAAAGGAGATGTGGACATCTGATTGGTTATTCAAACAGATCTCCTCGCCTCTCCGCTTTGGTGGCATCCGGGCCTTACATGTAATGGTCGTAGCGCCGTCTACACGTAGAATTTGCGTTACATTACACGGTGGATTACATTACACGTCACACCAGTCTGGACCCGGCTTTACGATAATCATTATCGGAATGTAAAAAAAAGAGAATCTTTGATTTAGAAATCAATAAATTATTTTGGTACTGTTAAGATGACAACGCATTATTAATATTTTTTTGGTTTTGCAATTTAATCCGTAAACGTATTCGGAGCAGGATTTACTTTAATTTATGATATTTCAGTCAGTAGGAGCCGTGGCATTTAATGATTAATCAAGATAAAAAAAGATTTACACAGACATATTTAATCTATTTTTTACAAAGTTGCAACTTGCTCAGATAGCTCAGTAAACGCTCTTAAATATAATAATATCTGGTTGACCGAGCTTCGCTCGGTTTTTAAAATGTCAATATCTTGGGAACCGAGCTTTTATCGAACCTAGGACCTTGATAAATCGATTCCTTGAGCCGAAAATCCCCTAATCTGTAACTTTCATGAAAATCCTTGGAGCCGTTTCCGAGATCCTGATTACTAGATAAATAAATATACAAGAATTGCTCGTTTAAAGATATTAGATTATGTTTTGAAAAACCTGCCTGCTGTACAGGCGCTGGCACAATCTGTCAAACTTTAATAGATTTTCAACCTTGTTACAGTAGTGGAAGGTTAATGTTCGATTGGTAAAATTTTACAGATTCGGGTAGGTTGACCTGCTGGTGACTGTACTTGTGAACCTTTTTCGATCTTACACATAATAATGTGTTAATTTATTAGTTGTATTACGATTTTTTCTACCAGAACATAACTTACTTTACAACGTTGTTCATCGGTAAGATAGTAATTTAAGGGATTAGGTACTTGATTTTTAAGTCCGACTTTTTTTTATCG
Source organism: Agrotis segetum (assembly GCA_036375495.1). Lineage (NCBI taxonomy): Eukaryota > Metazoa > Arthropoda > Insecta > Lepidoptera > Noctuidae > Agrotis > Agrotis segetum. The sequence continues at coordinate 859,844 of JAQSVV010000132.1, forward strand.
TGATAAAACCATCAAATGAGTCCTCCCACCCAGGGCATGGCGGGAGGGATTGTCAGACTTGTACTGACTAAAATCCATGGTATTCTTCAGTGACCCTTTACGTTCCGGGGTCACGATATTTGTTAGTCCCGCGAACTTTTAAGTCAGACTTAGACATTATTAAGAAATAATAATTGCTCTAATGAGAGGTAATCACGTGATGTATTCTGGAGTTGTAAACGTTAATTATAATATTATGTTAAAGACAAATTAGGATAAGAGATCTTCGAAAAACTTAGGAGAATTATTTGTCCAGCAGTGGAACACTGAAAGCTACACATTAACAGAACAAAAAATGAAATAACTTGGTTTTTCAGTATTGCTCAAGAAATTTTACAGGACTTACTACTGCCATAGTAAAAACATAAATTCTTGCAGGTCATCGTTATAAATAATTTTATGATTTTTGAACATGGAAAATAAACATTTACAACACGTTGGTAAAGAAAATTCAACTAACAAGTTCAGAATCAGGCTTTAATAAGTGTAGCAATAAACAGCAGCTGATTATAAACTGTACGATACGAAGGTTTTAATCTCATTTATGCTTGCATTTCACTTGCAAAAACCATACATAATGATAAGCTTTTTCTCTAAACACACCATTTCACTTTTTTTAGCTGGAGTTCCCCAATAAAGCGGGGTCCAAGAAAAATTAAGTGATCACTCGCTGATGTAAAAATAAAATAATTAATTTAAAAAAATTATATTACTAATACTCAAATAATTTTTTTTAACGTTAGCAACAATCTTGTTGAACTGAACTGATTGGTTTGAAAACAACATCAATGTTATTATTTTTCAATAACAACAACCCCTTTCAAAATCAGAAAAGCCCAATACACCCTTTGGATCATCTATGTGAATATATAGAATCAATCCCAACCCTTCCTATTCCCTTTAAAAAAACCACGTTCAAAAGTGCCTCAGATGGCCTAATTGACTTTATGTAACCCTTAAAACCCAAAACTACAACAACTTTGCCCCATTTACCACAAAAACTAACCCGCACAATGTTGCCTCTCAAATGCCCCCGTAACATAGCATATAAATTGCGCGCTAAAGCCCATCCAACCACAGTCTTATTCCCTCTACCGCGCGAATAACATCAAACAAAATGTACCAAAAAGTGTTATTACTATCTCTATTCTTAACCTCAAGTTTAGCTAAAGATGAACTTGGATTACGATACTTCAGTCGAGTTTACGATGACTGTCAAAATTCCAATGGATTCGTTCCCTGTTTGAAGAAAAAGGCCATATTGTTCTTTGATCGAGCAGCCAGGATGGATGTTATACCTATAGTTCCTGGAGTAGATGTTGTGAAAGCACCTGGAAGTATCACACCAGCGATTAATGAGAATGATATTGAAGCAGTGTTGCCAAGGAATTTGGGTAAAGATGAAGCTTTGTCTGAAATGTTGTGGGATCGCGTAGCGGCGTTTGCTAATTCTAGGACAGTGCAGCTATCTTTGCCAAAGATCTCAGGTGAAGATCTGAATAAAGGAGTTGAGGAAGGTAATTATAAAGTTTGCTTGTTTATTTTTTGTAAGTTTTTGCGATTCGTTGTTTGGTTTAAAGTTCAGAGATTCGTATCTTGACCAGTAGTTAGCTAGAGATAGATTAATATTCCATATCTTATTTTGAATTTTATACAACAAGTCTTTTTGCAAAAGCTTCAGTTAGTAAGTAATTTGAAAATGGACTAAGAAAATTTTGTCCTATATCCAAAATAACCTAGTGACCTATTTTCTTTCATGACTTATAATAAAAAGAGTTTCACAGAGGTCATAGCATACTGTATTATTCTCTTGTTAATCGTGAGTTATAACTGTATTAAAGCTCTCTCACTGTTCATAAAACTCGAGATACTGAACTAGTACATTCATTCCAGAGACATTTTCTAGTTTTGATTGTAACAGAAGTTCACAAACATTTCAAATGCTGTAATGCTCAAACATTAGAAAACATTTCAAATCATCGTAGCATTATAAATGATTTAAAATTGACCGTTGACCGCGTGCATAGAAAAAATAGTAGAAGAAACTTCTTGCTGTAATTTTCTCGATGACTCAGTAACCTTGATGACCCATGTCTTCTGAAGACACTGCAATTATAACTAACTTATCTGTAGTGTCAGTTTGCAAATTATAACTTTCGCACCAATCGTTATATACTTGAAATCTTTAAGGATCAATTTCCTGTACAGCGTATCAACAATATTCATCAACGATTTCATGAAATTGTGGATCAAGTCTTCAATAATGTTTAAAGAAAACTTGTCATAAGCAATTGCGTGATTGGCCAACAAGATAGTCTCATTAACATTTGTAGATATTCATAATTTTCTTCAATATCTACATCTAGTTACATTTGCATCAGAAACGACAGTGAAATGCTTCACATTTCTATCAAAGCATATCTGAAGGCGACAGGTACATTTATTTTTATGAAGGACAAGCTGTTAAAAGTATGATAAAAATGTTTTACAGGAACATAATACTGCGATGAAAAGTATCCTATGTGCTAATCCATGTTATAAACTATCTGTGTACCAAATTGCATTCAAAATAGCTGGGCAGTTTTTGTGTGAAAGACGAACAAACATCAATCCATTCATCCATACTGAGTTTGAAAAATAACTGAATAATTAATAACATTGGTCAATTATCTAGTTTTGTGATTAGGATTATATATATTGTACTCGTAGACACTCAGTGTTACCACTGATACCAACTATTGATGGCTATTCAACTGGCATACATTCCTCAACGTTCTGTTCTGATCTGATAAAGGTTCTGTTCCGTATCAGATAAAACTATCGTCTAGTTCAGAATCTTAGTAGACCCTTTTCTTAGTCCACGCTTTCATCAGCGAATTATCAGTTTGACCGATATAATATTAATTTTAAATCATTTAAAAACAAAATTTAGAACAAAAAAAACCTTGAGAAGTGTCAAGGGACACCCGGATGGAACGAAGTTACTGTATACACTCAACAAAAATAATCGTCGCGACACCACTCCACTCCACTCCACTCTTTGAGCTCTAGCACCCTTTCGCAACGCGCGATAAGGAACTTCGTTCCAAAAAGTGTCGTGACAACTTTTCGTAAGTTTTTTTTCCGTCTAGCCCCCTTTCACAACGCGCGATAAGGAACTTCGTTCCAAAACTTCGTTCCAAAAACGATAAAAAGTTCATTTTTGAAAGCTTCTGTGTCCTTATCTCGATTTTGGCATGTGTCGATTGATTCCTGTTTGCATAGCTAGGTCTAAAGTATCTAAACCAAAAGTCTTCAAAAGGATCAGTGAACTCTTCACGCAGTGTATGATTGACTCCCAGACTTAAAATTTATCAGAAACTCATAGTGACTCATAGTAATTGCGTTCAGAATGTTAACATCTCATGATGTGAAATCTAGACAAAAATTACTAGTTTGATACTCATTGACCTGTAACCTTAATCTATGGTCAAATTCATTATCATGACTTGTCTATAGAAATGAATCAAAGTACAACCAGGGTTCAGTATCCATCAAAATGTTGAGTACTCCGCACGATTTTGAGATCCTGGTACTTTGACTGATACCTACTTCAAATCTTAGTCCGCCAGAAGAAGTTTCATTTTCCAATGTCAAGGTAAAGATCATCTGTCTTTTAATACTACATTGATACTGCGTTAGATTCTTTCTTACCATTATATCAAAAAGGGTCAAACAAGAAAACGAAAACCACGTTTGCATACTAGGATTCAAACATTGCTATAGTCGTTTCCAGATAATAATAAATAACGTTTCTACTTAGCCTTTTATAACTTTTCCTTTGACCCTTGAACGTGTTTCTCGTATCTAACGATCTTGAGAGAATCTTCATGCATGATTAAAAGCATCTGAGAGAAGATAAAACATTGTAATGATGTTAACAATATGAGAAAATTTTCAGTTTTTAATTCAATATTAATAAGTAGGCAATAAAATATAAGAAAAGCTACGATTGGAAGTACGATGATCTTATGGAAGTAAGAGTAATAGCTGTTGCTGTCGTGAAGGTTAAAACAACAGCAATTTCTTTTTCAAAAGTGGTGAATGAAGATGTTCATTTCTCTTTTCAAGATGTTGATTTGTCCGTAGATAAATTGAAACGTGTTGGACTACGTGAAAATATGAAAGACACAGATTCAATTTCTTAATAATTTATGATGTTAATAGATTCACTTGAAATCATTTAAAGTGTAAATAATTGGACAAAATAACTGACAAAATTAATCAAGGCGATGATTGGGTAAAGAAAGTTTGACCTTTTGAAAACGTTCACACAATAGCAGCTAACGATCAAGGTGTTACAAAAACAAATATTTTTGTATAAACATTAGAAAGGGTCATATCAAGAGAAATAACAGGAAATGCTATGCATCATTCCGTTTCACCAATCAACGCTGGACAGTATTGTGATGGATCAACTCATTTGCCACAATTGTCTAGTCATACTCATTGATGATTTCCTTGTAAAATTGCGTGTTGTGGGCTTAGATAAAAAAAAAAAAAAACTAGCTAGTGCCAAAACCTCATGTATAAAAAAGTGAAAGTTTATGGTTAATGTTTTTTTGATTCGGTATAAGTTTGTATTACATTGAGCGTGAGCGGTTCTGGGCTGAAAAGTCTCTGGCGTTTAATTGGGTTTCCCAATAAAGAATTTCCCAACAGCAGCTCAGAGGTCTCTGTGGGATCTGTGATCGTTGATTGCTGCTCTTCTATTTCACTGGACTACAAAATTCCACATACTGACTACACAAACCTTAAGAGTATCTATATTATTCTTTGCATTAACGCAACCTTCAAAATTGACATCATTGTCATCCAAAGCCTTACTTCATCCAATAGTTTGCCTTTTTTTTTTGCTAATCTCCACATTTCTGTGTCAGCCTTATTCAGGTTCTTTCTCCCTGGCAAAATATTTGTCAGTCTTCGAAAATTATTGTCATACAATCAGTCTTCAAAGAATTTAAGCCAGTAATTCAAATCTAACAAGCCAAAGCTTTTCTCCCTTGTAATACAAAATTTACCTCTTTCACCAATATTAAACGTTGCCATCACATTACTTTAAATCACCATCGTTCGGAATATGACGGCTATTATAGTGGCTCATACAACGAATGTGTGGCGATTGTTGTAACTATATGGTCAGCTGTCAACCGATATGAACTGATTTCTAATAACAGTTACGAGCTTATATGTTGTATTCTTGGCTTTACACGGTTCTTCGTGTAAAATAAAATCGTGACTGTAAATCTTTGAATTATTAGGTGAACGTAGATAATGGCTTGTTGTACGCATACTGTTAGAACAGCACCTCATCATGATGATCTTTCTGCCTGTATCCCATTTTCTTCTTCCATTCTCCTTTTCAGACGTCATCGTTTACTTCTTTTTCTTTCATTGCATATTAAAAGGTTCTTGAACTTTCTTTGATGTACCTACTACATTGTAACAATATAATTTATCTTCTCTCTCCATTAATAAATATTCTTACCCATCACTCTCTTAGTCACATGAGTGTCTTTCGGTATGTATGTTAGTGTCCCGTGTTAAGTCCGGACATAAGCTGTAGTGAATCAGTACAATACTTATCACAGATGAATAATTCGATGTTAAGTCATGCAGGAACTTGTTAATTCTTAAACATAAAGACCGATCATATAATAATCACTGCTGAAAGAGTTAGCCAATAATCATCATACACGTACTGTTGGAGCAGTCAATTTCAACTGAAGCCACCATTGCGAGCTAAAGGAGCGGACGTTCTATATATTCTATATATTCCATTCATCATCATCATTCCATTTTTTCGATTGTACGTAATGATACTACTCATCTCTTTCTTATTTATCGTCGTTGTCTTTTTTGTTAGATATTTTAAACATTTATAATCAATTTTATTCATATAATTGAGTTTGCCAACATAATTTATTCTCAAAAGACACTAATAAAAAGTTTTTAATGTTTAATTTATTTATGTAAAATAAGTGTTATTGCGCTCTCTCGAGTAACTACCAGCAATCTTACAATTGTTCATAACCTCTTTAGTTTAGAGCATTACAATAATGACCACGTTTTTCTTTACCCACATTTTTATTTTATCATTTACTTTCTTTTTACGCGTGATCTTCATTTACTTTTTCTTTATCATACAATTCGCCTGTCCCTATTAACAAGGTCGGATGTACCACTTTCGCCTTTTTCGTTTTATTCCATTTTTGACCTAACAAAAGCATTGTCTTTCAATAGCATTAACATTTTTTTTTAATTTGCTTGTAGTTTTTGAGATAGCCAAGTTAACATAGTCGTATGTGGCATGACTGCCCGTTAACAATGATCGATGTTATCTTACGGCGTTTTTAACGGGGTGCAGGAGGAGAAAACGCCGTCAGTTGTGCCACTAAAATCCATGTTGTAGGGGCGTGAGAATATGCCGTGCTATTTTACTACTTATTATTCTAGATTGCTTTTTTTGTTTTACCAGCTTTTATTAATTAGTTTGGTAAATCTTTTGGATTATACAATTAAAGTTGTAACATGTACCACATCCGACTTTGATAGTAGTTTGATAACATATGCATTTTGTCGTTTGTGGTACTACCTACATTTTTAGCTGCCCCTTGTAATGTAAAATATGTTGGTAGTACCACATCAGACTTTCTTGTTGGTTTCAATATATTTTTTAATTGTTGTATGTGGTACTTCCTTTTATGTTAGTGGTAAAAGTATTAAAACTTGGCGTAGGATATGGTAATATTGCAAACCAACCGACGATCAAAAACATTTTAGATTTCGATATAGGTATCGTGTGCCTGTATTGATATTACACAATATTTTTTGGGGTATTTTTTTGCTTAAATTGGTATGATTCTAGTCATTTTAATATGTTTACTCTAAGAACCAATGGAAAACAATGATACTTATATATTTTATATATTATGTTGCTTCTAGCCTATATCAGTTCCTGGAGAATCCCCGATACCATGTTATAATAAATTAATTAAAAACAGCAGCATTCATTCATTATAATGCAGCAGCAGCAGCAGCAGCATTACCATTAATATTAAACTATGTATTTGTAACGCATATAGAAGATAATATTAGTTGTGATCAAGAATTCAAAAATTAAATATTCAACTTAGAAGGGCTGGAAAGTTCATCATAAGCCTGCACTTTTGTCCACTGCTGAACTCCAATGTACGCAAAAGTATGGCAAGTCATCGTTCCATCTGGTTAGCAAGCGTCCTCTACGTTTGCCTAGTTGCGATATCCACTCAAATATACGTATAACCAAATCACTAGGTATTTGTCTAGAGACAGATGTGACTAGCTCACTGCCAGCTATGTTAGCAACTTTGGTGCTTTGACGGATCACCTCACTCACTCCACCATTTTATCTACTAGAGTTATTCCGAGTATAGTTAGTTCCTTAGGTTGCTGTGGGACTAAATTGATAGCCTCAATAGGAGTGACCACGATTCGATATCGCAAATCATAATTGGACACACGATAAGACTTAATGGAGACCGAATGATGCCCAACTCGACTAAATACTTCTGTTGACTTCCCTCTTGAAGTTATTCCTACTCAACCAAACTGTTTGTCCAAGATAGACCTATTCATGAACAGTCAAGAATTGCACCATTTATAAAGATTGGTCCCTAGATCCCTATGCGTTGTAAATGCTTTAGTCACGCTGGTTTTATTTTCATTCCAAGCCAGCATGTTAAACATAATATCGTCATGGCCAATGCCATGTGTTTGTTCACCAATGTGAACAGTTTCGGGAATATGACATGCCCCCTGCCTCACCCTCGGCGATCCTGTATTTATGTTTAAAATGCTGGTTTTGTAGTTGGAGATTCACAGTCGCAGTCTTGTCAATATCCACAAATGCTAAGCACAAGGACTTCTTATACTCTTCAGAGTTCTGTATAACCTGCCTCACTGTGTGCATGTTTATTGTGCTAAATTTTCGGAAGTTTCGGAAGCTGAATCTTGTCAAGTCTTCTTACCAGACAATTTGTGATGATAATCGAAAACAGGTTATAAAAGTGGCTCGAGAATTTAATGGGACTATAGGGTTTTTATAGAGTATTGTCTTACTTCTTGAAAAACAGGATTTGAACACTCTTGTTTCACATCCTTGGGAGTGGAACAGGAGTGAACAGTAATTTTAGTTTATTAAAAAAATAAAAATGTATAATGTGTGACTATTATGAATATTTAACCTTTATAGGTTTCATTACAATTAGTGTCATTACATGAAACTATGAAACTAGATTCAATTATTTATTTCAATGATTTCAATTATATTGTTCGTAAAATTGAGGTATTCTGTTATGTTTCTTCTTTTAGAGACTAGTTTCATTTATATTTGCTTTCGAAATAATTCATTTAAAATAATAATTTTATCATATTTCACTTACATTTTAAACAGTTACAACAAAATCTTGATTAGGACTACCCATGAAGAATGATGTATGTGGAACTTGCGACAATTCATAGATAAGTTTTTCCAGATAAGTTTGTAGTATGTGACAGAACCGACTAAATACAGTGTACCAAATACCGATAAAAAAGTCATGTCTGACTTTTCTCATATTTACAAAAGGAAATATGACATTTTATTATTATGTATATGAGCTCATCAATATATTACAATTTTTAGTATTTTTTTTGTAAACCTAAATTGAAGCATTAAAAAAATATTCGCATTTTAAACTTTGACGCGCTCTCCTGTAAAATTACTGTTTTGCAGATCTGACATTGTTAATAGGGACAGGCGAATTGTCTGATCTTTTGTCGTTTAATGTCAAATTTAATGAAAATGAGAGCGTCTTCTTTCATTTATTATTATGAAGAGCTGCAAGAGATCTTAGATTATTTGTAATTTTTTATTGTTTTTGTTTCTTTACACACGGCATCATTCGATTATCTTTCTGAAATTTGTACGTATGACAGAGTGTAGAAAAATTCAGTAGCTTCACAGATTTATACGTATTTTTAAAGTACATCAGTATTATAAAAAAACACGCACAGGAAAAACTTTTTTGACATGAAGAAAGTTTTCATGGGTGTCCTTCATCAAGGGAGAAAGAAAAAGGGTCTGCCAGATACTTATTGACTCTAACTATACGCTGTCCTTCGACTACTTATTGCTAAGGTGTTGGAGTACATACAGTTCGTCATATTGTCATGAGTCAACAGCTGCCGTTCACTGCTTGACGTAAACCTCCCATAAAGAGAGCCAATCATCCCATTCTTGACTAGTCCGCTTCACACTTATGCACTCTAAAATCGGCTTTTACTATTTTCAATATGAAACATTGCAATAACCTTGTCTTCCTGTAGTAAATCAACCAATTTGTAACTATCAATCAATATTATAGAAAGACGGAAGAGCAACTTTAACATAACAAGAAAGTGCAAGCTAAAATATAATTATCAGGAAATCCAGCCCAGTAATTAGTACATGAAATGTTAGAAATGCACTGTTTTCCTAGTCGCTATGTTTGCGTGATTTAGTTAAATTATTACCTATAGTAATGTACATACTATCCTTTTCAGGGTTGTGAATAGGAAGCGTGTCTTCCGAAGTTCAAATTATGTTTTACGGATCGTTAATTGATTTGAGTATGAAATATGATTTGAATAAGGGTTCTTCACTGTTAAATAAATCTTTTCGACTGTTTTAGTATAGAACACATTCTATCAAGTTATTTTAGTTCAGTATAGGAAATAATGAACAACATTTTAGAAAACCTGTCAGACCATGGTCTATCGTTGCAGTGACAACTAGTATGCTCAGTCAAAACTTCAGATGTCACCAAAGAGATTTAAAAAAACCTATAGAGCGGGCATTGGGAAAATTGTCATACAAAATTATTGATGCCGTGCGTCAGTAACACTATCTAAGCGTTGCATAGCAACGCGTCTACTAGACTGAGGGACTTTTTACCTATTGGTAAAAAATTTTGGATCACAAAGGACCACGGGCAAAAATGTATGGAGGCTGCACCATCGCTCAACAGCGATGAAACCTATCCCAAATGAAAGCTTTGAGGATGTTATGCATTTCTTATTATGGCAGCTAAGTCGAATTCGAGCGCCAACAAGGTGATTTCGAGCATCGAAAAATTTTTCCATTACCTAACCTAACCTGTGGCAATATTCTCCAAGGGATTTGAAACAGGTGTCATTCGAAGCGTGTGGTAGATACGATAAACTTTTACCATGGCGACATTCTTCAAATATGTAAGGTTCACCTGGGATATCTGAAAATGTCATCCTAACCTAACCTAACCTGTGGCAATATTCTCCAAGGGATTTGAAACAGGTGTCATTCGAAGCGTGTGGTAGATACGATAAACTTTTACTATGGCGACATTCTTCAAATATGTAAGGTTCACCTGGAATATGTGAAAATGTCATCCTAACCTAACCTGTGGCAATATACTCCAAAGGATTTAAAACAGGTGTCATTCGAAGCGTGTGGTAGACACGATATACTTTCACTAAGGCGACATTCTTCAAATGTCTAAGGTTTACCATAAACTTATGTAAGTTACCTGGATATTCCAGGTAAACCTTACACATCTGAAGAATGTCGCCATAGTAAAAATATCGTGTCTACCACGCGCTTCGAATGACACATGTTTCAAATCCCTTGGAGAATATTGCCACAGGTTAGGTTAGGTTAGGATGACATTTTCAGATATTCCAGGTGAACCTTACATATTTGAAGAATGTCGCCATAGTAAAAGTTTATCGTATCTACCACATGCTTCGAATGACACCTGTTTCAAATCCCTTGGAGAATATTGCCACAGGTTAAGTTAGGTTGACATTTTCAGATATTCCAGGTAAACCTTACACATCTGAAGAATGTCGCCATAGTAAAAGTATATCGTGTCTACCACACGCTTCGAATGACACCTGTTTCAAATCCCTTGGAGAATATTGCCACAGGTTAGGTTAGGTTGACATTTTCAGATATTCCAGGTAAACCTTACACATCTGAAGAATGTCGCCATAGTAAAAGTATATCGTGTCTACCACGCGCTTCGAATGACACCTGTTTCAAATCCCTTGGAGAATATTGCCACAGGTTAGGTTAGGATGACATTTTCAGATATTCCAGGTAAACCTTACACATCTGAAGAATGTCGCCGTAGTAAAAATATATCGTGTCTACCACACGCTTCGAATGACACCTGTTTCAAATCCCTTGGAGAATATTGCCACAGGTTAGGTTAGGTTAGGATGACATTTTCAGATATTCCAGGTAAACCTTACACATCTGAAGAATGTCGCCGTAGTAAAAGTATATCGTGTCTACCACGCGCTTCGAATGACACATGTTTCAAATCCCTTGGAGAATATTGCCACAGGTTAGGTTATGTTGACATTTTCAGATGTTCCAGGTAAACACCTGTTTCAAATCCCTTGGAGAATATTGCCACAGGTTCGGTTAGGTTGACATTTTCAGATGTTCCAGGTAAACCTTACACATCTGAAGAATGTCGCCGTAGTAAAAGTAATCGTGTCTACCACACGCTTCGAATGACACCTGTTTCAAATCCCTTGGAGAATATTGCCACAGGTTAGGTTAGGTTGACATTTTCAGATATTCCAGGTAAACCTTACACATCTGAAGAATGTCGCCATAGTAAAAGTATATCGTGTCTAACACGCGCTTCGAATGACACATGTTTCAAATCCTTTGGAGAATATTGCCACAGGTTAGGTTAGGTTAGGATGACATTTTCAGATGTTCCAGGTAAACCTTACACATCTGAAAAATGTTGCCGTAGTAAAAGTATATCGTGTCTACCACACGCTTCGAATGACACCTGTTTCAAATCCCTTGGAGAATATTGCCACAGGTTAGGTTAGGTTGACATTTTCAGATATTCCAGGTAAACCTTAGACATCTGAAGAATGTCGCCATAGTAAAAGTATATCGTGTCTAACACGCGCTTCGAATGACACATGTTTCAAATCCTTTGGAGAATATTGCCACAGGTTAGGTTAGGTTAGGATGACATTTTCAGATGTTCCAGGTAAACCTTACACATCTGAAGAATGTCGCCGTAGTAAAAGTAATCGTGTCTACCACACGCTTCGAATGACACCTGTTTCAAATCCCTTGGAGAATATTGCCACAGGTTAGGTTAGGTTGACATTTTCAGATATTCCAGGTAAACCTTACACATCTGAAGAATGTCGCCATAGTAAAAGTATATCGTGTCTAACACGCGCTTCGAATGACACATGTTTCAAATCCCTTGGAGAATTATTGCCACAGGTTAGGTTAGGTTGACATTTTCAGATGTTCCAGGTAAACACCTGTTTCAAATCCCTTGGAGAATATTGCCGCAGGTTAGGTTAGGTTGACATTTTCAGATGTTCCAGGTAAACCTTACACATCTGAAGAATGTCGCCGTAGTAAAAGTAATCGTGTCTACCACACGCTTCGAATGACACCTGTTTCAAATCCCTTGGAGAATATTGCCACAGGTTAGGTTAGGTTGACATTTTCAGATATTCCAGGTAAACCTTACACATCTGAAGAATGTCGCCATAGTAAAAGTATATCGTGTCTAACACGCGCTTCGAATGACACATGTTTCAAATCCTTTGGAGAATATTGCCACAGGTTAGGTTAGGTTAGGATGACATTTTCAGATGTTCCAGGTAAACCTTACACATCTGAAAAATGTTGCCGTAGTAAAAGTATATCGTGTCTACCACACGCTTCGAATGACACCTGTTTCAAATCCCTTGGAGAATATTGCCACAGGTTAGGTTAGGTTGACATTTTCAGATATTCCAGGTAAACCTTAGACATCTGAAGAATGTCGCCATAGTAAAAGTATATCGTGTCTAACACGCGCTTCGAATGACACATGTTTCAAATCCTTTGGAGAATATTGCCACAGGTTAGGTTAGGTTAGGATGACATTTTCAGATGTTCCAGGTAAACCTTACACATCTGAAAAATGTTGCCGTAGTAAAAGTATATCGTGTCTACCACACGCTTCGAATGACACCTGTTTCAAATCCCTTGGAGAATATTGCCACAGGTTAGGTTAGGTTGACATTTTCAGATATTCCAGGTAAACCTTAGACATCTGAAGAATGTCGCCATAGTAAAAGTATATCGTGTCTAACACGCGCTTCGAATGACACATGTTTCAAATCCTTTGGAGAATATTGCCACAGGTTAGGTTAGGTTAGGATGTCATTTTCAGATGTTCTAGGTAAACCTTACACATCTGAAAAATGTTGCCGTAGTAAAAGTTTATCGTGTCTACCACACGCTTCGAATGACACCTGTTTCAAATCCCTTGGAGAATATTGCCACAGGTTAGGTTAGGTTGACATTTTCAGATATTCCAGGTAAACCTTAGACATCTGAAGAATGTCGCCATAGTAAAAGTATATCGTGTCTACCTCACGCTTCGAATGATACCTGTTTCAAATCCCTTGGAGAATATTGCCACAGGTTAGGTTAGGTAATGGAAATTTTTTTCGATGCTTGAAATCACCTTGTTGGCGCTCGAATTCGACTTAGCTGCCATAATAAGAAATGCTTAACATCCTCAAAGCTTTCATTTGGCATAGGTTTGAGCGATGGCCCAAAATGACGCAAGGTCCTTTCTTCGTGATGTCCCGTCTACTGCTCGTATATAGTTTAATGTCTTTGGATGTCACTATGTATTGTAAACATTTTTGTATTAATGACAAGACACAAAAAAATCAAGAATCAAAAAGTATAATCAAGAGCAGTCAGTATTATTGTGAATCGTCAGTGAAACAAATTCTCTTGTTTCACTGACGATTGATTGCAATGAAATTACTAGTACTAGAAATGATGCAAACATTGACTATTGTGTTACTAACCTTGAACCTTAGGCAAAATAACCAATTTCTACTAATGGAGCAAACAAAACCGTAAATAGTGAAGTTTGTACAAATTATAAAGAAAATGTACTCATAGCCAACCAAACTAATTCCAGGGCGAGGGAAGATGAAGAAGATGATGGGCATGATGATGATGGGCGGAGCAATGAAGATGGCGGCGATGATCCCACTGGCGATAGCTGGCTTGTTCGTGCTGGCGGGGAAGGCGCTCATAGTGTCAAAGGTACCATTGATGATAATTTAATTCCAGGAAATGTTGACGACGTGATTTACTTAGCAAAATAACTTTCGAGTAATTCAATAAAACTTGCTAGTGAAACAAAAATAATATGAATAACAGTTGGACAAGATAATAATATTTCATGTATTGACCTTAAATATTGATAATTAGACCTGAATATTAAGTTTGTTTCACCTGGTTTGGTTACACATTATCCCAAAATTTATATTACGACGACAAAAACGTGAATACCTTTTTGTTCTTATCAAGTTTGTCTGTTTACCATTAGAATTTTATGATGAAATGAGCTCAATAATTAATTCAACTGCAGTAATAACGCCAAAGTACATTGGACTTCTATCTTCGATCAGTACCGCATACAGATCTGCATTTTAGATAATGTTCTTAACTACTCCATTAGCGTATACATCTTGAATTCACATATTAAATTAATGATAAATCTCACTTCGTACACTCACAGATTCATCGCATAACTGTCGATCCTAGATACACATGCACTATTTAAAAAGACATTGTCTTCTCATAATGACAAGTAATTAAAATATTACGTATTCATCACATGTAAGGGAAAGTTTGTTAATAATTAAGCACATACGGATAATTAAATCAGTACAGCCCATTATTTTGCAGTAGGCACGTCTTCTGAAATATTCATAACTTTTATTAACATGAGAAATGGCGTTAATGACTTCAATGGTAGTGATTTAGTAGTATATCGTAGTACGAGTATAACGTTACGCTTTCTTTCATGGGAAGTCAAAATTACAAATTAATCTATTGGTGCTCTTATAACAAAAATCTAAATCATGTTTGCTGAACAATGTATTTATACATAAAATTTACCTTAATGCCCTTCTGCGTTAGTAAATAAGTACAGAGGCTGTATCAAAATATTTTTTTGTATGAATATTTAGTTCAGTTTCAATTTGCCACCTTTTTTTCAAATCACAATCTTAATAGATTAGTAGACAGGCCGAAATGATGCTTTTGATTTCTTTTTAAGCACAACAGCACTTAGGGGTTGTCCTTTTAGTACACTCACTTCACATTTTTCATCTCTATAATTTTATTCCATCTTCTTATGTATCAAGCAACCAAACCGCAGATCCATATCCTCTGTAAAGTGGGAAGGAGAAAAAGTAAATTCCATAAATTTATAGACTCACAATTTCCCCTTGTCTACTAATAATAAATCTACTGTCAATCCAACAGCGTAATTAACAAGCTCTAGAGATAATTCATCGCCATATACCACGCATTCACCTTTCAAACCACATGACAAAGCATCTTAACTTTCAATATTCTCAATATCCACTTCACTTCCTATTTGCCTATCACCTACCTTTTTTACAGCATCAATACAAGTAGAGAAAACTGGTAATTAGAAATAATCGTTTCTTTTTCCCACCCTATTGTCGTTTAGTGCCGTGGGACTGATGTGATGTATGATCGTAATGTGAGAATAGGCTGTTCGTAATTATGTTTTGGCCTACATTCATCGGTTAGTGAATGAGGATTCAATTTAAACGCTTGAAAACCAACCCCGTGAATATTCTATCCCCGTGAAATATTCGTTTTCTTCTTCTTTTGCTTGTCTATAATTCGCTCAATTAGTACTTGGGATTTGAATGATTTTAAAACATTGCAATGGTAGAGAATATATTTATAAGAATAAGGATAATGGTAGTGACAAAGAAATTGTTACTGAATAAAATGCTAAAACCAATGATGATGGCAAAAGTTTTGATAACAATATAAATGTCAATGCGGATAGTACAACAAAAAGCAATAACAGTGAAGTAATTGTAATTCATTCGTTTTATTAGCTATCAGATTTTATACTAAACAGTTAGTATTGTGATAAATTCCTGAATTATACGTTCACTTTTAAACCTTAAATTGGACATAAATTATGATACGACGATGAATTTCTAAAATTTTGGGTACTTTTATCTTTTTTAAGACGAAATCGTGTAACTGTACCGAGTTTGAATCATTCCCCTGAGAAAAGATTACATCAGTTCAAAAGAAAGTATTTTAATTCCATGTTTAAGCTTCTATTGATAAATTCTTTTGAATGAGTTAAAGCGGCTCTTCAATGAAAATTTTTCCCTCGTTCTAGTTATACTTTTGATGTTCTTTGTCTGTTATAATATATTTATCTCTGATTTGAAATTTTTAGCTCATGATGATTGCTACTTATTTTAGTTTGAGATCATTTATTTTGTTTTCTTTTTGTGACTGTGAAAAACTTTTGCGATCTTGGATAACATAGCCATAATCATTTGTGTCCGATGATGTTTCAGAGAATTGTTTTTGATGTAGATCAGTTTACAATATTTTATGTCTTTATTTGAAATAGGGTTAAACAAAGCTAGTGTGAAATATTTTCTACCGATAGGCGACATCAATCGTTTTACCTTTCTTTCTGAGTCTATAGTTCTCTTCCCGTACCTTTGCTTTGTGACTTCATTTACTATTACTACTTTCACCCACTCTCCAACAAATGCATCTGGATATTCCAGATACAATTCTCAGTAATAATATTCAAGACTGTTATATGAAACTAAAGTCAGATCCCGCGGCAAAGACCTTGTGACACGAATAGAGAATGATACTTCATTGTAGCCACAGGCGCTTACTTACACTTATAGCTTACTAGTTATTTGTGGTCGGCAAGTTAGCGGTCCCGTAATGTTGGCAACAAAGTACGGGATTTTTGCCAATACTCAAATTTGAAGAAATATGAAACTAAGGGTAAAATAAGTAAAGGTCAAAAAACTAAATCTGCAAAAAGAAGAGAAGCAAAAAAAATAAAGAAAGAAGCACACTGCACAAGTGTACATAAAACAAGAAAAATATAAAAAAATAGCAATGAAAATGAAAAGTCGAGAATATTTTACGGCTGTACATTATTACGAAGATAGCATTACGTTCCATTTTACCCTTTTCAGGGCGGTTAAGTTTTCAGATACGTAGATAAAAAATAAATATTGAGAAGACGGTACGTCAACTATGAGTCCCAGATGACATATAAAATACCATACGCATGATGTTTTGATATTCAAATTGAACACAAGTTTTATTAAACAAATCATAAGTTGGGTCGTCCAATATTGCAAACCTGTATATTCAATATCCTAATATGACCAGAAATCATCGAGCTGTATTTAAACCACACCACAGCTTTTGCAACTTGAAGATTTTTTAAGCTATTTTTAAACAGCTTACAAACTATTACTCATTTACATAAAATGATGAGCGTAAAAATTAGTCACTAAACAAGTCTTTACACACATCATTGCCTGCAGTTTAAATAAATTATTTTCAAATGCATGCATTCATAACTTGTGCTTCTGTCAGTACCAAGAAAATTCCTCGATAGTTAGAAAGGAACTCCATTTTGAAATATTTCTGGTACATCGATGTCACGATCTAGAGTTTATTTACTTCATATATTTTGTACGCAATTAAGTGGCATTCAATATTAACGTTTTAAGTACCGTTTACCAGTTAGCTTAGCTTTCAAAATTATCAGTTTTAATAGTTTATTATTCTTTTCGTCCTTACTTCCAGCCAGGAAATTGACTCTTCTACTTCGTTTTTTCTTTTTGTATCTGATTTGGCGACTTCGCGTACGTGGACTAAAATCTGGCTTAAGTGCTGCAAAATAAATTGCTTTATCAATTAAAAAAAAAAAACATATTTTTACAAAGACTTTCAACCAGAGTTACATAATTATATTATTCGGTAGTTCTTGTCATTTACATACATTTCATCATCATTATCGTAGAGTATGACCTTTTCTTACAGATCATTTCTCATTTCATGTAGGTACGTTCAACCACCATCTTCATCATACCACCAACCATCATTAACCTTTCATTTTTTGACATGCTATCCAATTACTAAAAAAATACCACTCAAATTTTCTTCATATCCTTTGCTATTAACACATTTCCCTCTGATAATCACAAGCAGTGTTAATGATTTCAACCATCAATAACTTTCATTCAAAAACATGCTTTTCCAATTTTACTATGACATCATTCCATCCCGACCTTCAACGTTCATCGTTCTTTCTTACAATCCCATTCATATAAACTACAACTATCACATCTGCTCCACAAGAACATACCACATCGATTAAGTTCACATGATTGTCGTTTCTTGTATGATGTAAACTGTGCCGCGAATCAATGCCAGCGTCATTGAGGACGATCGATGTCGCCGTGATCATCAGAGGAAATCTCGATGATTACTAATGGAAGTATTGTTTGGCATGGTTTTCTGTTACTTGTTGAGCTTTCGTCTGCTAGATTGTCTGTTGGTTATCAGTCAACAAAGCTGGCGAGTCTTTTGAAGCCATGTTATTGTTTAATGCTTTTTTATTGGTTACTTTATCGTTCTTATTTGTGATAGAAACGATAAACGTTTTGTGAGTGAATTTGACGGACGGCTGCAAAATATTTAAGCGGTTTTTTTCCATTTTTCAATGTTTCCTTCCTTTATAATCTATATAGATTATAATTGACTCTACGTAGACCTTTTGTAAATTCTCTTTGCTAAAAAAATCCAATACTGCATGGTGTAGTGTTTGACAATATTTTTGAAAGTGATAAACGGTGACAGTTTCAATAATGATAGCATTTTATCACCTTTGATTACGACTGCCATGAACCTTCAGGAAATTAATATAAGTTCCTTATAATGTTCACTCTTCTAACATCGTTCTCACTATCTCTTTGAAAAACACTCGTGAGAATTTCAAATTGGTGTTCCATTTTCACCTAAAGATTTCTTCACCTCTTCGTCCAAAACGTGCCATATCAAAGATCATTTGAAGAAAGTAATTACAGTACAAATGTCACGTCTAATGCCACCCTGTGTCATTACCATCATCATCATCATCGTAGACTCACTCAGTTGGCACTTTCATGCTTTGTGATCTTTGGCCGTTGTTTCAAGTATTAGATAAAATCTTTCGCTATAGGAATAGTTTTGTATGTCGTTTGGACAGGATTACTTATCTGAAATTGGGTTTAAGTATCTTTTATAGTCTACTGTAGTATCTGACTTTTTCCACCTTTAGATAGATTTTAAGAAACTCGTGGCTAAATAATAGCAGCTGCACAGATTTATCTTCCAAGTTAAGCCTCGCTTGATGTTGGTCTGTGGATGGTTGATCATCTATTATAGCGAGTTTTCTCGTTGGTCCTGGCTGTTATTTGTAGATCTTTGATAGTCGTCACAGTCTTCAGTCATTTTCACAAATTAAACTTATCAAGAGACAATCGTTTATTTCTGTACAGTCAGTTCTTCTTGAATGGTGATAGTGCCTACAGCTGGTGGACGTCCTGCAAATAAATTTCACTCAGACCATTCTCCGTTTAACTGTCCGAACAACTTTCCTTCCTACTTCTTTTTCACATCCTCAAAAAGTTGCAAGGTAACCAAAATCGTATCCGATAACTTTAGTGTTGCAGGCGTCTATTAACTTCGGTGACAGATTTTGATTAGGAGGGCTATGTGCTTTTTTGTCACCTCCATGGAATAAAAAAACACTTCTCTTAATTTTCAAGTTGATAAGAATATGTGGGCATTCTAAGTTTTGAAAATCGTGCATACATTTTAATAACTTGTAAAAGTTCTGAATGCGTGACCCGCTAGCATTGTTTCTATTTACGTTTAAAAATCCTTGTAGTATGGTAATTGTAGCATAATTTCATGCTCTGAGTTAGTTAGCACAGTTAATTATGACCGTTATTGTTTACGCTGCTTAAGTTTTAATCCAAAATTCAAAATATTAAAATGGAAGTAGTGCAAATTCAAAAAAATATGAATAACTTTGGACATAATATTTGCCAGCCTGTGTTGACACAGTAGGGTTTGGCAAAATATAAATATTAAAATAAATAAGTAAAATTGAGACAATTGGGATAAGCTAGCCATAAGCACGGACTCTGAGGAATCTCTTATCGAACTCCCTATATTACTTGGCGAAAACCGAGCATCGAATGTAAAATCTCAATAACCAGACCGATTTTATAATGGTTTTATCGCCATCATCGGGGTGTATTCCACCATCAATGTTTATGTTTTCTACATTATTGTTTTCTGCACTATCGAATTGGGAAACTGTAATGAAAGCTGTATGTATGTATGTATAAATAAATAAGTCTCTCCCAATCAGACCTCCCTCCTCGACTGAATCCAAAAAAAAAAACACAATTTCTGCTGTTTCTCTCATTATCATGAAGTCATCAATCTTGAGATATTTCAGCTACAACTATTTTAACCTAGTACATTTTCTGTCTTGTTTTTGACCATAAAATAACAAGAAAACAGAATGCGAAGGAAATACTAATTTTCTGCAGCTGATAGGAATCGCTTTAAAGGTTATGAGTTTAATAAGTAGGGTGTGATTCGGAAATTAAAACTGTGTTTTGTTCAATCTTTAAATATTAATATGATTCTTGGTATTGAAACTCGAATGAAAATTATTATGTCCCAATAGATGTGATAATTGGAGTGAAAACAGTCCTGAGCAGCCAGCTATAATGTGGCTACAGGCATACAAAAAATTATTACAAAGTGCAACGATTATACGGAGATACGAAACATTTCATGACCTACTCGTATCAATCACCCAGTTCGACATCTGATCCATTAACATCGATGACTGACAGTCGTTGACAACATCATTATACCATACCGCCCATAAATGTCGGTCGCATCATTTTTCCAACTCATTGGGCGTTTTTCCATTAGACGGCACGGCACCGGCACCGGCGACGGCGCCGGCGCCGTGCCGGTGCCGGGGAAGCAAGAATATATGAAAATGTATGGCTCGCTTTTCCACTTACCGGGGCCGGCGCCGGCCCGGCGCCGGCCCGGCGATGAGTCCTGCCGGCGCCGTCGCCGGCGCCGGGGTAATAAGCTTCCTGGTCGGTGCTGGCCTGGCGTATTTCAATTAGCCGGCGCCGGCACCGGCGCCGGTGCCGGGAAAGCAAGAATATATGAAAATGTATGGCTCGTTTTTCCACTTACCGGCGCCGGCGTCGGCCCGGCGTTGAGTCCTGCCGGCGCCGTCGCCGTCGCCGGGGTAGCAAGCTTCCCAGTCGGTGCCGGCCGGCAAATGTGCATAATGTGTGTATAAATTATAGCCGTGTGCGTGTGTGAGTGCGCAGGCGTGTAGGAGGACGCGGGGCGGAGGGCGTGAGACTCGGTCTGTGGCTCGTAATAAGGTTAATTTAGCCTCTTTACTTCTGAAAGTCTATGATCATGTTATTTTTTTAGAAGAAATATATGTTCTTGTGTGTCATTTAATGAATTACATAAATGAAACATAACATTTTTATTTATTATTTATATCAACATAATATTTTTTTATTTCATTAATTCATTTTTCATTCATTACTTTAATCCAGTAGCAATTGAATGGTACTGCCTTTGAACAACAGAGGGCGATCAAACACATCAAATATTCTTGAATTGTTATTCAAATATATTGAAAAACGTGGCGAGAATTAGTCGCTTCGCACTAAAAAATACATTGTTAAATTCCGACATCCGCGCGAACGAAGTCGCGGGCACAGCTAGTAAGAAATAAAACCATGCTGAGGAACCGGCGCCGGTACCGTGCCGTTGCCGGGCCGGTTAGGAACCGGTGCAGTGGAAAAACGAAGCCCCGGCGCCGGTGCCGGTGCACGGCCATGCCGGTGCCGTGCCGGTGCCGTGCCGTCTAATGGAAAAACGCCCATTAGCACTCCATTTGATACTACATCCTTGTGCTCTCTCATACCGGAATACCTAGGCAATCAAGTAGTTACCTTTCTATGCGATTAGGGCATTCTCAGGGCAATAACTTGAATTCTAGTGCTCATTGTGAGTAATTAATGATCTTGGTAATTATTGTGGCCTTATTGAGATGTAGATAAATAATTGTAGGAAGTGTGTGTAGATGTTTTGAGTTATGGTTTTATTTTAATAACTTCCTTTTTAAGAACGTGTACGCCGAACTGCATAATAATTAAAACAATCACATCATTATTTTTCGATAAGGCGGAATAAATTGAAATGAAATGTAAACGTACTTTGAAAACTTTTAAGACCTATGCATCTTGCTTTTTTATTTGGGGCAATCCCACTACACTTTTCTCAAACCTGAGCAACTCCTGAAAGTCAGAATCAACAGTGTCAACCACCAAAAAAGCGTCGAGACAATGAAGTTTGACATGTTTCTTGCTTATGCGCATGACTTTTCAATATGGATTTATAGTCCAGTCATTAAAGCCTAAACCCGAAAATAATTAGTAACACGCTGAAATTTTTAGGGGTTTTTAAGGAAGGTAAAATAACATACCGGGTGATTTTGCAGCGTTCTGGGGTGTACGGAAAGGGTTGAAAAGGGGTGAAAAGGGGTGAAAATGGTTTT
This sequence comes from Agrotis segetum, assembly GCA_036375495.1. Taxonomy (NCBI): domain Eukaryota; kingdom Metazoa; phylum Arthropoda; class Insecta; order Lepidoptera; family Noctuidae; genus Agrotis; species Agrotis segetum. The sequence continues at coordinate 882,523 of JAQSVV010000132.1, forward strand.
TCGTTAATAACATTGCCAAGAAAATTAGTAACACGCTGCAAATTTGGAATTAGGTTGTTCTTACCGTTTTTTAACGTGTATTAAATTTGCAGCGTTTTGCGACATACGGAACATTGTTTTTTTTAAAAAAACAGTGATTGCACTGTTTTTATTGTAAAAACAGGGGTAAGAAAATTAGTAACACGCTGCAAATTTGGAATTAGGTTGTTCTTACCGGTTTGTAACGTGTATCAAGTTTGCAGCGTTTTGCAACATACGGAACATTGTCTATTATTAAAAAAACAATGAAATTATTTAATCACACAGGTGAAAGAAATTTGTAACTCGCTGTAAATTTGTAATTAAGTTGTTTTTACCGTTTCGTAACGTATATCAAATTTGCAGCGTTTTACAACAAATTGAACATTGTATATTATTAAAAAAACAGTGCGATTTGTTAGTAACAAGGGTAAAAAAGTAGGAACACGCTGGAATTTTAGAATTAGGTTGTTCTTACCGGTTTGTAACGTTTTGCAAAAAACTGAACTTTTTTCATTCATTACCATAAAAACAAATATTTCAGTTAGTAACAATAGTGAAAAAGTTAATGAAGAGTTGCAATCCGGAGAAAATGTTGTCAAAACCTTTTTGAAACATTTTTCAAAGGACATCATTTTTTTTGGGCCATTTCTGAAAGTGCCAACGAAAAAAATTGGTACCTTTTGTATTATTGGTTGGTATAGGTAGTACTAGTCATTTGGAGCAATAGTTACTATGGCACAAAAGTTGTAGGATTGCTCTCGGCCAAGTTATACAAGTTCGAAGATTCGTAATTTTCATACATTTTTCAATTTTTGAAAGTGCCGATATTCACCAAATAATGATAAGAATTGCTAGAACTAGCGACCTCAAGTAATTTAACATAACGCCTGTAATCCCTGAGGGATTGGGCAGAGGAGTACCGAATAAAAATGAATAATAATCTGTTTCTTTTTGTGAAAAGTAACAAAAACATTTTAAAATATACAAATCTGCTGGTAGGACCAGCATCGGGAACAGTATCGGGGTTGCCTGTGGTTAGGGGTCTTGGGAGAGGAATCTCCTAACAATACGAAACGTGATCAGCACTGCTGCTTGAATCAGCCCTTTTTAGGGGGAAATAAAATCATCAAATGAGTTATCTCGCTCTGGGCTGATCTCTAGAGTCTGTCAGACTCCTAGGCGCCCTTTGCGTTCCAGATACTAAGATAGTCGACGAGCTGGTACCTACATTTCATTCATACATTTGTTGTTTTCTCAAAGAGCCTCATAGCTTTGGAACACGATACTTGTATGTTAGCGGTGAGACGGGTTTGCCTCACCGCCCGCCCAATCAACGAGACTCGACTGAAACTCGTCCTTGGCATCCCGTGGAACTTCAAGGAGCAAACGGAACATTGTCTACTATTAAAAAAAGAATGAAATTATTTATTCACACGGGTGAAAAAAATTTGTAACTCGCTGTAAATTTGTAATTAATTTGTTTTACCGTTTCGTAACGTATATCAAATTTGCAGCGTTTTACAACAAATTGAACATTGTTTATTATTAAAAAAAAACTTAAAAAAAAAAAGTACTTACCGACTTCAAAATAAATACAAAAAAGTTTAAAATAACCTTTCTTTCGGAAGTCGGTGGCTTTGATTTTTAATATTTCATTGACTATTGCCACCGACTTCCGAAAGAAAGGTTATTTTAAACTTTTTGTATTTATTTTGAAGTCGGTACTTTTTTTTTAAAGTTTTTATTTTACCCTTTTTAGTTTATTTATTTAATATTCAACCCAAATTCTTGTAAAATACAAAGTTTTCTTACATGATGTGCACTAATCTTGTAATCCGTCACAACGAAAACAATCCATATCTCTAAAACTACTGAACCGATTTTGATGAAACTTACAGTGTACCCTAAGTTGAACAATACCTAGTACAACAAAAAAAGAATTACGTAAATCAAACTTGTAGTTCCGGAGATATGCGTGCACAAACATAAAAACATACATACATACACTTATGAAATTTGGTACATTTGTTCAGACGCTGATATAGACTAACATATGCGAAAACTGGGCAGTTCTGATAATATTACATACATACGGGTCGAATTGATGACCTCCTTTTTTTTGAAGTCGGTAAAAACAGTGCGATTTGTTAGTAACAAGAGTAAAAAAGTAGGAACACGCTGCAATTTTAGAATTAGGTGGTTCTTACCGCTTTGTAACGTTTTGCAAAAAACTGAACTTTTTTCATTCATTACCATAATTATAAACAAATATTTCAGTTAGTAACAATGGTGAAAAAGTTAGTGAATAGTTGCAATCTGGTGAAAATGTTGTCAACACCTTTTTGAAACATTTTTCAAAGGAGAACATTCACGCTCCATACATTTTGACTGGCCTGTTGGTCTAGTGGTTAGTGACCCTGACTGCTATGCCGGGGGTCGTGGGTTCGATTCCCACTCAGGACAAATGTTTGTGTGAAGAGCACGTTCATTTGTTTTGTGTCTGGGTGTAATTTGTCTATTATATTTTGATGTATGTATTTAGAAATATATAAGTATGCTTATCAGTTGTCTAGTACCCCTATCACAAGCTCTGCTTAGCTTGGCTTGGGACTAGATGGCGTTGTGTGATAGTTGTGGAATAATTTTTTTTTTGGGCCTTTTCTGAAAGGAACGAAAAAAATTGTCACCTATGGGTAGTACTAGTCATTGGGAGAAATAGTTACTATAGCACAACAGTTGTAGGATTGCTCTCGCGGCCAAGTTATACAAGATCGAAGATTCGTAATTTACATACATTTTTTAATTTCTGAAAGTAAAACAAAAAAAAACAATAAGCAAATAATGATAAAAACTAGCGACTTCAAGCAATTTAACATAAAATATCATTACACCTGTTATTCCTGAAGGGTTGGGTAGAGGTGTACCCAATAAAAATGAATAATAATTAATCACATTATTTTTGTGGTTTTTTTTTTAAATATATAAATCTACTGGTGGGGCCAGAATCGAGAACAGAATCGAAGTTGTCTGTATTAGGGGGCGACCTCCTAAGAGTACGAATCGTGACCAAAAATATTGCTTTTTGAATCAACCCGTTTATTGGGTAATAAAATCGTCAAGTCAGACTCCTGCTGACTAACAGTCCACCTCCTTCATTAGGTTGCAATATGCGTTCCAAATCTAAGATAGTCGACGACCCGATACATTTCATTCATACATTTGTTGTTTTCTGAAAGAGTCTCATAGCCTTCAGTACGCGGAACTGTCAGATCCCAATTATCGGTGGGACGGGTTTGCATCGCCGTCGAATCAACGAAGCTCGACTGATACTCGTCCTTGAAATCCCGTGGAACTTCAAGAAGCAGTCCCGGGGCTGACTTCAAGCTAGTTACACAATATTGCAAGGCAACCGCCTCTTTTTGGAGACTCTACGTGGAAGTGGTGCGGTTAAAGTCCATCTATGGGAACTCTGTGTCCGTTGTCTCCATAAGAAAGAGACCGGATAAGCTGATCGCACCAGGGAATCATGGCTTTTTGGGTGATCCACTCATATATGCTTGGGGGGCTTCTGTATCCAGATCACACCGTGGCAATCCGGTAAGGAGGCAGCCGCTTCTTCTGCAGTAGCAATGACAGCGAAGTAGGAAACAGAACACGTGAAGGAGAGGACGCCCTCGAAATCTCAATCCAGCTGCATACGGCGAGTAATGAGGAGCTAGTCGTCTTATGCCTGCCAGGTCGCAGGACTATCTTAGCAGGATACCGTAGCACAATTTTGATGATTTTACTAGCCAAACAAACGTGGTTGATTCAGAAAGCAGTTCTGTTGGTCAGGATTTAAATTGTTAAGAGATTTCTTTCCCAAGATCCCTACCACAGGCACAGCGGATTTATATATTATTTTAACATGTTTTAACTTCTTTTCACAAAAAATAAATAGATTTTCATTCATTTTAATTGGGTACACCTCTACCTAACCCTTTTTTTTTAACTAGGTAAAATCATCAAATGAGTCCTCCGACCCCGGGCAGGGCAGGAGGGACTGTCAGACTTTTACTGACTAAAATCCACGGTGTCCTTCAATAGCCCTTTCTGTTCCGGGGTCACGGTAAGGAAATAATCCTTTGGCCCTCTGAGAGGGGGCCCCGTCAGTGTGCTGACGCTCTTTGAGGCGCGCGTGGGACTCAACGAGCCGTCGACCCGGGCATGGTCCATGGTCGGGCAGCGAGTTGCCCTTTACTCGCTACCCGCATGGCCGCACCTACGGTGGCCGGAGATCATCTGCTGACGTCCGACGCCGCGGGCGCCTACCACTGCGGTTGGGGTGGAGGGAGGACGCTGTCCTCTCTCTCTCTCGGCCCACCTCCTCCTTCGCGAGCATGACTGCTTCGCAGAAGGAGGCGACCGCTTCCCACTCCGTCTCGCCTCGCTGCATGGCCGCGACCAATGCCGGGCGCGAGAGGTCTCCGCCTATTGCCGCCGTGAGGTCACGGCGGTTTTCCGCCCAAGCAGGGCAGTCCTGCACCGTATGCTCCACCGTGTCCTCCGGGCGGCCACAGCAGCCATGTCCGCTAAGGACCTGTGTCATGCGATAGCTGAGGACGCCGTGGGAACTATCCAGCCACTCCTCAAAAAGGGGTCTGACAGCCGCGATTGCGGTTAGCCCGTGCCTCGGTTGCGACAGTCGTTCTCTCCAAACTGCCTTGAGACTTCTCGAGGCAGCGGGGATACACCCCGACGCTGCGCCTCTACGCGCCACTCATAGACGCGCCGGAGGGCAGTCACCCCCAGATCCCAGGGCAGCGATCCGGCAAGAACGTTGGCCGATTCGCAGCAATCGTGCGGTATCCTCAGATCATTCTGATATCCATGACCCTCTGGCATGAGACCAGCTTTGCCGGCCGCGTTCGAATGCTCAAGGCACACACGGGGGCCCCGTAGAGGGCCATGGAGCGCACGACAGTGCGCGTGCAACCTCCTGCAGGTGGCGTTTGGCCCGCCGATATTGAGGAGCCGCCTGAGGGCGGCTGATGCCCGGTTCAGCCTTGGGGCCAAACGCAGGAATCATCATCATCGACCGTGCTACGGCACCTTTCCCGCTGAAATGGTCCCGCAAGCCGGTAGGCGTTTGGGTTCTTTAGACGAGGGTGGAACACGATATGCTGTCATCCTGGGCCTGATCCTTGATAAGACACCTAGCTCCGCATTACTTGCCGTACGCGACTGGATTGAGATTTCGAGGGCGTCCTTTCGCGTGTTCTGCCTCTTCCTTCGCTGTCATTACTGCTGCTGAAGTAGTGGCAACCTCCTTTCCGGATTGCCAACGTGTGATCTGGAAGCAGATCCTCCAGCATCTTTGTGTATGAGTGGATCGCCCGAATAGCCATGATCCCCTGGTGCGATTGGCTTGTGTATTTGCTTCCGTATGGAAACGACAGACACAGGGTTCCCGTAGAGGGGCTCTAACAGTACCACTTCCTCGTAGAGCCTTCAGAAAGCGGCGTTTGCTTACAAGGTTGGGTAACAGCTTGATGGCAGCCCCGGCTCGATCCTGTTTTTGATCCAAACGTCGGAAATGCTCCTTAAAGTTCCACGGGATTCCAAGGACGAGTTTCAGTCGAATCTCGTTGATTGGGCGGGCGGTGAGGCAAACCCGTCTCACCGCTAACATACAAGTATCGTGTTCCAAAGCTATGAGGCTCTTTGAGAAAACAACAAATGTATGAATGAAATGTAGGTACCAGCTCGTCGACTATCTTAGTATCTGGAACGCAAAGGGCGTCTAGGATTCTGACAGACTCTAGAGATCAGCCCAGAGCGAGATAACTCATTTGATGATTTTATTTCCCCCTAAAAAGGGCTGATTCAAGCAGCAGTGCTGATCACGTTTCGTATTGTTAGGAGATTCCTCTCCCAAGACCCCTAACCACAGGCAACCCCGATACTGTTCCCGATGCTGGTCCTACCAGCAGATTTGTATATTTTAAAATGTTTTTGTTACTTATCACAAAAAGAAACAGATTATTATTCATTTTTATTCGGTACTCCTCTGCCCAACCCCTCAGGGATTACAGGCGTTATGTTAAATTACTTGAGGTCGCTAGTTCTAGCAATTCTTATCATTATTTGGTGAATATCGGCACTTTCAAAAATTGAAAAATGTATGAAAATTACGAATCTTCGAACTTGTATAACTTGGCCGAGAGCAATCCTACAACTTTTGTGCCATAGTAACTATTGCTCCAAATGACTAGTACTACCTATACCAACCAATAATACAAAAGGTACCAATTTTTTTTGTTGGCACTTTCAGAAATGGCCTAAAAAAAATGATGTCCTTTGAAAAATGTTTCAAAAAGGTTTTGACAACATTTTCTCCGGATTACAACTCTTCATTAACTTTTTCACTATTGTTACTAACTGAAATATTTGTTTTTATGGTAATGAATGAAAAAAGTTCAGTTTTTTGCAAAACGTTACAAACCGGTAAGAACAACCTAATTCTAAAATTGCAGCGTGTTCCTACTTTTTTACCCTTGTTACTAACAAATCGCACTGTTTTTTTAATAATAAACAATGTTCAATTTGTTGTAAAACGCTGCAAATTTGATATACGTTACGAAACGGTAAAAACAACTTAATTACAAATTTGCAGCGAGTTACAAATTTCTTTCACCTGTGTGATTAAATAATTTCATTGTTTTTTTAATAATAGACAATGTTCCGTATGTTGCAAAACGCTGCAAACTTGATACACGTTACAAACCGGTAAGAACAACCTAATTCCAAATTTGCAGCGTGTTACTAATTTTCTTACCCCTGTTTTTAGAATAAAAACAGTGAAATCACTGTTTTTTTAAAAAAAACAATGTTCCGTATGTCGCAAAGCGCTGCAAATTTAATACACGTTAAAAAACGGTAAGAACAACCTAATTCCAAATTTGCAGCGTGTTACTAATTTTCTTGGCAATGTTATTAACGAAAAACCATTTTCACCCCTTTTCACCCCTTTTCAACCCTTTCCGTACACCCCAGAACGCTGCAAAATTACCCGGTATGTTATTTTACCTTCCTTAAGAACCCCTAAAAATTTCAGCGTGTTACTAATTATTTTCGGGTTTAGGCTTTAGTGACTGGACTATTATAAACTCCTGACAATACTTTGGTCCGTCCATCATCAGGACTACTCTGATTACTTTAAATGATGTTCACGAACTTGAACATGAAGCGAGGACTTTGTATCACATATGATCCTACACTTACCAAGCTAGCTATAAATGTAGAAGACAGCAAGAAACTGCAGAAATGGAAACATAACACAAAGTTAATTAAGCCACAAAATATGCAAATAAAAAAACTATGAGAATCAATTAAAGTCATACCAAAGAAATACAAGCGATAAAGTAAATCACTTAGAGTAGAAAGTCTATTTAAAGTCTGGAGTTTGAACTCACGATGTGCAGGTCGGGTCAGTGAAAGCAGATGTATGATGATAAGTCATTATGTTGTTGAGGAGGTACCCTTGTGGGAACTGATGGGGACTGGATTGATGACCTACCGGGGGTTATCATGACACGCACACTAGGGTGGAGTGAAAAAAAAAATTGTTAAACTTTGTTACTCCTGTATCACCAATGGTTGATCGACATTGTTAGAGATATAAAAATAAAATTTCAAGTTCCTATGTTAACATCTTGAGGTGTCGCATCGAACTTGAAAGTTAAAGAAAATATCAAGATTTGTTTTTTATTAAAGTTTTTATTTGAGACAAACTATTCACCAAAATGAAAATATTGAAGCTTGGAATGAAGTATTGTACTTATAAATATAAAAAATATATTAAATAAAAGCATTTTAACATTTCGAAGGTGAAGCTACAGACACTTCATTTTTTCTTAAAACATTGTGATTTTGTGACAATACTGGTAAGTCTTGTCTTGCCTTTATACTCGTGCGAATCAATCCATCTCTTGCCTCTGGCCCACAAACAGATGAAGAGGCCTCAGTAACGAGCTTGACGCACCGTTCTACTGCCCGAGGGTGGCAAGGTTACTTTTCAATTTGAAATAATTTACCACCTGAGGAAATCACGCTTGAAATTACTGCCTCATTATATTTCATGGTTCGTGAAGTCGTTATTTCTGTTCTAAAAATCACATTGTCGTCCTCGTCTGATATTGCAACGAACGAACTTACTAGTAGACCAAAAAAGAACTGGATCAGAAGAAGTACTCGGGGTACAACGGGCTCTTTTTTTAAACTCATCATACTTTCTCTTTCTTGTCTCTTTACGGCAGATATATTTAATAGACACTTCATCAACAGACACAATCACTTCTTTTGTCTTTTAAAAAGGTTTCTTCGGCAACAGGGACTTTAATCACACACTTACAAGTTCTCTGGATTCACATTAACAAGTATAGCGATGTCAAATAATTATGATTCAGATTTTTCGTAGAAAATTAGCTTTTTCTTTTCATTGTGTAATTTCTTCACATTCTTGTATTTATTATATTAGGAAATGAATCTGGCAACTATTTGTTGATAGCTTATAATGGGAATTGACGCCTTGTTCCATTTTTTTCAATATCAACGTCTATTATTTCACACAAATCTTTCACTGCAGGATCTTTACCATTATTCAGTTTCAATAAGTCATTTCATAACCACAAGTATGTTTTTATAAGATCACATAAGTTGGTAACACATTATCACTTAGTTTTATTGGATCGTCAAACAAGAGGCATCGCAAGTCTTTTCGAGTTTTTGTCATTTTATTGACGAATAACCAGACTTTTTTTACACTTGTTTACACCACTTAATTGAGAAAGTTTAAGAAAATTATGCAAAGACGAACAAGTTAACCCTTTAAAATAATGTTAAATATAAATTTTAATACATATAGATGCACAATAACATTAACGTGTAGGTACACGATGGACGTAAAAAATGTTTTTTGTTTCAAATTACTCTACTAGCGCGCCACCTCAAAATGAAGTCGTAGGGTTTTGATTTTTAGCATGAATAAAGCTTTTATCTACGGTCATCGGTAAATGATACAGGAAAAGTGAAATTCCAAAAAAGATTTTTTTTCTCCAAGTTCACTCCACCCTAACGCACACCCTGCAGATACTATATACATAGATACGACGTGTCTACATTACTAAATGCTATATGAGTTGCGAAATTTTCATCTTAAAATTAATACCTACTGTTTTTGTGGAAAGAAAAATTCGACAGGGCTTGAAAGTGCAACCTTTTGATTCAGTACACCGGCGTGGGCGTTAAAGCGTCTGCCGTCACTGCCGTAAACAGTCCACTGTTTTAAAGGCTAAAAATTTTTAAGTTATTAATCCCACAATTTTGAGTTCCTTTTCATCTTCAATCATTTTCTTTTATTGAGTTCCACAGAACTGGCCATATTAGTATTCGATATTTTATTTAACATCCGGGCCCCACGAGTGGCTTGCGTATTAGTAATAGAAAATTGTTATTTACCTACTAGCGGCCCGGTACGTGCTTCACTACGGTTTAAGGAAAATGTGATAAATGAAGATCCGTTCGACCAATTTTGTGCAAACTTCACGTAAACCATCTATTAAGCAGTCCAAACAAAGCCTAAACATTTGGTTTGCATAGGTGAGCCCGTTCTTGAGTTATAAAATTACAACGTGTGGCATCGATTTTTATACGTCTAGATGTTGAACATTGATATTTTAATTACAATCTCATCGTACAACGTATAATGATGTAATCTATATATATAAAAGAACAGGGGTTTTTCTTTTGACACGACTACAGCCGAAACCGCTAAACGCAGAAACTTGAATTTTGGACAGCATTTGCAGTCTACCATGTAAATTGGCAATAAGACGGGATTTTGCGAAATTCCCCCTCTAAGGGGGTGAAAAGGGGTGAAAACGTTTGTATGAAAAATCTTATTCCTTGGGTTTATAAACTTGAAAATTACCACGAATGAGAACACAAGTAAATAAATAAGATTAGCACCATTATTTTTTTAAAACTACCCTCCATTGGTAATCTAGGGGTTGTTAAAGTTTGTATGGAAAAATCATAACGCGTGAGCTGATGAATTTGAAAATCAGTATTTATATACTAGATAAGAATTAATCAAACACGTGTTTTTGGATTTTTCGAAAATCACCCCCCAAGTTGGTGAAAAGGGGTATTCAAGTTTTAAGGGGAGGATATTAAACCACTAAACGTAGAAACCTGAATTTTGGATGATAGTTGCAGTTTATAATGTTAGTAACCATTAAGAAAGGATTTTGCGAAAATGTACCTCTAAGGGGGTGAAAAGGGGTGAAAACCTTTGTATGCAAAATCTTATTCTTTGGGTTTATAAACTTGAAACTTGGTACGAATGTGAGTATAAGTAAATAAAACGGATGGACACTATTCTTTTTTCAAAACTACCCTCCATTTTTGGGTTTTTTGAAAATCACCCCCTAAATTTTGAAAAGGGTTGATTAAGTTTTAAGAGAAGGATTTACTGCTTGCTTCGATAAATTCTGAACTGGGCATAAATTATCTCTCAATCGAATAAAGGATACGTATATTTAATATTTTTTGTAAATTAACCCCTAGCGTATTTTTGTTTGTTTGTATTGAATAGACCCTGAAACTACTAGAGATTTTCCAAAAGTATTCTATAAGAGGGTGAGCGGGAATTAAAATGACTGAGTTCGAAGTTAGAAACACGCGCAGACGAAGTCGCGGGCAAAGTGCTAGTTTATTCCATAAGTCATCTGTAAATGGTACAAACACGCATTGAAAAATACCTATTTATAACTTACATTTTCATTTACATTTATCCACTCATAACCACGTGCGTAAGCGGCAATACTTTCCTGAAAAAAAAAAAACAGATGTGTACAGTATAATGATAAATAACTACGTTGTTGACGAAGAACCCAGGTGGGAACTGCCAGGGAATCTGTTGATGGGGAGGTATGTAGGTCATGACTTCCCGTACTCATTATTTGAATTGCGGCATCCATTTTGCAGTGGTGGTATCGGTCCCGACTACAAGTTGTAGGTCGTGGGTTCGAACCCCGCCAGGCGCATTACTTTGTGTACCTAATTTATTTCATCACATCGGTTAAGGAAAAGATCGTGAGGAAACGAAAGATATATAACTTTCGTGAACAAGTATTGTTTTTTAACATTTTTCTAACACCTTATACTCTCAGCACGAATTTTCACTCTTTTACTTTACAGCGTCTTTCCAGTATTTACAGCGTTTCTTTTATGAAAAAATGGAACATGTATGCGAAGAAGGAACTAATTTTTTCCATAAAAATTTTCAATTTGAAATTGTCAAAGTTCCACTTTACTTTAGGTACTTCTCAAATACTGAAAATTTGTGCTAACGGTACTGAAATGAAAATTTCATAAACTCATGAAAACTACAACATGAATTTTAGTTTACCTACAACATTATAAATGCGACATGCAAAGGTGGTTGACCGCCGTTCTCCCACAGTTAAACGTAACCGTGGTTAACCTAACGTGCAGTTACGTCATACATCGTAACTTAGTATTCACAGTGCGGTATCGGAGCGAGATGTCGCCGATTCGATGCCTGACTTATATTATTTTTTTGCTTAAAAATGTCATAGAATAAAACGTTTTATTGTCACGAACCGTGTGATAAAATATAATTCTATCAGTGAAGTAGCATATTAAGAGGTAATAAGTTTGATTTCCAAGGTAAAATTAGTATTAAGGATTGGTTTCTTCCACGAATTTCTTATCAGCATCACGGACTGGGAATTTGTTCCCAGTTGATAAAATAAGTCCTCTCTACCCTGGTTGTAGCACAAGATTCTATAAGAAAATGATTTGACTGAATAAAAATTAATTTATTCCTTCGCATTCCAGGGCCACGGTGTTTGGCAATAGAGCCATGGCCAGTAATGTTACGTTACGTAGTCACAAAAGGTGCGAACAGACCTTGTAACATGTTATAGAACATTTCTCATAGTGTGGGCATGTCATATAACATTGACATAACATTTTACGTAGAGTTGTAGTGTTATATGAAACATGTTATATAACATTAGATTGCAAGCTGGATTCGAACCCACGTCTTCTGGATAGGTACTCCAGACGCCTTAACCAACTAGGCTATCGCAACCCACACCTGCAAGCTGAATTTCTCTATTCCTCGTTTACGCTTTTCGGCAAAAAAAAAAAAAACATCTTTACGATGCGCGTCGCATGCGTTAATGCGTTTAAAATAATTAATATGTTATATAACATGTTACATGATCTGTACGCACCCTTAACATCATTGGTGAGTGTACAGTCAATAAATTTTAATCATGACCCACATAACTTATTCATAATATTTTCTTACAGTGATACAAATGCAATAAGATTTACATTTGCGTAAATATACATAATTCATGGCAACGACGATTCAAACTATTTCGCTACCCCCACCGAATAATATCGTAATCGATAAATTCAAATTTTACAGGAAAAATAAAACTGTGTTTTTTATGATTATTGTAAAAATTATTCAACCTAAGTGGATGATTTATATATCAAATGAAAGCTAATTTTTTATAGAATCATTCTAAATAAACGTATAAAATTTTTATTTTATTAGGAACGAGTTATTAAAGAAAATATATTTTACTGGATATGTTAGAAAAACATTATTTCGCAACAAAACATTACGATATTATTCGCGTAAAAACAAAAAGACAGCGTGCACAATAATAGTATACTACAACGTTATTCATTAAATAATGACATCCAAACCTACATGGTAATAGATTGTAACTGGGATTTTCGCCTATAAAATATATATTTTAATTTAAATTAATGTTTGAATACTATTTTAATCTTAAATTGCCTGTTAAGTAATGTCCATTATCAGAAATATAACTTTCAATAAAACTATGGGTTTCTGATAAAAGAACACTTATCATCATCATCATCATCAGCCGGAAGACATCCACTGTAACATAGGCCTCCCCCTAAGACCGCCCCCCCAAACGACAATTCGCTACTTGCATCCATCGGTTACCCGCAACCCTCACGATGTCGTCGGTCCACCTAATGGGAGGCCTACGCTGCGTCTTCCGGTCCGTGTTCGCCACTCGAGAACTTTTGTTCCACATCGGCCGTCAGTTCAACGAGCGATGTGGCCTGCCCATTGCCACTTCAACTTGTAAATTGTATGAGCTACGTGGGTGACTCTGGTTCTTCGACGAATATCCATGTTCCGGATTTTTACCCCGCAAAGAAACTCCGAGTCTCTAAAAGGCCAGCAGTGAAAGACCACGTTTCAGAACCCTACGTAATCACTGGCAACACACACTGGTAAAACACCCTTGACTTGAGACACTGTGGGATTCCGATGAGAAGATATCACGTAGCTTCCCAAACGCTGCCCATACGAGTTGGATTCTTTCGGTGACCTCATTGTCGAAGTTGGACCTACCTAACTGAAGAATCTGTCCAAGGTAAGTATAATGGTCTACAACTTCAAGAGTATCATTCGCAACAACAACCGATACGGGTGCCACATGGACGTTCGACATGATTTTCGTCTTGTCCATGTTCATTTTAAGGCCGACCCGTTGGAAAACGATACTGAGGTCGCTAAGCATAGCATTGAGGTGCTCCAACGATTCTGCCATGATGACTATAAATCATTGTTAAAACGAAGGTGACTGATGTATTCGCCATTGATGTTGATGCCGAGTCCGTTCCATTCCAAGAGCTTGAAAACGACCTCCAACGCGGTCGTGAACAGTTTCGGAGAAGTTACGTCTCCCTGTCTCAAGCTATACTGCAATTTCTCTCTTTTTGAAGTCGGATGGACATGGTGGCGTTTCTATACAAACAATCCAACACTTCGATATACCTATAGTCGATATGACGTCGTTGGAGGAACTGCAATACTGCCAAGGTTTCGATTGAATCGAAGGCTTTTTCATAGTCCACAAACGCTAAACATAAAGGCCGATTACTCCTCTGTCTTCTGTATAATGTGGCGGCGCGTTTGTTAGTGGTCTATAGTACTAAAATCTTTTCGGAAACCGGCTTGTTAGGGAAGATGGAAGTCATCAAACTTGTGTTCGAGACGGTTCGTAATGACTTTTAAGAACAGCTTGTATACATGGCTCAGAAGTGAGATTGGCCTGTAGTTCTTCAACAAGGTTTTGTCACCCTTTTTGAAAACAACCACACCCTCGTCCATGCTTCTGGTGTAGTACCTTCAAATATTATGGAATTAAGTAACTTCTGGAGGACTAAAAGTACCGGTTTTCCACCCGCTCTCAGATGTTCAGTTGTGATTCCGTTCTCACCCGGCGCCTTGTTATTCTAGAGCTGTTTAAGAGCCATTCTAATCTCATACAGGCTGATGACCGGGATATCCTCAGTGCAGTGTCGAGTCAATTTAGCTCTTGCGTCTCGAGCTGTACCGAAACTGCTTCGTCATTAAAATCTGGCTTTTCCCAATAGACGAATTTTTTGCGAAGACTTTTGAGCCCTGGTTCCACTCAATTACCTCTTTGATCCGTGCCACACTATTGGCACGCAGGTCACGTCGCATTGATTTAGAGATTTGTCTATTGAGTTTGCCATACTGCGACATATCAGCTGAAGATTGTAGCCTCATCTCGGTCCGGTCTTGCATTAATTTCATGGTTCCGTTCGAGAGCTTTTGAGGTTTATTGCGGCGCGGGAAGCGATTGTGCATTTCGAGTTGAAAGTCTTCGGCGAGCGTGAACTTTACCAGACGAGACCTTTCAAGTTTCACATTAATATTCAATGTGCCTCAGAAGATTCGGTGATCGCTACCGGTTTTTACCTTGGTTATCACAGAGACATCACTGAATATTCGCTTCTTGGTCGTCATGATAAAGTCGATCTCATTTCTGATAGGCTCATCCACGTCTACCTCCTGGATGGCCACTTCTGGAAGTAGGAGTTCATTAAATGAAGTTCTTCCTTTTCCATGAAGTCGACCAGTCGCTGGCCCCTATGGTTTCGCTGCCCATACCCAAATGCCCACTCTCAACTTATCGCCATTCCGTGCGCCCTTTGCGTTGAAGTCCCCCATAACAACGGTGAAGTATGTTTCGGAGGTAGGTATGTATGGCCTCAGATATCTCCTGATACAATGTCTCTACTTCATCAACAAAATGTGTCGAGGTCGGCGCATATATAGGTACATGTATGACCTTTAACGAATATTGGTTGATTATTGTAAGTATAAGGTGTGCTACCATACTCGACACACTGTCGACTTTCATTACGTTGTTGATGACCCGCGGACGAGAAGTCAACAAACACCAGCCTGGGATTTACGGTCTCCTACCCGGTAGAAGAGCATGTTGCCGGAATCTAGAACTATCTTATCCTGACCCTCTCTTCGGATTTCATTGCATTTTGCTAAATTCTTCCTCCAGTTCGATAATCTTTTCATCGGTCCTCAGTGTGCAGATTTTGAGTGTTACCAGGGTTAATGTCCGTTGGGGTGGTATTCCACATATTCGATATTATTGTATCCCTTTCTTTATCATTAGAAAAATAGAAAGCGATGCGTAATGCATAATAGATAGTACAGCAATCGTAGATTGAGTGTAGATATCACCTCGGTAAACTATTGCAATAGTAATTGCTATTTAAAAAAAATACATTATTAAATAGTAACCAGCATTACCGTACTTTTGAAATAAAATCTCTACAGGAATAGTATTGTTAAAAAACTTCACTATAGAACAAGTTTGCTGTTCATACTCGAATAATATCGTTATCGTAACATACTGAAATTCTTATTAGCAGTGCTATCCGTAATCACTAGAAGCGATGTTATTCACGTAAATAAGTTCAATAAATCTGTAATGGAATATTAGGGCTATGGTTATTAGAAAAATACTAATTCGTAAAGTATTCATAGGAAAAATGTGAAAAAAATTGACAAAGTGTAAGAGAGTACCTACATGATGAATATGCAATAAAACGCAAAGTATCGTTATATCACATTACGATATTATTCGGTGGGGGTAGCGATTTATTGTCAAAATACGTCATGATTCAACTTTGTCGATTCTACATCTCTGTCTAAGGTGTATCTCTGTCTATTGCTCAAGCATAATGTAGGTTCAGTAGTTTGAGAGATTAGTTCATACAAACAAACTCACAATCTTTAACTAATTTATCGTTATAACATTATTATTAGTTTTAATAACACAAAATCTGTCAACAAGCTATTTTATTCAATGGCTTAATTTACGCTAAAATTTACTTCCCTATATCGAGGGTATAGTGCTCAAACCCAATAAGTACGAAATTGACACTTTTGAGATATTCAATATTTAAGTTTTAAGGACTTAAATACCTATTTTATTCAAATAATGTCCATATAATGAGTATTTGTGGTAAAAGTGGATACGTTGAATTAGTGTAAAACAGTACTTTTGAGTTTCTGAGGTAGCCCATTTTGTCATAATAAAAATTTAAGTTACAAAGGGTACCGACTTATTGGGTTTTAGATCTAGAGAAATTAAACATATTATGTACTTTGTAAAATGTTTTTCTTTAAAGAATCACAAAAAAAATCAGGAGTAATCACTTTTCGTCACTTTCGAAAGCTGTCGGTTTGGTGTACGTCTTCATACCACACATCCATGCATGAAATTCCTCTGGTATGATAAGTTTTTCGAGATATATTTTTTAGCAAGGCTAAGTGGCACCGCGACCTCCCCGATGGCGTCAGCGTAATATGTCACGCTGACGACACGCTGGTCCTGGCGTCCTCGACAGCCGGTGGAACTTCAGGGAGCACTTCCTGCGTCTGGCCCCAAAACTGAACCGGGCAGCAGCCGCTCTCAGGCGATTCCTGCCTAACCTCAGCGGGCCAAACGCCTCCTGCCGTAGGCTGTACGCCGGTGTCGTAGGGTCCATGACCATCTACGGGGCCCCTGTGTGGGCCCTGAGCATCCGGACACGACCACTAAAGTTGGTCGCATGCCAGAGGGTCATGGCTATGCGAATGAGCCGGGGATACCGCACGATCACCGGCGAATCGGCCAACCTTGCCGGATTACTGCCCTGGGATTTGGAGGCGCCCTCCAGCGCGTCTACGAGTGGCGCGTGGAGGCGCAGCGCCGGGGTGTATCCCCACTGCCTCGACTAGTCGAGGCGCGGCGGGAAGAGCTCCGGCGCGATCTCAGGAAAGTATGGAGGGGACGACTGTCGCGACCGACGTCCGGGCATACCGCAATCGCGGCATTAAGATTCCTCTTTGAGGAGTTGCGGGATAGGCGTCACGGCGTCCAGACCTACCGCATGACGCAGATCCTCGCCGGACACGGAAGTTTCGGGAGTTACCTGTGTCTGATAGGGAATGAGGATACACTCGGGTGTCACCACTGCGAGGATCGCCCGGAGGACACAGTAAAGCATACAGTGCAAGACTACCCCGCTTGGGCAGAGCACCGACGTGTCCTCACGGCGACGATAGGCGGAGACCTCTCGCGCCCGGCATTGGTGACGGCCATGCTGTGGGGCGAGACGGAGCGGGAAGCGGTCGCCTCCTACTGCGAAGCAGTCATGCTCGCGAAGGAGGAGGCGGGCCGCGTTACTGAGAGGACAATGTCCTCCCTCCGCCCCACCCACAGTGGTGGACGCCCGCGGTGACGAACGATGCCAGACGATCTCCGCCCAGCGTAGGCTCGGGCATGCGGGCGGCGAGTAAAGGGCAACTCGTTGTCTGACCATGGACCATTCCGGGTCGACGGCGCGTTGTGTTCCACGCGCGCATAAAAGAACGTCAGAATAATGACGGGTCCTCCTATAGAGTGCCAAAGCCTGGCGGGGTCGCGGGACTTATCTCTTTACCGTGACCCCGGAACATAAAAGGCTATATTGAAGGACATCGTGTATTTAGGACTCATTTGATGATTTTATCACGTAAAAAAAGGCTAATTGGTAATTGAGTGGAATATAAGTGCTCTATTTCGTTTGGTAATTGAACATTAACTGAAGGCGGGTTTGAATTTCATTTAGCTCTAGTTTTTGGTGTAGTATCCGGCTATTTTACAGACATCAATGCTACGAAAGTTCCCGTTACACTTTATTTAACTATCAATCTCTATTGTTTCCTTCACGTCCTCTTTAGTAATTGTTTTCTAGCTGCTTTAAAAATTTTCTTCGGACTATGTTAGTAGTTTAGTTGAGTAGCGAGTAATTTATTAGCTAAAATTCTCGCTTCTGCCCAAAAATCGTTTGCACTTTGCTTAAGTACAGGTTATAAGTGAGTGGTGTTTTGCAAGACGAACAACGTATAACGTACTAATATAAATGAATTGTGTAAGCTAATCGTAACAGCTGTTTAAGCAAGTGATGAGTATAAGGAACTACGTGTAATTAAAAAAGAATCTATAATGAGAGGGCACAAACACTTTTCTGGTAATCGTGGACAAACACACAATCGATCAAACACAAAACGGATCCATGCGGACAACTTCACGGGATATCTTTTTGTGTATATACTAATACCTTCTCCAGAATAAAACGAACACCTTTTAACCGCACCATATTTGTTTCAGCCAAACCTGATATAATCAACGGACAAACAAATATACAGGTCGAACTGAAAACCTACTTCTTTGAAGTTGGTTAAAAATACTAGCGTAGTCCGAACTATGCTTTAGTTTAGAGTATTATCGCACTAAATAAAAGAACTTCGATAACAGTACGCGCGATGGAAATGCGCCTCGCAAACTGACAACAGTAATGCTAGAAGTTCATAGGTCCAATTGATTTATTGGGTTCTTCTTCGAACAAAGTTTCAAGAAAGTTAGTTGACGATGAGAGCTAATACAATATAACTAAACATAACTTGTTACTTTTGAAACATAATCGAACAGTAAAACCGTGGTAAAACCCGACAAATACATTTGTTTTGATTTAACTTTTGTTTTTGTTTGTTTTTTTAATCTACGTATATAAAGATAAAACCCGATAAATACAGATAGTGATTTTTGCCTCTAAACAGTTGGGTCATTTTAGTTAAAATTGTTGAACACTCAATACCAATAAAAAGCTTTATGTGGTTTAAGCGTGAAATAAAAATATTATGTTACAAGATAACACGCTATAAAGGGTACCAGTTTTTAAGTTTTGGCCAAACGTGGTGACTTTATTGGGTTATTACCTTAAGTAACTTTCTTTCTGCTGCGAATTCCACTTATTGGATTAGACCACTAGAAAGAGCGTCAAAAATGCATTAAGATGTACTAATAAAACGATTTTTGATTTTTTGGCACTTATTGGGTTTGAGCACTATACCCTCGATATTGTTTTTCAGTAAACTATTCTCAATTAGGTAAATTTTATTGAAATAATCTGAAAACTCAATTAAAATAAATTACAATACAGTTAAAGCAGCAAACATTTTAATGCTCGCACAAGTGTTTTATCGTGAACGACATCTGAAACTCTCCATTACATTTTAGATCTTAACTTTACTGGCAACGAATTCAAAATCCCTTGCCTCGAAAACCACGTGAAGAAAATACTCATTATTTACATTGTGGATCTTATCATTGTCCAAATAAGGTACATTATGGTTTAAACAATGTTGTATGAAGGAATTTAATAAGTTCTGAAGGCATACGTCAGTGGCCTTCGTTGTTCCATTCTAGTTCAATCTACTTCGGTCGTGCGCATTTTAATATAAATCAGTGTTGCTAGGCTAATGAAGAATTGCTGGGAAGTAGGGAAAATCAATAGCGTATACGAGGAGGCAACATGTTTTTAGCAGAATTCTGTTCGTAACAAACCCTTTTTGTTTAAATTATCTAATACGAATAAAATGTGATTAATAAATACAGTCACATAAAATAAGATAATTTTTGTAAAGAATAATCTGAAATTGCAATTATCGACATTACGTTTGAAATGCTATTTCATTAATATAATTATTAAAAGAAAAAAAAAATCAATAAATCGTTTCGAAGACATTAGTACAAACTCATAAACAAACCTCTTTTTATTAACAATATTAGTTTTTTTTATGATAAGTTCGCGTTTGACTACTATCTTGAAGATGTGGTCGACGGTGAAGCACACTTGCCTAGAAGTAACCTATTTACTAAACCTAAGTACTACCAATATTAAAGAATGATAAAAGAATAACCCATTCAGGGACAATCAATTTCCTACCCTGGCAACACCCGGCAACGACCGGCAGTTATCTCACTGCAGCGGCACAAAACACCCGCTTACGTTCACAAAGTCGAAGTCGCCGCCAAAAATGTCGGAAGTCGCAAAATACTTGAAGTCTGGAAGTCGCCAACAAAACATCGCTACTGTCGTTTCAAGTAAATCTCGTGCGGCTTGTATTTATTTAAGCCGTTTGAGATTTATTTAAAATGATAGTAGTTTTGTCCACTGTTTATTTTTTCGCCGGGAACACGTGGTAAATGTCTTTTTTTATTTGTTTATTTTTATTTATTTATGTTGCGTGTTTCTAATCGACTTTTTATTGCTTCAGTTAGATTTGTGGTTGGTCATGACTTCTTTTTAATAATAGATGTTGTTGTTAGACGTAGTTTTGTTAGTCCCGGAACCATCTTTATAGAACACCGCGGCCTTTGAATGCAAAGAGCAACTGAAAGAACCGCGTGGAATTTTAGTCAGTAAGGGTCTCACATGGGGCTGGAGGACTCATTTGACAGCTTTACTGCAGAAAAAATTGGTTTTGTAACTACATGGTAACTGGGTTTTTGTGGTCAGATAGGCACTCGCTCCATGTAAAATTCTGGTCATCTGCTGCACCTGGTTAGACTCAAAGACAAGATATTTGGAAAAATCTAGGCAGATGTTTTTTTTACGGAATTTGTTTCATGTTCCAAAAATGTTTAAGTTATTATCAGTTGATCCTGTTTTGTAATTTTATGTGCATTTTTCAAAATCCCTGCATTTGCTGCATAACAGGTTTGTCGTTGCGAATACGAAAAGATAAGCCAGGCATTTGGTGTAAAAGTATGTATGAATGTTCTATTCTATTGCTCCAACAATAGAATAGATACCAGATAAAGAATAATTTTATCGCAATTCATAATTATTATAATTGAACCGCACAGTTGACGTAGTTGGCTGAGTGATTGACGGCTTCTCCGCGTCACGGGTTTGAACCCTGCAGTTATTTTTTTTTTGTATGTGCATTTAAATATTTGAAAACACACCTACAGGAGAAAATGCCAGTGCGTGGCAATTTATTTCTTTAAAGAAAAACAAAATGTAACTATTGTGATGAAGTCCATGTTAGACCCTCAGTATGAAGTTATGAACAATAAGTAGACGCGTCTTAGAGCAGTGGGCTTTTTTTAGCGTGGTATAATCATCAAATGAGTCCTCCAACCCCGGGCAGGGCGGGAGGGACTGTCAGACTTCTACTTACTAAAATCCACGGTATCCTTCAATAGCCCTTTCTGTTCCGGGGCCACGGTAAGGAAATAATCCCGCGACCCAGAGCAATGGGCTTTCTATAGGTAATTTGAACTTGAACTTTGTCTCTGTCAATGTCCATTGACCATAACCAATCCATAATTTGTCCGTAACGGTTTATTGGACGCAGCGTAGGCAGGCCTCCCACTAGGTGGACCACAGGTGGACCGACGACATCGTGAGGGTCGCGGGCAACCGATGGATGCAAGTGGCGAATTGTCGTTCGGCGTGGCGGTCTAAGTGGGAGGCCTATGTTCAGCAGTGGACGTCTTCCGGCTAATGATGATAATGATGGTGGTTTATTGCAAGATAATTTTATTAGGCAGTGGTGGCCCAGTGATATCGGTCCCGACTTACGAGTTGTAGGTCGTGAGTTCGAACCCCGCCAGGCGCATTACTTTGTGCAATTTATTTCATCACCACTGCTCTCAATACATCGTGAGGAAACCGGCATGTCCTAGAATCGAAAAATTCGAAGACATGTGACAGCCACCAATCCGCACTGGGCCCACGTGGTGGATTATCGGCCACTCCCTCTCATAGAGAGGAGGCCTCCGTCCCAGCAGTGGGAACATTAATAGGCTGATGATGATGGTTTATGTGAAGGTGATTTTATTATTTCCACACAAACAATGGACAGACTGTGCTCGAACGAATTTGTAGCTAGCAAAAAACGATTGTAAAACCTTGACGGTATTGGGTCAATATGCGTGTCTTGCATGACTCATGAGAATAAGCCCCTTCATACACAACACTACGCAAGTCTCCGATACCTTACGACTTTGGTATCTATTGACGCGAGATTGTGCACGAACCTCTATGGATTTGTATTGCGATAGTTGCCTGGATACCTTAGTCAAAGATAATATAATACTAGCGTACAGATACCCCATCCCATACAAAGAAACGCGACCGCCGTAACTACGTCATTTACTCGGCCTATATTGAGATGACGGCCTAAGATGGTGCTAGCAACGATGACTCGCTAGCTTGTGGGCTTCGAGTAGTTTATTTTACACAAACACCAATAGATGGCGTTAAATCAAACTGTACTTTTGCACTACATAGCCCCGTGACCTTGAAGCTTCGTCGTCAGTCACTCGGCAGATAAATTCACGTTATTTCATGCATGCCTACTTTGCGATAGCGCATGATTTCTTGAGCGTTTGACATTTGTGTAAGAACCGCTATTTGAAACTAACTGTTAGAGAGCTTGCCAGTCTTGTTAGAAACTTGCTTGCATTTCGTGCATTGGGTCTCGGGATCAAATCTTGCATTTTGATTTTACTTTTTGCGTTTCTTTTTTTTTGTTTTTATAAATTATTATCTGAGAGTTTCTCATAATTAAAGTAAAATGCATACTTTTATTTTAATATTATTTGCAATTTTATTTTTCTCTAATATTTTTCAAAAGTTCTCTAGGATAAAATCTACGCTGATTAAAATTGTAGGTTAGTAAGTTGGATATTTTTTTAAACTGTATTTTATTGTTTGAGATGTAGGAATGTTAATGGTTCAAATGGCCCGCGGCTTCGCTTTCGTTAATTTCGAATTTGAGAAACAAGACGGATCGTGTCAGTGGCGCCATCAACACCAATTCAAACATAAATAAACACAGAATATGATTTGATTGCCATTAACATTCCTGCTCCTCAAACAATAAATTACAGTTTAAAAAACATCCAACTTACTAACCTACAATTTATCCTAGAGAACTATTAAAAAATATTATAAAAAATCAAATTGCAAATAATAATATTTAAATAAAAGTATTTGAAACTCTCAGAATAATTAAAAAGAAAATCAAAAAAACTTTTTGAAAAAAAGAGAACCGACTTCAAAACCAAACACAAAAAATTGTAAAATAACTTTTCTTTCGGAAGTCGGTGGCTTTGTTTTTTATTTCATTGACTGTGGCCACCGACTTCCGAAAGAAAAGTTATTTTACAATTTTTTGTGTTTGGTTTTGAAGTCGGTTCTCTTTTTTTCAAAAAGTTTTTATTTTTCCCTTTTTAGTTGAGATAATCAAAAAAAATCTTCATAAAATTGGCGTCTTTGAAATTTTACAATCCTATTAAGCAAAGCAGATCTATGTGAGCAACTTCACGAGATTTCCATTATTGTTATATACCAAAACCTTCTCCAGAATGTTATGAACACTTTCCTGAAAACTGGATCTAAATCCGTTCAGCCAAACGCGACATAATTGCGGACAAACATGCAATCGTCTCTGAAAATCTACAACCTAAGTAAACAAAAACGGGTCCACGCGGGCAACGTCACGGGATATCTATTAGTGTTATATACTAAAACCTTCTCCAGAATGTAATGAACACTTTCCTGAAAACCGCATCAAAATCCGTTCAGCCAAACGCGAGATAATCGCGGACAAACATACATACATACATACATACATACAGGTCGAACTGAGAACCTACTTTTTTTTTTTGAAGTCGGTTAAAAAGTGCTAAAGAAAGTGCAAGATTTGATCTCGAGACCTAATGATCGTAAGTCAAGCAGGTTTTTAACCAGACTAGCTGGCTCGCTAACAGTTATTATAAAATAGCGCTTCTTAGACAAATGTCAACAATTACTGAAAACCAACATACCTAATTATTATAATTTACAACATTGCTAATCCCCCAAAGAGAATAGCATAAAAGTAGGTTTGAGAAAAAATTGAATAAATACTATCCAGTGGCCGCCAACTAAAACGACGAAGTTCTGCGCGAACAAACTTAAAAAGCATATATTATACATACGGTCGAATTGAGTAACCTAGAAGTACCTAATTCAAAATTGCATATCTCCCAGTTGCAATAGCTAGCGTAATAATACATAGACTATTGACAGAAGCATATTATTAGGAATATTTGAGAAAAATTTTCAGTAGTTTAGGAATTAACGCAAAAGAAAAAATCGTAAAAAAAACGGAAAAATAGTTGATTTGTCATCAGAATCGATCCCATAACTCGAAAAAAAATACAAAAAGAAAAAACTATTTATTGTACAGGAATGACAGCTCTACGATTTTATTACTTAAAAATGTATAGATATAGATTTGCATTTCATAATATATTTCATTCTATCAAAATAGGTACATACTCGTAATTATAGTAAATGGTAATGTGAGAAATTATAGATAGGTAATTGACCTGTGTAGTAAAAGTCTGAAAATGAAAACAACGCCATCTATAAACATTGAATGAGTGAGCAAACGACAACGTAGTACAAATTGTATTCACCAGAGGCAGCACAGTAAAATTATTTAATGAAATCATGGAATTTGGAACTAGGAGCCCATTATTCCTTTTTTTTGTGCTAAGCGAATTTTTAAAAACATGGACATACCTTTTTCCAGGTCAAATTTAAAGAGATACGGAAACTTCAATAACAAATCGATACACATAACGCCATCTATTGAATATTTTCTTGAACTACATTTTCTTTGTATGGATTAAGAGACCATGCCTTAGTATTAGCTCAAACTACTAGTCTTTTTTTTGTTTTATTTTTGTAAAATCATCAAATGAGTCCTCCCCCACCCAGGGCAGGGCGGGAGGGACTGTCAGACTCCTACTGACTAAAATCCACGGTGTCCTTCAATAGCCCTTTATGTTCCGTGGTCACGGTAATGAGATAAGTCCAGCGACATAGCTATTAGTCTTAGCTCAAACTTAGCCAAAATGCGCTTCATTTAAAAATAGACAATATTTTTTATTCCTGGAGAGTTACATAATTATTTCTGCAGAGTAAAGAAACAGTGTATAATGTATACGGGAACGCGTGGTATAATGAGGACAAACTCCCTTAAGAGGAAACAGCACGGCCGTTTTTCCATACAAACGTAGTCCCCTGTTTTCTCCCTGGATAATGCCAGTAGAGCAATAATTTTTACAAAAAATCTATGACCACTATTGGCATGTCTCTATGTTTTCCTTTTTCCCATAAATTAATTATGAAAAGAGATATGAACATTCAAAATCCTAAAAAATGGCCAGATTTTCCGCTGTGTTCAAATAATCAGTAAACAAATTTGACGAGATTATATAAAAAAAAAGAAAACATAGGAATACGGCCAATGCCTTTCTTTGTTTTTTAAAGGAAAAAGTAGTGAAATCGGTTAAGTTTTGGAGGAGTAATCAGGGGACTACGAATCGTTGATTTTGTGCCATTTTTAAGGTATTTTCGGTCCAAACTGCAGTTGTCTCCTTCACGCTCTGTAACTCTGTTGTGGGCATTGTGCGACAGCAATAGATTTTACAAATACCTATTTTTCAATTTTCCAGCCCTTGCTGTTTCCTCTTAACGTAGCGCAAGGGTCAACAAGACCATGTTTTCGATCCCCGCGCGGAACAAATATTTGTATGATGGCAGATCATAGGTCTGGTCTGGTCATAGCAGGTCGTTGTTCTAGGCCTGAGTGTATGTGTATGTGAGTTGCTATGTTTGTCATTGCACCCACGATACAGGAGAAATTTCTAGTATGGGACAATGTTGGTAGATAATATCGTATGCATATTCGGCATTTGTACAACTTAATTTTCAAGCAGCCATTAGCAAGCGGCGTCCATTTGCAAAAATAATTACATCTTTGTCAAAATCAATTCAGCAGTTTGGCGTGAAAATGGAACACAAGTAAACATTCACACTTTCGCATGAATTATTAGGATAAACATGGATTACTTGAACATTATTGTTGTAACATTTCTTAGCAAAGATAACAATGGACGTTCACACTGTTGTATCAACATTCAATATGCTTCAACGACAGCCAATACATTTGCTAACCTTGAGCCGTACCGTAGCGTTCAGTAACCAGAATGATACATATTATGATAGTGAGATTTCAGAATATCCGTCAGTCCGTAAAGCCGTACAAGTCAAAAATTCCCTGATGATCATCATCATTTCGAGGTTAACTAAGGATTCCGCTTACGTCCACTCACCAATACCTCTCGACCAGCCCCCCTAGACAAGTCGCAAACGATAATCGTTAACGCTCGGTTCTCCCCAATAGATTTTCAACCTTATTCCTTCGAGTCTTTAGTTGAAAATATATTTAGGATTTCTAAGCGTTAGCGACTGGAACGAACGACAATGCCATGAAATCTTCAATGGATTTTCAACTTAAGACTCGAAGGAATAAGGTTGAAAATCTATTGTGGAGAACCGAGCGTTAACGATTATCGTTTGTGACTTGTCCAGGGGGGCAGGTCCAGTTGAAAACCAGCGTCAGGCACTTAGCTGCCCGATATTTATGCTGAACTGGGCCTGTTTGGAGCTGCCATGGGGCAAACAATTTTATGCAAAATAGTTTTAGGTTATTTTAATCTCATTTTTAATCGCTTGTTCATTTTAATTTATTTTATTAGTGTGCCCTGTGTCTGTACCAATAAATGTTTATTTTTTTCTTTCTTCTTTCACTCATTTCACTTGGGTGAAATTCTTCCTAGGTAAAATGAGGACGTTGAGAGACAAGGGATTACGGTCGGCTCTCAGTCAATTTGTCAAATGCAGCTGAATATCACTATTTACTTGGAGCGACTGCTTATCTGACCTTCATAACCCAGAAACTGGGTATTAAGATAAAAAACCCTTGGTTATGACGGATTGTCAGATTCTCAATCTTCTGACTAACGTAGCTAAAGATCCAAAAACCAACGGCTTTGCATGATTTCTGAGATACAGAAGGAAATTTAAAAAAAAAAAATTATGAAATATTAATTTATCGGCCCAGTAGTTTTTGATTTTTTTCATAACAAACGAAAAATGGAAACTTTGCAAAATTAGATTAAATTCGATTACTGTAAAAATATTATCAACAGATGTTAAGTAATTTGATAGATTATGTTGTCCGGTTATCAATGAAATGATTCATCAATTATTACCTATTTTATTTTATGTCTTTTAATCTATAAAATTGTTTCCGTATACTTTTCCTCATGATATCTTATATAGTTGCTAGGGGTTCTGTTTTGGTGAACTCACTTAATTTTGGGCAACATCTTTGTTTGGGTCATGAAAGATGTCTCCGTAATATACGAGTACCAGTGTTTGAAATTGTACGCATGTAATAGATGGCAATAGACCGATCTGTATTTTTTCTCCATTCAAACATGCATCTTATGACATTTATGGATAAAGCTGAAAATATAATTATTAGAGAAATTAGGCAGATTAGGGTAGCTGATGTGCTACCGTCTGCTCATAGAATCATCTCTGACTAACTTACATAATTATCTGCGATTTTTTGTTTCTAGAACACACGATTTTCTTCTGCACCGATTTGAAAGTAATGGTGTTGAAATAAATTACACATAGTAATGTACTTGGCTCGGGCACGCTGCAATCGCGGCGGTAAGGCCCCTCTTTGAGGAGTGGCTGATGGTAGAATCAAAGAGAAGGAGGTAGTTTTTTTTGTTTTACACTTTTTAGTGCGTACACGATATAGGCATAGTTATCATTTTGTATGAATGCGAAAACACTGCATGATTAAATGATAGCAAAAACGCGCTAAATTTGCTGTCATTATTGAAGAGTTTCCTCGATTTCTTTTCGACTTCTCGACTTAACTCCCGTATGACAAACACTCTCTTATCAAACGCGATCACTTAAAAACTACAATCATTCACAATTTACCAACGCCAGAATTTTATTTACATACGATAAGATAAAACTTCAAATAGTTCTCCTGTACTATGTAACCTTATCAGTAAATAAATAGCTGGCGTGCGTGCAGTGTGATAATGATTTATAGTTTTTTTTTATTGTAATCACGCACTACTCAAAACTATGGTTTTTAAACTGTCCGTTATTATTTTTAACTATAGAAGAAAAAACACATAGAACATAGGGGTTCTCAATTATATTCTACAATTCTTTGTTTATTTTTTTAGTTATTCTTTAAATCTTAGTTAATTGCGTATAATTTATGTTGCTAAGATGGTGATGTTGATAAATGTGTCAACTCTTTAGTCAATTGATTCCATCAGACGAGATCCTACGACCCAATAGACCCAATGGGTAAAATAAAGGGTCCAATGCACAAACGTTTTCGTGTTTGTGCATTGGACCCACTTTTCTTGGTTTAAGTCCAATAATAATACAAAATTATTTTTATTTATGCGAAACCCGTTACACCAGCTGTCCAATATTTTTGTGTAAAGAATCTATGTACAAAATTTTAAAACCGTATCATAAAGAATCACAAAGTCATAAGCTTGTATCATCATTTCGCAGTACACCCGTAAACCGCGTCTGCTGTGTTATACATCGTGATAATAGTTTGGCAATAGGTACCTAACCGTGCGGTGATTGTATTGTGATTAACTGGTAATAAAATTGAATTAAAATATTTTTGAAAAAGAAATCTATATTTATCATGGTGTAAAAATTATTGGAAACAAATCAGTTACTAATTTTGAACAAACTATATTCTGGTTTCGCATAGACTAAAAATAATGATGGTATATAACTAGTTTGGTCTTAAAACTACCATATATAGACATATCAGTCTAAACTGATGAATCTGTGTCTATTCTTATCGTTGCGTGCACAACGCACATGCAACAATGAAAATTACTTAGTGCTAACAATTTATAACTGCTAATAATCGCATAAGTGCTCTCTAAAGGTGTTCTTTATTGAGACCATCACAGGCATATAAATTATAAAAAAATATATATAAAAAAACATCTGGAATCTGGGAGCAAAACCATCTTTATAACTTTAATGACTTCTAAATCAGCAACTTTGAACTCAAATCAGAGGCCTTACCATGAACTCTTACCACGATACAATTTAGGCTGTGGGAAAGAGACAGAGGTATACAAGACGTCTAGCGCCATCTCTTTTACAGCCTAAACTGGATCGCGGTAAGAGTTAATGGTAGTCCGCCAGCTGATTTGCTTACACCGAGCGAGATTCGATCTACTGCCTGAGCGATCGACTACTGCTGGCAGCGTTTCGTGGATACGACCCCTGCACGAAACAAAATATTTGTATGAACTTTTAAGTACTTATTCCAGGTCTGGGTCTTTTTGTATGTGAGTTTCTATGTCTGTTAAAGAACCCACGACACAGGAAAAATTACAAGGGTGGGGCAACGTTTTAAATAAAATCCTCTATTCCATTGCTTCCCTTTGCATTCCAGGGCCACGGTACCATTTTAATACAGTGCCACAACTGTCTGAATCTTAGCAGCAGGAAATTTTCTGCTAGTATTCTTTCAGACAAGTTGAAAACTTTTTGTAATAGACCTGTTCTGAAGCAAAATGAAAACTTCCACAAAACAGTTTCATAATTTATGAATGCAACCCTTTCGTTAGCAACAATGTTTTCTAGAAAATTCTATGTACATTGCGCATATTCAATGAGGGTTGAACTAACCCGTATAAGTGCTGTTGTGAGTCGGCCGGGGGCATAGATTATTGAGTTATTTATGCACTGCAAAGGGGTCTTACTCCGCCCCCTTAGGTCGGCTTTTAGCACGATAAGTGCATTATTATAGTGCTTACGTATGTATGTTGTTGTTGCTGGCCAGTCGTAATTGCATTACGTAACTGAAGGTTTCTTGCTGCTATATTAAGTACTAGCTGCTGCCCACGCCGTCGGTCGTCTGCTTAAATGCATTGAAGACATAAGGGTTCCCCGGAGGTCATAGCGTGATAATATGTAGCCTATAATTATGTTGACCCAACTTTTTGATAATATTCGTGCTAAAGTTGAAGTAAATCCATGCAGTACTACTCTTTGAGTTTGTCCCGGACATACATACAGACAAAATTTCTAAAACTATATTTTTCGCTTCGGCATTTGCTTCGAACTCAGAACCTGGATATTTTATGGTCTAAGACTGTGTGTTAACAAAGTACATGTAGTACCCTACAGTACCTTACAACCTATAACATAAAGCTTTGTATAATAATATACTGTAAATAAATAATGTGCCGACTGCCAAGGAGTGGAACCTTTAAATACATAGAATTAAAATGCAACACTAATAATAATTATTCAATTCAGTTTTTTTTTGTTTTGAGGTACAAATCCTCAAATGACTTCTCCCACGCTGTGGATGCAGCTGAAGGGACTTATAGACTCACTAAAACCGAACTTTGTTCTTCTTTCAAATTTCGAGATTTAAAAACCAGGTTGCATTTCAAAAAAGACCTCTTCCGTAACCTCTGAAGAAATACCCTCAAAATGTCTTCTAAACCCTTACTAAAGACAATCTTCAACAAGTCTTAAAAAAATCCTATTTCAATTCCAGATCGCCCTCCTGCTCTCCGGCATCATGCTGCTCAAAAAGTTGATGTCAGCGAAGAGTGGCGGCGGCGGCGGTGGTGGAGGACATGAGAGCCATGGCTGGTCTTCTGGTGGCAGCAGTGGGGGCTGGGACAGGCGCGCTTATGATGATCTTCCTTACTCCGCGTATAAGAGGGAATAGGACTTTATGGACGGTTGATGATGAGTGCCAGAAGGGTAGACAAATGACAATCGGTTTCGAAGTAGTATTCCAAAAGTTTTAAAGATTCGGTCGACTTGTGCCAGGCCTGGCGCACTCCGCAGTGTAGCACCGTCCACGGTGCGCCCGCATAGCTTGTAGTATGAAACTGTAAGAACATGCGGGCGCACCGTAGACGGGTTTCGTAATCGGCTGCCGCCCGCCACCGAGTCAAGATTTTATATTTGTTTGTTTTTGGGAAGTGACACTTCTGTACGTAGTGCTGGTGCAAGAATGATGAATAGGCGAATTGCACTGATTGACTGCATTGAACACAGATAGATATTTGAGTTTAGGAAGTTGAATGTGGGATCCATCTCCACCACGGCTAATGGATCCAATTGCTACTTTGTAACCTGTGATGATGGCTAAGCGTTCCCATTGGCTATCAGGCTCACTATCCTGTTAGAGTCAGGCGCAAAATAGATTTTACTGTGTTCTGTCAGTGCGCAGGAGTTTCAGTTCTTTCTGGATGAGCTTACTTCATCTTAGGACTCATTTTTGCTTCTGGCTATATTGAGTCTAAGGGTAATTTTTAATTAAATAATATTCTGGAATTGTTAAGTCAGCGCCGTTTCGACCAAACCATTCTATTTGTACTTACTTAAATTATAATTTTCATTTTCAATACATTTCAGACTTTCCAATAACTTTGTTATCGCCTCTAGAACGTGCCCTAAGTTATACTTTCTAAATATAACTTAATTCACCATAAACTCGACTCATTTCATATTCAAAGCCTTGATTTCAACTTTAATTGGCTCCATTCGTCCAAATGCATGAAAGATACTAAAATATTAAAGGTTGATACCGATACCACGAACTTACTTCGTGGTTGATACCGGCAAGTCACACAAGGTATCGTGTCATGAAAGCTTTCAATAAATTAGGTTTATTGTAAGTGTTCTGCATTTTGATCGTAAACTAAATGACAGGGATTTTAGGAAAGTTTATACAAACTGGGGTCAAACTTAAGGTGTGGTTAAATCGATATTGCTTATGCTTTGCTTGGAGACACGGGTTCGATTCCCACACTTAACAAATATTGTCTGAACCACAAGTAGTTGTTCCAGGTCCGTATATTTGTGGTGTATGTGACCACGATACAGCAAAAATTCATAGTGTGAAACAACGTTATTAAAAAAAAAAGAGTGATTCAGAATATTTTGGCATTAGTTTGACCAAATCTTTTAAGGCGATGAATCATTTTTCTATGAAACCGATTTTAGATTTGTCTGTTGACTTGTATCCACTTAAAAATAATCATCAACGTCTTTAAGCTCTCGAACCCTAAGTCCAAATACTAGACAGAATTTTCTACGTTATTCTACTTTTAAAAACAATACGAACGAATTTATTTACGGAACACGTGTTCTTTTTATGAATTTTATTTTGTGCTAAAAAAATACTGTACTATTTTTTGTAAGCCCACCTTTTTTCGAACATGTGTTTCGTTTTTAAAATATAATTATTTTTAATAATTTATTTTCTATTTATTAAATAGGTTTTTTATAGGTGCTTTTTGTATAAAT
Organism: Agrotis segetum; assembly: GCA_036375495.1. Classification (NCBI taxonomy): domain Eukaryota; kingdom Metazoa; phylum Arthropoda; class Insecta; order Lepidoptera; family Noctuidae; genus Agrotis; species Agrotis segetum. Next base: position 915,085 of record JAQSVV010000132.1, read on the forward strand.
AAATAATCGTTTCAAAAACGATGTTTGGTACTTTTTATTAAAAGGTTTATTTATGTTTAGTGTGTAAGCTACGACTGTTTATTTAATTTATTTATTTTTGCTTTAATTTATTGCTAATTATTTGTGCCTGAATACTCAATAATTTAATTAATACTATTTCAATAAAATACATATTTTGGTGACGTGAAACATGACAATCTTTTTGTAAATGTTCATGTAAACTTTTATACAGGTAAATAAACAATATTGAAGAAAAAAAACAAAAATGCGTTGATTTATTACCCTCCATCTAGAGCTTGTCTCATTTAATTCATTGACTTATGTGATGATTTTACTATCCCTTAAAAAGGTAACTTAGCAACTTAATAGTACACCTACCCACATGTTGCCAATGCTTGGAACATTAATTTGCACAAAGTACATAATTATACTTCTTACCTATCAAGTTGTACTAACACTACTTATGTACAATGAGCTTCAGCAAATTTTTGTTTTTTGGCGTGGTAAAATCATCAAACGAGTCCTTCCACACAGGGCAGGGCTGGGAGATTGCAAAAATCCACGGTGCCCTTCAATAGCCCGTTACGTTCCGGAGTCACGGTAGCTTATTAGTCCCGCCACCCCAGCAGGCTTTGGCCCCTGTAAGGCCCCATCTATGTGCTGACAGCTCTTTGAGTAGTGCGTGGAACACGACGCGTCGTCGACCCGTCTGACTGGACGGCGAGTCGCCCATCTCTCGCCGTCCGCATGACCGCGCAAATTGGTTATTCCTGTAACGAACCAGTTGCTACAAAGGACCTGTCTAAACGGGTAAACGCGTGACCCTGAAACGTAAATGAATTATAGGGAGCGCTGGATTTTAGTCAGTACGAGTCTAACAGTTTTGGAGAGACTAAGAGTCACTCAACGAGCAATGGAAAGAGCTATGCTCGGAGTTTCTTTGCGGGATAAAATCCGGAACATGGATAATCGGCGAAGAACCAGAGTCACCGACATAGCTCATAAAATTTGCAAGTTGAAGTGGCAATGGGCAGGCCACATCGCTCGTAGAACTGACAACCGACGGGGAAGAAAAGTTCTCGAGTGGCGACCACGGATCGGAAGACGCAGCGTTGGCAGACCTCCCACTAGGTGGACCGACGACATCGTGAGGGTCGCGGGCAACCGATGGATGCAAGTGGCGAATTGTCGTTCGGCGTGGCGGTGTAAGGGGGAGGCCTATGTTCAGCAGTGGACGTGACGATGATGATGATAATGAGTCTAACAGTCCATTTTGCTTTACCCAGGACGGAATAACTCATTTGACGATTTTACCAGGCTTTTTTTTTTTTTTTTTTTTTTTTTTTTTTTTTTTTTTTTTTTTTTTTTTTTTTTTTTTTTTTTTTTTTTTTTTTTTTTTTTTTTAACGTGGTAAAATCATCAAATGAGTCCTCCCACCCCGGGCAGGGCGGGAGGGACTGTCAGACTTGTACTGACTAAAATCCACGGTGTCCTTCAGTAGCCCTTTATGTACCGGGGTCACGGTGAGGAAATAATCCCGCAACCCCGGCAGGCTTTGGCCCTCTGAGAGGGGGGCCCCGTCATTATGCTGACGCTCTTTGAGGCGCGCGTGGGACACAACGCGCCGTCGACCCGGGCATGGTCCTTGGTCGGGCAGCGAGTTGCCCTTTACTCGCTGCCCGCATGCCCGCGCCTACGGTGGCCGGAGATCATCAAGCGACGTCCGTCGCCGTGGGCGCCTACCACTGCGGCTGGGGCGGAGGGAGGACGCTGTCCTCTCTCGCTCGCGGCCTGCCTCCTCCTTGACGAGCATTACTGCCTCGCAGAAGGAGCTGACCGCTTCCCACTCCGTCTCGCCCCGCAGCATGGCCGCAACCAATGCCGGGCGCGAGAGGTCTCCGCCTATCGCAGCCGTGAGGACACGTCGGTGCTCCGCCCAAGCTGGGCAGTCTTGCACCGTATGCTCCACCGTGTCCTCCGGGCGATCTTCGCAGTGGTGACACCCAGGCGTCTCCTCCTTTCGCATCAGCCACAGGTACCTCCCGAAACTTCCGTGTCCGGTGAGGACCTGCGTCAAGCGGTAGGTCAGGACGCCATGACTTCTCTCCAGCCACTCCTCAAAGAGGGGTCTTACCGCCGCAATTGCGGCGTGCCCGGCCGTCGGTCGCGACAGTCGTTCCTTCCATACTGCCCTGAGATCACGCCGGAGGTCTTCGCGCCGCGCCTCGACTTCGCGAGGCAGCGGGGTCACGCCCCGGCGCTGCGCCTCCACGCGCCACTCATAGACGCGCTGGAGGGCAGTCGCCTCCAGATCCCAGGGCAGTAATCCGGCAAGGAGGTTGGCCGATTCGCCGGCGATCGTGCGGTATCCCCGGATCATCCGGATAGCCATGACCCTCTGGCATGCGACCAACTTCAGTGGTCGCGTCCGGATGCTCAGGGCCCACACAGGGGCCCCGTAGAGGGCCATGGACCGCACGATACCGGCGTACAACCTCCGGCAGGAGGTGTTTGGCCCGCCGATATTGGGCAGGAGTCGCCTGAGGGCGCCTGCTGCCCGGTTCAGCCTCGGGGCCAAACTCAGGAAATGCTCCCTGAAGTTCCATCGGCTGTCGAGGACGAGTCCCAGGTACTTCATCGTCCTCCCGACGCCGATGCGAACCCCTCCCACCGTTATGTGGGACTCTGACCGCGGCGCATTCAGACGGCCATGAAAGCACATGGCCTCCGTCTTGTGCAGCGCCACGTCGAGTCCCAACCGCCGGATCCTCTGAACGACTGTCGCGACCGCTTCCGTCGCCACGTCGGCCGCCGCCTGGTGCGACTCTCCCTGTGCCAGGACGAGCGTGTCGTCAGCGTAACATATTACGCTGACGCCATCAGGGAGGTCGCTGCGCAGCACCCAGTCGTATCCGATGTTCCACAGGGGCGGTCCCAAGACCGATCCCTGTGGAACACCGCACGACATCTCTCGCCGGTTCCACTCTCCCCGGTGACCGGGGTAGATGACGGCTCTGTCCGTCAGGTAATCCTCGACTATACGACGGAGGTAGGTCGGCACCCGGTGATACCGGAGTGCCTCCCTGATGCAACTCCAGGGCAGGGTGTTAAAGGCGTTGGAGATGTCCAAAGACACCGCCAAGACGACCCTGCCCCGGGCCACTGCATCCCCCGTCGTGAGGGCTCTAACGCGCATGATAGCGTCCACCGTCGAGCGCCCCCTGCGGAAGCCAAACTGGCACTCCGACAGGTTCGGGCCCACCCGATTTAGGTGCCCGACGAGGCGGTCTGCAATGACTCTTTCCAAGAGCTTGCCCACCTCGTCGAGCAGCACGATGGGCCGGAATGCGGACGGAGAGTCCGCAGGGCGCCCGTGCTTCTGGATCAGGACCAGTTTCCCCGTCTTCCAACGAAGCGGGAACTGGCCCCTCTCCAAGCATGCGCTAAAGAGCCCCCCCAGTCGAGGCCCGAGAGTCCCCGAGGCCAGGACCCAGGCTTTTCCTGGCAGGCCGTCGGGTCCCGGGGCGGTATTTTTGGCTTTGAGCCGCTGTACCGCCACTCTCAGGTCTACCTCGGTCACCTCTGGAGCGTCGTAGACGTCGTCGTCGCTGTGGTCCACGTTTGCGTCAGCTTCGTCCTCAGATTCCGTCGGAGACGGAGCCATAGGCGGGGGGGTATGCTCCCCCCGCGATGGGAACAGGGCGCTCACCACATCCTCCACGAACTGAGGCTGGAGACTCTGCGTTAACGGGGGAGCCCAGGGGCGGAGCTTTTCTCGCACCCACTTGTAGGGGCGGCCCCATGGGTCCCCGTCCAGAGACTCCAGCATCTCCTTGCGGGCCAGTTCCTTGGCCCGCCAGATCTCGTCGCGGAGGACGGTCTTCGCTGCCCTGTAGCCCTCGTACAGCTCCGCCTCCACAGCCGCCGCGTCCGGAGGTCGGGTGCGGCGCCTGCGGAATCTGGTGTACCGGCGGCGCGCGGCAACGCACGCTTCGCGCAGCGCTGCTAACTCGCGCGACCACCAGTACAGCTGACGCCGGGCGCGTCCTTGCCGGACCCGGGGCATGGCCACGTCGCAGATCTCCGACATGGCCTCCCGGAACCACTCGGCCTCGTCGTTTATGTCGGCAGGCCTGTCCGGTGATGACACCCAGGCCCGCACGATCGAGGCTTCCAGGAATAGCTCCCGGTCCAGCTGCTTCAGCGCCCATCGCGGACCACTTGGGTTCCGTCCACTTGGGACCGGCGCGTCTGAGGTCTGGGCGGAGACGTCGAACCGGATATACCGGTGGTCGGAATAGGTCTCCACCTCCTCCACAACACGCCAGTCGGTGACGCGCGGCGACAGGTCGGAGGTGGCGAACATAATGTCCACCACCGACTCGCCCCGCATCCGCACGCACGTGGGGACAGAACCCCGGTTCTCGATGACCAGGCCATGTGCCCGGGCCCAGTGCTCGAGCATCCTGCGATTTTACCAGGCTAAAAAAATATAATCATTTATGTGCACAAAGCATAGTACCTACTTCTTAGCAATCAAATCACTCTAACAATAGGTACAGTGCGCTTCACCATTTGGTTACCACAGCAATGAACGTAGGTGCTTGCAAGCGACCCCACATCCGCGTGACCCGGACTGTTCTAATGTACTTCTAGAATACAAGTCGGTATAAACCCGCATTGCCGCAAACTGAAAAGCCTTCAACTTCGTGCCAGTGAAAGGGCTATGATTAATGAACAACGTGTGAACACGTTAGCCAGCCACGGGAATTAGCTATTAGTGACTTTTTTTTAACTGTGTGCTGATTTTTATGGGAGCAGTGCAGTGTGGCTCAGAGGCTTAAAAGTTGTAGGAGACACATTACTTTGTGTTTGTTTCCTTACCACTTCATCATCATCATCATCAGCCTATTAATGTTCCCACTGCTGGGACACAGGCCTCCTCACTGTGTTCCTTACCACTTGACTAGTCTCAAAGCGGTGAAGGAAAACATAGTGAGAAGGCCGCGATGTAGGTACCTAATGTTCGTAATGTCCCATCAGAGCCAAAACATTGAAAAAAAACTTGAGAGGTGTCAAGGGACACCCGGATGGAACGAAGTTACTGTATACACTCAACAAAAATAATCATCGCGACTCCACTCCAGTCCAGTCCAGTCCGGTCCGGTCCGGTCCGGTCCGGTCCGGTCCAGTCCAGTCCAGTACGGTCCAGCCCGGTCCGTTCCGGTCCGGTCCGGTCCGGTCCGGTCCGGTCCGGTCCGGTCCAGTCCAGTCCAGTCCAGTCCAGTCCAGTCCGGTCCGGTCCGGTCCTGTCCGGTCCGGTCCAGTCCACTCCACTCCACTCCACTCCACTCCACTTCACTCCACTCCACTCCACTCCACTCCACTCCACTCCACTCCACTCCACTCCACTCCACTCCATTAAATTCCATACCATGGCAATAAACACATTACCCTCCTTTTGCGTCGCGCAGTCGGAAAATGTGTCGTGACAACTTTTAAGATTTTTTTCCGTCCAGCCCCCTTTCATAACGCGCGCTAAGGAACTTCGTTCCAATATGCAACAGCCCGCACTTTGACTGTTGGACTATTTCTACAGTGCAGTAGGGACATTAGGACCGAGTCACACTGAAATGGCAGCGGCTGCCAGGGTTGCCGCTGGCGGCCTCACGCGACCTCCAGACCCCACGCGCCTAGTATGGTCGCGTGTGTCTTTTTCGATGAATTGAATACCAATAAAAAACCATTTACTTACATTATTTTTTAATTATTTTGCACAAGTTTAGTATACGTACGTATGTTGGATGAAGTCACTGCCTTCTTGCAAGTTAGGTACTGGGAAATAAAGTTTCCTTTTAATAAGACTGTTTACAGATTTTCGGGACAAGGACTGTCAAACTTCTACGAATAACGGCAGACACAATCTCAATGTGGTGTATAAATTACTAAAGAAATAAGACATTTAATGGATGGTTGAATGATCACCACTTCACGGGTTCAAGTGCCTGAGGCACTCGAAGTGTCTCTTAACCTAGAAAATTGACCCTTACTGTTGTTATTTGATTTATATTGACTTGTACTGACAGTATAATTATCGGAATGTTCTATAATAATATAAGCAATATTTTTGTCACTATTTATTATGTTTCCCTGCAAGTAGCTGTAACTTGAAAATAGCGCCATCTCTTGAAATAGGTATGAACTTTACAGAATGTTTCAGTTCTATAGTAAACATCGTGTAACGCGCCAACTGTAGGTTCACCAATGGCAACTTTTTTTTTTAAGATTTTCTTCGTTTTTTCCTTTGTAATAGGTGGTAAACTTATAATTGCCAATCTCCAAACCAGATGTTTCGTGTTCCCCGAAAGTAAGTAGATACGCATTACATTAATAAAATGTAAAACTATAGAATTTGTTCCAGCTTTGCTCAGGTGCAATTTAATAATGAAGAAAATAAAAAGAAAAATGTTAAGGAAAAACTCACATTTTTCCTTGGTTGTTTTTTTTATATCCTGCTCTTACAGAGGCCCCAAAAGTGGGACTTTTTTAGTCTATATCAATGCTTAGGTATATGCCAAGTTTTATAACGCTTATATAAATCAAAGAAAAAATAAACAAGTTTCAATGACAATTTATGACTTCATTGGGGATTTATTATCTATTATATTTTTGACTGCTAAACTAATAATACGATTCATGATACACTATACTTTGAAAACATACGGGAAGGTATCGTGGAAGGACACGATTAATTTACAAACTCATTATTTTATTATTATGAAAATATTATAAAATTAAATTTTGCTGGTAATAAAAAGAGCTTCTGAATTTGAATATTTATTCTAGTAGCTATGGCCACAAATTCATTAAAAAAATTGTAGTAGGTAATGGCATGCACAAAAAGCACACGGATTTTTTTAACGGAAGAATTGACCAAAAATATTTTTATCGTACTGAGCATAGCGATGTCACCTTCATCTACGACTCGTGCCGTATTCGGAAAAATAAGTTATCAAATTTTATAAATATACCTGAGTCTATTTTCAGTAGATGAAATACAGAATTGGTCATACCATACGTGCTAATTGTGGCAACAATGAATAATCTTTCAAGGCTTTGTTCTTGAAAACTACAATCCAGTGATGACGTGACAAATACAGGCCAGAAAATTGAGCTGATTAAAAGAAATATAATATAATATCCTAGAAATCAATCTGCAAAAATAATCTATATACTCGTACGTCCTCGTCCCAATTTCCTACCCTTATATTCAAGAATACAAACTCACGTTCGCTTTCCTAAATCCATACTAACACGTCGAGTAATTAGCAAATAAGTATGGAAGTCAATCGACTTCCGTCCTCGGCGGCGTGCGTTTTGCACGAATAAATTTTACGTTTTACGCACGATTGTACGATAGCTAGCATAGTTTCGAGTAGTACTTGCGCTGGAAAACGCCGGAGGAATTCGATGAGCGTTTCCGCGTTTTATGTCAAACATTTTTTTGCTTGATGGTATCTAAATAACTAAAATGCACTTTTGGATTCGAAATAAGGTTGAATGGTTTGATCAGAACATAGCGAGTAGCCCGGCAGTAAATCTCTTTTAGACGAAAAACATACGAGTAACACGAGTAGTTTTTTTTTATTATTTTTTCTCTATGTTAAGCCATCTCAAAGTTACCTCTAATTTTCAATTTTTTTGGATTTCTTTCTAGTTTTCTAGGTACAATTTGCACGTATCGACCATTGAGAGCAGTGGTGGCCCAGTGCTATCGGTCCCGACTTACGAGTTGCAGGTCGTGGGTTCGAACCCCGCCAGGCTCATTACTTTGTGTAATTTATTTCATCACAACTACTCTCAAAACGGTGAAGGAAAACATCGTGAGGAAACCGGCATGTCCTAGAACCAAAAATTCGAAGACATGTGACATCCAACAATCCGCGCTGGGCTCACGTGGTGGATTATGGCCCACTCCCTCTCACAGATGAGGCCTGAGTCACAGCAGTGGGAACCTTTATAGGCTGATGATGATGACTATTGAGCGTTTATGAGCGGATGTGTGCCAACAAAAAGTTAAAAGGAAGATTTTTATTTGACTAATTAACGTGCGGTCGAGCATGCTCGCAGGGGACGTGGTATTTGAGAAGTCACGGAAATGTACATAATATTCAAATGCTAAGTACGTAAAGTATGCAATAATCATGTACCTTTTAATGAAGTTGTAGATATTTGGTTTAGATTGTGTAGTTCCGTAATTGTAGGAATAATTTGCACTTGAGTTTGCGTAAGGATTTGCAATAATAGAAATTGAGGTGTAAATGTTTCGGGGTCGCGGGACTGAGTCCGGGGTCGTGAGACTGTCTTATCAGGTAACTGTGGCCCCGGAACGTAAAGGACACAGTAGATTTTAGTCAGTACAAGTGTGACAGTCCTTCTTGTCGTGCCGTTAAAGTTGTGAAAAGATGTGTTGAAAATAATATTGATAAAGATTATTATCTGTCATACAATTCCAAAAAAAAAAAAAACCGGCCAAGTGCGTGTCAGGCCACGCAGAGTGTAGGGTTCCGTAGTTGCCCATCAAAATACTTATGCGAACTAACTAAACTGATTCGCTAAATTTAATTTTAAAAAGAAGAATTTACAAAATCGGTCCAGGAGTCTTTGAGAAATCGGGGAAAATACATAAGAATAAAGATTACGACGAATTTAGAACCTCCTCCTTTTTTGAATTTAGTTAAAAATAGTTGACGATAAAAACCTACCTATCCCCAAAAAACATACCTATAAAAGCTGTAAAAATAAAGTTGACAAACTTACATTTGCAGTTATCCCCGATACATTTTGTTTAGAAAATATGATGTCCAAGTACATTTTATAAGTTGGTCGACTATTACTCGTAAAGTTGTAAAGCCTACTTAGTCATGATAATTTTCTTTTAAACTTCGTTATATATACTACTATTGTGAATTTTTTCACATCCCCAAACATAACCGTTTAGCTGGTAGAGGGGGGGGGACACTCGAATTGAGCAAAATTTAGCACTTTATAGCTTAATGGAAACTATCATTATTTTTAAAGACCTATTTAATGATACCCCACACTAAGGGGTACGCGAGAAAAAAAAAATCCTCACTTTACGTGTAAGTACTGGAGGTACCCAAAAAAAAAATATTTTACGAGATTTTACACTTTTTTGGCACAACAAATCCGTATATTTACACCAAATTACAGCTCTCTAGTACTGTGCGTCTCTGAGCTAAACTGCGGACAGACGGACGGACGGACGGACGGACGGACGGACGGACATGGCGAAACTATAAGGGTTCCTTGTTGACTACGGAACCCTAAAAACTAATAAATAAGTGGTACCGTGGTGGTAATATTATCATCTAATGAGTCCTGGATCCCTTCTAGGGCACGACAGGAGGGACTGTGATACTTGTACATACTAAAATCCACGGTATCCTATAATAGGCCTCGCGACCACGGCAGGCTTTGTCCCTCTAAGAGGGGCCCGTCAGTTTTAGATTGATGCTGGTGTGATTATTGTGTGTAACAACCTTTAGAAAAGTTGAAAGTTTGAGAGTATCAAAAACGGTCAAAGAACTAACTGATGGGAAGAAAAGTACTCGGGTGGAGACCACGGACCGGAACACGCAGCGTAGGCAGGCCTCTCGATCACTAGGTGGACAGACGACAACATAAAAGTTGTGGGCAACCGATGGATGTAAGTGACGAATAAAATTGTCGTTTGGCGTGGCTGTCGAGAGCATTGGTGGCCCAGTGGTATCGGTCCCGACTTACGAATTGTAGGTCATGGTCAACCCCGCCAGGTGCATCACTTTGTGTAATCTATTTCATCATCACTGCTCTCAAAAAGGTCAAGGTAAAAAACCATGTCCTAGATCCAAAAAATAGAAGACATGTGACATCTACTAACCCGCACTGGGCCCGCGTGGTGGATTATGGTCCACTCCCTCTCACAGAGAGGAGGCCTGTGTCTCAACAGTGGGAACATTATAGGCTGATGATGATGATGGTGGCTGTCTAAGGGGATGGGCTATGTTCAGCAGTGGATGTATTCCGGCTCATGATGATTTTGAAGAAAGGTAAACAATACTAATCAAAAGTAAGTAAATCAAGCCTTGTTAAAATTGTACCTTCACCTGCCCGGGTCGATGGTGCGTTGTGTTCCACGCCCGCCTCAAAGAATGTCAGCATTATGACGGGGCCCCTCTACAGAGGGCCAAAGCCTGCCGGGGTCGCGGGACTAAAAATTACCGTGAACGTAAAGGGCTATTGAAGGACATCGTGGATTTCAGTCAGTACGAGTCTGAAAGTCCCTCCTGCCCTACCCTGGGAGGACTCATCTGATGATTTTACTACGTTCAAAGAAATCACTTGCTAAATTGTAACACTCACTTTGAAACGCATTGAGTTTGATGATTTAAGTATTTCCTGTAATTATATTCTTCAATTTGTATTTAATCGGTAAAATTTTCAATGCTTCATTGGATTTGAGTCAATGCGGATGGCAACACTATTGACCCAGAGAATTTCTGTCATTGACCTAGATAGGTTCTAAGGAACCTATCTAGGTCAATGACAGAAATTCTCTTACCACCTTAATAAGTTCACATAAAAAAATTTTAAAGACTGCAGTAGGCTAAAATTATGAGTCCTTGTGTTCAAGTGTAAATTTTTAGAAAATGATTTTTTTACAAAAATGTGCTTATATTATTATTATCTATAACTTCATTATCATTTTTTTTTAATTCAAAATAGTAAGAATTTTTGACACGAAACAATAAACAAAGCTTCAGTAGTACTTTCCTAGAGCAGTTTTTTTTAAAACAGTTCTACTTTACTGAATAAAATCTACAATATCTACGCCGATGATCCAACAACTTTTCCATAAATTATGTAAAGTGCTAACGCCCCATAATGATAGAAGACGCTTCCATCAATCATATTTAGAAAATCCCATCGAAATCGATTCAGCAGTTTTCGATATTACCCCATCACTTTCATTGGTACGTTAGTAACATCGTTAGCGTGCCGCAAGAAATGTTAAAAGTTTTTAATTACTATCATGGTGTTTTAATAACATGAGATAAGCAGTTACAGTAGTCGTTTATATAATTGTACAGTGCATGCGTCATTATCTACACGATTTACCCGATTGTTGGAAAAAAAGAGGGTAATGATTTTCTGACACTTATTGTACTGTAGGGTTGAGTTAAAAACTTTTTTGCCCGACACGAACAAACGAAACAGGGTGAATGCGAAATTAATGCGATCTTTTGAAAATATTAAATTTTGGAAGCTCTGACAATAGTAGAGTATATAACTGCCTGACAGACTGATATAAAATCCACACCCATAACTTAAGTTGATTTTTGTGTTCCAAGGCAATAATGCTCATATAAAACATTCTTGTGATCCCAGCAGAACGTCGATCCTAAAGGCCCCTCGCTGTTTGCTACTCTTACATAGAAAACTACGCTCTGTCGACTTCGCCTGGTCCGTGATCGGACGTTGAGCATTTTGTCCAGACACCCTGGGCATCTCCCACGGTGGCTGGGGAAGTCCTCCATTATTCCTCTTTCGCTTACACTAATCCTTCGTAGAAGACGGCTTCACGTTCCCCCTTTAATCAGTAAAACGGCTTGAACCAGTGCCAGACCTGGAGGTCACCGCTGCCTATCGCCTCCGTCAAGACACGGCGCGGGCGGTGGCGGACGATACTCTGACCAAAACGGGTAGACCTCCACCGTATACTCTACCTGGTCCTCCGGGAGGTTCACGCACTGGTCACACATGGAAACCTGACAATAAAATGACTGGCCTGTTGGTCTAGCGGTTAGTGACCCTGACTGCTATGCCGGGGGTCGTGGTTTCGATTCCCACCCATTTTTTTTTTTTTTTTTTTAGCGTGGTAAAGTCATCAAATGAGTCCTCCAACCCCGGGCAGGGCGGGAGGGACTGTCAGACTTCTACTGACTAAAATCCACGGTGTCCTTCATAGCCTGTTACGTTCCGGGGTTACGGTAAGGGAATAATCCCGCGACCCCGGCAGGCTTTGGCCCTCTGAGGGGGGCCCCGTCATTATGCTGACGCTCTTTGAGGCGCGCGTGGGACACAACGCGCCGTCGACCCGGGCATGGTCCTTGGTCGGGCAGCGAGTTGCCCTTTACTCGCTGCCCGCATGCCCGCTCGATTCCCACCCATGACAAATGTTTGTGTGATGAGCATAATCATTTGTTCTGTGTCTGGGTGTAATTTATCCATATTAAGGTGATTGCTTCGATGTAGCCCGCGAAATTCAAATTTTCGTATTTACGTAATCGTAGTTACATTTCGGAGATTTTAACATGATGCACCTTTTCTATGTGAGAGCTGATGGGGCGAGTTTTTTGATAATTTTTATATTTAAAATTATACTTGTTATTACCGCAACTCATATATTTATAAAGCTACAACATGTCACTGGCCTGCAAATTGCAAAAAACGTAAAAAAATTTGAATTTCGCGGGCTGGTTGGAGCATCCCCCTTAAGTATGTATTTAGAAATATATAAGTATGTTTATCAGTTGTCTAGTACCCATAACACAAGCTCTGCCTAGCTTGGGACTAGGTGGCGTTGTGTGATAGTTCTGGAATTATTATTATTATTAAAATAGAATGGTCTAAGTATTTTTTATGTCACCTTTCCTTTGTTGTCAACCATACCATACAGCGCACACACATCATGTGATAAGGTAGCAAACATGTAAGTTGACAACGCTAGTAGACACTTACACCTTTGTTTACCAGAGGCAAGGCATATTGATATTGGTTCTGGTGAATCCAAAGTGGAAAAGAAAACAGGAAAACAATTTGTATAGTTTTAATTTTGCTGTGTTACGATGTTATGAAATCCATTGGAATGTTACATTTTTACATGATTAGCTTGCATTTGTCAAAGGTCGCGATTTTTTTTAGATATTTATGGGGGTTTAATTTTAAAATCTTGTAGTTAGTAGTTAGTCCAAGTATTTTGGGTCGCCTCAGGCCGTTGTCAAACAGACAGGCAATAGCGAACCGAACCGAATCATGTCATACAAAAATGCGAAAGCGATCCGATATTCTATGTGACAGGCTTCAAACAATTTCATACATTACAAACAAAAACGCCTCGCTTCGCGTTCGTCACGCCTGTCTGTTTGACAATACCTTCAAAGAGTGTCAGCATAATGACGGGGCCCAGTACGAGTCTGACAGTCCCTCCCGCCTTGCCCGGGGTGGGAGGACTCATTTGATGATGTTACCACGCTTAAAAAAAAACAGAAAGTATATTGGGTCATAAACTTGTCATGGGCCACCATCTTGGAAAAATGGGTGCGGATGTTATTATCTGGCTAACAGTTGATGTCCGCACACCTGAAGATTGTAGATATACACATAGTTATTTGCAAATTGGGAAGAAAAGGCTAGATAGATGATGATGATGATGATTAGGTTAAACCAAAGGGTGAAACCCTATTATATTGAGTTTTGTAAAGACAGAATAGCTAACTATTTTCATCATGTCACTTTTGTTACTTATCTTCGTGGTCACACTTATAAACAATCAATGAGGCAGTTAATGGAAAAAATATTGAACTGAAAATTGCAGCTTTTGAACCCTTTATCATGGTCTGATGGACTCTTGACCACAAAGATAGTTCTTGAGCATCTGTCAGTTGCTTAGAAGATATCGAAGAGTAGGGACTTACTTTGCAATTTCATGTGGGCTTAATGAATAAAATACGATACTGAATTGTCAGTTTGTGAATGATATAATGCGGAATGAAAAACTTTCGATTACAAATACCCAGCTCGTACCGAAAAAATAGAAAACGATAAACCGTTACATTTGCCTACTAACTACGAAGAGAGTGAACACGAAACAATGATTACTAATAAAGATGTTCACTCAACATCTCAATCTCAGACAAGATGACAGCTTTTCACCATCGCAACATATCAGAGCATCTCCTGCCAACTAGTAACAAGATAACTAGTACAAATTGCCCCACAATCAATTGGAGAAACTGTCGTCCACCATTAACGGAAGAAGCGACGCGAAAACGGACAAGTTTTTCATTTCGAACACATTTCGTTCATATCGGAATTGTAACCAAAGGAAGCCCGAAGGCCCGGCCGACCGTGAACTGACTGGAAAAACGCAACTTTATACTTACACATGTATAAATATACCGCGTTGCAGCGACAGTAATTCAGTTTTGCGCGACCGCTTGATGCAAAATGGTGGTACTCAGGGTGACGGTCTAAGGAAAGTGAAGTGCTCGTGTTTGTGTTATTAGTGACTATAATTAACTACCAATATGTACTACCAGACTTTAGTGCTCTGTTGTGTGGCGTTGGCTTCGGCAAATGACTACCAGGACGCTTTGAAGAAACTATGGCATAAGGACAGTGATTCAGTGATAGACGTCACGAGTGCTTCAATAGTAATCAAACCATCAAGCTTCGAATCGCGGGATTCCAGACTTCCTTATACCTACAAACGATATGCCTTCAAACCCCGTGCTATCCCGCTAAGATCAGAACAGCCCCAAGTAGAAAGGAATATGTATTATGCAGATGTTAAGAACAACACCAATGTGCTTTTCCCTGGTAATTATATACCAATTGCCAAAGAGAAAAGTAATTTGACAGATGATGGCCAGTTCCAAGTTAGAGCAATACCCTTGATCAGGAGAGAAGAGTACGAGAAGAGGTCTTTGGATGTTGAGGAACCAATTATTGAGAAGCCTGAGGGATTCTCGGAACCTGTTGTCTCACGGAGATCATTATCATGTAAGTATTTCATTGCTTTTACCTAAAACCTAACTTAATGATACTAATAATTATATAGGTGCTGTATTTCCTGGAGGGGTTCTTCAAGGTGCAAGGCTAGACATTTGAAGATAAATGTCATTGTTTGGTTTTGTAGATTAAAGTTCTGTATTTCATCAACTGCCAAAAATGCTGTGCTGACTTCTAAAGGAGCTTTAACAAATGTATCAATCTTTTTAACGGAAACTTTAATGTATTAAACTAAGGCTAGTTTAAACGAAACTTTTAAGTCATTGTTATCTATAATCGTATCACTTAGTACGTATTATCTCATAGGGGCTTCCTTAAACCCTTTCAACATCTTTTATCATCTTGCACCCCATAATTTCATCGACAAATTCATAACATTCATGTATGCAAATATACACATCATCGCCATTTTAATTATCATCCCACAAATCACCACATTCAGTCTCATTAGCATCGATTATTTTTTATTCGATTCTTCTCACGAATACCCACCGTAAACGATTTATCGAATAAAGGTTAAAAACGAATGATTTATGTACGAAACTATCGAATTTTATCGTGTACATTCAACTAATCGAATCACGCAATACTTCAACGATAAATTATGTATTTAGTATCATTGAACTTGCGTTGCATGTTGACAAACAAATGGACAAAGGAGTTATAATGGATGTTTCTTTAATGTTCTAGAAATTATTGAAATATGTACGTAATGATGATTTGTTTGACATGTAACATGAATAAGCTGAATATTGATAAATGGATTTGGTAAACGCTATAATTGAAGGCACACATTACGATGTAAGGGAAATAGAAGCAGTAGTGAGTTGTCATTTAAACCTATCTGGAACTGTCCCAGTGCAAGAATTAACCTGGTTCCTTCGGTCATAATTATGTTTTTGTAACCCTTCTCGTCAATTAATTAGCAAGACATCCATATCGTATTCAGGTACACATTCAATTTGTTTTTGGTAATTTATCTCACCAATACTGCTCCTAAATTGGCAAAAGAAACCATCAAGATTTAACAATAAAATTTAAAAACATGTTGCATCCACCAATTAGTACTGGGAACTCGTGGTGGTTCAAGGCCAAGTCCGTCTCATATAAGTCTGTTTCCCAACAGTGGGAAAGTCATAAGCAGGTTATGGCTGACACAGAAGCATGAACTGCTTAACCTACTTTTTGATTCAAACATTTTTACAGGAAGACTTAAGTCAATTAAAACTAAGGAACTTAATTGCTGGTTAGGAAATGCATAAATAGGTAATTAGTTCCTACATCCATTAGGAAGTTCCTGATGCGACTTTTTACAGTTTCGAAGTATAGGTAAACGATTTAACTGAGAATCGATGCATGACTGTGGTAAGCAGGAACGATTTTTATGTTCATCAACCATCATATGCTGAGTTGGCTTTCAGTCTAACAAGATACAGCCAGATAGGTACTTACCAGTAGTTTTAATTTGGAAGAATCCTAGTGTGAACATTATGGAAGAAAATGTAGGGTGAGATGATCTCATCCTCATCTTCCTATCTAGTCTCAACTTTTTATGCTTCCTTCCTTCTTTCCTGAAATAAAGTAAATTTTAATGTTTATGTAAAAATCTTCTTCCTACCCTTATCCCATTTTACGAGTACTTGGGGTTGGCGCAACTCGTTTTTTTTTCCATTCTACCTTATCAGACGTCACAGTATAATTTACTCCTTTTTCTTTCATATAATTCCTAAACAATCCATCCATCTTTTCTTTAGCCTTCCTCTTCCTCTCCATCCATCAACATTTATACTCATCACTTTCTTAGTCACATGGGTCATCCTTCCTCGTCCATGTTAAAATATATTATTATTGAAATTTTAATTATTTCAGGCCCTTAATAGTTATGATTACTAAAATAATCCCTTTTGCTACCCAAGAATCTATAAATTAAACTCATCTCTAATCGAGATCATGTTTAACGCTCTATTTATTTTCTTTAATCATTTTGTGAGTCATAATCATCATTATCTATATCTGGAACATCAGTCTTTTCGACTTCATCATCCATAGTTAGAAATTCACCTTCTGTAACATTCTGTCTCATATTTTTATGCATTTTAAAAATTTATCCAGTTTAATCTTCAATGACAACGATGTCTTTAGCCCATGTCGTCTAGTTTATTGCTTTGTCAAAAGCTTTCAATCTTACCATACTATCTACTTGTTGTACACAATTATCAAAAAAAGTATTTGAAAAATCGAAAAAAAAATTGAAACGGTAGATAATATGAATTATGACTTGTCTTAATACGTCATCGTAGGCCACCAGGACATGTAAGCGGCTTTCAAAAACTATTAATTACTGATTTCATATCAAACTAGAGCCTCTATTTAGCAGGTCAGCAACTATCAGGATCAAAACTGTCACTTATATCAAGCTGAAGCCTAGTGCAGTTTCATGCTTCCATATGCTACGGTAACGGTTTTTCATCAAGCTGGCCATAGGCTTGCCTGTCAATTTTATGTTATGAAACAAAACTTGAGAGCAGTGGTGGCCCAGTGGCATCGGTCCCGACTTACGAGTTGTAGGTCGTGGGTTCGAACCCCGCTAGGCGCATTACTTTGTGTAATTTATTTCATCACCACTGCTTTCAAAACGGTGAAGGAAAACATCGTGAGGAAACCGGCATGTCCTAGAACCAAAAATTCGAAGACATGTGACATCTACCAATCCGCACTGGGCCCGTGTGGTGGATTATGGCCCACTCTCCCTCACAGAGAGGAGGCCTGTGTCCCAACAGTGCGAACAATATGGGCTGATGATGACGATGAAATAAAACTTGCTGATAACGCAGTTCTTCGAGACGTTTATGAAAAAAAAAACTTTTTCATAAAGTTAATAAACCATTTCCTTTAAACAATATTTGTATCGAGGATATTCCTATCACTGGCAGTTTATGATCACTTTCAGTTTCAAGGGAGAAATTCGTCCCAAAAAGAAAATTATGAGCATCACTAGTAAGTCGTAACTTTTCTTTTTTTGGACCACTATCAACTCGAAACGATAACGCGAACGTTAATGTAACGTATCGGTTTACAGTTATAATATACATTTATAACGTAGTCAACGAGCGGAAACGATTGCTAGTTACAATATTGATGAAATTCAGTTCAGCGAAAGTTATTGCTGGCTATTTGTGGCGTATTGAAAGTATGGACAGAAGGATCGTTTTGTACATTTATCGTTGATGTTTTGTAAGGTCTATCTGTAAAGGAGGTGTTAATTTGTTCCCTACATTTAAGGCCAAGCCGTGTACCTCAAGGACAAAAATACGAAATAGGAAAAAAATCGTAGATTTTGAAAAAAAATATGTTGTATTTATTTGGGCATTTGTACCATAAGAAATTGTCGATCCAAAATGTTAAAACTTGCAACCCAAGAATTGATTTTCAATCTAGCAATGTCATACGTCTCCGACATGATGCGTTTCGTTACTTCATTTATAAACGTGTGAAAACCCAAAAATGTACTTTACAGAATTTATTTATGTATTTCTAATAAGTTATAATTACTAGTACACATATTTTGTGAATAATCATGGGAATAAGAACTTTAAAAAATGCATTTATTTCACATTTCGTATTATTTTTTGCGTTTGGTTATCTGCCGGCCAAAAGCCAGGGTTCCCGACCTAGTTCGATAGTTTTTTTCTATTGTTGTTGATATTCATTACTGTCAAAAAGCTGTCAATAATGAAACATCGATGTCATATTTTGACGTGATTTTGACAGATGAAACAGATTGAAGCTGTCATAAACGTTTCTTTGAACGCAGTTCCGTTGCGAAGTAGTGTTTTTTCATATACTTTTATTTCTTTTTCTATCTAGTATTGAAGGATTTTAAATACTGCTAAAAATACTAATTATTGGAAGGGATTTTAATAATAATTTGTACCTCGGTACATGGTTGGGCCGAAAAATTAACACCTCCTTTAGTGTAATGCCTGCCGGGGTCTCACTCGGTAACCGTGACCCTGGTAAAAAAAGGGCTATTGAAAGAACACCTTGGATTTTAGTCAGTATAAGTCTGACAGTCCCTCCTGTCCCGCCCTGGGTGGGAGGACTCATTCGATGATTTTGCCACGTTAAAAAAAAAGAAAAAGGTCTATCTGTTCTGTAATAGAGGTGTGAAAATATGTTAACCGCTTCTCTGAAATACAAAAGGCAGTTGAAGGAACAGCAGTTTTATTTAATAAACGACAAACAGTCGTCGGTCCGCTAAAATATCGTTTCCTTTCTTCAGCTATTGTTAATTTCAAGATATCTGATGACGTAAGAATATGATTTTCTGGATGATTATAAATCTAGAGTCGTTTTGAATGCCTTATTAGTTATTTTTTTATGTTTATTAGTTACTTATAACTTGTTGAATAATAATTACACTTGTAATTTAGAATATTCTCTTGAAGCTTCAGCTTTTGCAAAGAAAACTGAAGCTTTGGTACTGCATGCACGCCGTGTCCTTATAGATTATTCTCTGCGCTGACTATAACCCGTTCTGTTCCTTCTGCAGTCATTGACGTTCCAGGGTCGCGTTAAACCTCTTCGCTCTCTTTTGAATATTCCCACAACTTTAGCAATCTCGCAGCCTTTGTTAGTTCAGACGCCTTACCACGAGCTCTTAACGCAATCCAGTTTAGGCTGTGGGAAAGACACAAAGCTACAGCCTAAAGACTCACACTTTAAGAGTTCATAGTAGTCCACCTAGTTACAGTACTGTTATTCTTAAAAACTTACATTTCCAATATTTTCGACTAACTTCTTGCTTTTCAAGTAGATTTTCTGTTTCAAAAGATTTCGAGTTTATATTCAGTCAACGGTGAATTGGTAACGGTTCGTAATGATAGTGGTACGATTGCGACCGTTTCTATATTATTGGGTGAGCAGGGCGGTAAGTGCAGTGGAGTGTTGGAAAGGGATCAATTCTGAGAGGATTGAAACAGGGACGAAGTTACATTGATTTCAGATGGATAATACTTATATTCTACCAGGAAACGGTTTTGAGTGTTGTCCTAATGGAATAAAAGCTTGACTATAAAATTGCGATAAGATCTGGTATACCATTTATCCATTAGATTTTGTATTCATGAGGCTATCCCACATACTAATGATACAATCCCAAATTAATGTTTATTTTTATTTTAAAACCTTTTTACTGTTCTGTCTCACAGCTGGGTAAAGGCCTCCCTCAATTCCATCGAACGGGGTGCCTCCCATTTCATATAAAGTTATTTGATAATTGATATACCTATTTTCATTTCAATAGCGTTCACGTGATAAAAACAATTTGAGAAATACCAACGGTTGATATCATTTCCTATGAATAAAAATAAAATAATTTAGGTATGCAGTTGTTATCTCTAGTGAATATTAGAGATTAGGTTTTATATAATTCATTATACTACATAGGTACCCCTTCAAATGGTCACGATTGTACGCTATTTCCTACGAAGTTACGCAGAAGTTAGTTTAAAATAAGGAACAGGTTTTTGACAAATTGTAACCTACATTATACTTCGTGTGAATAGTTAAGTTAACCTATTTATCCACTTATGGCCCGCTATCCAGAAGTTACTTCTAAAAATAACGGAAGCGTACAAGCGCCAAGCGTAACCACTCCTTCTGTTTGAGGTCAGAAATCACCAAATTAATTACTCCTGACGCTTCAAGTGGAGCGGAAGAGAGCATCAGACCCGTACTGACTATAACCTACCCTTTTCCTTCTATTGCCATCTCAACCTTAGGTAGGTAGTGTTGACGTGCAAAAAGCCTAAGGCCGAGACTCCACCAAAGCTGTGCGAGTCGAGACGTGTTTTGAACAACCAATAGAATTGCGTTGCCGGAGTGGAGCTGTGTCAATGACGCAATTCTATTGGTTGTTCAAAACACGTCTCGACTCGCACAGCTTTGGTGGAGTCGGTGTAACGTTACGCCCGTACGACATTAAAGCTAATCAAAGTAAGTAGTACGAATGTAAAATACGTATCTAATAAAGACACGTATTTTATGTTATATTAACCGATCAATTTTAAATTAAGATCTTCATCGGATCATTAAACAATGACAAATCATTATAAATTGACTGTTAATCATGCTCTATTATTGTATCCATAAATTATTATATTTTGATAAATCACTTGTTAACGCTTCAATAATTATTATTAGATAGATTGAAATCGATACCAAATGAAATGGTTGCTTTAAAATAGTAACAATTATCTGAACACAGTGTATTGTTCGTCGTGTCACTGAGCTCCTTGTGTTATAGGTTGAGCTCCACGTTAACTGACAAATGCTTGCACTGACTGGACAGGTCCGCTCAAATTCGTGTGGTTCTTCCATTCTAGACATTGCCTGCATGGCTCTCGTATAAACTGTTCTACATTTATGCTGTCTGGACTTTATGAGAGACTGTGACCTCTGAGTTTGTTTCGGATGTTTCTTCTAAGAGTATAGTGAGGTACGAAACACCGGCTTCTCCTAGTTTTATGAAAAGACATGTAAAAGTGTTGATAATTATAACTTACTTGCATAAATAAATAAACATCATTTCATTTCATTTTACATAATTTATGTAGGAGACACGAACATAAAAAAACTAAAGATTTTGAGCTTCTGACTAACAGCAACAACAAAATTGTTAAAATCTACAAATGAAAGCCAGTTGCAAAGGCTTTACGTGCTTTCCAAGACACTGAGGAAACTTGCTACAATAGAAACAGTCATCCATAAACCACAGACCAACCTCGGCAAGCACACTTTAACCTGGAAAAACGGCCTTTGCGACTGTTATCATTATTTTACGAGCTGCTAAAATAATTTATTTATCAATATAAGGCTATCAAAAAGTTTCTTATTAAAGTCAAAAATAAAATAAGAGAAAATGGGTTCATTCTATCTACACCCATTCAAAAGGACACATTTGTCTATGCATGCACAATTTTCTTATCAAGGATTACAAAGCCATAATTGGAAATATCATAAAACTTTTCTCACAAGAATGTGCGGCGACTTAAAATGATAAAGACAATAATTAAAGTATAATCTACAATATTTAAAATTCCTACAATTACGCTGGTAATGACAAAGACACGCATGTTCTACGTAATCTCATCAGATACGCGGTAATGCAATCGTAATAGGTTATTAGTCTATGAAGCTGCTGTTATTGTTTCTGTCAGGTGATAATAATTGGATAAGCAATAAGACTGATAAAATCATCACTCTTGTCTCTTTCTGAGAAAATTAGAAACCGTAAAATCTCATAAGCCTATGCCACCCTCCTTAATCCATTGCAGCGTGCCTGTGTACGAACCTCTTTGGATTTGTTTTGCTTTATTAGCCTGGATACCAAAGTCGTAAGATATCAGAAACGTACATCGCCTTGTGTAGGAAGGGGCTAATCCAAGCCTACTTCTAATATCTAAGGTTTTTTAGGAAGATTAGTATCCTCATTGCCACAGTGGCTACAAAATTCATTGTGCCAACATACAGCCTTTGCTAGCACAATCCATTTGCTGAACCTACAGAAGATTTTTTTCTTTTTCATTATTTTCTGGAATAACTAGCAATGATTCCCAAACGATATGAAATGAACCACATTCCTAGTCCATGTAAACTGGACTGAACTGGACTGGACTTTTAAGCATGCCATTGAGCAATGGCATGCTTAAAAGTCCAGTCCAGTTCAGTCAAAAGATATTTTTGCATAGACAACAGGGTTTCGAGGCAGTTTTTGTTAAAGAAAAAACGTGTTTTTGGGCGCAGATGTTAAATATTTTATGTCTTGTAAAAATATTATTTCCATCAACAAGTCATGTTTACTGAAAATGTTTTACCCCTAAAAGTATATCTAGTTACCAAAATTAACGAAACCTTTTTCTCGTATTCCAGACATAATGGGTGAAGACGACGGCGACGATGAGGACGAATTCGAAGATGATGACGGAGAATATGAAGAAGAGGACATCGGCAGCATCAAGGGGCAGGAAGAAGTACGGCATAAGAATAAGAAGAAGAAACTTAAGCCAAAGAAGCTGAAGAAGTACATGCTACCACTATTACTGGCTTACAAGATGAAGTATTTCGCACTAGTACCGGTCATGATCGCAGGATTAGTCCTACTGATTGGAGCCACTGGTCTAGCAGGATTTTTCTTTGCATTATTCGCAGCGGTCATGGGATTACAGAAAGGAGGATACTAGAAGACCAAGGACACTGACTTCAAAAATCTGGAAGGGAGAATCGACTGTATTACGCAGACAGACGAACTAAATTCGATTGAAGTTCCGCGCCAAAATGCTACTAACAGGGTTGTACTTCTTTTGGAACGGAATTTCAAATTAAACGAAATGTGAGAGAGAGACGTGAAGTTTGAAGATGGAAGATCAGTTTTTGAAGTCGGTTGTAGAAATAAAAGTTAAAAATGAAGTCGACGACTCGCAGTTGCCATTCAGTCTAAGTAAGCGTTCATCCGGAATCCACCCTGCTAGTCTGAAGTCGAAAACAAAGAAAATCCACCGATAGTTGATTGGCAGATTTTACTGTTCCGTTTTTATTTTCTGTTTTTCGTACAAAACATGGACTATGTTTTTCTGTATTTATTTTTGTAATACAATCAACGCTATTTTTAAGCTCGCGCAAATGTACATATAATTAAGAGATAGCAATAAGTTATTTATTTATTTATTGTTAGAACGAATAGATAATGTAGTTACCAATTATAACGTAGACGAATGTATCGCTAACAATGATAATATAATTATACGCAAGTGCTTTGATGTTTTATGATTTTTATTCATTACGATATTTTTTACAAGAATCATATATTAATCTTTTTATCACCATTTTTTGGTCGCGGATCTTTCTAAATTATATAGAAGTTTCATACCTACATTTAAATCCTTATTCAAGGAATGACTGAACCGCATAAGCATAATACAAGCGTGTCAAAGTAAAATTTCGAAAAAAAAAATGTTACAGCTAAATTGAACCGAAAGTCCCTTCGTACAAAAGGTGACGCCAGTCTCCGATACCTTACGACTTTGGTATCCCGACAACTATTGCAATACAAATTCATACAGGTTCCTAGTCAGGCTGGTTTCAATGGCTACCAAAGTCGTAAGGTACCGGAGACTCACGTACGCATCACCTTGTGTACGGAGGGGGTAAAACTCCGTAGAAACAGATTACAGATTTCTTACTACATTTTTTAAAATATCTATTTTGTTGTGACTTTTTTGTTTATTATGGTTAAAATTATTTGAAAAATGTTGCCCAATTACTTTTTAGACCTATGTAATATGTTTAAATGCTTATGAAGTTTCATGAAACTCTGGTCAGTCATTTAAAATAATAAGGTTTGAAAATTAGTATGAAACGCTGTTCGGCGTAAACACCATTATGGTAAACCTATGCCCAAGTTTTCGTTACGTGTCGTCTATATATATAAAATTCAAAACTGACTGACTGATCTGACAACGCACAGCCCAAACCGCTGGGCCTAGAAACTTGAAATTTGGCATACGCCCTCCTTATACCACGTAGGTGAGCACTAAGAACGGATTTTGCGAAATTCGGCCCCTAAGGGGTTGTTTTTGGGGTTGATAGTTTGTATGAAACTTCGTTATTACACGTGCTAGGAATTTCAAGGTTTGCATGAGGTTTCCTTTTAGGACGTAGATGATCCCATTACGGGATTTTGCGAAATTCGACCCCTAAGGGGTTTGTTTTTGGGGTTGATTGTTTGTATGAAACTTTTTTTAAAACAAGTGCTAGGCGTCTCAAATCTTGCATGGTGGTTCTTTTTAAGATGTTAATGCTCACCAAGGTGGAAATTTTGAGAACCCCTGTTTTTGGGGTTGATAGTATTGAGATTCATATTTTTACATAGGGGTTCTTTTTTGGACGTAAGTAATACCTAAGACGAGATTTTGCGAAATTAGATCCCTAAGACGTTGTTTTTGGGGTTGAAAGTTAGTATGAAACTCTGTTACTACAAGTGCGAGGAGCCTCAAATTTTGCACCGGGTTCTTTTATAGGACTTAGATGCACACCATGGCGGGATTTTGCGAAATTTGATCCGAAAAGGGTTTGTTTTTGTGTCTGATAGTTTGTATGAAACTTTGTTACTACATTGCGTTCCGAATTTGCGAGGGGTTCTTTTTAAGACCTAAATGTTCACTAAGACGGTTTTGCGAAATTCGACCCCTAAGCGGGGTCTTTTCGGGGTCGATAGCTTGGAGACTCAAATTTTGCATAGAGATTCTGTTTTGGACGTAGACTTTGCGGGTGTTTAGTGAAAAAAGATCCCAAGGGATTGAGATTTGGTATGATTACGTTTCTACAAATGCTAGGAGTATTAAATTTTGCAAGGTTATTCTTTTATGATGTAAATGCACACCAAGGCAATATTTTCTGAAATTCTACCCCTAAGGGGTTGTTTATGGGGTTGACAGTTTGTATGAAACTTTGTTGCTACAAATGCTAGGAGTATCAGCATGGGTGTTGTTTTAGGACCTAGGTTCTCACTAAGACTGTTTTTACAAAATTCGACCCCTTAGAGGTTGTCGGTGTTTGCAATTAGAGAACTCAACATTGCAGGAGGGTTCTATTTAGGATACAGGTTCTCACTAGGAGAGGATGATACGAAATTCGACCCCTAAAAGTTTGTATTGGTGTTGATAGTTAGGAGTCTTAAATTTTGCATTGGGATTATTTTTAGGACCAAGTGTTAGGTACCTAAAACTGAATATTGCGGGTTGATAGAATTTTTGTTGAATATTGATTTAGTTTTTCCAACACAGATTTATCCCATATAGAGGGTGGCTGGGACTAGAAATTCACAAAGGCAAAGTTCGAAAATCACGCGGACGAAGTCGCGGGCGTAGTGCTAGTATTTAAATTAAAAAAAACTCAATTTATTGAAAGACTAGGTGTACTTATTTATGAATGTATTTTTAAGCAGGGTCTAGGTAGACTGATAATTTAGTTTTGGTCATTGTTGCATCAAGCTGGGATGACTTAAAAGTCGATTATTTGGAATTCGATTGGGCGTAGTAAGCTCTTGCAGCTTACAGCAGGATGAATTTTATCATTCTTGGGTTGACGTAGTGAGCAACTGCTGCGTAGTGTGCCAAGGGTTCGATATCTGAACGGAATAAATATTTGTATGATCTACAAGAGTATTATTTGTGGTTTTGGGAGTTCGTTAATTGATGCTCACCGCAAGACACATTATTAATTTAACTAATTTTTTATACTGATGACTTGAATAAGGATATTTTAAAAGACACAATTCTAAATAGAATAAATAAATAACTCTAAAAACGACCACAGAAAACCACAAGTTTAAAGTAACGCTCCATTTACTGTCCCATCATTTTCTATAGCCATCTGTTGTGGTCGTTAAAATTGAAATGCTTCAAGGAAACCTATCATTTACTTTTTAACCTGACCGTGACGGGTTTTTGTATCATAATTTCATTTTGAAAATTGATTTGTAGGTACCTACCGAATGTACGTTTTTATTTTCCAATCCTACTAATATTATAAATGCGAAACTTTGTGAGGATGTATGTATGTGTATGTAGATATGTTTGGTATTATTTCACGCAAAAACAACTGAACGGATTTGGATAAAATTTGGTAA
Source organism: Agrotis segetum (assembly GCA_036375495.1). Taxonomy (NCBI): domain Eukaryota; kingdom Metazoa; phylum Arthropoda; class Insecta; order Lepidoptera; family Noctuidae; genus Agrotis; species Agrotis segetum. Next base: position 941,630 of record JAQSVV010000132.1, read on the forward strand.
ACATATAGCTTATAACCTGGATTAACACATAGGATAGTTTTTATCCCGATTTTATGTTTCCGTTTGATAATTTTCGAGTTGTAGCGGGTGAAGCCGCTGACAACAGCCAGTATTATAAATGTGAAAGTTTGTGAGGATGTATGTATGTGTATGTAGGATGTTTGTCACTCTTTCACGCAAAAACCACTGAATGGATTTGGATAAAATTTGGTAAACATATTATAGTTTATAACCTGGATTAACACATAGGATAGTTTTTATCCCGATTTTGTGTTTCCGTGGGATTTTTCAAGTTGTAGCGGGTGAAGCCGCTGGCAAGAGCTAGTGTAAGTATATAGCGAGAGATTATGAAACACTTCATCATTTGCTGGGATTGCGAATGGACAAACGTAGTGTAGAACGCCCTGCGGCAAGATGGGTCGATATGATTTGAAGAATGTGGCTGGCAGCGGATGGATTTGAACTCTTTGAGAAAGGCTTACGTTCAGCAGAGGACTGCAATAGGCTGGTAATATATTATAGTTGTCTCAACTAATACAAAGCATGCAACATTTGAAATAAAATAAACATTTACTTAAATTTTTAACCAGCCTAACGATCGAAATACTGTCACTTTACTGCCTTACGATGGGTCGCGTGACTGTCTCATCAGGTAACACAGTGACCCTAGAACGTAAAGGACTATTGAAAAATCACCGTGGCTTTTGGTGAGTACAAGTCTGACAGTCACTTTCGTCCTGTCCTGGGTGGGAAGACTCAAGTGATGTTATTATACTGAAATAAAAACCTGTCATAATATATTATGCTAATAGCGATAATTATCTTCTAGACAATCTTTGGATGAACGGGAAAGAGGTTTACTCTGGACCAATTTAGATGAATTTTGGAACGCCCTGTTCCAAAATTCATCTAAATCAGCCCTAAATTAAATGGGACCTTGAAGACATTTACACGTTTATAGAAACTCACTGAAAAAAAAAATCACAAGCACACAAAGCATAAATTTTCCTCATGGTAAAAAAATACAAACATAAAGCATGAAGCATAAAATAATACGAACTTTGTTCAGCGCCACCTGTTATATTGAGCAAGAACTAGCATTCTAGGAACTAGCAAATTTTAATAGCAGTCAGCACGGTTGATGCAGTAGAGTGTGTTAGTAGGGGAGCCGAGGATGCTAAATTTGCAGTTACTCGAGCGTCATGGAGACCTATTGGATTTGAAAGATTATGTTCTAAAAAGAAAAAAAGTTTCTGACAAGTTTTCTATTTTAGTGAGGGGGAGAGCTTGTAAAGAGCTTTGAAACTGTAAAAAAAAACAGTTGTACAGAAGTACTCGAGCGCGTCAGATATTTATAGTGTAAACGCGCTTTACATTTCTGATAACCAATACATATTAATCTGACGATTAACTCGAGGGGGCTGTCCGTGGCAAGCGGTTGAAAATCCAAAAAAAAATAAGTTACTCGAGCGCGTCAGATATTCAAAGTGTATGTAAAGTAAACCCTAAAAAGTGTCGTATTAAAATGTCTGACGATTTGGATGTGGCGCAAAGTAATAATTCATATTTCTATCTGTAAAAAAAAAACGTAATCTCGAGATACTCGAGCGCGTCAGATTTTTATGCAGGAGGTTCAAATTGATATCATAGTCCTCCTGAATAATAATCTGACAATTATACGGAGGGATCTCGCTATTCTGAGCATCTTAAAATAAATTTATAAAGAAGATAACTGCATTCGCGCATAAAAAAAGTATAAAATTAAATTAAATGTAGTAATTACAAATAGAAACTCGTCTACATCATTAAAATCCTATCAAAAACATAAATGTCAAATGAGAGCCAAGTTCAATTATGATATATGCCTTGGTTTACGACTTCACGGACAAAATAAGTGAAATCTAAATAGGTGCCAAGTTCAGTGGTCAGAGGGCCAAAGCCTGCCAGGGTCACGGGACTTATTCCATCACCGTGACCCCGGAACATAAAGGGCTATTGAAGGACACCGTTGATTTTAGTCAGTACGAGTCTGACAGTCCCTCCCCTCTTTATCAAATTGAAATGCTTAAAAATTCTTTATGAAAAAACTTATAAACGCACTAGTCACCCCTACGATTTTTGAAAGTTTCCCTCGATTTTTCTGGTCTTCCATCATCAGACCTTGATTTCCTTACCATGAGATATTTTGAAAGTCGGTTAAAAACAGTGCACCAGCCATTGCGCCGCGCTGGAACCCAGCACTGATAATGCTCGACTATACGCTGGATCTGTTGGAACCGAAACCTGAAGCCATATTGCTCGTCAGGAATGAGGCTCTTTACAACAGCGTAATCTTTGAGTCGCTTATAAATAAGTCTCTCTTAGATTTTTCCGCGAACATTCAGGAAACTGATAGGACGGTAACTCATGGACTCGGACTTGGGCTTGCCTGACTGATGACCAATAACAATGGCCTCTTTCCATGCCTGGCATGCCATATTATTGCTCGGAACGCCACATACATTAAATCACGACCGATAGTAGCGAACTAACTGGTACTTCACCTTTTCTTCACGATTCTACCGACTTCGCCCCATGGAAAACGTCAGATTATTAGTGAGTATGATTTTTACAGTGTAACCTTCAATAAAAAAAAAAAAATGAAACGCGCTCGAGTATTTCAAAATGACGTTTTTTTTTTACAACTTCAGTACTCGCTCATTTCCTAATGCCACGCTCAAATTGTCAGATTATTGAAATATACACTCTTCTGAACGTAATTAATCTACCTTTTCTTAATCTGACGCGCTCGAGTATTTCTGCGGATCGATTTTTTTTTACTAATCTGACGGGTTCTCCCAGACAAACCCCACCAGATAAAGGGTTGATATTTGGTACAGGTACATTAAAAGGTGCAAGGATTCTCCCTTATAATAATCTGACGCGCTGGAGTAACAGCAAAAATCCCTTCCTGGGCTCCCCAACTATGTGGTTCGATTCCTGCACGGAATAAATATTTGTATGATCTACAAGTAAGTAGTTGTTACGGGTCTGGCAGTTTTAGTATGTGAGTTTAAAGAGTTTAAGAGATACGATGGAGTCGTATCTACCTGAATAATAATACTCGTAAGACTAGCGGCCCGTCCCGGCTTTGCACGGGTGGACATGATGATTTTCGTCCTCTAAAATCTGGCACTGATGGTTACAAATACAACAAAAAATATTATATTATATTATTGAGCTTAGCAACACATTTTGCGATCCTAGAAGAAAGAAGATGAGAAAGTTCGTAAGAATGGATAGTTGGATGTTTGTTACTACAAATAGTTTGTAAACTGGATTAACAGACGATATATTTTATCCCTGAATATTTTCGATAGGCTCTTACTTTACATCTATTTCGTCTGATGGTAAGCGATGTTATTGTCGTTAGAAATATTATTAGAGAGTGTGGTCTACTAGTTATGTACCTGTAGCTATTTCTCTGCTTCATATTCCATAGAATCCGAACACTACCTACTGTGCAGTTTTGTAATAATAAAAAAACCCGTCAAGTTTTACTTTAAGTTCTAAAAATGGAAATTGATTGAAACCAAGTGTAAGTCTGTAAAATATTTTAATATAGTTTACATTTATTTTGAAAAAGTAACATTTTAAAGTACCTAACTGGTGTTAACACTGTGCAGTTGACTATTAACGGTTTCGCACTAGATTTTAGTTAATCAAAACACTACTTAGAAGTTTCCTTGTTACTGAAAAATAGTCCACAATGTGTGAGCAAAGGTACAAAAATAAATACACTAAAATAACTTGAGATTATGGTAACACCAGTAAAATGGACATCAAGGCTTCTGTTTCTTCCGTTCGGAAATCATTTTGGTACCACACTTTTTTGTTTCTACTGGATACTACATCGGTCTTCATAAAACTGCGCGCTGAAAGGGTTGTCCAACGCCATAGTGCTCTCAGCTATTTTGTCCCTAACTTTGTCCGACACAGTGTAAATCTTACCGACGACTTTCCTCATGTTTTTGGTTAAGAACATCCTCGGATTGTGCTTGTGGAGAAACGCCTTCACTTTTCTGTGTCGCAACGCCATTTTCCGTCGGATCGGGTGTGGTCTGCTGAATACGGATCGCTTCTTTTTCGGGAAAATACGTCTTCTTCTCTTCCCCATGATTTTGGTCGATAACGAGCTTATCCGCAATTATTATTATTTTCCATGTGTGTTCTTGGGTTTTTTGTTGGTGTTTTGAAGTTGAATTTTTTAATTTTAGATTTCACATTTTGCCATTGTGAAGCATTTTTGGTTGTCAAATTTGCTTCTGTCATGTTTGAGATTTGTTACTGCTTTTGTTTATTTGATCTGCCAGTTTTTATTTTATTGTATAATAATATGACGTGTAGGATTAAATACTCTTTTGGTGCGATGAGAGATAATTTACAAGGAGAAATTATTAAAATATCCTCCAGTAGCCGAACAGCGGTGTCATACAAATAAATATGATCGTTAGTAAGGTTCTATCGTTAAATACCATTTATCTTTTATGTTGTGGATGGTAAATAACTACGGGAACAGTGTGTATGACGGGGAGGCGAGGTATAATGGGGACATAAACTATTTAGGCATACGTTAACACAACACTGACGTAGCGCAAGCACCATCAGGACGCTATTTGCAAGAGGCCATTAACAAATGGCGTCCTGTTGGCGCTTGCGCTACGTTAGTATTGTGTTAAGTTTGCCTTAAGTGTGTAATTTCCCATCATACCCCGCGTCCCCGTCTTATACACTGTTCCTTTACCCCCTAATACTGAGAGATTGATAGGTATGGATGTTGATGGATGAAGAGGTAGAGGAAGACCAAAAACAAAAACGGATGGATTATCTAAGGAATCATAAATAAATAAAAAATATACAGTGACGTCTGAAATGAGAGAATAAAAGGAAAAACACGTGTTGCACCAACCCCAAATATAACAACATTTTTATGACGTACCGTTTACAAACATTAGTTTTCTGAAGTTCTCCATAATGAGTAGTGATGACTTTATCTGGGCCAGATTGTATATCTTTTTGTACAAATTGCTAAAGTTATGGTTTTATTTTGATACAGAAATGAAAATAAAAAGCAATCAGATTATTTAATTTAAAATCATCAAGTTTATTTTGTCATACAAATAATTCTTTGGTTAAATAACAATAATAATTAAAACTATAAACGAAATCAGTTTACTTTTTAACTACTGTTAAATGCGTTTTTCATTTTTACTGTCTTGATTTATCACATACAAACACACTGAAACATTTTAACATAAACAGAGAAACGATGTCAAGAAGCATTTTTCTCTAAAATGTAAGGTAAAACAAAATGGCGAGACAGGCAGTACCAGAGTTAGCGACATCCCTCATAATCTGCGGAAGGTTCGAGTACATTTTATTGAATGCGGGCTCTATTTCCGATTTTCACAACAGATTAGAAGATACCTAGTAAACTAATTAACACTAAAATATAGAACTACTCTTTTTATAAACACGTCGCATTTACACTTGGAATTTCATCTGTCTAATCAGTGTGCCATCATTTCACCGGCTGTGTCACAAATAACCTTGATAGATTGGGCATTTTCCCGTTAGACGGCAACGGCAACGGCGACGGTGCTGGCATAGTGCCGGTGCACGGGGAAGCAAAGATGTATGAACGCCGGCGCCAGCAAGTGCATAAGCGAGCCATACGTTTTCATACATTTTGAACATTCGCTGTAACGTACATCGCGGTAACGAACTTTGCAGTAATGACGTATAACCATTTTTGCTTCCCCGGCCCGGCACTGGTCGTCGTTGTCGTGCGGTCTTATGGGAAAACGCCCATTGTGTTAGGCAAGATCAGAAATAACGTCATGAGGATTGACAAGTTAGAACAGAAGGAAAAAAGGTGTTAATTGAGACTAATTAAAACGAGAATGAATCAATGTACAGTAAGCTTCAAAGAAAACAAATCCCCTGTGATTGTGATTTCACTACCAAGGGGGATTAGTTTTATCTGCAGCTGACTGTACCATCACAGGTACATAATCGCCTCTTCTTTTATAATGTTCATCGTAGTAGACGTGATCCTCACTCTTTGAAGGCACCTGGATGATTTCCACCTGGGTCTTGGTATCATCTTTTCGGTTCTGGTAGCTGTGGTTGTGATCGAACATTCCTTTGAGACTCAGGACCGAAGCCAAAACGGTGGAGAAGAAACCCATCATCAGTCCTGCAGAGAAACCTTAAAAGTAATTTGTTGTTGCTAACTTAAACACTGTTATGTACTGTTATTTACTATTCTGAATTCAATTATTTAATGGAGTTAATCGGTTTTTTATCAGGAGCTTCTCGGTGCCAGCAGCAAAGTCTGGAACCGAACCCATCATCATCAGCTTATAAAATTCTCACTACTAGGATACAGGCCTTCTTTCCAGAGGGAGCGGGCCACTATCTATCACGCGGGCTGAACAGAATAATATTAGGTACATGTTTTCGAATTTTATTCTAGGACATGCTTTTCTTCACGATGTTTTCCTTCGCCGTTTTGGGAGCAATAAATTACGCAAAGTAATGCACCTGACTAGGTTTCAACTTACAACCCACAACTCATAAGTCTATGCCGATACCATGGGCCACAACTGGCATCGAACTGCGTTGATGGCAGTTACAAGGGGCAATTTATAGGAGTGTGCAAATATGGGTGTAATAAATAATGTTCCACCTCTGATATGCAGATGGATGTTTCAGGAATGATTTTGATGATTTCTTTTTTTCTAATCTATTAGTATTTATATTATATTTATTATAACTACAGCTGTTATAAGTTATAATTCGTATTCTAACAGGTGACTTTTTCGAAAAAAGTTGGATATGCGAGTCACCAGAGAGCACAAAACAGTAACACAGTAAAGTTCTCAACAACCACTTTAGGAAACCATCTGGAGTCATCATTTAGCATCGTTATCTTTAGTAAAAATCTTACCTTTGGCAGACAGGAATGCCACAGCTTTCAAAGCAATTGGAATCAACAGACTCTTAGCAGCCAGTAGACCAAGAATCATCGGCATCATATATTTCTTCTGCATCTTCGAATACCTGTTCCCTTTGTCTTTATTCTTTTTGAAGACTTTGAAGACGCACTTCTGGCCTTTACCTTTTCCTTTACCAGTCCGTTTTTTATTAGAATGCTTCTTTTTGCTCTTTTCTGAAGATTTCTTGGCCATTGGTTTCGATTTCGGTAAAGCTTTTAGATCTCGTGATTCTGCATCTGAAACTTTTGGAAGGTAATAACACAATAAGGATTTTTCTTGGAAGTAGAGTGGAATTGAAACTGGATAGGTATTATAGGGATAGCAGTGTTTTTGGTTATCTAAATGATAGTTTAAATAGATTTATTCAGTCTTGTCTACAAGGTTAATGGGGTGCGTTTAGCCGATACAACATCTTGGCAGCACTAAAAGAAAAATGGATACTGCTGAGTAGCATAAGCTGAATGCTGTTCAGAATTTTTCGATTTCATTCCAGTCTTTGTAAAAGCTGAACGCACCCATTGTAATGTTGCGGTAATGTACTATAGATTTGTTTATCTCTGTGTCCTTTATCGCACCTCATTTTTGTTGACAATATAACTTTTCTTTAATTAAAGAACAATTACAAATCAGATCAGAGGCACAGAATATATAATAGTACCTAGAGGTACAGAAGCTTTACTCCCAAAAAAAAAACAAACAAATGTAAAATCTATGCACGAGAGAATAGAGTCCATTTTTACTTGCCAAGGCACTCTAGTACATTTTTTTTTAAAGGAGGGCCTGTCAAAGTCGACGATCCTTGAAAATTTTAAATTCGTGGTTAAACAAATAGTCTCAATTCTCGGAAACTTGAGGCAATTGTGTCAATATTTTTTATTGGGATTCTAGAAATGTTATTTAGGATTACGTTTCCAAAGTTTAAATGAACAAAAATAAAAAATAATAACCACAAAAGCCGAAAAATGGTACAGTTTGATCTAGGTTTTTCTTAAAATGCCCATAATTTTCAAACTGCATGGAATAGATTTTTTTTCAGATTTTTCTCGTGATGGTTATGATCAATCCTGTCACCCCGCTTCGGCTTAACGTTGAGTTTTGGGACACCCTGTATAATAATCGTCAATTCTATTGTAATGTTCAGTTAATTTGTCAACTCAACCCTTCCAAACTGAACAGCTTTTGCTTTACAATTTCCAAAAAATAAAAAAAATCATCGACTTTGACCGATTATTTTAGAAACACTGTTTTGATATTCTGATAGTCTCATAACAAAGTTTATTTTTTTCAAATTCATGTGCTGTGTAAACAGACAATCTTACTTTTTTATAGTTCATTATTTAATTATTTAATACATTATTGCTTCTTTTATGCATATTTCAGCGGGCTGATTGTAAAAAATATGAAATATAAGCATACATAATACTGATCGTATTAATTTTACTTAACAAAAATGTGAGGCTCCTATCACTGTTATTATTTAAACAACCAAAAGCTGATATGCAAAATTTTGCTTTTCTTAATTTTTTATTATCTTTATTTTGACTTGTACGGAATCACAAGTAACAAAAATAAATAAGATACGGAGCGCGTACTGAACGGCCGGCGCGCGACAGCCGTTTGTTACGGCCACGACGTAGTGGCCCCGCAGTTTTATACCTACACCGCGGAGTAAGGACAGGCCTGTCAGAGGTTCAAAAGACCAGCCCATCAATCTAGTGTCCTTATGTATGTTAGTCTAGATTTTCTAAAACTATGGTAACTGCTACCAAAGGGCCCATTGGCAGCGAGATAGGTACGACATTTATAATTTTAACGTTAGAAAACTACCAATCAAAAACAAACAAGAAATCATACCTTGCAAAGACCGAGGTGAGAAGTTGCTGCTGGCTATGATCCATTCCATTGGTTCTGTTGAATTGAAGCCTGTATCCACGTACTTATCATGACTGGAGGGAGCAAACCCGAACAGTGTCTCAGTTTTCACTATACCGTAATTACTTGCATTATCCAGAATCAGGCCACGAGAATAAGGAAGCATTTTTGACACTGATCTTTATGTCTCTAGGTTAAAGGTCAAATTAGCTTATTCTTTGCATATTTTGTGTTTGATATTGTATGTGTTCGACATTCAAGATTGAAGTGGTGGTACTTTTAGTTGTCACTGAGTTATATAGCGTCAAAATGGGAACATTATGGCCTATCATGCGGTACGTTTTAATGACTCTATGAGTTTTACTAAGTAATTACTCGTTAATTTCAGTGTTAGGGAAAGCTTTGACATTGTGTCTAGTTTTCTTTTTTGGATTTTCATTGGTTAACTAGCGAGCCAGGCTTGACATGGGTGTAATGTGAATTACTAAAAAATAATGAAGTCTCGGATTTCATTTAAATTTTCAGCATCATTCACTAGAAAAGTCATTTAATGATATCTCATCACCAAAAAAGTAAATCTTATATCACAAAAACTTATTTCTAACCTTGGACCGTGAAAATTATAAGTTATTGGGATCTAGAGGCATTTACCCAGCTGTGGGATGATACAGGCTTGAGCTATTTAGTCAGTTAAAAACATCAAATGGGCTATGAGTAGAACGGAAGGAACTGTGAGACTTACATCCCCTATTTATAACGTGAAGTAAAGTTATGCCAAATCCTTAAAAATCTATGGTTAGTCTGAAGATTATCCTGGTTGTAACTTTGGTCCACATTTATTAATAAGGGGGTTACTGACTAAAATCCACCTTGTTCCTACACATGACTTTGCGTTCGAGGGCCTTGGTGCCCTTTTAAGCTAAAGAAAAAAAATATTCTTGATGATCTAAGTAAAGGACTATATTAGATTTTCTCAGTACACATTCCTATTTCTTAGAAAATGTAGCTATATTAACTTACTCCCTCTTATTTAAAAAAATACCACATTTTGTACCAAGAACATGGTTCGTAATAAATAATAATCTGTTCCTCTCATAACACTGACCACGACTCGGTATAAATACTTGTTATACAACATAAAGTGTGCCAACGCACTCGGATCGTTGCGCAACACTCACCCATTGCTTCTCACGTGAGATAGTATATGCAAGAATTGTAGATATTTTTTTCTGTTGACAGATAATACGACTGCGAGCAGGTTATTGCGGTCTTGCTTACTCACAAGGGTTGAAATTTTCATTCAGTCCATTGGTCTATAAATATTCTGAAAATTTTATAACAAAAAAAGAAAATAAAATATTTTCAGCAATTAAAGAGGCAATACAAGCAGAAATATCGTCATCTACAGCCTAACTATACCCTCTGCTGGGTTTTAACGGTTCCTTTTCTTGTGCCAGACTCATCAGGTTAAGTCTGAGATCGCAGAAACATCGATGATTACGATGAACTGATATGCTGTGGAGTGTCACTGGTGGATTCGAATCCAGGCAGACGCTTTGCTTTGTGTGATTTGTTCCATCACCTCGATCTCAAACAAAACATGCGTTTAAAAAATCATTGACCCACATCCATGCGTAGTACTTCGCAGTCGTTATTTTAATTAAATATTTTTTTATGGATATTCGGCTTCATTTTTATTATTATCAATAAAAAAGGTAACATGTAAAATCAACATAATTAGAAAGCAATGTGGACGAAAAAACTGCTTAATGAGTAAATTAAAGTTCAAATCCAAAATGTAGAATTTCTATGCAATAACTAATGTTAAAAATTGTTTAAAAGCTATGCTTTTTTATCTAAAGATTCAACATATACTAAAGGCAGTTCAAATAGAAAGTAAGCGACGATACAAGTTCATTGTCGCGACCTTGAGCCAGCGATGCAACTGACATCGATCTAACGCTCAGCGCACATGTGCTCACCTTTCTGTTTATTTTTGAGAACTATAAGCATCACTGCGAAAGTTTTTTGAGCATCCGAATGGATGGATGGATTTTGAGTTTGTCACTCTTTTACACAAAAGTTACTAAACAGATTTGGATGAGATTTTGTGCACAGCAGCTTGATTCTGAGCTAGACTCTAGGGAGTCTAGGGCATTATCAACCTTCATAGGGCTAATTCTAGAGTTTTTTTTTTTGAAAAGTTAAAACAAAAAAAGTAAATAATAGAAGCTTACTTCGAAATCCGATTTTGCAACAACAACGGAATACGAAACGCCTTTTGGTGAACAATTTTGTATGTAAAATCAGCATGAACTGCAGTTGTCCCTTTCAAAAACAACCCGCATAGCCAAACGCAGCGCGAGGGTAACAGTTTCTTCAAATATCTGTTTTTCAAATTCCTCAAGACTACCGTCCGCTCTTAAGACTTCTGAAGGTATGATTATTGAGAAATTTAAAAAAAAAAATAATAAAAAAAATTAATCTGCCATTGTATCTGGCACAGTACGCGTTCACCTTTAAGCGACTATCCTCTGGTTGATTAGAGAAAGTTTCCAGTAGCAACCTTGACCTGTTTAGAAGATTAGAACGTTCGGGAGATAGCATTTCTAATTCTGATAGATTTGTAAAGATGTTGATGTCACGTTAACTTATTTTTTTTATCTTTAAGATTATTTTAACGTTTGTGTGTTTCGTTTTGTTGGTTAAAGTTATGTAGTACAAGTCTAAACTAAATAATATAATTCTAGCCTAACCCTAGTATCATACAAATCAAAGAATGTGTAGTGCACAAAATAAGCATTTTCTTATATACAACAAAAAAAAAAAGAATTTCAAACGCCTTGATGGAAAGGATACTTTATTACCAAGAGCAGCCTATAAAGGCGCTCCCTCACCACGAGCATTCACCTGTACCCTTAGAACGAATTTTCACTCTTTTACTTTACAGTATTTACAGCGTTTCTTGTATGAACAAATGGAACAGCGCCTCTGGTGCGCGAAGACGGAACTAATTTTTTCCTTAAAAATGTTAACTTGAAATTGTCAATGTTCCAGTTTACTTTATGTCTCAAATACTGAAAATTCGTGCTAAGGGTACTGTAATGTAACGTTACAGATTCGAACACTATTTCATCAGTGAGTAAGGACAATTGAGCAAAAAAGACACTTCATACAAATTACATTCTACTTTTAAAAGCCGGATCTTCTAAAATAGACTCTGTCCAGAAAGTATCAGCCTACCAGCCTGCCGTAAAAATTTTACAACTGACAGGCGTAAAATTTATTCCTAGCAACCACTTCATTTACGTTCCACATGTACATAGAAAACTGACTCATAGATTCTGCTTAAAAATCTCTCTACAACTGTAGAAAATCGTGTCAAAATTGCGTAAAACCAAACGGTCATACCCTATACAATCCGGATACTAAAATGTCCTTTAGAAAGTTCAGTTTTGACAGCAAATGGATAAAGAATGCAACAATAACATGCGTTCTGCCAAGTGACACAGGACATAAAATAATTTCTCTTGAGGAACGGTATTGGACAGTAACTTCCGTGACCGTGTTTTGTTAGGCATCATCAAGTAACTTCTGTAATAAAGAAGGAAGTTATCTTCTAACTCTTCTTTGCGGCAGAAATTTGGAGATAAGACCAGGTGACAATTGGACCACGCGCACTGCAAGGATGCTGACAGCAAACTGATTGGCCCATGCTTGCCAGGGTCATAGGGCTTAAAACGGCAGTACGACTCTTGAACACGAAGAGCTTGTAGAAATAGATCGGTTTTTAGACAGTATGTGTCTGACAGTTTCTTCCGCAGCAGCTAGGGCGCGAGGACACATTTGGTGATTTTAAAATCTCACAAAATAAGGCAAAAATCTGGACATGCAACGGGGCACAATTGCCCATCTGTTACTGATAGGGCACAATAATCCTGGAGAGACTGCAAAGTGTGATCATTGTGCCGCTGGATATTATCAGAGATAATTACGACATTATTAGTCTAGCCTTTTTGAAGGCATAGTTTCTTTTAAGTCTAGCTTATTATGGGCTCGAGCAAGCAAGCAATATCCTTACAAGTAATGACAGATTTTAACAATTCAAACCCGACAATTTTTTAAATTATTGTTGTAAAATCAACATGATATTCTGAAAAATCGTAATAACAGTAAAAATATTCTTTATGACTTTTGAATACTACGGTAGTAATATTTCGTTCGTTCGTTGAAAGAACGGCGTGTACTCGGGTTAATGTATGTATGAATGGCAATCAGCTCCCACGTGCGAGCAGTCTTGATACTTGGTATTTTTATCGTGCTGAAATCATCGTGCAATTATTTTACTAAGAAAGCACGGTTAGCGCAGTGGCCGAAAATTGATTTCTACGAGGCGTGTTGTTAGGTTCCATTTCCTCAAGGTAGCAAATATTTTTATGGTACCATTTCTGAGTCTGGGTCAACACCTGTCTACCATCCACACTAACGTTTACAAGAACACAATGAAGTCGGTTAAAAAGACTTTAAAATGATGGCTTATAAAGCGGCTCGTTATAGTTATTAATTACTGGCATGATGACTTCTATAAAAAGTAGTATACAAACATTCCTTTCACAGCATTTTTTGTGAAAATTGATTTTTCGCTGGCATCCGCTATCGAATCCAAAACCTAAATCAGGGATTACCTTTTGACGTAAATGTACATATAGATCAAATTATTACTATAATAATAGTCTATCCTTAACCTTCTACTGGTGACGTCAGATTGAGTAACAGTATTGGTGACGTACCGTCATTTTGACGTACTTCTGCAAAGTCGAATTTCAGGACAGCTAAGTGCATGGAGATGAAACAAATGGCTTTATTTACAAGTAGATATCTTACTTTCATAAATTAAACACTTTTTATATATTATTACAATAGAAAATTTTACGTATATTATTAACACAAACTTAGTATTAATATTCACGTTGCATTTTTGTAGATATTGAAATCAATGAAGATTAAATTATATAAATAAATCAAAATGAAATCCAACGATCAGTTCTTATTGTTACTTTAATAAGTAACGAAAAAAAATGATTTAACATACTACTACAGTGGAAAAAAAAAAGATAAATTTTGATGAGGAGTGGGTTTTATTTTAGGTAATAAAGGCAGAATTATTGCACTACTTGTATAGATGTGATGTTCTTTTTTTTATTTTTTGCGGCACTTATTGAGCAACAAAACCTTATCATTTTTCAAATTACTAATAATCTCATCCTCGGAGTCCGTGTCAGGTTCTGGACTTTCTGGTCACTTTTCGTGTTACGATCAGATTCCACTCAGTGATTCTGTTCAAACTCATTACTGCTATTTTGTTTTAAAATCTCAGTGTTAATAATCGTAATCTTCGTCATTTGGATTAATTTTCATTGAAAAATTGCAACTTGATAATAGTATAAATTACGGACACTATTAGTGACGTGACGTCAAATTGACGTCGGGTATCCTATATCTCATCATCTGTGCGTTTGCAATAACCAATTTTTGTTAAATCGGACGCCAAACTGCGCTAAATGCAGCTACTGAGAAGTGCAGGTGAGGGGAAACAGTTGTTCGACACATATTCAGTGGTTTTAGTTAATAGGTGTCAAATTGACGGCACGTCACCAATAGAAGGTTAATAAATGCTTCCGAAAAACAAATTTTAAATCCAAGCAACGATCAAGACTACTCACCGCACTATACAATATTCCGTAACAACCATCCTTACTGTACGCATAACGCCGAATATAAAAGTGAGCGGCATCCCGGCCCATCTCACTTTATCCTAAACCTTCGTCCACTTAGGACTTAAACCTAAGGCTTTTTAAATTTTTTGGCCCTATTTGACTCAGTACAAGAATAACTTGGGTCATATTTAACTAGGTCCAAGAAAAATTTGACTAGGTCTCAGAAAAATTTGAGTCTATTTTTCCTGAAGTTTTTAGTTTTATCCCTTTTCCAACATGAGAGTGCTGTGTTTAATTTTGGTGGTAGGAGTCGTGGCCTGCAGTGCCGCTCCAGGAGGTGCCAATGAAGAGGAAGGAAGAATTGAGCTGTTCTCTGGAGTGGCTATTGAGAAGTAAGTGTTTCCTTTTGTTATTTGGGGGGAGAAAATCGGTTCGGAAGTAATTACTGCTTAAAAATTCTCCCTGATAAGGATCAACCAAAGGTTATGTAAAAGCTTAGAGAGTCCCCTGTCAATTTTTCTAAATCTAAGTTAAGGTTATGGATGACCTACTTTTAAGTTGAAAAATAAATGTTGAGTAGACAAAGTTTTGTATTTTCACTTGAGAAGAAGTTTCAATTAAAGCTTAGCCCAAACTAAGTCAGCTTAGCCATACTCAGCACATGCACGCAGTCTATGACCGATAAGCCATTTATACATAATTCCTACGAAAAGACAAACATGACAATGTTATTGTTTTTTAATCAAAATCAGTATCGCAATCATCCCTGATCGCACCTTATATCAATATTTTCTTTAGACATTTACTGAGTTGTACTTTTGCCAGATATACTTCGAATTATGTGAATATGGCTCTTGGGACTGTCTTATCAAAATACCGTGGTGCTAAAATATAGAAGCTAGGAGCTAAGGGCAATCGTAGGACTAGGACTTTTGGTCTGCTTAATGGCTAAAAGTCCACCCTATGTAGTGTCTACTGACAGTCAGTCAGGCTCTTAACTCTGAATATCTGTCGCTTCTACTCCACCGAAGGCTCAGGACTCATTATTTGATAATGATCATGATTTAAATGTGTCTTTAAAATATTTTTTCAAGTGACAAACAAAGTCATTTTCTTGTCCAACTTTCCAAATTCCGTTTAAAGGTGAAATTTTAAAACAATAGGTTTTAAGCAAATTCACTTTAAACATGACTGTGACAAACATCACAATTTGTCATGCGTAGTTGGGTAACTGAGTGATTTTAAACCACCTGCTTCTTTGTTTACTCTAAAACATGTGGTCGAAGGTATGACATGATAATCGACACAAGTTATTTTAAAGATTTGTACTTTTTCACTACAAAAAACTTATGTACTACTTTCGTTAGCAAAAACCTTTTGCAAACTAAGGCAGGTTGTTCTCAATATTACTGACAACCCATCAGCATATTTGGGATTGGTGACAATGGGACCACTTCAACATGGTGGAACTTCACTTTGGCGAAAAAATCGTTAGGTACTTTTTTTGAAGTCGTATATAAAGGGAGAAAATGTCTAAGTCAGACAATCTTATCTAAAAACTAAAAAAAGTCTAAAACTGATGTCTTTTTCTACAAGGCTATTCCCAAGTCATTATGAAGATTGCTCAATCACGTACACAGAATTGAGAGTCATGACACACATGAAACAAAGAGATACTAATTTTATTATAATCCGCTTTCAACCAATTCAAATCAATTGCAATGGTAACTCCACCCCTCAATCCATACAATACAGATTGTCTGAGATTTACATACAAAACACTTTCACTGTATTGTTTATATGGAATAAAAGTTTTCTCTTTAAAGATTATTCAGTTGATTATTTTGTAGTTAAAAATCATTATCACACGAAACCCTTGGCCTTTAGGTAGTAACTTTATAATATTTTAATGGCAAAATTATTGGGAATCATCGTTGGATTAAATCTTAAACAAGACGTGTATTATTTTTGTGAAGAAATTGTGCTCATAGATTTTAATTATTCGTAGCTAGTTTTCAATAGTCAGTACAAGTCTGACAGATGGGTGGGAGGACTCAATTGATGATTTCATCACGCTAAATAAAAAAATGCCTGTTTTCAAATGCATTTGAGATTATTCTGTGTCAGGACGTAGCAGATACCTACATACTTGCTTCTTCTTCAATCGTTCACTCACTGCTGAGTTAAAATCGTTGAATCGTCAAAAAAATATATTCCAATTACAATTCAGATCATCTTTTCGCTACGTAAAAATACCGTCAAATTGACAATATCCCACAAAAATAGGCATCAAATTGTCAATAAAACGGAACAAATCATTTTCATAAATCAGACGAGACATTGGAATCGTACCATTTGCTCATCTTAAAAACCTTTGTTTATTGAGTATTTTGATTGTTTACAGAGACTCAACAGGTGAAGAAAAATTAAATGTCAAGTTTGAACCTGGTGAACTGAGGGAAGCTGCTAGAACATTTGAAGAAGGTTAGTATTTTAATTTACATTAATTTTTTTCTGTTATATTTTGTAAGTTGCTCGTGGCTAAATAGTAACAGCTGCATGGGTCGATATTCAAGGTTTAAGCGCTTGCCGAGGTTGGTTTGTTGATGGATGACGGCTACCATAGCATTAGTAGTTATAATATAGTATTTTTATAAATGTTCCTTGAAGCCTGAATTATATGTATAAATAAATAACGCGTTTCTTGCACCAGGATCTTCATAACATAAAAAAATATACCAGTATCGCAGCAACATCCTTACAACATCGTAAATGATATTTACTATAGTCATAAAAATACATCTCGATATACGAGGAAAGGAAAGTTGTGGAGTGGGTCAGTGCACTGTTACGTGAACGCGTTGGCCGTTCGGTCAAGGTTACGTCAGCCGTATTATATTATGATAATAACAAAATGCTGCAATATCGGGAGTTCGGTACTAATGTGTGTGATAATAATTGTGTTTATTTTTTGCGAACTTTATGTTTTTTTTTTGCTGTTACGTTATTATTATCTAATAAAATCTAATTAATTTCACTACCGGATTCAGTACAGTACAATTTTCCACGAGTTTATCAAACTTCATTGCCTCGACGCTTTTCGGGTGTATGTCATGGTTGAGAAATGAAATGAAAGATTGTACAAAGAGGTCTTATCAATATAAAAACAAAAAGTGTCAAAAATCTTGAACGTCACAATTTGCAAGTATAATATTTTGTGAGTAACAATTGACTGGCCTGTTGGTCTAGTGGTTAGTGACCCTGACTGCTATGCCGGAGGTCGTGGGTTCGATTCCCACCCAGGACAAATGTTTGTGTGATGAGCACGATCATTTGTTCTGTGTCTGGGTGTAATTTATCTATAATAATAATATGTATGTATTTAGAAATATTTAAGTATGTATATCAGTTGTCTAGTACCCATAACACAAGCTCTGCTTAGCTTGGGACTAGATGGCGTTGTGTGATAGTTGTGGAATATTATTATATTATTAATTAATAGGTTAAAATCAATATTTAATCTTATCTTATTTATTTTTTTGTAACAATTATTCGGTAAGATTTTATAGATATTGTTTTGATAATCGTTCTACGATGTGGTGCACAGGAAAAGTATTTTTAGGAAAAAAAATCCGAATTATTACGATTACCCATGCAAAATTAAATCATTACCTACAATTTATGTGTATTTTTACTCACTGTTACTTTTTTCATTTATTTATTTTGCAAATAATACGCTATATTCACTCAACACTTTAACTTACTAAAATATAAAAGAAAATAGGAATTTGAGAAATCCTTTTTACGTGGTTTAAAGACTACAATAAAATTATTAAATAGAAAATCGTGCATGTAATTATTTTATAAACACGGAAACAAAATGATAGCGTGTTAAAAGCTTATGAACGTAATGAAAGCATAGTATGTGAATGAACTGTTACGTGAGAGAGCGTTCGCGTGGTCAAGGTTACGTCGTGCGGTTACCTACCATAAAGGACTAGGGCTGGCCGCTTGTATTTTTTTAGCTCGCTGTTTATATTTTTTATAGCCAGCTCTGTCTTTCTCCTGGTTAAAATCCTTCTAAAAAATCCTCTATGTTCCGCAATTGTTTTTTTTTTTAACTTTGCCCTACTCTAGGAATTTCTCCTGTATCGTGGGTGCGTTTAAAAACATAGAAGCTTACATACACAAACACCCAGACCCGGAACTACTATTTGTACGTCATACAAACATTTGTTCCATGCGGGAATCGAACTCGGGACACGCAGTGCAGCTGAGTCCAATCGGTCAGCCACTGCATCAACAATTTGACAATTCGACAATTCAATGGCTGTAATTCAATAAATTGACTAATTTTCTAAATTCAAAGTGTTTTTTGGTTAAACCTCTTCACATAAATTAATAGCTGAACCGGATTTCATACATTTTGGTATAGAGTTAGATGGAACCATACAGACTCGGGAACTTCTTTTTTTATAATCTTGGAGGTCGAGAAATGGCACGTGAATAAACTTCTATTTTTTCAGTACTTGCAGTTTTTAACCGCGCGTAACTTGTAAAATTACACTACATCAATAAAAAACATGATTATTCCAAAATAACCAATATGTTAGGTTACCAATAGGTTATTCAGAAGCGGCTAGGAGACAAAAATCAACTCCTGAGGATCAATACAATAACGATTTCCTTTTGTTTCAGCTCGAGGTAAAATCAAGAAGTACTCTCCCCTCCTAGCAGGGATCGGAGTCAAAGTCTTGGCTGTAGCTGGTCTACTCTTCGGAGGCCTGACACTCCTAGTAACCAAGGCCTTGGTGGTAGCAAAGTTGGCCTTCGTGGTAGCTGCGGCCTTGGGTATCCAGAAGTTGCTAAGTGGAGGTGGACTCAACAATATTAGTGGAAAGGTGAGTGACGATGTAAGCGTTTTTAAATATATTTTTTTTATAAGAACATCAGGGCTGTAATTGAGGAGCTTGAGGCTAAATAATTACAGCCACATACGGCGATCTTCCGGGTTAAGCCGCGCTTGCCGAGGTTGGTCTGTGAATGGGTGACCATCTGTCATAGCGAGTTTCCTCCGTGCCTCGGAAAGCACGTAAAGCCGTTGGTCCCGGCTGTCATTTGTAGATCTTTGACAGTCGTTACTGTTAATCAGAAGCTCATGGCATGGAGTATCATATTACCCAGTTACTGGGTTGTGGAGGTCCGATAGGCAGTCCACGTAAATTACTGATATTCAGCTGCATCAGGTTTGACTGGAAGCCGACCCCATATAGTTGGGAAAAGGCTAGGTAGATGATAATCATGGCTGTAATCCCTGAAGTGCTAGGCAGAGGAGTGTCTAACATTAAACCCATATTTCACCAGTTTTGTTTAAGTCTCATTTATGAAAGCGAGTCTATTGCGCATCAATGGGCGTGGCTCCTACTGCTAAATTCATAATGGAAAAAAAATAGAAGTTGGCCCAACCCGGCTCTTGAACCAGAGAAGTCATACTCAGGAGTTGCACTTGCGACCATTAGACTTTTTGTCCTTGGAAAGCATCAAATTAAACCTCACTACCCTGGCCGAGCGGAAGTTTGGTCAGGGTGGCATAGTTAAAGCTCTTTTTACGTTATTAATCCGTTGCCACAGAATCTACACCATCCAAGCTCTGATTTTACCTTCTTCTGGAGATAGATTACTTTTCTCTTGTATCAAACTCCAGGTCTGAACCAGCCTCATCCAGGATATATCCTCGAAGGCAGCAATGTGTTGCTTCTATAATAATAATATTCCACAACTATCACACAACGCCATCTAGTCCCAAGCTAAGCAGAACTTGTGTTATGGGTACTAGACAACTGATAAACATACCTACTTATATATTTTCTAAATACATACATATTATAGATAAACCACACCCAGACACAGGACAAATGATCGTGCTCATCACACAAACATTTGTCCTGGATGGGAATCGAACCCACGACCTCCGGCATAGCAGTCAGGGTCACTAACCACTAGACCAACAGGCCAGTCATTCTGGACGACCAACACTCCTCCTGCTAGTCTCTGGTCTGTCTGTTTCCAGATGTAGTGTGTCTAGGTAATAATGGTCTCTTATATCTCCAGCTGGCTGGTTTCCAGTCGTCCCAGCAGTGGACTTCACCCACGGCATCAGCAGCAACCTACCCTTACGCTAGGTCTTCGAACATCGCGAACGACGCCAGTGATCTAGCATACAAGGCACAGATTAGCTCATAAGCCCAAGATTGGCTGGAATAATAATATGGACGATTATTTTATGCGATGCGATTAAAATAGAAGAGGGTTGCCAAGCCATAATAGGACTTATGAAAAGTATTTTGAGTCTAATATTTATAGATTATCATGCTCCATTTAAAGGGAAGCCCTATTCTTATTTTAATTGAATTGTATTTGCAGTAGGTACTTTTACTGCATTATTTATAATCTTTTTGATTAATAGATTTCAAGTATTCAAAATTTACGTTATTATTTAGATTTCAATTACATTATTAAAAATTATTATCATAGGTTTATTTTTAATTTTTGTAAAATTTCAAAATAAGTACAGATTTCCAATGATCTTGTTAATTTTAAGAAAGTGTTCAAAAATAATTGATTAACTATTAATTTTAAGTTTTTAAGTAATTTAATGGTGCGTATCTAAGCTTTAAATTATACACATAGAGAAAATAATATTTATTTGAAAAGCTGAACGTAATGGTGCATGATTCGTTATAATTTTTAAATAATTTATTATTTATAGAGATTTATTATATTTTTATTAGGTATGTTTAATAACTGTATAAATAAAAAAAGAAAGTTTGGATGGTACAGGGTCAAACAACACAAGTAATATTTTTTTTAATCCTTTCGCACTGCGCTTATACAATATCTTTGGATCCGAAATTAATTAAAAATATTTAGTTTTATAATTAACTATTACGGGTTTATGTGTCATAACCAAACGTTGTACTTAAATAAATTTATAAGAATAATATTATATCTATTCAAAAATAAGACTGTAAAATTAGTTTTAAGTAATAAATAAAACTGAATTCTTATTGAAGCAATGTTTTTTAGTTATTCCCTGCGTACTTAACTGTCCAAGACCTGTACCCTTTTTTTTTTTTTTTTAGGTGTTGAAATCATCAAATGAGTCCTCCCGCCCTGGGTGGGGCGGAAGGGACTGTCAGACTCTTACTGACTAAAATCCACCCGTGTTCCATCCTATGCCCTTTACGTTCCGGGGCCACGGTAACCTGGGTTAAGAAAAAACCCGCGTCGACCCGACCCGAGTCCCGTTGGAGCATCCACACGACAGGCTATTCGCATACGGGCAAAGAGACGACTTAGGCACACAGTGCCTAAGGAAGAGTTTTTGCCCGCATCCCAGGGTGCACCGGCCCGAAAAACTGGTCTTCCCCCAGGACGTATCCGAGAGGGAACTCCAGTCCACGGGCGCACGTGGAGGTTTCCTGTCATAGCACCCCAAGACCTGTACCCTTAGCACGAATTTTCAGTATTTGAGACGTAAACTGGAACTTTGACAATTTCAAATTGACAATTTTTGAGGAAAAAATTAGTTCATGCTTTGTACACCAGAGGCGTTGTTCCACTGTTGTTTTTCCATACAAGAAACGCTGTAAATACTGTAAAGTAAATGAGTGAAAATTCGTGCTAAGGGTACAGATTTTTTAACATGTATGCCTTGCTTGGGCCGACGCGCGACGGCCCGTTGTGTTCCACGCGTGCCTCAAAGAGTGTCAGCATTATGACGGTGCCCCCATTAAGAGGACTTAAGCGTGCCGGGGTCCCGGGACTCACGAATTACAGTGACCCCAGAACGTAAAGGGCTATGAAGGACACCGTGGATTTTAGTCAGTACGCGTCTGACAGCCCCTCACTGGGCGGGAGGAGTCATTAATTGATGATTTTAAATTACTAACAAAAAAAAATGCCTTGCTTGCTACCTTGTTGGTCTAGTGGCCGAAAGCGCGACTGCTGAGCTTTTGATCTCAGGTTCAATATCTAAGTCGGGCATCAATATTATTAAGTACCTCTCTATTGGATTTCTTAGTACCAGTTTCGGCCAATAATTGGTTCCTTCTCAGTAAATTCACTCTATGTTAGGTCTCACCTTTATTTCGAGACTAGATTGAGGACAAAATAGCATAAAAAAAAAGATATCAGTGGCCTTAACACGAGGTCGTAACGCGATCCAGTTAAGGCTGTGGGAAAGAGACAGAGCTATACATATAAGCCGTCTATCGCCATCTCTTTCCCACAGCCTAAAGACTCACACTTTAAGACGTTATGGATAGCGGCGTTATCTTCTTTTTGGCATGAGATATTTTTTGTTGATGAATGATGTATTAATTAATTAAATAAGGAGAGAATAATGTTACACCAGACTTTTTCTGAGAAAGGGAAGATTACTTTCAAACTACTACCACTACCAGCACTCACAGTGAATAATATTATGTTTGTTATTTATCCACAGCGCTTTTTGGGCAGTTGTCCTACAAATATGTAAGACAAGTGCCCAGAAAGCAGTCAACATTGCAAGGTCATTTACTCAAGCAGCTCGTAGGTTCCAGAAACATCGACGTAAAGGCCTACTTTTTGTGCTATAAGCTGTACTAGTGAATACCGTCTTACGGTTTGCTTGTACAACTAACATAACGGTACAAAGTCGACGGAGCGTGAAACTTTATTTTTATGCTCTTGGATAACTAGTAGCGCCATCTCTTGACGGTTTGGAGTTACTAAAGTGAAGAAAAAAATTACAAATGCGACGCAGGCGTCAAAGTTCTCAATTTAAATTTGTATAATAATTTGAATTGAGAATACTGTATATGAAATCTTTATGAATTTGAAAAAAAAAACACAAGTAGCTAGTGTAAATGTAACAGCTTAGACCCAAAATAAGAACCCAGAAAAAGACATAATCATATTTTTTTAAATATTATTATCGTGACAGGAAAAAAAAATGTTTTGAATTTTATTTTAAAATTAATAGCTTTATCAATGATTTAATTGTAACTGTTAAAATTAATATTTATTCAACGCCTATATTTACATGTCTTATTCCAAACATTAAACATAAAAATTAACACCAGTAAAACCAGTAATGAAAAAATCTTACGTGATTCAACTAAAAAAACACCTACTCTTTCTATAAGTTTTTGAAAAAGAAAATTATGAAAGAAAGTTCAGTCATAATTTATGTACTGCTTGAAAATTAAAAGCAAAGCTAACGTGTGTTCTTTCATTTCAAATTATAGAAATTATCAGTGAATTTTCTATAAAAATGTTTCATAATATATTGCCTAACGATAAAGTAATATTATTATTAGTAAAAATACTTCTTATATTATACTGCTATGTTTATACAACATATCAGTATACACAGAATATTTAACAGTGAAAATTTACTGAAAATCGAAAAAACAAATCATAAACATAGCCATAAGATAAAAATTCTGCATCGAAAATCCTGAAAAACATCAACAAGACATTCTCCCATCTCAATCCTTTTAGAAACTAAGCAATGTAAACGCACGACCCCACTTTTATACTAGTTTTCAATACTGATAGAATGTGAAAAAAGAACATGCCATCTTCACGCCCACATGGACGTGGGCAGCGTGGGTACGAGCGTGTACGTACACGCCTTTCACCCTCACACTATAATAGGAAATTATTGCATAGGGAAAACCGTGGAGTAGTCATAATTTATTTTTATTTTTAGGAGGAGTTGCGAAAAGTTTTATTACTTTTCAGGAGAGAATGTCAAGGAATTTTAAAGTGAGTTTTTAGTAAATTGATGGCTTTTAAATTGCAAGCAATGCCTCGTGGATGACTGATGATTGAAAACTGTTCATAAAAAGACAAACTGTTCTGAACAATGTTCTTCCTGATTTCGTTATTGAACTATAGCAAATACTTTTGACAGTCTTATTTTGTTTACGATTCAAGTTTTATCAATGAGAAATGAGTATCACTACTGAATTTTGATAGTGTTAATGTCATCCTAATTTTAGCAGAATGACAAATACTGCCAAAATCCCCCGATTACAATTATAAATAATTGCAATTGTGTCATCTCAGACACGGCGTTAATTATTTTTTTTACTACTCCATATTAAATACTAAACTGTATTATTAGAATCCAGTCGCAACTTACAATGATTAAGAAAGAAAAACAGTGTACTCTAATCTGTAAGTATTGTTATTGTGATTGACCCTATAGAATCCTTAACTTTTTTAATTAAAACACTTCAAACAATTCCTGTTATATCCAAAAAATAACACAACTATTCGACTCCACTGCACTCACAGTCTCTATTATGTAGACGGTAAACTTTCTCTACTACTACAGAGACAATCTGTCTGTGTGTGAGTGACTTTCACTTGAACACATTTTTGTTGTATTTTGTTCCGTTTTCTCATATTCATAATTATAATTGTGAGTTACAATAAATTAACTGCTTGGGTTCTTTTTTATTTTTATGAGACTGCTGACTTTTATTTCTACTTTGTAAAGTGATAGTTTTAGTATGAATTAGTAATTCAGATTTTAAAATAAAGCTGTTTGCTGAAAAGCTTTTTTTACAGCTACTAATAATACGAGTAACTAATCTAGCACTGATTTTTTTTTAAATATTATGTTTCATGTCGGGTACGAACTCTTTGTATTCGTAATTATTGTACTAAAGTTTTCAATATTTTTCGGGTTCTGTCCATATTCTAATTTTCCTTAGACAATTTTCTATCATGTCTAGAAAGGGATTTTAATAATAATTATATCGGTTCAATAAAAATATTGATAAAAACTAAAGTTATACCCATCATCTACAGCAACATTCACATAATTGATCGTTTGATGAAAACACATCAATTATAATTTCTGTAGATAATAGAAACTTTTAGTATTTTTCACAAAGTATTTCTGAATAACATTTTTTTAACAATATGGTACGAATTTTATACAAAAACAGATTCTGACTTATCTTTCTATTCATAAGTGGGTATGGCCACTATCTGTCTGGTGTTGGGGTTGATTAAGCTACTTGGGAATCTCAGAGACCTCTCACATGGCTTTATACTTTAAAATTTTCCAGGCTATGTCCAAAATAAACTTGGTAATCATGTTCATCGTCTTCCTGCCCTTATTCTGTTCTATTTGAGTTCAGCGCGACAAGTTTTCTTCCTCGATACTCCCCTGTCAGACGTAATGTCATCTAAGAGATAAAATTGGTACTAAAATAGGTTTTATTCACAATGATAATTATGGCGGGATAGGTCTCAAGCTATTGTCAAACAGACAGGCGTGGCGAACGCGAAGCGAAGCGTTTTTGTTTGTAATGTATGGATTTGTTTGAAGCCAGTCACATTGACTATCGGATCGCTTTCGCTTTTCTATGTGACTGGATTCAAACAATTCCATACATTACAAATAAAAACGCTTCGGATCGCATTCGTTTCGCCTGCCTGTTTAACAATAGCTTTAATCATTGTTACAATTATTTATGTACTTATGAGCATCACATTAAAGATTTTTCTTTTAATCCTTAATTAAATTTTTATCAGCATTAACTAAATTCATTGTGAAGTTAATGTTTCAACATTTTCATTCATTTTTCCTTCCTTATTTTATTTACGTCAATCAACATCCATTGAGAATTTTTTTATCAGTCTAATTGACTTCTTCAAAAGGAAGATATCGCTGTTAGCAATAAGACCACCGTTGTAGCCCTAGAATTAGAAATATTATAAAACCGTTTTTTTTTTGTAGCAATTTTCGTGTACAATAACTCTATCTATTATATTTATCTATCTTATTACGACGAACAGTCCTTCATTTCCAACATTCCCATTTATCCTGAATTTATTTTTCTCATTTTCATACTCCAAGTCAAAATCACCCTCCAATATAAGAAAAATCACCCATCCCAAAGCCTATAAAGCTATTAAAAAGAAAAAAAATCTCTTTCACCGACGAAGGAATTTGGGGCCCCACAATGTCCGCCACAACACCTTTCTCTCGCTTTCACACTGTGAGATCGGGTAAACACAGTGCCCTCAATGGTTTTATTTACCCCATAACTAAACACCGTAACACCTGAAAATATCCATTGAAAATCCAACCTTGGAAAATAAGCTTTAAAGTTGAAAATCTATTGAGAATGTGATGTCTTTTAGGTGGAAATTGTTGATGAGTTTGAGTAAAAACAGGTGGGTATGTCTTTTCCTTTTTTTTCTTTGTGATAATAATATTAGGAGCCCACCCATGTGATAACTCCATAATTTATGTGGCGTTTCTTTCCTTTGAGTTATATTAGGATTTTGTCGGATAGGATTGAAGTTGTGTTTCGATGGCTGGTTCGGCTAAAACGTCTTGGCTTCTAGGCAAGAGGGGAAAATTCTGTAGTAGAATAGAATATTTATTTCTGAGTATTATACACTTAGGTGAAGTCGATGCAATATTTGAGTTTTGATAAATATTTCTTACTTAAAATCAATCAGCAGATATTTTAGAGATCTCTTGATAAAATGAGAAATGATGAACGTACAAAATCTTAATTTGCTTAAAACTTTTTAAAGATTAAAAGATTATTTCCTTCCTTAATTATCCACAGTTGGTCACAAAAATGAAAAGTGAAGAAGCATATTTACAACAGAGTCATACAAAATTGTTTTTTACAGGTCTTATAAATGTAAACATTATAAAGTGATAAAACGGTGAGGATTTTACTGAAACTCCCAGTGTAAAACAGGAAAAAAACATTTAAAAAATATATAACACGAAACATTAATATTTTCTTAAAACAAGATAGTAAGACGGTTATTATATTTCTCAGAACTGAAAACTTAAAACACCTGTGAATCTAAAACAGAATTATACGCTTTTAGAAATGCTGTCAAATAATCATCATACCAGAAACAATGTCCTAGGATACAGGTCTTCAACAAGTGCCAACAAGCCTATGAAGTACCTGTACAGTAACTGCCAAAAAAATCCACCACACCTCTGTATCAGGTGGTACATTTCGCAACAGCCATTCGCAAGCCGGATGTGGATTTTTCTCTCGAAGGTGAAAGTGCCAGAAGTGGCACACACAGTCGAAAGTGACGTGAAAGTAAACTGGCGGATGTGTTTTGGTAATTTACGAGAGACGAAAGCGTGAGGATGGGTTGGTGTGGGCGAATTTTTTTGGTAGGAAGTGTAGAAGACAGGTTACCGACGGATTTACTTCTAGAAGTGTCCAATTCGATGAAAATCCATTTTGGAGTCTAAAAGATTGTGTTGCCCAGTTACTGAATTCTGTGGTTAGACATTATCGTTCACAACACTACGTCTGGTCTCCCTAAAGTGTAAGGCAGAGATGCACCTGATAGTTTACCCACATTTCATCGTTATGTTTAAGTAGAAGACTTGTCAGTGATGGATTTACTTCTAGAAGTCTCCAATTTGATAAAAATCTGAATGAATAAAGAAATAAAAAAATCAAAAAGATTGTATTTCCCAGTAACTGAATTAACTGTAAAGATTTTATCATACACAAAATCAAGCCTGTAATCCCCAAAGATGCACCTGATAGTGTACCCACATTTCATCGTTATGTTTAAGTCTCATGCCATAGGGTTGAGCCTATTGTCATCAATTGGGCACAAAACTAGACCCCTTGACTTCTAATGAGAAACCCTCAATGTTAAAACCTTGCCCGACATTTAAATCGAACCTAAAGACCTCAGACAGTGTGTCAACCTGTCAGTCACTCCATTTTAAATACTAGTATTCATATGTTTCTGATTGACAAGAATATAAACTAAAGCGAAGTAGATAAAATAATATACCAAGGTAAAAAAAAAAAACTTAAAATAATGTTAAGGTTATAGTTACTTGGAACTTCCACGTAAGCACTTTTGCATTTATATTAATAGAGATTGAAGCGAAATAGATGTTATAAAACAAGTATCGTAGAATTCTAAAAACTGTATTGGCAACGTTTTCTTGTTGATAGAAATTCTTGATCCGGATGCTGTTTCCATCTTCAACGAACGTCATTGCAACATTGTAGCGATATTTTCTGTGTTGGAAAACTTGAATTACAGATTTAGAAGTGAAAAATAATAGAAACTTCTAAAACTCAACGAATAATCTGGGATTTCACCTTTTTGTTTTGCTATTTCGAATGATAAATGTGTGTGATTTATGAACCTGGGTCTGATTTATGAACACCAATGGACTTTTAAAAGACGGACTAGTAATGATGATGATGTGGCTCAAAACTTTGTTTACAAACTTATAAATTCTGGGACCAGTCGATCTGATAAATGATCTGATAAATAGTTTTAATCTTGGCAAACTTCTATTTAAAAGATTTCGATATGAACTGAATATAAATGTATTATTATCACAATACTCAAACTATATTTTTCATTTTTAAGGTCTGTGGGTCTCAAATAAACAGAGAAAAATTAATGAAACTTCTTTTTTTATTAATAGCTGTTATAGAGTTAATATCTTCTGCATTATATTGGATATCACACTTGCATTTAACAAATTACTAGTTTAAACAGTGTTAAAATCCCTTTCAAAATGTTAACCAAACTCAGCCCTTCGTTTATATACTCTCTAAACTTTACTAGAAGAATAAAAAATGACAAAATATTATGTGCACTAAACAAATCGTTACCTAACTCTACTCAAAAACAAAAAAAAGTTGTACAATACAACTCGGAACTTTCATTTCGTGTGACATCATTACAGCATCCTTGTTACGTCATTCTTCAAGATGGCTGCCGTAGAAAGTCGGTCGTTGAACCCGACACACTTACAACGTACTAGCGGCAGAGAGAATTCGAGTGTAGGTACTGTAGTATCGACTGGTTATGTAATATTGGAAATTTTGAGAAGAATCGTCGTTGTTGAAATTATTTCGGTTCAAATTCGATTAATCATTAAGATATTTTTTTGTTAATTTCTCGTGATTTCTTGTAATTAAGTATATTGGTGTGGGATTATGAGTTACTCAGCTCAGCAGAAACATTTTTGGGATTCAATTGACTTAAATAAATATCTTGATTTAATTTAAGAAACACACACACATTTTATATCTTTACATATAATAAAATCGTAGAGATGTCATTCCTGTACATTGAATATTTTTTTCTTTTTGTATTTTTTTCGAGATAAGAGATCGATTCTGATGCCAGATCAACTTTTATTTTTTTTCGAATTTTTTTATGTTTTTTTGATTTGATCTATCTCCGAAACTACTGTAAAGTTGTCGATCAAATTTTCCTCAAATATTCCTAATAATATGCTTCTGTTTATATGCTATGTATTATTACGCTATTTTTCCTGGGAGACAAGCAATTTTGAATTTTGTTGTTTTTAGATGTTTGTTGATAGTTGGAAGCTAAACCACTGGATATTATTTAGTCAATTTTTCCTCAAATATTCCTTAAACTGCTGTTCTATTAATAGGATATGTATAATTACGCTATTCCCCTTGGGGGATTAGCAATTTTATAATATGTTGATTTTCAGTCATTGTTGACATTTGTACAAGAACCGCTATTTGAAAATCACTGTCAACGTACTAGCCAGTCCGGTCGGTAACCTGCTTGACTTTCGTGCAAGGGGTCTCTGGATCAAATCTCGCAGTTTTTTTTTTCTCTTTTTGAGTTTTTTTTATTTGTCCTGAGAGTTTTAAATAATTTTAAAAAAATGTGCATACTGTTGTTTCAATATTATTCACGATTTAAAATAATTACTATTCTTTTTCAATACTTCTCTAGGATATAAATCTACACCGATTTAAATTGTAGGTAGGTAGTAAGTTGGATATTTTTTTTAATTGTAATTGTTTCGAGGTGTGGAATTTTAAAGATTAGAAAAAAATCAGGGTTTCTATAATTTGTGTTTATTTATGTTTTGAATTGGTGCCCAAACCAGTGCATAGATGCTGTTTTAAACGACGACAAGTTGTACTCATTGAGTCAGATAATTAGTTATTTTTTAGGTATCACGCGGTATGCTAAAGGGAGAAGAGCAATGCTGTCGTACAGACGCCAGCAGGTCAACCTACCCGAATCTGTCACATTTTACCATTCAAACCATAACCTTCTACTCTTGTGATAAGGTTGAAATTTTACTAAAGAAATCTGACATATTGTGGTAGCTTGATGTGCTGCGTGCGCTGTGCTTTGCGTCTGTACGTTCAATTTGCAGCGATACTGTAAATCGACCCAAAAATGATAGTCTAATGTTTAAATAAGCACGGTTCTTTGAAATTAATGTCGCTCAAATACGGACGTTTCCTATGCAAACTATGTACGTAGATATAACATTATTGATCTAAACTAATAATAAAAATGCAATTATGTTTGTTTTTTACCTTTTCACGCATTACTACCTACTGAATCGATCGTCCCAATATTTAGCATATACGTTATTTAGCATCCCGAATAACAGAAGCTGTTTCCGAGAAAACAATTACGTTCATATTCCAGATGGCGCCACACGATCCGTATTGTGTCTCAAATTCTAAAATAACGCAAGCGAAGCCGCGGGCAAACACTAGTTATAAAATAAATGGTTGACCGAGCTTCGCTCGGTTCTTAAAATGTCTATATCTTGGGAACCGAGCTTTTCTCGAACCTGGGACCTAGATAAATCGATTCCTTGAGCCGAAAAACCCATAATCTGTAACTTTCATGAAAATCCTTGGAGCCGTTTCCGAGATCCAAGAGAACAAGAATTGCTCGTTTAAAGATACGAGTATTAGATAGATAGATAGATTTTGCACAAGATGTATTTTTTTTGATGGGGTATGCTTACTTAGATGAAACCTGTTTACTCTAACGTCGATGACAGGGATTGAAAAATACGATAATATATTACAATAAAATTATTATTAAACAAGATGGACTATGCTTTCTATACTCGAAACTTGGGCTTTATCAAACATTTCTTAGACAGATCCGGTTTCTAAGTAAATAAGTCTATTACGAGTATTTCCTAGCTTACTTCTGGTGCATTTCTATTAATGGATATAGTAGTTCGCGCTTCAGTAAGCACACAATATTTTTGTTGTTTCCTGACTTTGTTAAAAACTTTTTTTACAATTTTTCATTGTATGTACTGTTAATTGAGCTTCCGTAGAGCATGTACGCCATAAAATAGCTCTATCATTTTTTTTAAGTCATAAGTTTTGACTTCATTAACATCATCGACAGCCAGAACACGTGCACTACTGAATATATAATAGGCCTCTCCCTCAGAAGAGGAGAAGTAACTACGTATAAACATACCTACGAAATGAATTCTAGATTAATAATTACTTGTAAGAGTAGGTCTACCTTTTTATATGAGAGAGAAACAAAAATCGATCCATCCTCACATTTTGTTTGCATTTAAAATATGACAAATTGCATTTATAATAATTTATAGTAATTAAGATGTCCGCCTAGCCTTTTCCCAACTATATTGGTGTCGGCTTCCAGTCGAACCAGATGCAGCTGAATACCAGTATTTTACATGCAGTGACTGTCTATCGCCGTTGCACAACCCAGTAACTGGGCAATACGATACCCCATGGTAAGACTGGTTGTCAGACTTTAGAGCTTCTGACTTATAGTAACAACTGTCAAAGATCTACAAATGACATCTGGAACAACGGTTTTAAGTGCTTTCTGAGGCACGGAAGAAACTCCACCACTCAGATGGTCACCCATCCACAGACCAATCTCGGCAAGGTTTAAAGCGAAAGATCAATTCAATAGTAAGATGTAAGATTAAATAAAACGTAAGATAATCTATATTCTTCAAAAATCCTATATCATTCCGAAGAAACCAATTTCCACCCATTCAAGACAGGTGCTATGTACACACACTTTCACACTACGCATGTGTGTGTGCCATTGGCATTCACTCACACAAACACTCATACATCCGTATGACTGACCCCCTTTTGTAGTGTCGGTTAAGATTATGTATTTAGGGTATAGGCAGGAATGTTCAGTTTGTATGTAGTTGTATATGAAATGTATGGGAATTTGTATGTGCTGGAATGTTAAAGAGGTTTGGCACGTGATTAAGGTGGCTTATGGTTATTGCAAGTCTATTTTATTTCTGTTATTAAATTAAAACAAAAGTTAACGAACTTTCTCTACTTGTTCACAAATTGTTTGAATGAATGTAACTTACAAATTTAAAATGAGTAATGCTTTTCTTTCAGATTTCATGGGTTGATTCGATACCAAATCATTAATTTATCTAGATTTTTATAAGTTCGTATTCCCTAAAAATGTAACTTCATTTTCATTCAACTGCTGTTGTAGCTCAGAATTTAAAATTACAGTAGAGTAAATAAACAAAAAAAAACTAACAATTCTCTATAACAGACATGAATATTGAATTAAAATCTGGATTCCAGACTGTATTTTTTCTTTTATAAGAGAAATTTAAATCGATTTCATCTGTACTCACTTATGCAATATATAAATGGTAATCTCACAGCAAATACAAAAAAGCATAAACATTTTTTTTAATACTCTACAGGCAGACAGAATGTCCTAGCGCGTTGATGTCTTTTGTACTATAAACTGCTATCACTGATACGAGATAATATTTTAGTTCTTTTTACAAAATTTTAAAGATGTAGAGGTTCCATTAGTTATTTTTTTCTTATCATGACAATGTTAGTTAACTAAGGGCTGATTTTTAATAGTCAGATAACTTTTTAGCGGTTTGACATAAATTTTCTATAGATAAGTTGTCAAACCGCCATTTTTATTCCTCAGATAAAAGTTATCTAACTATTATTAATCAGCCATAATAAGCCTAGGTAATTACGATAATATGGTAAAGGTAAAATATTATACTTCACAAAACAATATAACCCTACGCATCATACTACTCTGCCACGCCTCAAAACGTACAACCATGACATTCACACACACAAACAAACATACACCAACCTCACTAACACATACTCAGTTATATAACTCGCGACACAGGTGCTAACTTTCACGAACTTTCATTTTTCCACCTACAACTTACATTCAAATCTCCACCTTATGTCTCTTATAGACACAGACTAAATTTCCAACAGTAAAATTCTTATTTTTCAATTTACAAAGCGTCACTAGAAATTCAACTTTGTTTTTAAGAACACGAGGTTTCATTTAGAATGATGTTGGTATTTATTAGTCAGGCAACGAACGATGAATGAGCCTTTCAGTGTTGCGTAACGATTTTGTGTATAAGGATATTGACCTTACTCTGAAGAAAGCGAATCATTTTAAAAGGAGTTATGTATTTTTAGAGTTAAACTTTGATTTTGTACTTTTTTTATCTTCTTTCGATTTTTTGTGAAGATTTGTATGTTAAAATAGAACATGGAGAAAATAAATGATGATGATGAGATTTTTTGGTATTTTAACTACGATTTATCAAATTAATAAGCGACTCGTCGGTCGGGTTTTAGTGTTATTGGGTACTTGCTTTTCGAATTTTTCAGTAACAACCATGGAGTTTGGATTTTTACTCGGTCGCCTTCTATTAATGAGACTTTAATCAAAACTGGTAAAATGTAAGTGTGCTCCGTGCATCTCTGCCTATAACTTTAAGGATTATAGGCATAATGTGATTTATCAGCACTGAGTTTGTAACGGTTTTTTATTTATAGTCATTTATACAAAGTCATCAAGTGAGTCGCCGGTCAGGACGGGAGGGACTTCACTGTCAGAATTGTACTAACTATATTCCAAGGTATCCTTTAATAGGCCTTTACGATCCATGTTTGCTCTATACTCCTCAACTTCGGCAAGATTTGGCCCTCTAAAGAAGGCCCCGTCGTTTGTAGAGTTGCGTGAGTTTTGTAGAGTTTGCAGATAAAGTAAATTCATTACTTCGTCATAGCTTAGAAAAGTGTGTAATAGAATAATCTCATATTTTCTCGCAGTTAGTCCCAATATAAGAAATTATACAAAATTTACCCCGTATTAGGTCATTTATTTACTTTCATGGAAAAACGATGTGAATTTTTATGATGTACCTTTGTAAGAAAAAATAGTAAATTAGAAAGAAATGTATCAATGTTTTTATCAATTATTGAAGTTTCTCCATACTGAAGTTAAGCTTACGTACACAATAATAGTGCATCCCTATAAATGTCATACATAAACAAATCCAGTACGTACTCAAAGCTCCGGAAATAATTGACACAGAACTGCATTCTTCTGGAGAAAGTTAGGACATGCAGTTGCATTTACTACGTAAATATTTTACGGATAACTCAAAAGTTCTATTGTTATTTAGTTCTAAATTCGTTGGAAACGAATTCGTGAAAAAAAAGTAGTGTGAATAAAAAAAAGTCTAAAGTCGTAACATGGCCACACGTCGAGTCATAAAAAAAAAGAATAAAGTGTGATATAAAAGCATCAGTACAAAATAAGAAAAAAAATCTGTTACAACTAGTATCTCAATACATTATCAAACAAAACAATATCATAATAAAAAGACACCAACTTACAAATTTTATTGTTCTTTTTCGTCGCATACGCATACACGTAACGCCATCTATTGACAACAAAGCTACAACTGTACAACCGCCAACCAGCGCCATCTCGTGATTATTTTTACGAACTAAAATGATAGTTGCTTTGCAGGCCGCTGCGGTCCGTGGAGCAAAAAGAAAAAAAGTTTGAAGCCATCGTTGCCCGTCGCTAGAGAGAGTTGTTTTAAAAATGTTTTATTCTTTTTGTAACTGACGAAGCGTTTTCATAGAAACTAGAGAGATAATGATACAAACTGTTTCTTATGTGCAAAATGTATTGAATTTATGGAGCTGAAATTAAATGTTTTGCTGGTATTGATCAAACTTGCGATTTATTTCGAAAGTAGGTATTTAAGGTATTGACAATAAATAACCAATGTTTAATAATGTCAAAAAAACATAAGTGCACTGCATCATACTGAAAATACCTGACGATCTAGTGTTCACTAGCGCCTCGGATCGTCCCGCCAGGCTCTAGCTTTATACATATAGCCAGCAGGTCAACCTTTCCGAATCTGTCAAATTTTACCAATCGAATATGAACCTTCCTCCATTGTGATAAGGTTTAAAGTGTTGAGTTGTGGTAGCTTGATTTGCTGGCATCTAGACCTGGTGTTGGAACTGGCTAACTCCCATTACATAGGAGAATTCATAGCTGCCCAAATGTGCGTACAATATTGGACACCTAAAATCCTTCCAGAATAAAAGGCATATTTTTTTTTTAATTGCAAACTGGGAATTCTTATTTTAAATACTCTGCATCGTGGGTGCGATTGAAAATATTAAAACTCACATTAATAAACAGCCAGACCATGAAAAATAACCTGTTATGGTACCACGCGGGATCCAGCTGTGGGAAAAACACAGAGCTATACAAGTCGTCTAGCGCCTTCTTTTTCCCACAGCCTAAACTGGATCGCATAGGAGATCATGATAGGTCACCAGTAAGTAATACAAATATTTGTTTCGTGCGGGATTCGAACCCGCATCAGTCAATAGCTCGGCCACTGCGCCATCAATGTCTTCAAAAAATATTATATTAGTACTAGTTATTTTATGTTATTAATTTTCCTCATTTTTTATGACACTGTCTAGCAATACGAGTAGATCTATAAAAAAACAGACTTTTTAAATTAATGATGAAGTCTTCATAGTAAGTGCAAAAGTTAGTTGTAGACAGCATCAAGCTTAGAACGTGAATACGAATAATCGTAACTACAACCAGGTGGCAAGCGAAACTAAAACGAAGTGTAATAAACTTAGAGTTCAAATCAATGTTTCAATAACCATATCTACGTGTTTCTGTCTAGCGGTTCTTCCAGCTAGTGGCTTTTTTTTGTAAATTTGAATTCTATTGCTGTTGTATTAAGATAGTATTGAGAGTAATAAAGTTTTTCGCCTGTGCATTAGTGTCTATAAGTATTAAAGGTTGTCTATAGTTACAATTTATGAAGTTCAAAATGAAACAAGAATCAGTGCAATAGCTTTACCGCGTCAGTCCCCCAGTGCCACACGTATTTTTTATATTCAAATTTGCGTCTAGTTGACCAATAAAACTACACAAATTAATAACGTAGTCAAGAGAACCCGCCGAAACTCCTGAAAGAAGCAGGTTAAGTAGACCAAAGACTCTTTCAACAACCCAGTTGCCTCTGCCTCATCAACGAGAAAAATAGTGTCATAAAACTCGCTAGGGTCGGCACCGGCATGGCGGGTCTCCCAGAGGGCCAGACCCTGCCGACTGTCAAACTCATACTGACTAAAATCCACGCTGTCCTTCAATAACCCTTTACGTTCCGGGGTCACGGTAATTCATAAGACCCGCGACCAAAATCTACTTAGATAAACTTACTACAAGTCCATATTTGCCTTTTTAAAATTAAGTTATTATCCCCAATACTTTTTAGTTTAAGTTGTTTGTTAAGTTCCACTTCAGTTCTGATTGAAGGGTATTGTCAAATAATTGCAAAGAAAGGTTCTGTAGAAAAGAATTTTGTTGTAAACTGATCATTACCTTCGTGTTGTGGATCATGAGCACGAATCTGTTCACGGTACTGACGATTGGTTAGACCCATGCTACCATAATCAACTTTCGGGTTTCGAAGTTTCGATAATGTTTCGAAGTAACTACTTTGAAATACTATTACTATTCTATTGAATTCTGTACTACGAATTAATGTTCGTTGTGAAATTACTTGAACAAAAATGTGGATTATTTTAGATTACTCTAGCTCGGGCTCCGTGTACTAAGAAATATACAAAATAAACAGAGCCCGCAGTTCTATTTCGGAGTCAATTTTATTTAACACTTATATATAATATTCCCTTATTTTTTGTATTATTGTGACAACGTTGTGTGCCTAAGGCTTTCCAAATAAACTTGTTCATACTTGCAAAACCACTCAGCATCTAACACACTAACAGTACTCAAAGTACCATCCACCACTATTTCATTTATTAAAAGTCCACGCTCCGTGCTACTGCCACTTGACAACCAGTGATTAGACACACACTGCTGCACACTTTCTGGTGCCAAAACCATAACACTTTTTTATGTAAACTGTGGTAATTGTGAGGTTTGGAAGTGAGAGTTTAGTGTAGGACTTTTAGAAGTAATGATCGCTAAGCTGAAGTGGGACTTGGCTGGACACGTCTGCCGAATGCCAAAAGAAACCGGAAGACATAGCAGACCTCGGAGAAGATGGCGGGATTAGCTAGACAAAACTATTGACAAGTGGCTCAAATTAACTCTAGATCGATATAGTTGAAAGTCATGGGATGACACGGGCTGACAGTAACAGTAGTAGTAGTGTACTTGTTGCTTCTTTCTTACAAGTCACCAGAAATTGCATTGTTTCCAAATTGCGTGAGACGAGTTATTTAAACCCCTTCGTACACAAGGCAACGCAAGTCTCTGATACATTACGACTTTGGTATCCGGGCGACTGTCGCAATACAAATCCATGGAGGTTCGTACACAGGCACGCGTCAATAGATGCCAAAGTCGTAATGTATCGGAGACTTAGGCTGCTTTTCCACCACAGATGCGCTATGCTACGTTGCTAAGGATGCGTTTGTCCACCAATCATACTCATTATGTGTGTGTGCGTTATGAAAACAAATGAATGTGATTGGTGGATAACAAACATATCCGTAGCAACGTAGCACAGCGCATCTCTGGTGGAAAGGCAGCCTTAAGGCGCGTTGTGTGCGAAGGCGATTAGATGTAGAAGGGCTTTTTTATTTTAAAATAATAAAATGAGTCTCCTGAGTGGAGCAGAAAGGCCTCTCAGACTCGTACTGACTAAAATCCACTGTGCTCCTTCAATTCCTCTTTACATTTCAATCACGGACCTGGTTAAGGGCGCTTCCTGACTCGGACAATTTAGCAGGATGGCAGGGTCTTTCATACCTCGCCAAACACTTTGTGGTTATTTTTATAAGCTCAGGCGATTTTTAGTCAGTAGAAGTATTTCCGCTTTAGAAAGGAAATATAAAGCGATTTTTGAGGGAATTGATTATTTAAACTTAATGTCCACAAGGCTAAAGTACACAAGGCTTCACATCGGGATATAAAATACCAGTTTGTCTTGGCCTCGCTTTGTATGATCTTCACACACTTAGCTAATACTGGTTTTGTATACTCGTAGCTTGATTAAAAGCCATGTGATCTTCTATAATATATATATGCATGTGATTGATGACTACCTCTCGGGAAGCTGTAATATTAAAATTTCGTGTGTCAAAAAATACTATGCGTCTATACGCATAGTATTTTTTGACACACGGAATTTTTACTAATTAATTATTAAAAATTCCGATAAAAAAGAGAAATTAATTTTAATTTACTAATTACTATTAATTAGTAAATTTATTATAGTAATTAATATTTATTATCGTTATTATCTTGTCTTATTAGTTACATGTTTCTATTGTTTATTTAGAGAGTAATAAAAACGTGTACAATACCACAATAATGGCGCAAACCACCTGTTGTCGCTAATTAATTTTTACATAACTATATTCTAAGACTATATTGACCATGAGCCTGAAATGATCATGAATTTTAAAGAAAATTCATTCTCTACATATTAATTTAAAAATATTTTATCATTATTTTCTACATGAATTTTAAACAAAGAGAAGAAATCTAAAAAAAAATAACGATTGTATATTAAACGTTATTCAAATCTGCGTCCGACAGTTTTTATGAAAAAACTCAAGCCGTGAAAGGCAAATCAGACTGAAGGTACCGAATCATTCATCATTGGATGCAATGACAAAGCAAAACATACCGCTCTTACTTTTACTGAAACTTTTTGTAAGTAATTGAAACCACGAATCAATTTCGCGCTGCATGTAAATGTGAACGTGAATAACTTTTACGTAACAGTTCAATAAACGATATATTCTCTTCATCTGCAAGTATAATAATATTATCGCTGTGTCTTTTTTTAAAAGACTGTCAAAAAATAGAAATGTTTTTTTTTTGTTTTTTCTTTTTTAGAAAATAAAAGATGGTAAAAGTAAATAAAAACAAAAAAGTAATTGATGAGACTCGCTTTATTCCTGCATAATAATTGTCTTCTGAATGCAGGAAACGATTTATTCTGACGTATACTGAAACTTTACATTTTTAAATCCATAAAAAATTAGTTCCTTCGAATACCAGAGGCGCTGTTCATTTTTCCATACAAGAAACGCTATAATAACTGAAAAGACGCTGTAAAGTAAAATAGTGAAAACTCCAGTGCGCCTGAATTACAAAAACGGACATAAGAGGCTTGCCTACGGATTGCATATCTAAAAACAAAGCTTTTCAGCAGGAAGCTTAAGTTCATCAAATATGTTTTACCTTCATTTATCATCCTATTCTATGCCAGAATGCTACATTGGAAAAAATCCCCTGAATTTATACAAAAAAAAAAATTTTTTTTAAATATCTTCTCCAAGCCCTGCATGACTGAGAAAAAATATTGTAGAAATATTATTCCCGATTGCCTCTGTATTCATAAATCATGTACACTATCCATTAAAAATAAAACACATGTTCAGTAAAATCCAACCGTAAACCCAGACTAAAATATGAATGCAGAACAAGTAGACATTTTTAACAATTACGAAATTCGTTAATTGAAACAAAACTCTATTCTGATGCAATTATGGTCCATTTTCATTTGTAGCGTAAGTGTTATTTATGAGCGTAATAAAAAGTTTGTCTGCCCATTTTAAATACTTAATTTACATTATGATGAACTAAATTACATGTAGTTAGTAATTGTACTAGTCGTATCATGGGTTTTTACCATTTTCCTAGAATTTATGCCATTTTTAGGGTTCCGCATACAAATGGCAGAAAACAGAACCCATATAGATTCGTCATGTCTGTCTGTCTGTCCGTCCGTATGTGTCAGCTACTTTTTGACGAATGTTTAAGAGCTATCTTGATGAAACTTGGTAAGTAGATGTATTATGTGAACCGCATTAGAATTTTCACACAAAAATGAACAAGAACCAATTTTGGGGGTACCCCCATACTTAGAATTGAAAATCCTTTTTTTTTTCACCTGACCCGTACGTTAGGATATCTATGAATAGGCTGTCTTAAAAAATGATATTGAGGTTACTAACATAATTTTTTTTGAGAGACACTTCCAAAGTGGTGAAATGTGTGTAACTTCTAATAAAATAAGAGAATGATAAAACTAAAAAAAATATATGATGTACCGTGCAAACTTCAATTGAAAATTGGTTTGAACGAGATTGAGTAATTAGTTTTTTTTTTTAATAGGTACGTAATACATCGTAAACCGCAATTTACCTTGCAAAGTTACAATCAACTACAAGAACTTTAATATTATGTTACTTTCTGCTACGGAACCCTTTATGGGCGAGTCCGACTCGCACTTGGCCGGTTTTTTTGTAATAACTCCATCCATTTAAAATAATGCTAGTATATTTAACTCTAGTTAAACTGAAAACCTATTCCAATATAAGTAGTTTGGAAAAGGACACAAGGAAGATACGAATGACCGGATTTTAATCCCCTAACTGTGAGCACCTTGTCTGATCAATAAGTGCCCTCATGGACCTATGTGAAAAAAAATATTTGATTTTGATTTTTGATTTTGAACTAGTTTTTTTTTAAAAGCAAGGTTAGCGCAGTGGCTGAGCACCGACTGCTGCGCAGTGTGTTGGGGATCCCTGCACGGAACAAATTATTTGTGTGAGCTGCAAGTAGTTGTTTCTGGTTTGGGTGTTTGTGTATGTGAGTTGTGAGCCTCTATTTTTGTAAGCGCACCCACGACACAGATTAAAATCTTAGAGTAGGGCAACTTTTTAGTTAAGTTAAAAAAAGCTTATTATAAATTTTAAACCTCCAACTAATTGCATATCGAAGAGATCGGGCAAAGATCAAAATCTATAGACCGTAGCTCGCATAAGCTAGCTGAAGTAGCCGGTAATATGGCCGTAGAATCAATAACCGGGGAATTCCTCAAGGACACCGCGTAGTGAAAAATGTTACGGATCATCATCATCAGCCTATTAATGTTCCCACTGCTGGTACACAGGCCTCCTGTGAGAGGGAGAGGCCATAATCCACCACGCCGTCCAGGTGCGGATTGACAGACGCCACATGTCTTCGAATTTTTGGTTCTAGGACATACCGGTTTCCTCACGATGTTTTCCTTCACCATTATTGGGAGCAGTGGTCATGAAATAAATTACACAATGTAATGCTCCTGGCTGGGTTTGAACCCACGACCTGCTACTCGTAAGTCGTGGCCGATACCACTGGGCCACCACTGCTCTACTGGGCGAACGCTGCTCTTTCGAAAAATGTCTTCAATTTAATAAATGTGAC
The DNA here is from genome assembly GCA_036375495.1 of Agrotis segetum. NCBI lineage: Eukaryota > Metazoa > Arthropoda > Insecta > Lepidoptera > Noctuidae > Agrotis > Agrotis segetum. The sequence goes on from JAQSVV010000132.1 coordinate 983,703, forward strand.
AGTAATATAATTATAGCTGTAATTAAGAAACCTTGTTGGCACACTATATTTTTTTTTTTTCCTAAAATCGCTTTCAGAGTTTGATCTCGGTTCAACCCTTCGTTTTCTAGTAGCCCTATTTCACTGTACCCGGTCGATTACTGTGTGTCCCTAAAAAACAAACAGACAAACAATGGGGAAATAAATTAAATGATTTAAAATATCCCATAGTCCCCATGCAATGAATATAATTATTAGAAATAACTTCGCTCTATTTTCGGTTGCTTCGGGTCTTGAGATACCTTGAAAGAATGGAAAAAAAAAGGGAAATCATAGTCTTTTCAAGTTCTTTTTTTGTAGAAACAGAAGCATGCACCCTTACTTCGACTTACCTTTAGTAATTATGATCTATACCTACCGCAATACGAATGAGCTATTTCAAGTTACTATTAAGAAGATGGTACTTGCGAGGGAAGGTCTACAATTAGTGTCCTGAGTTCATACCATTTTTTTTTCTTTTTGTAAATATCTTACAAATATTCAGATGACAATTTCGCATTATGATGTAATCTAATGCAGGAAACGTCAAAATCTAAAAATTGCGGAAACAGATACGCGGAAATTTAATGAAGAATGTATCAAAGTAAAAGCAATTTTTAACATACACCATTGAATCTATTACATATAACTTTCTTTCAAAATCATAAATGTGTATGTACAAGTATACAGACGAAAAACTAGACACTGACAGAGCAAAATGCAGTGAATACTCTTAATTTCGGACTTCTAAAGTACTATGCATAGCTAGACATTATAAATTATAAACTAGACTGATTCAAATAAAAATAAAACAAAATTAACGCTGCGCACACTGAGCTCCTCGCTTGTGTATTTTTTTGCATTCACTCGTACATCGGGTCAAATGAAACAATGCAGATGCAAAAAACCGCTAAGCAAAAACCGACCATCGTGCTAATGCATAAAGAACTAATCCGCATATAAGATATTAAGCTAACGAGCAAACTTTTGCTAGCTGCCCTACCAAAAACTAACAAAAACCACGTTACTTTTGCAAATCGTTAAGCTAAGTTTGATAGCGGTGCAATTGGAAATAGCGCTTCTGTCTTTGATAATAAGGTTGAGAAAGAATCAAAAAATATTTTTTGATCGGCACGAAGAATGTTCAAAATACAGATTCAGAACCACACGCAAACTGGGAGTAATCATTTGGCTGACCACAACCATCAAATATAAAAGGGTGACAATATACAAGATGAACACAGTTTCAGTGTGGACTGACCAAAGTAGACGTGTTCTTCAGTAAACATGTTCAAGTACATCATTTTAATCACCGTTGCCAGTGCAGTGGCTCTTCCCAACCCTGAAGATGGATCAGTGGATAAAGTTCGTGGTATCAAAAAGGACTGTGCAAATGGACTTTTGAGTCCTACGTGTTTAAAAATTGGAGCTATCACGTTATTGGAGAAGTTCAACAACAAGGATGAAGTGTCTTTATTTCCTGGTGTTAGTCTAGTGAAAGATGGTGAAACATCTAAGAACGAAGCAGTTGCTGCGGATCTTGCTAGGACCTTCTCCAGTGATTCTGACGATCGACTGGATAAGTCTCTCCTGTACCATGTTGGGAGCTTCCTGGACAGTCATTCAGTGAAGCTTAGGCTCCTCGATGACAATGCTGTGGAAGAAGCCAAGACTGCGATTGCTGAAGGCAGAGGAAAGGGCGGTATGGGTCTTGGTGGTGGTGGCGGCAAGAAGGGAGGAATGGGCGGTCTCCTCGCTATGGGAATGATGATGAAGGGTACGTATGAATTTTTATGATAAAAATTTTGATTCTGGTAAAGAAGGTACAGGTAAAATGATCCTGTTAAAAATTGGAAGCATGCCTTTGCCCAGTAGTGAGATAGTTAAAGCTAATTAAATACTGGAAATATGAAGGTCCACATCAATTCTGTGCCTCTAGTGAAAAAGGGTATAAGTCCGATTAAATGAAATCTGGAGCTAGACAGAATTATTCCTTGTTTTAAATGTGAACTTGAAGGAACCAAAGTGCAGGTTGTATCATTATCAAATTTAAGTTCGAAGTAAAAAAAAATGCAGCGACCAGCTTTTAGCTTTTAGCTAAAAGCGGATCTTCTTTAATAATTACTGATAATTAATTCTATTTCTTAATGCGAAAAAATAATAAATTAGTGATCGCATCATGTAACAAGCTTTTCAAGTTTTTTAAAACATGACTTTGGAAAAAAGTGTTTGATCTTACAAATTTAGATCAAAATAAATTATCTTGCTTTACACCGTCTACTACAAGTAACTGTACTGTAATAATCGCAAATCTTAAGATGACGTCACTAGTATTTTAATTCAGTGTAATGACTCTGCAGATTATACTATAAGTTTTTTTCATATTATTTTCTATTTTCAACCCGTGCCTTCGTTTAGATCATGGCTAGAAATTATTTCACGAGAACTTCTTTAATGTATTATGTAGTTTGGGAACGCTCACGAAGATATGGAAAGATCGCCGCATTACTAAAAACACCAAGGTTCGCTTAATGAGATGCCTAATATTTCCTATTTTCCTTTATGGAGCTGAAACATGGACGATACAGCAAAAATATCGTAAGAAGATTGACGCCCTCGAAATGTGGTGCTGGAGACGTATGTTGAGGATAAAATGGACTGCTCACCGCACCAACGTTTCCATCTTGAAAGAGCTTCGTATCAAACAAAGACTTTCGTCGATTGTTCAAATGCGAATCCTTAAAATGTTTGGACATATCATCCGCAACGAAAGCTCATTGGAACGTTTGGTGATACAAGGAAGAGTGGAAGGTCAACGTTCTCGCGGCCGCTCACCGACCAGGTGGACAGATGTAATTAAAACATCTACAAAGTGTACCCTTACTCAATGTGCACGCAGTGCTACGAATAGGGAGAAATGGAGAAAACTCGCAAAAATCGCAACCAACCAAGTAGACTATCCATGACCACGACCACTCCGCCAGGAGTGTACGACTAAGAAGAAGAAGAAGTTTGGGAACAATTTAGCATACCTTTATTATTTTTTTCTTTTCAGAATTAGTTTTTAGGAATTGCAAACAATTCAAATATAATTCACTTACAAAGAAATTGCACTTGCAATTATTACTAAACAAGAGGCGACAATTTTATCCATCTTCAAACGTATTTAGATTTCAGTATCTGTTTTAAACGGGCAAGCCTGCAAAGCAATAGCATTTACAATCATTATAAAGACAACTTCTGCCATATTGTAACCATTGAAAAATTTAAGTATAAAATCATATTATTCCTATTCAAACGCCATTGTCAATCCAACATAATTATTGAACAAATAACATTTTTCTCAACTTTTTTTACTCCAAAATTGACCTTATACAACATGTTATTAAAAAACAATCTTAATTACGTTTTCCATTGTCTTCGTAATAGACTATAGTGAAATTGGTCTAGTTTATTTTTTGTAAAAGGCGCGGTCGTTCTGAACTAGTGCAGTTACACTGACTTCTCTCGTATGTAGGAATGTAGCGAAATAAGCATGTCTAGACTTATTTCCAATTATGGACTAGTTGCTTGTAATAAGCTTGTATCAATAGAGCAAGTTTATTTTGTGAGATTATCAGCGCCTCTTTTTCGTCTTTAGCAAGGACTACAATATTATCATCGACAAAAAATTAAAATATGAAATTAAATCTCTATGAAATGACGTTAATGAATCTACTGAAATATTTTGGACATACAGATAGATCACAAGGCTTCCATAAATAAATATCAACTAACAGACAGACATACAGTCCAAAAGATTTTGTGTCACTTTGAGAGATAAACCTATAACTTACAGGGCACACGACCGTAAGGAAGCAATCTCAGTTTCGGATGTTATCTGGCCAAAATATGTTTTTCGGTCTGTTTATCAGGCCCTACATTTTTAGGGATAAAATAAATGTTGAATCATCATTATAAGAATATCAAGATACAATAGTAAAAAGAGTATTTTCTTTGCTGTTTGCCGTTTGATCAATTTTTTTGGACCTGTTCAAGTTATCGTGATATCATACCAGCCTGTTATACCGAATCAAATTCCATGTAAAAAAGAGTTAATCGTCTTCAGCATACTAAATATTGGCAATGAGAAAACTATAAAACATTTTACAAGACTTGAAAAACAAAGATTTCTTCGTCAATTTGAAGCGACTAAATCATGAAAAAGTCTAAGGAAGATTAGATTTCAGAATACGCCAATAAGTGGTCGTTTCAAATACATATTAGAAAACGTGGTACAGTAAATCTTGAGAGTGAAACGGAATAGAGAAATGAAAATAACTGACAGAGATGAACGAAACAAATTGATTTATTTATTTAAACTTCTTGCACATGGAAGTTCAAAGGCGGACATAATGCCATGGGCATTTTCTTCCAGTCTACCTGAGGGTGATGGAGAGAAACAAACATAGTAGATAAATAGAAATGCAAGTACTGCAAACAAGTTCTAACCACAAAACAAGACAATCTAATGAATTAACGAAGCATATAATTATGCTGATAATAAAGGAATCAATATAATCTATTAAACCTACTCAGGACAAAGTTGGTTTTGGCTTCCAACGTTTCATCAAGAAATTGGGGGACAGTAAAAGCAGGTTGCTTCGACACCAGGACTTAAATGACACTTCAAGGAACATGAATTGTGGATGGATGGTGGATTTGGAGTCAGTGGATAAGAATCTGACAGTATTTTCTCATCCATCCAGATGGGTGGACTCAATTCGTTGATTTTACCAACCTAAATAGATATAAAATAAACGAATTTTACGAATATTCACAGAGAATCCATTCATAGAACAAGCACATTTGGTTTAGTTGGCCAAATTACTATCGTTGCTACTAATTTTCACGCGATGGTTATGTAGTCTAAATTGAAAACGCTTAGACAACTTTCAGTTACAGTTTAAGATATTTTTTACTTGCATATAAAAAACTAATTGTTTTAGGATATGTTACATTTTTTCTTCAACAAGATGGTTAATAATAACCAAGGCAAAATTCGTTCTTTTTGCGATTTGTTCTTATAAACAACACAGAGATGGTTACCCGTGGCCCCAATGTGTTAACCCATTATCGAAGTACTAGAGAATATGAAAATGAAATTATTGAAAAATGAGAATTTTGGAAAATATATTCAATGATCATTATAAGTTACGACTTCTAGGAACAAACCGTTTTTCTAGAATGAAATTAAAAGTTTCTGATTTGAAAATTAATAACACCTTATTCTTTTAAAAAGTAAAATGTAAGGTGTAATATAGTTGTTACTATATTAAAAACCCATAAAATTACTATACATTTACATCGGTCGCCTACTCCAATGACTGCATGCGATAATGAACGAAAACCTTACGCTTGCAAAAACTCCGCACCAAAACCAACCGTACTTGGAGACAGTAAGGCCTATTTGACATTGGCAAAATATAACTTTTTGCAGTCAGCCTTCTATGAAAATATAATGGATATAAGAGTACTCCGTACTAATCATACATCTATGTGAGACATATAAAAGCTGGACGAAACAATTGCTTATCAAAGTGTACCAGCACTCGTTTCGATACAGACGTAGACCATGTATCTTATATCATCGATATTATTTTTTATAACAGCAGTGTATTCACTGCCAAACCCAGAAATAGGAGAATCTCCTAAAAATTTAGTGGAACCAAATGTTGAAAGTGCAGCAAGAGCGTTGAAAAAGGATTGTACGAACGGGATTTTTAGTCCAACATGTCTGAAGATTGAAGCCATATCGATGCTAGAAAAACTTAGTGCAAAGGAAGAATTACAACTTCTGCCTGGAGTTAGTGTAGTAAAGGAAGCGACTAAAGAAAACGGGACTAAAGTCGAAGAATTTGCTGCTGAATTGGCCAGATCGTTTCCTTCGAAACCCGATGAGAGATTAGACAAATACCTACTGTACAGACTAGGGAATTACTTGGACACCCACACTGTGAAGCTGAAGTTGCTTGATGAAAATGCAGCTGAAGAAGCCAGGGCTTTGGTTGGCGAGGCAAGGGGTAAAGGGGGACTTGGGGGCGGTGGAAAGAAGGGAGGCATGGGAGGTTTGCTAGCTGCGGGACTCCTGATGAAAGGTATGTTCATAGTGAAGTGATTATCGTTGGGGAGCATTATAACTGGAGCAACCTGTAAGTGTTTTGGTGGCAAGGGATCAGGTTGTAGTAATTTTATTGAACTTGTCATACCAAGAAAGGAGTTACAAGTTGTTGACAGAAAAAAATGGGTTGTTTATTTGATTAGTAAAATCAATATTAATGTTGATCAATCTTAAATTCAGTAAAAAAAAACTGACTGAGTGATTAAATAAAGAAAAAAAAACTTGCATAAAAGTCGCCATTACAAAGAAATATTTTGGCAAACATTATTTTATCCATACAGAGATTCTGGATGATTAATTGTTGATGGCAATAACGAAGTATAGAAACGTATACCGTAATATTATTATGTAGGTGCCGTGGAATAGAAACATGATATAACGTTCTTCTACGCTACGCCACTTTTCAAAAGATTAACCGCAAACAGAATCAGGAAATCAATATCCATTAGCACTTTTTGCAATCTAGATGAAGGCAGCTACGAACACGTTGAAGTGAAAGCCAAAAAGGAAGTAGAAACTGGATCTGAAGATAATTGTCTTTGTTTCAATCGTATCGATGTCTTAGTTTGTCGTGTAATTCAGTACGTTAGTACAAAAAAGTCAACCAACAAGGCGTTCGGTCAACTGTGCCTAGTGTAGGTTAGTGGTATTATAGTTTTTGAGAATTATGTTCGAAGTAAAATATTCAGTTTTGATAGAATTAACAAGTATTTAGTTAATACCAGTGTAACTGTAAGCTGACTTCAAAATGTATCTGGAAAAAGGCTTTTCAATTAGTGTGTAAAACTATCAAAGAAGCACTCCAATTCTAATTGACGAAAAATCACTCTGTTTCTTCGGTAACCTTTTTATAATTTAGATCTGCGGCAACCGGTTTAGATAGCCCCGCGATGTGAAAAGGCCTATTTCATAAATTTGGTATGAGAATCGCTCTTATCTGGGAAACAATTAGTGATAGCTTTGAATAAGTTTTGAAGTACCAGAGTTTGATTGCCAACTTTTTATGGAGCAATTCAAAAATGTTGTTCAACGAAGATACCATACAGTTTACTCAACTGTAGCATTGATGCACAAAAATAAAATATTTTAAATCAATTAGTTAAAAAAAAATGGATTGCAATCGGAGTAATTGTCGACTTCATACCGTCCATTACAAATTGTATCTTAAAATACAACACTACAACCTGTGCCTACCCTAATATGCGATTTAACCGTGACGACTACAAAGTTTGCGTAACATCTTTTTCACCAACAAAAAAAAAGTGCATCAACATTTTATTTAAAACAAATTAACATTTGTATCACTTTCGAGTTCTTTAATCGCAAAAAAACGAAAGGTTTATCACATCCAATTGATCTACTAAATAATTTTTGGCTTTTTTGCTACTCTTTCTAAAGTGGTAAACTCTTTTACATAACACACATGCATAACCAGCCGTGGAGTTGATATCTCCTCGTAAAATACTTCAGGTCGATCTTAGAAGGATAGTACGGCAATAATCACTACTTTGTTGTAATGCTCTTGATCATAGTGTGTCATCTGTGCGGAGACGGATACTGGTTACTTTAAAAGCCTTGTTTTCACCAGACTTGGTTGGATGACCAGAGCCAACATAGTTAGTGTTTTGTTTTCGGGGATCTTCATCAAGATTCTAAGGAATTCAAACTATTTAGAAGGCATTCTAAACTAAGCATCTCGAATCTATAAAGGGGAGTGATGGTGACAAGTGAGAGATAGAACCATCCATATGACGCAATTTACCCTGGAAATCAATGAAGAATCTTGGTGATCTGAAACCAATCAACGACGAAATTTGCCAATCCGTATATTAAATAGGTCCAATCGCAAGTAGATGACAAAAGATGACCAATTCTGATGTAAGTGATTAAATGTTACTGGAATGTAGATCCAATGTTTAAATACTTAAAACAGCTTTTTCGCTAAAAAGTTTTGTGTGCGAAAACAAATTGGAACACCGCATAATAAAACACAATGGTAACTAGATTTCTTATAACCATAATTAACCAAAATCATAGAAAATTACTTTTAGTTCTGAATTCAAGTTATTGTCAACTACTACTAGAGGACAATGGACAAAAACTCACATTTACAAACTGCCATTGGCCGTGGCAATCATTGTATCACATACAGTGCTACAGTCGATCTGATGTACTAGGCTGTCATGACCATTTAAGAGATTACTATTTGGTCATCAATGATAACTCGAAATGAAGAGAGAGAATAAGAGGGAGACAGTTGCAGGACTTACAAATAACTGAGGATATTAGAGAGGACAATGGACAAAAAGCTCACATTCACAAACCATTATGAATGTAATTGTGGCAATCATTGTATCACGTACAGTGCTACAGTCGATCTGATGTACTAGGCTGTCATGACAATTTAAGAGGTTACTATTTGGTCATCAGTAGTAACTCAAAAGAAAGAGAGAGATAAATGCAGGGCTTACAAATCGCTGAGGATATCAGAAAGAACGAAACGCATATATTAAGTTTTCCTTTTTTATCTACAATCAATTCGTCGTACATAATTACTTTGAAAGCATCGTCGAGAATTTACTTCTTCAATTTTAAAATTGTTCTGCTGTTGACAATCAGAGCATAGCAATACTAAGAAAATTGTAGGTTGTAATTTGAGTTTTTTTTTTTACTTTTACTTGTAATTTGAGTAAAAAGTTGTGAGTAATATCTGTAATGAGCAAGCTTAGTAGTAATGGATTTTATATACTTAACTACTAGCCGTAGATAGGTTCAATATATACATTGGTAGTGTGTTTAAGTAGTATGCAGAGCTTCATTACAATTTATTTGATTAAAAAAAAAAAATCAACTGCCATGCAATGTGGCACAGTTCTTGTTCAAAATGATGTAGAATTGTTGACTGATAAGATAATTTGTTCAGTTTAAAGTTTGGGTTGAGGTTCATGGGTTTTATTTCCAAGTTGGGCAGTGTTATTGAAATCAAAAACTGAATCAAGAATACTTGCCTGAATTAAGTTTTATCATAACTTTTCTTCTGGTTTAATAAGGATTCGTAAAATCATCAATAAAGCCTTCCCGCCCTAGGTAAAGCGGATGGAACTGTCAGACTCGTACTGACTAAAACCCACCGTGTTCCTTCGATTACCCTTTACGTTCCAGGGTCACGCTAACTGCTTAGACAGCGACTAAACTTTCCTAGTACTACAAAACAGATAGAAAATCTGTAAAAAAAGCACTCATCTATATTACGGTCTTAATAAAGGCACTAAAACCTCGGCATATCGTGTCATTATCATCATCAACCGGAAGACGTCCACTGCTGAACATAGGCCTCCCCCTTAGACCGCCACGCCGAATGACAATTCGCCACTTGCATCCATCGTCATTGCCATGTCGTCGGTCCACCTAGTGGGAAGCCTGCCTACGCTGCATCTTCCGGTCCGTGGTCGTCACACCGTGTATTTTATGTAAATTTAAACACCACTTCTCTTCCACAGGAACCCTGATGTCAATGGGAATGGGAGCTTTAGCCCTCCTCGCCGGCAAAGCCCTGATGACAGCAATGATGTCTCTTCTCCTCTCCGCCATCATCGGTATCAAGTCTCTCTCCAGTGGTGGGAAGTCTACCACGTATGAGATCGTCTCCAAGCCGGTTTATAGTCACTCTCATTCTCATTCGACGGCTCATGAAGATGTGGGGGGTTACGGTCACTCCGGGTACGGCAGGAGCTTGAACGTTAGGAGGCGTTGAGTGATAAAAAGGGATAATTTATTTTGAGTATTCTTGTTGTTTCATTGTTTTTGTTGTTTTTTTGTTACTTTCTTATTTTTTGTTTTTTTTTTAATCTTTTACACTTTTGTTTTGATTTATTTTTGTTGTGTTATATTTTAATTATCTTTTTTTTTACTTTTTATGTTGTATTTTCGAACGATGAAACAGGAACATTTATTCAAAAAACTGTAAACTAGAGTCATTTACATTGACTAAGTCTGTAAATTATGGAGATGTATCGAAAATTCTCATTATTTATTGAAACTATTTATTTTTAGGTTAAGTTCACAATTTTCTTAGCTGAATTTCTTGTTACATAATATTTTGTGATATTATATTTTATATACCTACCTATTTATTTTTATATTGTAGTCATTTTTTATTTATTTTTTCGTTCTCTGTGTATTATATCCGTTTATATTATTTGAGATTTATTATATTATTATTTATTGTCATTTGTATTGTTATGTATCTATTTGTTAAATATCTTTTTTCAGTACCTATATTTAATACATTGTAGTATCGATAATAGTATTTACGTAAAATATTTATAATATTTTTATGGTTTTACTTTATGTACGTCTACCCGCCTATTTATGTAAAATAATAATATTATTTTGTCACATATTATATAGTTATATTATTTTATTTTATTTTGTGTATAATAATGTTTTGTGTACCTAAACCGAAAATTACTTTATTTCTTCTCATTCACTGCCAATATATTATTTATAATAGGATATTATGTAAATATGTATATAAATATTGATATTTTATAATATTTTAATTACTTACTTTTCATCATATCCTTTTTTTTATTTTTTATCCATTTGATATATATTTTTTATAATTGTTATTATGTAATTTATATTTCTATCTGTTTACTTCAGCACCAAAAGAAAATAAAATGTTTGTTAGAAATACTGTTTTACTTATTTAACCCATATGCTAAAGGTCTTCTAACCAAAAGGTTTTTTTATGAAATAAAATTAATAAAAGCTCACATACAATACTTTTAAGAAGATAAATACATTATTTATACACAAACTTGCGACATTTTTCCATTGGCCAAGTCAAGCTATAGAGCACCACCTGCATCGAAATTTTTAAATGGACATATTATTCATTTCATACAACTACCTAGTTAGTAAGAATATTATTTTTCTAATGTAATTTATCTCTTTAATGTACCATGTACATTAAAGAGATAAATTACATAAGAAAAATAATATTCAACATCACACAATAATACAAAATATCTACTAAATGCCATGCTGTATTATTATGGTGACCATAATTAAATGACCCATCTTATGCGGCAAAATAATATTAAAGTGAGTCAAGTAATATTGGCCACCGTCTAGCGACTGTACTTGTGTTTAAAAGCAGTCCAATTTTACACTATTTTTTTTTTTTGTAACTTCGATACAGGTAAATTTAGGAATGGTGATTCTGTTTGAAAAAAGTATGAAAGCTATTTTTGTAGAGAATGTTGTGATCTACAATTTTTAGTCTGGGCTATATTTATATAAAAAATATATAGATAAATAAAATTATATATAAACTATATAGATAAAATTTTCAATTTATTGAAAATTTTGAAATTTGATATTTATTATAACTTTTTTATCACTCATGGGATAAAGGGGTTGGAGACTTTGCCAACTTTTATCTATGTCTCTAACAAAATTCAGCCGTTTCGGAGTTATTGCTAATTGAGATTTTTAATATGACCACACTAAAACCTATCATAATATTAAGAATCAAATAACACGTCAAAAAAAAAATTCTTTATCACGCACCAAAATTATACACAATGCTTGTACAATAAGATATTTTCAGTTATTAACTTACAATAAGTTAAGAAAACAGTAGAACTAATAATCTACCCTCTTCATTAAAGTAACATAGATAGAAAAAATAAACAAAAGAAAGAAAGAAAGAAAAACGCAACTTTCATTCACTGATCTGACTTCTCCGCAGTTTGTCTTTTTGTAACAAAACTACAGCAGAGAAAGCTATGGAATCTTTTATTTTTATAATATTATTGTGGATTGGATCTGCTGGGTGAGCAGTGGAATTATTATTACGCCATTTGTATTGAAATGGTTCATCAATCCTTCCCAAGAGAAAACATATTCAGCATAAGTTATGTTCAATAATTATGTTTTGTTTTATGATATGTTAAATAATATTAATTTAAGCCATTTAAAGGACATTATATAGCAGAAAACTGATTGACAATGAATTCAGTTGGCCAAAATAAAAAAACATAATGTAGTGAAACTTGCATGCAAGTTCTTGGATTGTCTAAAGGGGGATTATTAGGTTTCTAATCCCTGACGAGGCCTATTAGGTTCAAATATCTGTGTTATCTATGTGTTTTTAGTCTCCACACATCATGGCCTGAATTAAAATAATTACTAAAACCTAATACTAACAGCCCGAATCGAACAAACTACCTCAAAACGTTTTTGGTACAAAAGTCCCCAGAATACTAGCAGCGTTACTACGCAGAATGGCAATTGCCAGTCACTGCATCAGCAACGATCCGGTGCGATAACCCAAACCACTGGTCCTAAGTCTCTTTCATTAATTGGGTACTGGAATTGGCTTCCAATGGCGGTGGTAGGCTTCACCAAGGCCACCTGGCTCCCGATCACCATCCTGTTGGAGTCCAGCGCTAAACATTTTCAGTGTTCCATCGCGTCGCCGTAGGTGCGCCGCAGTTTCAGTTGCCGTTGGGTGAGCGAGCTGGCTCCGAAGATTACGGGCAAAAGAAACGCCATAGGAAATTAAAAAAATTAGGTCACAAATGTATTCTACAGTTGACTGATACGAGTAGATTCGAATTAGAATTAGGACTCCATGTTTCTGTGTAAAAATCTCAGCTGTCGCTATTGTGACCAGCATTATTATCGAGACCAATGTTTCTGACAAGTCTACTTGTTACTCCTGAAATAAAAAAATAAATCCTTTCTTTCTTCTTTCAAATTGTATGAGACCAGAAAAATTAAATACGGTGGTCATAATTTTCTCTGGCAGAAAGGTAACGTATACAATGGTAAGAAATAAAACATAAAACGGCTTCATCCCGTCTCATCACTTTCCCATTTAGACATCAAAACGAAAAAAACAGAATGAAGAAAAAATAATCGTAAATCAGGGCCTGTATCATTAGTTTCGCGGTTGTAAACAAGACTGGAGCGGAACAATCATCAATTGAAACGTGTTTATTGTTTTACTAGAAACTTGAATAGTACGAGTAATGTATGTAAGAAAATGAAAATCCAATGAATTTTCATAACAATGCAAATGGCGACAATGACATGACTGGAACACTTTTATTAAAACTTATAAAGGTATATTTAACATGATTATTATTTTTAGCACTTTCAATGGTCCCTAAATATTGGAAACTTTCAAATAATATCTTGACTTAACTAGCAAGGCTATTGATACATGTGATGAGGACGCAGCCATCATTGTGCCGATAGACTCATGTTTATTTACACATTTCTTCTTACTGTCCTATAATAAATACAATATTCACCAAGACATTGTGTTTTAATATAATAAAACTACAGACATTGGGAGCAAATGTTTAATGCTTTTTCGATCTTAACTGATTTAAATAATGTTTCTATAATGTACAACTATAACTTTTTACACCCTAAGCCGAGCGCGGATCCTAGTGTAGTCTGGCAGACGCTCGGTGGGACCGACGGCGGCGACTGCAGGGCAGCGGTCGTACAAGTACTTGTAGCACACATCACGGACATTCTGTACTGAGACTGCTTCAATACGGGCAACCAACTCATGGATGGGAATGCGACGGTTATAACATAGCATTTGACGGCCAATGTCTTCACACACAGGGGTGGTTCCATCTAACTGTAGGAGCATGTTAGTCTTCAGTAAGTTCCTGGCACGCTCAACTCTTAATACTATTAATGAAAGAAAAAGGAAGGAAGAAGTAGTAAGAAGAAGAGGGAGAGAATGGTAGAAGAAAACGTGTTACGCTGACCCCAGTTAAAATCGTATAGAGCCAAGAAGATGATAATGATGATGATAACAAACAAGTTTAATTTTACAATTTTTATATCCATAAGTGAATTCACATTGAGCTGACTGAGCGCAGCGTGGAATTTCAAAAGAATAAAAAGCCAGCTTACATTTATTGTTTGCTTGTGTAAGGTGAGTATAATAGCCACCAGTAGATGATAGATAGATGAATGTAATACTTTCGTCGATAGATTAAAGCAGTTCATTACATATCTATGAAAAAAGTTAATAACAAAACAATACAATAAGTAAAAAGCATGATGTTGTGATGGTAAATGTTTCTATAATAATATTTGATGAGTTCGTTGATGAACTAAGAGTAAAAGTTTTATGGAGTTGTTTTTTTTTTAATCTGAGTCTGAGCATGAGAAGGTGTGAGAGAGATAACGATAGCAGCATTTGTTCCCATGAAAACAGTGATACAAGCTCTGGCTCATCACTGATCTCAATAATTATAACGAAGAAAATCAAATTTTTTTCGCAAATGAAACGTTCAATTATGCCATCTGCCGTACTGGTGAATTACAGTAATAGCTCTTAGTTAGTTTTGCTCAAGAATGTCACATAAGGAATACCTGTTTCTTTCGTAGGTAAGTTTACGAACATTTACGCCCAATAGTCGAAACTGTATCAAACATCACAGAAGCTAATTAACTCAGCCACTCCTCTAGCCGTGCTATCATAATTGTTTTCGTGTCCTTTTACTTAACAATATTTTTTTTAACAATATTGTAGGTACAGAATCAAAATAATCAGTCAGTATAGTCCAATTACTATTATACAAACTGGTTTTATTTGCAATTTAATGTCAGCTTAACTATTATCATTTAAATAATTTTCATAACCAATTACAATCTTTCAGTCATTATCCAATTTAGTTAACAGCAACAGATTATCGACTGGAAACCGAAAATCGACGGACCACTTTCGACTTTTCCATTACACCAACCTTTTATTTACAGAACGAAAGTGCTGCACACAATGACGTTCAAAAAGCAACGACATTGCTCTTTTTAACGCTTTTCTTGTACTTATTGTTATCACGGTTGGTATAAAATAAATTGCGATCAGATTAAGTCTATCAGTCTACAGCGGTCCCCCATAGAAATGTGTCAGTGATTGACAGGAGAAGTGCAGTGTTTAAGTGAATAATCAATATGCATCTTAAAAGTGTGTCCATTGCTGTTTTAGTGACTCTTAGCTCAGTGATTGGTTCTCAAGCAGCCATCGATGGATCTGAACCTAATGCAATCATCGATGCTGTTAAGACAGTGCCCAACAATACGGAAAGAGCTGGAAGGACTCTTCACAAGGAGTGCAACAGTTTGCTAAACTCAAAATGTTTGAAGATCCATGCTCTATCCTTCTTGGAAGATTTGAGCTCTCGCGATGAGCTAAACCTTCTGCCCGGATTGAGTATAGTGAAGGAGAATCAGACTGGAACTGCTCCGAGTCCTGAGGAAATGGCTGCGGAGTTGTCTAGGCAGTTCCCTGGGAAGTCAGAGGAGAAACTGAACAGATTCCTTCTCTACCGTCTGCAAGACTATTTGGATGGGCATTCCTTGAGGTACAGGCTGCTAGATCCCCAGACTACAAAGGAGGCTATGGATATGGCGAAGGGAGATAAAGAATCTGTAGGCAGGAAATCCGGCGGTGGTGGCGGTGGACTCGGTGGTGGCAAGGGAGGTGGTGGTGGCGCTCTCTTGGCTGCTGCGCTGATGATGAAAGGTAAAATATTTTTTGTGCATTAAATTGATTTCACGAGTAGTGTTCGAGGTTTTCAATTCAATGTAGTGATTAAATTGGATGTGGTTATTATAATAAATCAATAACGATTATCTACGAGTACTTTTGCACTGTTTTAGTTTGATTATCATGATTGCCAATTGAACATTAACAAAGCACTACTCTTTAAAATCTCTCTGTAAGTCTTCTGTTATAAAAGGCTTCCGTTCAGCAGTGGACGAAAATTTACCTACTGAAATGTGTTATGATTTTATATACAAGTCTTAATTCACACTTCATATTTTTATTTTCGATTAGACTTTTTTACTCTTGACAATAGTAGTTTCTTTTACATTTTAAATTTACTTATGATTTCCATCCAACAGCACTTAAAAATTTTCAATTTGTTTTATAATAGCAACTGCATCTTCACCATCGTACTAAGTTTCCATTATGTCTCTTTCCTTATCCTTTTCATCTATTTCACCTAGTTGTTCTTTCTTTTCAGGTACTCTAGCTGCAGCAGCACTAGGAGCACTAGCCCTACTAGCCGGAAAAGCATTAATGACAGCTCTCATGTCTCTTCTGCTGTCTGCCTTGGTAGGACTCAAGGGCCACGGTGAACACAAGTCCACTACTTACGAGATCATCACCAAGCCTGAAGTCTCTCATCATCACTCCCACTCTCATGAAGAACACCATGAGCATGAACACGGCCATCATGGAGGATATAGAAGAGCGTATGATATGAATAACTATAACAGCTATATGCCTTACGATACCACCAGTAGTTAAGTTTAGAGAATGATTTATAGAGTAGTATTTGGTGCTTGAATTTTCTTGTGTTTCTATAATTCTTGTTGCATTTTGATGTTCTAGGTGATTTTTTCAATTTATGCCTTGATGGTACTTTAAACTGACCATGATTCAATTGTTCAGATGGATATATAGTTCTGAAGGATCAAAATGCTGTAAATGTAAAGTGTCTACTAGGGATTCTTTTTGGTCTTAAAATGATTGTACATAAAAGGTCAAGTTTAGGTATACCATTGAAATAATTATGATTTCAAATAAGAACAAGCGTAATTGTTTTTGGAAGTATGCAACTATCATGGGGGATCGTCTGTGGTATTTATTTATTAACTTTATAATTTATGGTATTCCATCAATCTTCATGGATTGTAGTCTCTTTGTAAAATTCAGATGCTAGATATTATTGATAATCAATAACTTATTTTTATCTTAATAAATTAATTTATTCGAAGAATTTCATAATGAAATAGTTGTAAGTCTATTTATTTTCTTAGTTTTAAATTCATTGTTGTTTTCTATTTGTTTATTTATTGCAGTTTCGACGTAAGGCGTGTTACAGATTCTCATTACCTCTTATTTATATATATTTTTTAATTTAAATATTTTATCTATTTATCCATTTAAATAATTATATATTTTTTATTTTTCTTGTTCTTATTTCCCACCGTTTTTAAAAACATTTTTATTTATTTATTTACTTATATTTTATTTCACTTTTAGTATTTATTCTATTTACGCATTATTTTATAGTAAGTAAATGTTATTGTCTTATTATAACACGGTTCTAATGAATATTTAAATGTTTTTATACGGTTTATATAAGCAGTATATTTAACTGTGATATTTATTCTAATTTATTCTATTAATCTACGCTTTTATTGTACCAAATATTACGTTCATTATAATTTTATTTCTTCTTTACTATCATAACTTGTGTAATAGTTTATATAATTTTTCACGGTATAATTCTTATTTTATATATGTATATATATTTAAAATTATGTACCATAACGATTTAACGACACATCATTTATTTTGTTAAAAATAAAAGATTTTCATTAAGTGTCTGTTATTATTTCCCCTTGAATGAAGGTGGCTGCGCCATCATGTTAAGTTGTTCACTACATTTTCAACTTAAGTAATATTTTTATTTATTCATTAATTACTTACTTTTAAAAAGGTAATTAAAAAATAAATCATGAAAAAAATATTATCTAAGAACAGATGGTTGATTCCCCTGGTTTAGGGACTTAGGCTTGCATTACGTCATGGAATCTGAACTTAATTTTCACCTGAAATTGTGGTATATTATTAGAACTATTAGATACACTTCTATTTTAACAGTTCGAGAATCATAGGTGTGATGTTAAATAATTATTTAGGTATTTATTTATACCACTGTCAGAATTACCTCGACGCTTCGAACATTAAGTGTGTGTACTTTATAAAGTTTTCACTACTTCAAGCAACTTTGTAATAATGATTATGATACACGGTAAGTGTTTTATGATACTAAAGTGTTTTCTAATGTACTGCTTTGAGAAAAACGGTAGATTTATCTATTTCATGCACAATTTAATCTTTCGGGTTTAAGAAAATTATTTTTATCTACTTATCAATCTTTGCGCTTGTTTGCGGGGAGGTTTTTTTATTTAGAAAGTATTTTAATTAAAAGCTTTGGTAATTAAATTATTTTTCAATTCTAAGTTAACCTCAATCCATTATCCGTAGCTTTACTATCAATTAATACCAAGGTTGGTGGAGTCATTGAGCAACTGACTGCTGCGCTGCATGTTGCGGGTTTGATACCCGCACCAAAAAATTATTGATAGTAAGACCTACAGTTTTTGAATCTCAGTATTTTTGATTTATAATTTATGATAATATTGTTTTTTGCCAGTAACTAATATTATTTATTATGTTTGTAAGCAAACCTTTTGTTTGTAAGAGGAATTTCCAGTGTAGTACAACTTTATAAATAAAAGTTTCAGAGTTTCATTAGTTTACTTTCAAACAATATTCTTCACCGAGTTAGATCAATGTAGGGAAAAATATGATATTGATACTCAGCTGCTCCAGGATGACCTATTATACAAGGAGTGCTTGCTGAAAGATATTTTTGAAAAATATGAAAGATCACAGGAACAGTTAAGTGACCGTCTGTTTGAAGCCGGGGAGTTGCTGGACTTAGTGAAGTGCAATGCTGAGCGGTATGAGTCTCTTACAAATAACTTCCCCTGCAGCTGTACCAACCAACAACCACCTCCTCAGCCTCAGCTTGACTTGTTGACTCTTCCATCAGAAGAGTCCTGTAATTTTAATAAAAAAGGTAAAACTATTTTTTTTTGTGATGAATTAGGTTCAGGCTTTGGAAAAATACTACATAATTACCTAAGCCATAGTTTTACCAACCATTGTTATCACAACATAAGCTTTAAACAATTAATAAACAGAATTGCTTATTCAAACTTAGAGGATTATTCTTCAATGGTTCTCCTATTAGGTAATAGTACAGGTTTGTCTAGAAAGGACATAGTGGATGGTGTGGACACCTTATTAAGGCCGTACGGCAAAGCGAAAGCATCGTTTGATGAGTCGGAAAAGTTGCCACGCACCGCCACCAGCAGGCGCCAGTATCGCGAAATTAACGCAATCCAAAGTTTTATGTATTGATTTCGTCAACTTCGACATTTCATAAAGTGTTCCCTTTGCGCAAAATACATGTATTAATCTAGTAGAAATATTTTGATATAAGGATATTGAAACATTTACTAAAACAAAATGATAGAAATACTTATTGATGTGGATAAATATTTTGTAAATATTTTTATCATTCACAGTCTTAAATTTATTTTATAACACTTTGACACAGATTTTGACGTCCCAAGAAAACGTAAAAAACTACTATTTGGTAGAAAATTAATAAAATTGGCACACTTTGCGGAAATGACAATTCCCAATTATCTAAAGCCCCAAACACATGCGCGCACGGGCATGTGCGTTGTGTTCCACACGTGTGCCTGAAAGAGTGTCAGCATAATGATGGGGCTCCCCCTTAGAGGGCCTACCGGGGTCCCGGGACTAACGAAGCCCCAAACACACACTCTTTTATTAACGTCCGTTCAGAAAGCTGGTTGCATGATATCTTTATATGTTCGATAATGTAAAGCTAAGGGTTGGTACTAATTTTTGATGCATTTTGATGTAATGACAGACACTAGCGCCGCGTTAAAGAGACTTTTTTTTTTAGCGTGGTAACATCGTCAAATGAGTCCTCCCACCCCGGGCAGGGCGGGAGGGACTGTCAGACTTGTACTGACTAAAATCCACGGTGTCCTTCAGTAGCCTGCTATGTTCCGGGGTCACGGTAAGGAAATAATCCCGCGACCCCGGCAGGCTTTGGCCCTCTGAGAGGGGGCCCGTCATTATGCTGACGCTCTTTGAGGCGCGCGCGGGACACAACGCGCCGTCGTCCCGGGCATGGTCCATGGTCGGGCAGCGAGTTGCCCTTTACTCGCTGCCCGCATGCCCGCGCCTACGGTGGCCGGAGATCGTCTGCTGACGTCTGACGCCTCGGGAGCCTACCACTGCGGTTGGAGGGGGCGGAGGGAGGACGCTGTCCTCTCTCTCTCGCGGCCCGCCTCCTCCTTCACGAGCATGACTGCTTCGCAGAAGGAGGCGACCGCTTCCCACTCCGTCTCGCCCCGCAGCATGGCCGCAACCAATGCCGGGCGCGAGAGGTCTCCGCCTATCGCCGCCGTGAGGACACGTCGGTGCACTGCCCAAGCTGGGCAGTCTTGCACCGTATGCTCTACTGTGTCCTCCGGGTGATCTTCGCAGTGGTGGCATCCGGGCGTTTCTCCCTTCCCTATCAGACACAGGAATCTCCCGAAACTTCCGTGTCTGGTGAGGACCTGCGTCATCCGATAGGTCAGGACGCCGTGACGTCTCTCAGCCACTCCTCAAAGAGGGGTCTTACCGCCGCGATTATATATTTTACAGGGTGGTGGGTGCTATGCCTTATTCGTAGTTGACATGTAATTTTGAAGTATTCAAAATTTTGACAATAGCAGTTTTCATTTAATTTATTTTAATCCTGTTTCTTCGAAATTGTTATAAATCTGTGGCGAAACTAAATAAATAATTATAAAAGTGAAGTGTTTCTTATCCTATATCGCAGTTTGATACGATTAGAAGTTGTTTTCAGTTACATAATATTGTCTCAAATTGTTGACTGCAAATCAATGCATTTATCATTAGTTCATGTGAAATGGTATTTGGATGCATAAAGATTAGATGGGAGAAGGATGGACACAGAGGAACCATCCGACAACAATAGTACGATATCACGATAGCATTGATATAATTATAACTGTGAGTAATTTATTATATTGATAGGAACAATTCGTCATTGTATATTATACACACATCAAAAGTGTCTAGGGATCAACATATATTTTTGCAATAACTTTTCTCCTGATTGATATTAATTAAAATGTTCTTTAAGGATTCATCAAATAAAGTGTTATCGTTTGTCACAGTAACGATAAACCAAGTCACCTTTGCATTCATAAAGAAATTTGCCATTTTCCTAATAATGGGATTTTTGACATTTGAACCACTAACAGTAAAGTTCGAAAAAAAGACTGAAATAACAGTTTTCTTTAAAATTTTATTGGGTAACTTAAACAATTAATAATCCATGTTTCTACCGCGAACACTAACAACACAAGAACATCGGTTTGGCATACTCAAAATGAGTTCATCCAAATCACGCTGTGGAATGGCCGCCCATGTTCGTTGCAACAACAAAAAAAGGTCTTCTTGCGACTGGATACCCTCCATATTCGGCAGAGCTCTTCTCTGTAGCATATCCCATGCATGCTCAATCGGGTTCAAGTCTGGCGACTGAGCAGGCCAGGGCAGGACATTGATGTTAGCTGCGGCGAGAGTCTGTCTTACAACTCTTGCGGTGTGCGGTCGTGCATTATCATGCATTAACTGAAATAATGGACCGATTTGCACTTGTAGAGGAACGATGACGTCTGATACAATCGTCTCAGCATAAATTTGAGCGTTGAGGTTGCCTCTGATCCAAATCAACTCAGTTCTTCCGCCGATCCAAATACCCGCCCATACCATGATGGTTCCACCACTATAAGGATGGACTTCCTGGCAGGATTTTAATCGCTGTTGGCGTCCAGGGGTTCTACAGTGTCGTATACGTCTTGTATCCGGTCTCATACCAAAACGAGACTCATCAGAAAAGCACACGAAACGCCATTGTTCTTCTGCCCAATTTCTGTGTTCAAGAGCCCATTGATATCGAATCCTACGATTGTGCATTGCTATAGGTGGTACCCGTAGCGGTCTTCGGGAATGAAGGTTCACTTCATGCAAGCGGTTTCTGACTGTTTGGTCGCTAATTAAGTTCCCTGAAGAGTGATGAAGCCTCACGGCTAACATCATTGCGGTTATTGTTGGAGCTCTTCGAGTTAAGATTTGAATGTATCGGTCTTGTCTCCGTGTGGTGCAGCGATACCGTCCTCCATGGCGCTCAGCCACGGTACCAGTGCTTCGGTAACGTGTCCAAAGTCGACTGATAACACTCTGACTTGTATTCAGAGCTAAAGCCACAGTACGTTGCCGGGAACCAGCTTCTATCATTCCCACGGCTCTGAGCATTTCTTCCCTGCTTAAATGACGTCGCCGCTCCATAATAACGTTGGTTTTAATCAGTAGTAGGGAAACAGTAGCACTAATAATGTCTTCAATGCGTTGTATGTTTTTATAGGGAAAATATTGACAGCTGATTTTCATCTTTTACTCGAATTTGATTTACAGTTCCTGATTCAAATTATGAAATGCACCAAAAAGGATCCACATAAATTTATAAAATCATAAATTTATTACAAAGCCACATCTCAATCTCAAGAAATCCACATAAAAATGCTTGATCCCTAGACACTTTTGATGTGTGTAGTATCATACGTTTTCTAACATTTCCCTTGTTTGCTCTGTAGGGGTCGTCAGGAATTTCCTGCGATGATTTATTCAGTAAGTTTGGTTTATTTTATTTTTGATTTATTAATGAAAATAATGTGTTATTGAAAAAAGAAAGTTTACGTGACTTATTTACAGTCATGTCCGTTTAATCACGTCCCATTGAACACATCGAAACATAGTTTTGAATAATCTATAAGCCTACGTATCATTCGTTTGTATTTTCTCGATCTTTTTATCCATTACCAATTTTATTATTACGAAAATCTGACAGCCGCGATCTGAAAAAAAGTGTCACAGGTCTAGCCTGTAAGAGCCACGCTGGCTGACTGATTCGTCAAGGAACGAAAGTGATGACACTACTTGTAAAAGGCAAAAGTTGAGAGGACGATAGTGAATGTGTGCTCAGAATAAAACGGCGTATGTGCCCAAACATATTGACGTCTTTTTATGAATTAAAATTGTTATTAATTGAAAAACTGTCTTTACAGAATTTAGATAGTGGTATTCTCTACAATTTAAAGTAACATCTTTTCCATAACTCATAGTAGTTATGCCATAAAGTCCAAAAAAGAAAAAATATAGACCTAACTTTGCATTTTTTTTGTATCGAGAAAATTTCATTGAATCGTGTTTTCAACTTTGTGAGAATTTACATCATATAGTCAATTACTATATTCCAAGTTTTAAGATCTGTAGTCCAGATACGTACGAAGAAAAGTAAAAAATAAAAAGCGTATTTTTATTGATCCATCACCTTAAAATTAAACATAGGAAAGCTGATGTTGTGTGCTTTTCCTTATTCAGACAGTTTTAGTGATAGTGAAAACAACCATATACAGGGTGAATTTTTCAAGTGGGCGTGGATGGCTATTTTCGAAACTATGAGGAATATCGAAAAACGTTGAAAGGAGTCTCGAGGCCGATTTTGACTAAAACTAAAACTGCATCGTTGGATTTTAGAAAATTCAATAATTCTAGCCAGGAATCGAACCCGCTGATTTTGGAAAAAAAATCACACCCTATATTATGAAGGCATTCGATAGTGTTGCTGGTAAGGATAAAATTCTGTGAAGTAATCATAAACGGCAAACTTAAGGAAAAGGTATAATTAAAAAAAAACTGATCAATCTTCAAAGCAATGACTTAATTCGAAACATAAGTTAACCATTTCTTCTTTGAAACATTGCTATTTTTTATTCAACTCTATCATTTATTATTGCTGAATGCAGTGGGATTATTGAGACGTCAAATCCAGTTTAACATTGAAAACAATGAAATTTTATAATTTTGAATGAATATGGCTCAGTAGGAGTAGTAAAGTGACATAGAAAAACGCAATTTTATAAAAAAAAAACTATTCCCTTAAGTTTGTCGTATATGGTTACTTCCCAGAATTTGATTCTTGTTAGCAACACTATCAAATGGTGTAATAATACAGGGTGTGATTTTTTTTCCAAAATCAGCGGGTTCGATTCCTGGCCAGGATTATCGATTTTTCGAAAATCTAATAATGCAGTTTTAGTTTTCGTCAAAATCGGCCTCGAGACTCCTTTCAACGTTTTTCGATATTCCTCATAGTTTCGGAGATAGCCATCCACGCCCAGTTGAAAAATTCACCCTGTATATAAGTTGAACAGGACTATTCAAATGTTGACATGTCGTCATAGTGATAAGTTATTGTATTTTGATTCTAACAGATTTTTTAGTAGTTTTGTATTGAGTCAGGGAACTTTATCCATGTCCTTGAAATGTAGACAGTTGATTGCTATGTTGATAGCATACAATATTAACCATGTTGTTGCTGATTTATATCAATGTAGGTTAAGTAGGTTAGGTAGTAGTTTAAGTGACGAATCTGTGTTGTTAAGTTGCCCTAACAACATAGTGATACAGTGTTCTGTACCTGCATGCTGTACGAAGGAGGGTCTGCCTGAAATACCACCAGTCTTGGAGACCATTACTAGTCAGGTTGGGTTTTCCCTTCCTGCTGGTACACTGAATGGTTCAGTTTTGGAGGTCACTCCGGATAGTATTTTAAACTAGATTATATGACAACAGAAGAAACCTCTACAGTTAGTAACTCTTTATTAGTGAACAATGAACAGGTTTCTTCTAGCAAATTAGTTAAGTATAAAATATCAAATGGAGAGCAACACACTTTAAAATTGTTTAACCAGAATATTCAAGGGTGCTCTTCCAAACTACTCGAAATAGAAATGTTTTTAGAGTCAACCAAGTTTGATATCGTTTGCCTTACAGAACATTGGTTAAAAGATCATGAAGTAATGTATATTAATTATGATAATTATTCTGTAGTTAGCTCTTTTTGCCGTAAAAATATGTTACATGGCGGGTCATTGATATTATTAAAGAAGTCTATTAAATCTAAAGTGCGAAATGACATTGTTGGACTGTCTATTGAACACACCATTGAATTGTCCTGTGTTGAGCTAGATAAGCATGTTATAGTATGTGTCTACAGACCCCCAAATTACCAGAATCTACCTTTGTTTGATTCTACAATGGAAGATGTGCTAAATAAAGTAAGCAATAGTAGTAAATCTGTCATAATTTGTGGCGATTTTAACATTAATATATTAGATAACAACTCCAATAGCATTAGATTGTTGAGTCTTTTTAAGTCATTTAATTTATCAAATGTTTTTATAGAACCAACCAGAGTGACAGCTTCTTCTGCCACTTGTATAGATAATATATTTTCCAGTTGCGATTATTTACATAAGGAAATAGTAAATAAATTACCATCTGATCACAGTGACCAAACAATAACATTTTGTGCTTACACTCCATTTCAAAAAACACAGATAAAGTTTAGGCCTATCACATGTAAAAATTTAGAGAAGTTAATTAATACATTATCAAGTAAATTATGTGAACGTAGCTTTAACAAAATAACTGACCCAAATGAGTTTTACGCCGAGTTCTTTTCCATCTTAAACACGCAATTTAGTAGTATGTTTCCATTGAAAACTAAAAGTGTCTGTGCAAAGTTCCTGTTTAGTGTGAACCCCTGGTATTCGTAAAAGCAGAGCAAAACTTTATGAATTATACGGTCTTAAAAATCATATAAAAACTACTACCTTTAGTCAGTATGTAGCAAAATACTCAAAAACTTTTAAAATAGTGTGCAAAACAGCGAAAGCTCTTTATATTAGTAATAAAATAAAATTTGCTGATGATAAAATAAAAGCTACTTGGAAAATAATAAATAATGAAACAGGTAGAAATAAAAACCGGAATACTGAATTTAATTTGGAAACCGCACATGGCCCTATAAATAACGACAAAGAAATAGCTCAGGAATTTGAAAACTTTTTTTCTAACATACCTATTAAAACGACTGAAACTTTAAATTCTTCTGCAATGCTCTCTTCTGCCTTACTTAGGCAGAATGTAAAGGCATGTCCCGTGGAGTTTAGGTTTCGTCACACAAACCCCCAAGCTGTCATTAAAGCTTTTAAAGATCTTAAAATTAAGTCAACAGAAGATCTTTGGGGAATGTCTGTTAAAGTCTGTAAATCTGTAATAGAAACCATTGCTCCTTATTTAGCTATTATATTTAACAACAGTGTAGACCAAGGGGTATTTCCAGATCTTATGAAACACAGTAAAGTAGTCCCACTCTTCAAATCAGGTGATAGCAAGGAACCAAACAATTATAGACCTGTATCAATTTTACCAGTTTTAAGTAAGGTGTTTGAAAAGTTGATGCTTACTCAAATGTTACGTCACTTTAATAAAAATTCCATCTTTCATGAACATCAGTACGGTTTCACTAAAGGACGGTGTACAACTGACGCCGGTGTAACCCTACTTAAGAACATTTTTCACTCCTGGGAGGAAGCAAAAGATGCCATTGGAATCTTTTGCGACCTCTCAAAGGCGTTCGATTGCGTTGACCATGAAACACTTCTGCTGAAACTGGAGCATTACGGGATAAAAAATACTGCTATATACTCTTGATTTACTCAGATCATACTTGAAAGATAGAAAGGTAAAAGTTCAAGTAAACGGAATGAACTCGTTAGGGTCTAAAATGACAATGGGCGTTCCGCAAGGTTCGATTCTGGGTCCATTCCTCTTCTTAGTTTACATTAATGATTTACCTCACTTACTTAAAAATCAACCAAAGATGGTATTATTTGCAGATGATACCTCTCTAATTTTTAAAATAGACCGACGTTCACAAAATCTAAATGCGGTAAATGACGCTATTCATCAGGTTCAAAATTGGTTTACATTGAATAATCTTGTACTCAATGAAAAAAAACAAAATGTATGAGATTCACTTTACCAAATGTTAGAAGTAGCGAATGTGACATCAAATTGAACGGAGAAAAACTGGAATTTGTTAATCAGACTGTTTTCCTGGGAATTACGCTAGACGATAAATTGCAATGGGGCCCCCATATAGCATCTCTTGCAGGACGATTAAGCTCAGCCGCTTACGCTGTTAGAAAGATAAGACAGTTAACAGACGTTGAAACTGCGCGTTTGGTATACTTTAGCTACTTTCACAGCATAATGTCTTATGGCATTCTACTGTGGGGCCGGGCAGCTGACATTGAATCCATTTTTATTTTGCAAAAACGAGCTGTCAGAGCAATTTACAATCTACGTCGTCGTGAATCTCTTAGGGAACTATTCAAAAATATTAACATAATGACAGTGCCTTGTCAATTCATTTATGAAAATATAATGTATGTTAGGAAAAATCTTCACCTTTTTAATAAAATAAGCGATAGACATAATTTTAATACTAGAAATAAAGATAAAATTGATCAACCTTATTTTAGATTGTCTAAAGTCCAAAAGTCTTTTATGGGGTACTGTGTTAAATGTTACAACAAAATACCTAACGAAATTTTAAGTTTAAATGAAAGAAAATTTAAAAGCTGTATAAAAACCACACTTAGTAAACAAGCATATTATAAACTAGAAGATTATATCCAAGATAAAAATGTTTGGAAACATGCTGGTCCTGCTCCATAGTACAATGTAGGGATAAAACGAAATCAAGCTGGTTGAAATTTGAATGCTCACACACTTAAATTTATAAATTTTGTACCTAATTGCAATATTTTTGTGAAAATGTGAACACCATGTATCTTTATGCTTTTTTATTTTTCCTATTAATTTATTTTTATATTTTTAGTCTAGATTTTCAAGGTGCATTGATTTCACATTATTTGTTTCAAATGATGTTATAAAATATTGTTAAACATTTTTAAAAAGAGTAAGTATGAAGTTTCTTGCCCATTCTTCTTCATACATCCTACCTTAGCGAATGGGTGTAGATTCAATCCCATCCCATCCTATTTCCTTAATTTTAAAAATCGACGTTTAAAAGTGCCTCTTGGATGGCCTAATTGAAATAAATGATTTGACTTTGACTTTGACACCCTTAAAACTTAAAAAAAAATAAACGTTATAGGTGCTAATGTATCTGTGACAAACGGTCTGTTTAGGATCGCTATAAAATTGAGCCTTATGTATATAATTATTCATTAAGACTCAATATTATGACGGACGTAGGGAGGATAAGGATGTTTATCCCAATATTACATAATATAAGTAATCTAAATTCTACTCAAGTGAAGTCGCAGCAAAAACTAGTGGCTTGTAAAATAACCGAAACCCTTACATGTACCTTGGATTGTAGTTTCGTTTTAACTGACAATAATTTCTGAAGAAACCATTCCACAACACATCGTTAACAAAAAATGCACCTTACCACACCTTTCATAAGAACTCTACAATACAACATCAACAGTACAAACCACTATTGACACAGCCTTTTCTAAACCCTAAACCGCAACGTTATCTAAATAAATAGTAAGTTAACAACAAAATTACATGTTTTCACGTCAACAGTATGGCACTTGACCTTATATCCCAATAAACGAAGAAAATAAATATAATGAGCTGGTTACCGCGTTTTCCATTTGTGAACTAACAATGGAACTTAGAACAGTCATCCTAGAACTTATTTTTATTGTTGTAGTCAATTCTAAAGTTGTTAAAGTCGAACACGGTGTCAATGAAGTCAAAGATGTGATAGATGACAAAATTGAAGATCCTGATAATAATTTCAATGGTGTATACGCTGATTGCTTTCTACACATGTCGTTTCCATGCGTGCAAAGAAAAACGTTGATGTATTTGAAACAGTTGAATAATTTGAGTGAGGTATCCGTGATTGGGGATTATGTTAAGTTTGGTGAGTCATTTTTATGATTATGGCAATGTTTAGATTCTGAATAGAACATCTTCTTACAATTTAATAAAAGAGAAAATGAGGATAAAAATAATAACAAAAGTGACAAAGGCAAATACAGTTTTAATATGAGCAAGTGATAAATGACACGCATTCTAACAACAGTTAACGGACAGTTAGTCTTTACGCCTGAGTATTTAGTGACTGCAATGTGGAAGGGGTGAAAGCAAGCAATATAACGTTTAAAATTATGATGAGGCTGCACGGTTAATAATATATCTTACGATGTTTTCAGTGAAATTAAACACAAGTAAAATAGAAGAAAATAAAGAAACAGAAGAACATTTTACCGAGAAGAATTCTGAAGAGCTAACACGCATGATAGACAGAGCTATTGACCATTTTTTTGACAATCACATCATCAGATTCAGTGTTTTAGGAAGAGAAACATCTGTACCGATACCAAATAACGGTAAGATACATCTCATTAATGTTTTATGGAATTATGCTCTTGCTTGATGAAACGTTTTTGCATTAACATCAGTGTTAATTATAAAAAATGGTATTTTTATCATCCACCAGAATTCGGTTCAAAAGGAAAATATGAAATACTTGGTAAATCATTTCATCGATCAGTTGTCTTTCAAAGTAGTATTGCTATACACATCGATCTAGGCGATGATGGAGATTTGAAAAAGCTAAATTTACCCAAAGAATGGTGAAGAAAGAATGAGTCCGGAAATCAGAACCATAAATAATTAATTAGGTATTATGACTAATATGTTTCTGATTTCCAGACGTTGCGGTTATGGTAGAAGTATTTATTTCTAAAGACAGATTAAATGATAATGACTGTGAACTTAGTAATGGTGTTCTATAATTTTATCAATCAATCTATTCAAATGTTACAGTAGAAGAGTTTGTCGGTAGAAAGAAACGTAAAGGAGGGGGTGGGGGTGGAGGCGGTGGCGGTGGTGGACACGATGGAGGAGACGGTTTCGGGAAGAAGAAGATGATGATGATGGCTATGATGTGTATGAAGATGAAGCTTATGATGGTAAGAGGACAAGATACCAAGTATTGGGAGATTATTTAATACCAGGACCAGAAAAAAAAGACATGAACCTGGGTGAGGCTAAAACAGTCTATAGGATGTAGAATGGCAACAGAAGCGAGCACATGATCAGTTGTTTGGCTGAATATGGAACTGTCTTTTGTGATCTTAGTCATAGAGATCGACCTTAAATTAAAATTAAATTCAGCTGGAGAGCAGTTGTGGCACAGTGGTAATTTCCCCAACTTACGAGTTATGAAATAATGGGTTTTTAACCCAAACAGATCAGAGATGGTCTTTGTCAGAACAATGACAACTTTATAGGCTGATTAAGCCGGCTGTAGATGATGATGATGATGAGATACCTGGTTTATAGACAAAATTGTATCTTTCAGATGGTTCCAGCGATGATGGGAATGATGGGAATGATGTCTTTTAAGGGAATGATGTTCAGTATGATGTCGTTCATGTTGGCTAAGGTAATTAAAATGTCACACTTTCTGTTCCCCATTTAGAATTCAGACGGGATTTTAACATTTTATTGTTTTGAATTTCCGATGTTTTCGTTCTGTTACATCACGAAACATGACTACCTATCCGTTCAAATTCTAACTAAATAAAAGATTATAAATTTCCCAATTTTATAGTGTTAATGACTATGTCAGTTTAACTATGCAACACAAAAGTTTACAGTCAATCTCACAAACTTGTTATATCTGTAAAACATAGTATTCAAGCGATAAGAACGCAACTTTGCTCGTTCTTGTTACAAGGCGTTTTATGATCACTTGTAAAAATATGGAATCTTGTGGATTTATGAAGTTTGATTGACTGAATAAAACTGTACAGAGGGCAGGGTGGAAGGTTATAGGGGAGTCCTTTGCCCAGCAGTAGGCCAGTTTAGATTGATAAAATTAGTACAATTAGAATAACAACGTTATTAAAACAGTGTTTTTGAATACAGATGATGCTGCTAATGAAGATATTGGAAAAGAAAGGAGGAGGAGGCGGCAGCGGTGGTGGTGGTGGAGGAGGGGGCGACGGAGTTAGTATACTGTTATTATAAACATGTAATATAATTCTGCCTATACCGTCTGCTTCGTCCTCGTGAAGTTTTGTTGCCTCAGAGGATTATTGAAATAAAGATCCAAACCTTTCTAGAGCAGCTGTGCCTCCCAAAAAGCTTATAGCAATGTGCCTTAGCGAAACAACATACAGTACACAATGATACTTCGAAGTCTTAATGATAGTCATTAACAAGCAAAACAAATTGTAAATTTTACAGGGATGGGCAGCTGGCGGTGGCGGCGGTGGTGCATGGATGCCAGCAGGTATTATCCTAGTATAAACTAACTCATCCACAAAATCATACAATGGAAATTCACCCATATGTCACCCAGGTGGACCAGACTATGGAGGAGGCGGCGGAGGCGGCGGGGGCGGAGGAGGAGGTTACGACGCTAACGGACAATGGCAAAGCAGATCCATACTCGATCTTGGAGAAAAAGAAGAAATTATTGAAAATAAACCCATCATTTCTTATGTAGCACCTGTTGTAAGATACAACAACAATAAGATTGATAAAAGAACTACACTATACGATGACGTTGTAAAGGGAGACAAAAATGAAGCCACAGTAAAATCAAGAAGAAAAAGAAGCATTATCGACGTACTGCAAAACTCGTACCTGTATTGGATGAACAGACTTCTAGGCATCAACAATAACAGAAGAACGTCGACGAACTATCCGAAATACAAAATCGTGAATGGAGTGAAATATGTTTTCTATCCGTATCGACAGCAAAAAGTGAAGTTGCCGAAAGAAATACAGAGTAACAGGATAAAAAGTGTCGATGAAGGCTTTAAGCCAATAATTACTGCTGAAGATTTTAACAAAGGGGAGATTGTTGAAGGAGCAGTGGAGAGTAGAATGAATAGAAAGAAAATGAACAAAATGAAAGACTCAGTGAACGATACCATAGATGAAAATCCGTGGGAATGACTATTTTATCTGATGAAGTTCTACGTGCTAGAAAATTTAGTAGAACCCGAGTTGAAATCATTTATATTGTTGTAGGCAAATATTTTGTATGGATTTGTATGAAATTGATGTGGCTTTGATTTATGATTTTTGAGAATTATGTTACATTGATAAGACTTAGATATTAAATAATTTTTTTTTGTGCCTGATATATTATTAAACGTTTATAGTCAAATACTTTAATATTAATGTTTTGATTTCATTCCTGAAACAATAAAATATTAAGGAAAGCCATAGAAAAATATAAGCAGTGGTGTAGCTTGTTATAATATTGCCCCATATCCCAAAAAAAACAAAATCAATAATTAATCTGAATTTTAATGCCTAAGCTATTTTAATTTTGCTGAAAAACTATACGGGTGAAATTATTACACGCAAAACATTTTATCTTCATTACTTTAAGCAATAGGGGTCATCATTAATAGCTTATGTGGTGCGAGTCGGATTCACGCACAAACAGTTCCCTACCATTACTGTTAAAGTTCACTACATATTTTTTTAGTTTTCTTTGAATAAATAGGGATTAACAGCAGAATAACAAATTTTAAATATTACTACATGAGTGAAAATTAGGAAAAAAAATGCATGCTTTGAATTTTCGTTAAGTATACGGATGCCCCATGCTTCACCTTCCACACACAAAAGTGATTTCTTATAACAGCGCCATCTATGATTTTGGTTGAGAACTAGAAAACAAACGAAGATCACACAAACAGAATGCTTTCAAACCTATAGCAACGTCACGGTTGATTCATAGCCGTAACGATTTTTCACTGGCAACCACTAGATAGCGTGAACTAAAATATTGTTAGGATAATGAACTCCATTATAAACAATTTAAAGTTCTTTTCAGTTATTTTTTTAATTACATTTTTTTTTTACTAATACAATTTATGAACTGATTAAATAAATAATAATTAGGTTCCGGTATATCAACGACTATTTCAGTCATTACTTTAATATCCGATATGGTCTAGTGGCTAGGATACCTGGCTCTCACCCAGGAGGCTCGGGTTCGATTCCCGGTATCGGAAGATCTTTTTGAATATTTACTCCTCGGTTTTAAAATCGTTTTGCTAGATAGGAACGCCATTTCTTACAAGACTGCCCATAAAAAAGAATTTTATGTTTCCATATTTTTGTGAATCATCAAATGAGTATGAGCTACTCGTGTAAAAGTAAATCGACACTTCAACATTTTTATGACTTATAATGATGAGTGAACGATATTCGCACATATTATTCCGTCAATAGTTACCAATTATTTTTTGACCCTACATTTTTAAGGTATAATAGCATTGCAGTAGCAGTAGGGTTGCACTGCTGAGCTGAAGTTTTTTGGTTGAAATGTTTTTGTTTCGGGTAGTCTACTTTTCAAAGAAGCTTAAAGGCTTATAATGGCCAGTTCCCTGACTCCCACATCCACATTATTTACTGAAAAAAGACACAAAGTTTTTGATTCACGTACTGTTTAAATATCTTAACCCAACGACCCAACCGTAATCTGACAAACTGAAGAACCTCCTCCTTTTTTTTCGTCGGTTAAAATAAATGAGAAAAATGACATTTAGCCTGTCATCACATTAACACCTCTTACCACAAAAAAATTAAACACCCGTTGAATACTTGTCTAAAAAAATTGACAAAGTCAAAATGACATTTCTCCTTGATATAAGGGTCGTTTTGCAGTTACACTTTTTAGGGTTCCGTAGTCAACAAGGAACCCTTATAGTTTCGCCATGTCCGTCCGTCCGTCCGTCCGTCCGTCCGTCCGTCCGTCCGTCTGTCCGCAGTTTAGCTCAGAGACGCACAGTACTAGAGAGCTGTAATTTGGTGTAAATATACGGATTTGTTGTGCCGAAAAAGTGGTAAAATAAAATCTCGTAAAATATTTTTTTTTAGGGTACCTCCAGTACTTACACGTAAAGTGAGGATTTTTTTTTTCTCGCGTACCCCTTAGTGTGGGGTATCATTAAATAGGTCTTTAAAAAATAATGGTGGTTTCCATTAACAATTTTTTGATAAAAAAATTCGTTTGTGAAATATTAAGCTTTAAAGTGCTAAATTTTGCTCGATTCGAGTGTCCCCCCCCTCTACCAGCTAAACGGTTATGTTTGGGGGTGTGAAAAAATTCACAATAGTAGTATATATAACGAAGTTTAAAAGAAAATTATCATGACTAAGTAGGCTTTACAACTTTACGAGTAAAAGTCGACCAACTTATAAAATGTACTTGATATCATATTTTCTGAAACAAAATGTATCGGAGTCAACTGCAAATGTAAGTTTGTCAACTTTATTTTTACAGCTTTTATAGGTATGTTTTTTGGGGATAGGTAGGTTTTTATCGTCAACTATTTTTAACTAAATTCAAAAAAAGGAGGAGGTTCTAAATTCGTTGTAATCTTTTTTCTTATGTATTTTCCCCGATTTCTCAAAGACTCCTGGACCGATTTTGAAAATTCTTCTTTTTAAAATTAAATTCAGCGAATCAGTTTCGTTAGTTCGCATAAGTATTTTGATGGGCAACTACGGAACCCTACACTGTGCGTGGCCCGACACGCACTTGGCCGGTTTTTTATTAGAAAAGCGTTCAACAGATGTTTATTATTATTGTGGTAATGCGGATAATGACGTATCATTACAACCAACAAATAAAATACCACGAGACCGTCACCTTTATTTACTGAGATGAGCAGTCACCATTTACCACGCTCTGGTTTTCAGGATCTGTGTGAATTTGTTTCTATTTTGAAACAACCTTTATAAAAGGAGGTGGTTGATTGTTCTACCGGTATCTTTACTAAGAATCTTTATACCTAGTATGGGTGGTAAAAATAGAACGTTTATTTTACTCATTCAATTGTTTTTTTTTTTCCTACTATTACACAAAAACGCAGCTATTTCGAATCGAACTGATGGCCTTGCAAAAATTAGTAATTATACTTAATAACTTGAATCTGGTTCTAAGCACCTAAAATACATTTGAGACGGAGAATTAGAATAAAAAAACAATCATAATTATAAGATCACAATTTGCACAGGGTCAAATTCAATAAGACATTTTTAAACTCATTATTTCTCTTTCTCTCATAATTTCCTCTTTGATTATGACGGGTTTTCGTGTGGTATAATCATCAAATTAGTACAGTAAGTACTCTCGCACTGGTAGAACAGTCGCTGTCTCTTACTAAAATTCCACTCTGCCCCTTTTAGTTTCTGAGAGAGATCCGGTCAAAAATGACGCTGTAGTGTATTTTGTAATATGCCGCTACAGTTTAAACTTATGGACAGTAACCCTTAGCACGAATTTTCACTCTTTTACTTTACAGCGTCTTTCCAGTATTTACAGCGTTTTTGTATGAAAAATGGAACAGTGCCTCTGGTGTGCGAAGAAGAACTAATTTTTTTCTCGATTGAGAATCTCTATTTGAAATTGTGAAAGTTCCAGTTCACTTCACGTCTCAAATACTGAAAGTTCGTGCTAAGTACAGATTGTGGACTAGCTACTGGCACTGATAAACACTTCAGTACATTATAATTTTCGCATTTTGCCCGTGCCGGCATTTCCCTTAGGCGTGGGCCTCATAAGAAAAGACGTAAGACGCGGACGCGTTGCGAACGAGCGGAAATGTATGAGAGTCGCGTCCGCACCCCGTCTCTTCAGTGTGTTTTACGTCGCGACGCTTCTATACATTTTGTATGAAAGAGACGCCAAAGGGACATTATGTCTCCGCCCCGTCTGCGTCTTGCGAAGTTCTATGTAGCCCGCGCCTTAGGACACAATAGCATCATACTAATCACTAACAAAGACTTTGTCAAGCTAATACAATTTGTACTAAAGTGAGTAGTAATTTGTATTCAATGAGCGATTAAGACTCGAAGGCACCCAATGCGGCTGTCGCTTTCGAAAGCAAATGGCACGGTTGTACCATGCATGTTGTGGGTAGCGAGTGACAGAACAAAAAAATCATCAACGTTATTTCATGTGTATTCGAACGCAGTAGCGTTCGAAAACACGGTTTCGAGTTTTCGAGTATATCAATAGGTAAAAATAGAATTTAAATTCATCAAAAAGTCAAACAACTGGCCCTTAAGAAAGTTAAAATTATCGTAAAATACTCATCATTTTGCCCTTGAAATGAATGAATGAATTTGAAAATATTATTTAATTGCATCTTGCCCTTACTTGGTGGCGCCACACTTTTTGTTCTTCCATTCCCTGTCAGACGTCAAAGCGTCATATACTTATTGATCGCAAAAGATTCAATTTTATTTTAATTTGTGGTTTTGACTTATAATCATAACTTAATCTAAGTTCAAAATGTCAACATTTACCTAAAGGCGCTCCCTTACAGATTCGAACATTTCATCAGTGACGGAAGACAATCGATCACAATACCTTGTATCAATCCTAAACTAAATGTACGGAATGCTCGTCAGTCAGAGAGATAGTATTGGAATGTAATGCTCAAAGTCGAATCTATGACACTTACAGCCTTAACAGACCAAGTACATTTTAGAGTTGCATAAAATCTTGCTGTTTAGTAGCAGGACATAGACATCTTAATTGAATAAGTTATTAATCGATTATACTTAGAAAAAACCTCATTATCAAATAATTTATGAACTTAATGGTAAAATGTGTAGTAACCCATCCCTGTCGGGCTGTCCTTACTCCCAGCTTATTGATAGTGGTAAAAATCATCAAATGAGTCCTCCTACCCAGAGTGGCATCGGAGGGACTGTCAGACTAAATTGTACGGTGATCCTTCAATAGCCCTTTACGTTCCAGGGTCTGGTTTTGTGCGCTATGTTCTGCTACGCGGCTAGGCAATATTTATATATTTAGGATATTCGATACCGTGCACATCGATTTAGATCTTTTGATGTTACTTTTGCAGGTTATTCGAAAACTATATTTAGGCGTAGATTAATTAACGAACGTTTCTAAATTTTAAACTTTCATTAATTTACATAAAATACTTCAACTTGCATTTAATTATAATGAATTGGTTTATCTTAAGTGAACTTTTAGATGACTTTATGCAAATTAATGGTAAAAGTGAAAGTAATGACAACAAATGTTCTGAATTTATGTAATGGAACGTTTCTGATTAAGTTTTGTTACTAATCTTATCTTTTGGAAGTCTTTCATCTCTTCTACTATATACGGTTGACTTTCGGTAACAGAATTTTTGAAAAAACAATTGGAAATCTGTTCCTGTGGTTCATAATAATCGGTCTAATTTAGCTGTAACACAAATTAAATCTAATAACTTTTTAGAGCCATGCGTAAGTATGCAGTCTCATGATTACGATCATTACAGTTACTTCTAAAAAGAAGAATTTGAATAAATACTTTTCGTTTTCCAATTAATACTACGAGCTGTTAGCAGTGAGTTAACGTATGGTAGAATCCGTCCTTTGCAATCGGCCACTGCATACGGTCAAAGGCCCAGATCTTCACCTTGCTCTTGGGACTTGGTTTGACGTTTGTAGTGTTGTACTCGATATAAATGTATGTCGATATCGATTTTAAAGATAACCTGTGTTGTAAAGTAATACCACGGTAATAATATCTAACAGTATTTGATCTTCATACAAACGGACGAAACGCGAGCTATACCACGTGACTCGATGTCGGGGCGCGCTCGGGGCGCTGACAGTCACGGCCGTACCGTAGTGATGAACGGACGGTGTGTTGTTTTTTTAACAAAATCAGTTCATGGACATAATTTAATATGACGAGTAGGAAATATTGTGCTGTTTTTGGGTGTATGAATTCGTCAATAACGTATCCAGTCATAAGTTTTTTTTTAAATACCTGTAAACTCTGAAAAGTACTGACTATAAAATAATTATACTTAAGTACTAGTAGCTGGCAGGTAGGTACATAATGTGTGACTTTTTAATGGATAAATATTTTCTATTATCTAACGAAAAAAAGGGTATTTGAATTAATAAATACAGTGGATATACTAAAGGAAAGTTACTGAAACGAATGAAATAGGTAAGTTATAGACAGTTCTGAATGAATCATGATACGGTAGGTACTTACGCTTGTGTTAAAATCCTTCCTATTCAATATACAAAGTATTTTATTTGTTTACTGATGTAAGAAAAGTATATTTACAATCACAAAACTAAATAGATACAGAAAGTAGGCAAATGTAATTAAAATGCTAGAGACGGGCGTCGGATCGAACAGCCCTAGCGCATGTTTACGTACCGCGCGGCTGTAGGTATTTATTTCTATCATGCGGCTGAGATCCACTACTGTAGATATTTATACTGTGGTAATACTGTGTTGTAATTTGTTGAAGGTATAATTTATCCCTTATTTTTTTGTTGTTTTGGAAATGCGAACTATTGTTTTATTATTCAGAGGATTTATTATTATCAGACTTCTTTATTTTTATTATTTATTTCTTTACAGCATACATCAAGTGTCTACTACGATCAAGGAACTAATTTTTACTTCAAATTAAATGCCAAAAAACGGAAAAAGTCACGTTAGAGCCTATATTTTTAATCTTTTTCCTAGTAATTTGGCTGTCCACAAGGCAAAATTCTGCTGATTTTTGTTAGTTGTACTGACCTACATTATTGTTAGAGATTATTTGCTTGGAATTGGGTCAAAAATCACAATTTTCAATCATGAGTAATCGAACAAGAACTTTCGACTTACATGAAATGTTTGGTCGTAATACTTTGAGGATGAAATCAAAGCTCCATTTCTTTTACTTTCAGCTTTGTAACATCATTAATGCAAGCAACCTTTTACTTTAGTCTTACTAAAATTCAAACTAAATTAACTAGGTAGTTATGTGGCTAAACATCGTTAAAATTCGCTAATGAAAGTTTTCGCATATCGACAAACCGCCCACCACTAGTCATAGTGCGAAAGAGACCCACCAATTTCTCCCACTCACCGTTCAGCTGAGATGAATTTAGTAAGTCAAGC
Source organism: Agrotis segetum (assembly GCA_036375495.1). Taxonomy (NCBI): domain Eukaryota; kingdom Metazoa; phylum Arthropoda; class Insecta; order Lepidoptera; family Noctuidae; genus Agrotis; species Agrotis segetum. The sequence goes on from JAQSVV010000132.1 coordinate 1,022,565, forward strand.
GATAGCCGTCGGTTCGCGCGCTTTTCTAGTACCCGTGACCTGTTTACGGACGTAAACATTAACGTAAACGTGATTGTTTAGTGTTACGGATTTATAATTATGGGACTCAGGTAAATTAAAATTACTTTTCTTTTTACACACACACTTATAATCTTTTTTTTGTTTTTTTTTCTGTAGCTACCGGTATTTCCAGTTTGTATTTTTATTCGAAAGTTTCACAAAAACGTTGCGCTTGCAAAACTGTGTCTTTTTTGGTTTGGTGACCGGTTTTCGTTGGCTATATATTAATAATGTGAAATTTGCTGATTTAAAATCTACATTGAAATAATTTTATACTAGCTGTTGCCAACGGCTTCGTCCACGTGGAGTTCGTTAATTTTGCCGGGGACTATAGCACCAGGATAAAAAGTGTCCTATTTTTAATACAGACCACCAAAACCAAATTTCCCTAAAATCCGTTTATATCAGCCATCCATCCATTCATCCGAACCTTCGCATTCATAATAAATTATGAGTAAGGATGCTTTGAATTGTCTCTTCCACTTGAGTTTAATCTGTATTCATTCATATCCTGTATGTTTTTACTTATGCTTTAATTAAACATTAGCACCATCGTCTGTAACATTAAAGCTGTAGTACTATGTCTTGAATTTCTGTTACGCTGACGTATTTTGCGTACTATTGGTCGCGTAAATTTAGTCGCGTACTATCGGTCGCTTATAGTTTCTCGCGTACTATCGGTAGCGTACAGTCAATCACGTACTATAAGGTCGCGTATCTTAGTGTGAAAAAGTTACGTAATACACACCGCTGACGTCAGCATCGCATGGTGCTATACAGAAAGCGATGTACTCGTATATTCATACGCGCGACGTACGATATTGCCAGGAATTCAAGCCTAAAAGTAGGCTTTTACTCATCAGTAAACGTCTACGTGACGTCAACCACGTGTCAACAAGTTCAGTAGACACTATGATTACCATATTTATATGCAGACTCATCTATACTTTCTATTTGTTTGGCACCCGGAAGTTAGACAGGTGTGATCTTGGTTTAAGTTGATCGAGATCAAGGACAATCTATGACTTTCTGTACGGAAACCGTCATTTCGATAGGTTTGATAGCTTTTATGACTGTACCTTGCTAATTTCTGCCACTTGTTGGAAACCGTTCATTGAGAAAATCAGTTTTATTTCCCTATGAAGAAGGACTGAAATCATCAAAATGGATGTATCGCCGTAATAGAGCGGTGGTGGCCCAGTGGTATCGGTCCCGACTTACGAATTGTAGGTCGTGGGTGCGAACCCCACCAGGCGCATTACTTTGTGCAATTCATTTCATCACCACTGCTCTCAAAACGGTGAAGGAAAACATCGTGAGGAAACCATGTCCTAACAAAGCATGTTCTAGAACCAAAAATTTGAAGACATGTGACATCTACCAACCCGCACTGGGTCCGCGTGATAGATCATGGTCCACTACCTCTCACAGAGAGGAGGCCTGTGTCCCAGCAGTGGGAACATTATAGGCTGATGATGATGATGGCCGTAATAGACCATAAGGGACTGTCAGACTCTGACTGGAAATTCACCCTATTCTCTCGGTTTTTTCTTTGCATTCCAGGCCACGGTATCTTGATTGTCTAGTCCTGCGACCCAATAAATTAATTTACCTATGGCTGTATTCAGTTGATAAGACCTCCTCCTTTATCCCTGACTTACTGGGTCTCGCGTAGTTTTTTGCAGGGACCTTCGTCCCCCATTTTCGTTAAGGTGGCAGAATCGTCAAATGAGTCCTGACTCTCCGACTCGTACTGACTAAAATCCACTGTTATTCTTCATTGCTCTTCACGCCCTAGAGCTATGGTAACCTGCTCAGAAAATCCCGCGATTTCAGCCATCTAAAAACTTCCATGGACAAACAAAACTTATAAATGTTGTACTACATACCTAGTGTCTTGTCACCCTTTAGCGGTGATAGAAACGATATTATATTATGAGCAATTAATCATAATCTCACCGGTAAATCTATTAATACGGCTGCCACTTCCAGTTTCAACAAAAACTGGAGACAATAACAAAGATTCGTTCATCTGGAAATGCAGCATAGACTCACGCTATACCTCATTGGGTATATCCAATTATGATATAGTTTCTCTGTCGGTGCAACTTTCTTTCGCATGTCCAGTTGCATTCCACGTCATTTTACGTTTGTATTTTCAGTTTTTGTTATTCGGGTGTGAAGATCCTACATCATCTTTCTCTTTCTAAATCTGGTAAACTGTTAAATTGAAATGCTCGCAGCCTACTCAGGGCTTGCGGATGGAAGGAAATGGGTAGCTCGCCGTCAATTCAAGGAACATGCTCGAATTGATGGAGCACCGAGCTCTACGCGCCAAACAGTGACAAACGCCTGCCGGGTTTGCGGAACTGTGTACGGATACCGTGACCCTGTAACGCAAATAGGCACCAGTTTCTTCCGTTTTCGGAGAACGGAAGAAACTGGCTACAATATCTATTATAGCAAGTTTCCTGGAGTTTCATACCACCCCGGTCATCTTGATCATGATATCAGCCAAAAGACGTCCACCGAATATAAGCTTCTTGGACTTTGAAAAAAAAGAAAACCCCAATATAAACTGAGTTCAATAATACTGTCTTGCTTTATGTGAAACGTGAATCATTTTAATAATAATTTAGAAATTGCCACAAAAGATTAATTTTCACCGAATCTCCTAAAGAGACGAACATTGCATCATAGAAAGTCGTACGTCATTTGTTTACGTTCTGTTTCGTCACCTCCACTATCGCTAACGAAGAAACTATCTACTTCAATTTTTGACCACTTTAAGAATAATTTTCTAGATAATATGCATCAAAATGCTGAAATTAAGTAATGAATGCTTCTATAACCGTAGTACTATTGCGTTAAATGCAATACTTTGTAAAAACGATGGGATATTTGATGGATATTTTTTGCTTTTTCACGCAAAAACAATAACCACGTGTAGCTGCCGGCATCACTATCACTATCACTACATAGTATAAAACAAAGTCGCTTTCTCTGTCCCTATGTCCCTATGTCCCTTTGTATGCTTAGATCTTTGAAACTACGCGACGGATTTTGATGTGGTTTTTTTTAATAGATAGAGTGATTCAACAGAAAGGTTTATATGTATAATATAACCATTAAATAGTCGAAAAGTACTGTTATTTTTGAGGTTTCTAATGTGATGTCGTAAATAATTACATTTTTTCCGCTTACATTGCAAACCCAGGCTGAACCCTACGAGTTTTATCAAAATAATGTACTAAGTATAGTACACAATATTGAAAAGGTCTACAGAAAAGTCCGTGATAGTATATGTCTATCTCTTATGGATAGCCCACAATAACTTTTCTTTGTCATTTACTTTTTACGACAAATAATGGAAAATTTTCGAAGCGATTTTAACCAACACAGCATTAACCCTTAACCAATTTAATACTTGAATACATTGTTCATTTAGTATTGATCTATATGGCCCTTTACACCGTATGATTTAAGTGAATATTTTCGAAGATATTACAGATTTAACAAGTGCGTGTCGGGCCACGCACAGTGTAGGGTTCCGTAGTTGCCCATTAAAATACTTATGAGAACTAGGTAACTAAACTGATTCTCTGAATTTAATTATAAAAAGAAGAATTTTCAAATCGGTCCAGGAGTCTTTGAGAAATCAGGGAACATACATAAGAGAAAAGATTACGACGAATTTAAAACCTCCTCCTTTTTTTGAAGTAAGTTAAAAATAGTTGACGATAAAAACCTACCTATCCCCAAAAACATACCGTAAAACATAATATACCTATTAAAGCTGTAAAAATAAAGTTGACAAACTTACATTTGCAGTTGAAGAGCATGTTCGCCGATACATTTCAAGTACATTTTATAAGTTGGTCGACTATTACTCGAAAAGTTGTAAAGCCTACTTAGTCATGATAATTTTCTTTTAAACTTCGTTATATATACTACTATTGTGAATTTTTTCACACCCCCAAACATAACCGTTTAGCTGGTAGAGGGGGGGGACACTCGAATCGAGCAAAATTTAGCACTTTAAAGCTTAATATTTCACAAACGAATTTTTTTATCAAAAAACTGTTAATGGAAACTATCATTATTTTTTAAAGGCCTATTTAATGATACCCCACACTAAGGGGTACGCGAGAAAAAAAAAATCCTCACTTTACGTGTAAGTTACTGGAGGTACCCTAAAAAAAAATATTTTTCGAGATTTTATTTTACCACTTTTTCGGCACAACAAATCTGCATATTTACACCAAATTACAGCTCTCTAGTACTGTGCGTCTCTGAGCTAAACTGCGGACAGACGGACGGACGGACGGACGGACGGACGGACGGACATGGCGAAACTATAAGGGTTCCTTGTTGACTACGGAACCCTAAAAATTGCGGAACGTAGCGTTTGCGGCGGTACCGGCCGGCCGCCCGGTGCGGCAAGAGCGACTTTGTTTTATACTATGTAGTGATTCTGTAATATGTTGGAAAAGTAATATAAATAGTTAAAAACGTAAAAAAAAAATAAAAAATGTAAATAAGTAATAATGTAGTGTATGAATTTAGATATTCCAAAGATAGCAGGAAATCTTCATGGTTTAGGGAAAGGGGGATTGTTTTACTCCAAATTTAACGCGTGCGGGCCACGGGCAGTAATGAATAAACCAAAACTACTGGATCGATTTTAATCACATAGGCTATATATTTTATACCCGTGCGAAGCCGGAGCGGGCCGCTATGTTTTTATATACAACGTTCACAGTTTTTCTGTAGTGAATTTAGTATTAGCATTGCACCCGTGCGAAGCCGGGGCGGGTCGCTAGTTAGCTATAATTTCAAAATTAAATAAACTATCAATATTAACACACTTTGTAGATAATCATTGCAAACCGACTATCAATATTATTATTATTGTCTCATTAAAGTAATTTTCTTCAACAACTTCACTGTTGCAATTTCAACCCATACCGTTTAGAATTAAAGAACAATTTCCCAAGAAAACGTCAACAACAAAGCATTTTACCATCTCAACAATTTCCTTTTGTATTTTGCACCTTGTTTCAACGAGTTAACATTCAATTATTAGCGAACAATGTGCCGGTCTATCATAGGATAGGGATATGAACATGAATATTTATTGATTTTCTAACCATTTAAATACTATGTTAATTATCATCCATTGTTAGTATGTTTGTAGGTATGAGGAAAGTGCACAAACACGCATTTCTGTATTTGTCTTATTGACATGGGTGACCTCGTTTCTGTGAAGCCGCCAAGCTGTTAAAACAGTATTTACATGTAAATTCACTAAAAGCTTTTTAGTTTTCATACTAAAACTGACATGAAACTAACTTCTCTACAACTTTGCATTTTGATATTTTACTCTTTGACAAATGCAATTGAATTGTAGTATTTAATGTAAAATAATAAATATTTTTTCTGATGGCCTGTTTTAGTTACTTGTTATTTGAAATTACCATCTATTTTGAGTGATAATCCAAATCATCCGGCTCAAAGGACTGAGAAGCGGTGGTCCAATGGTAATATCCCAGATATTATGTTTTCGTTTGGGGCTTTGTGTGATTAATCCCGATCCCGCCCCGACATGATACGTCTCAAAAAAAAAAAGTAGGTATAATCGACAAAGTGGAATTATGACCCACTGTAAGCTTATTTTCCTACAGACGTTCAAATACAAGTCCACATTTGCGTAAACATCAGTCATCGTCAGTTTGACGGATTCAAACGATTTATTGTCAAATGGGTCATGATTCCGTTTGTCGATCGTACATTGTCGATTCAATGTAATACACTGATGACCTTTACTACATTGGACTTAAACATAACTGACGAAATGTGATTATCATGAACACCAGACCTTTGATGATTATGATGATTTTACTGGCATTTGGCATAAAGTATTTACAGTTTATTGATTATTCAAATCAGATTTTATGAAGGAAAGGAACAGTACCCTTAGCATGAATTTCCACTCTTTTACTTTACAGCGTCTTTCCAGTATTTACAGCGTTTTTTGTATGAAAAAATGTGCGAAGAAAGAACTATTTTTTCCTTGAAAACTGTCAATTTAAGCTTGTCAAAGTTCCAGTTTACTTTACGTCTCAAATACTGAAAATTCGTGCTAAGGGTACTGATCTTCAGGATACAGTATTTTACTAGTCTGAATGTGTAATCTGAAATACGCACCTTTAAGACAGTCATGGTCATGGTAAAGATTCGTTCATTGTTTACCATCTCAATCACTGCTAAGTATCACATTTCTGTCTGCACACCTGTCCAGCCGAACCATACGTCAATGCTTCTAAGTCGGTAAAAGTATGTTAATGCGTGTGACATTGTTTAACCAAACGTGCGGACGATGTCGGCATAACTTTGGATTTTTATGGTTATAGGCATATTTTTAGTGACAACTGTTTTTTTTTATAGAAAGAGAAACGATTGAAATGTAAGCTGGAATTTTCTTTTTCATGTCTTTTAAATTATATGCATGAGTTTGTTAGTAAAAGCAAAGCAAGCAAAGCCCAAATTGCGGCCAAAAAGCTGGTTATTCTAGTTCAATAGACTAGGCTGTAGTTAATAAACCCTCTAAAAAGCACAAATATAATATCGGATATGTGCTTTTTAGAGAATTTATTTTGGAGAATTGCAGCCTTTGGGATGACTGAGCTACGTACCACCTCACAGCGCTTGACTCGGGAAACTCAGAGTCACAATCTACCATTTTTACGTCACCGACGAGGGTGACGCAAAATTGGTAGATTTAAATCAGTCTGAAATATCATAGTTGTTCGTCGCAAAATTGCCCGTTTGTGAGTCTTTAACAGATTTTACTTGAGTGTGGAGAACTCCATGATCTTATCTCCCGGCGTTCTACCATCACTACCTTATTGCTATTCAACCTATTGTTTCCAAACGTCTTTCATAATGCACACAGCGAAGGATTGGGTACTCTCTACCTGCGACTACGGGCCCTATAGCCAAATGGCTAGCGACATTCACTAACGTTCAGCAGTCGCTAACACATTTTCAACTTTATACCCTACTGCATAGAGTTGAAAATCTAGTAAAGACTGCTGAGCGATAGCGGACGAAACAAACGCAAACGATCTGTAATGTTTAATAAATTTTCAACTTTATGCAATGGGCTTATAAAGTTGAAAATATATTAGCGACTGCTGAACGTTACGTCGATTGTCGATTGCCGTTTGGCGATAGGGCCAGTTCCGAAATCATAATATCCTAATCTGATCAATGTTGGAGTGAACTATATACCAAATTCTATATCACCTCTTGCCAAGACTAGACTAGAGTCAAGATCATACACATCATCATCAGCCGGAAGACGTCCACTGCTGAACATTGGCCTTTGAGATCACACCCATCTCAAATTAAAAATACCTTTTACATACTATGTTACCTAACTTCCGTTCTTCTAACTATCATTTTGGATGGAACACAATGAATCACTTGTGACATGATTCAACTCTAAGCACGTTCTAGACAGATGTTATCTTACGATAACATAGGTGACCTTGAAGAGAGCTTGGATTTCATCTGCGGTTTTTTTTTGAGTTACATCTCTAGATGGATTTTGGGACGCTGAATTACATCGGTCTGGAACATACCTAAAGAAATCTGCTGCCCTTCTACGGAAGGTTTTTAGGACACATATCTTATGGTAACTTCATTCTCAATATTTGTACATAAATTAAGTGCACGCCATACCTTTGCCTATAAGCAAGTTCGTTGTATACATATAATTAACCTACTCGAAGATTTTTTAGAACCTCATTAATATTCATTTTGTTCTTTTTCCATAAATATTCGGTCGGAAGAAATGTGTCGATAGGTCAAATGGAATTAATGCCTTTAGATGATCGCATAGAATAGTGAAAAGAGTTTCTGACTTCTAAGTTTTATAAGTTCTTGGAATCTAAAATGATGATTATTAAGCTACAAGAAAGTCAAAGGAATTATCAAATTATTCTTTATCTGTTTCTACTCAGCCACAAATACTTGAGCAATAGAATCTTCTTCGTCAGTGAACTTTTGACAGAAAAGTACTCGAACCTAATGATAGGTTTGTCGCAACGAGACACCGTGGCGCCTTGATTCGTCAATCTAATTATATTATTATGTAACTGCGAAGGTTTGTGAGCTGGGTGGATGTTTGTTACTCTTTCAAGCAGAAACTCAACGGATTTAAAAGAAAGGTAAACAGATAGTTTATAACCTGAATCGAACACATAGGATAGGTTTATATGCAGACTTTATGTTCCCGTGGGATAATTTTCAAGTTGTAGAGGGTGTTGCCACTGGCAAACTGGTACGTATAATATTAACAAAAATATATACTCACAAAAAAAGTTATTTAAATACCGTGTGAGCAACAAATTCCAGTCAGGTAGTAATTGTCAATATTTAAACATAACAAGTTGGTCATCGGCATCTTAATGAAATATAATCGAAAGTTCGACCTTGTTACATTTGGACATCGACACACGTTTTGCGTCACTATCTACCGGTTCGGGAGAAAGTGCTTCGAAAATGCGCCCTTGAACAGGAAATTTAGTGAAACCATGGCTTTTGAGATTCTTCAAAAACTTGTGGGCCAAGGTTGGATTTTTGATGGTTATCTTAATAGGACTGGTTTTGGTCTCGCTATTGAGAAGAATCTAAGCCCTGCCCTAAATTAGAGTTGAGGATAGTTTCTTTCTGTGGTTAATCAACAATTCAGAATACTACATACAACCCAAACATTTTCAAAGTTACAGTGAACAGGCTTCTGCTGGGAAAGCTCACCTCATCGCAGAATTTGTAAAAATCAAGAACAAGTCTATCAGAAAAAAAATGTTTGGGTTCTAGAAGTTGTTGATTCGTATGTACACATAATATCTGGGACATTCCGTCGCACTAGGTAGGTCCAACTTCAAGAAAGAGGTCAACCGCTGAATCCAACTCGGCTGGGCAGCGTTCGGGAAATTGCGTAACGTCTTCTCGCCCAAAATACCTCAGTGCCTCAAGTCGAAAGTTTTCGACCAATGTGTGCGTCTGCCCACCGACTAGGTGGGCAGCCGATCTTATGAAGGCCACAGGATCATGCTGGATGCAGGCCGCTTACAACCGGTTTCACTGGAAGTCTAAGGGGGAGGCCTATGTTCAGCAGTGGACGTCTTACGGCTGATATGATGATGAAATGAAATGTTTGAATCAGTAACATATTTTGTCCGTAGTGTTGATGACATAAATATTATCTCATAGTGAAATCTGTCGTAGGTAAACATAAATTATCATCTTGATACTTTTCAAAGAAAACACGATCACTTCTATTTTCAACTTTAATCAGATTTTTTTTTCCGTTTATACTTACATTGTCTGCTAAACTTTTAATTTTTTCACTTATTGCATCACTTGCTAGTTTTTCATCAGTTCTTCTCCTATTGTTTTTTTGCACAGTGCTTTTCTGGTAAATTTTAGAATTTTTTAAAACCTGCGGTTTCTTTTATGTCATCTTTCATTTATTTCGACCACGACATTTCTTCGTAACAGTATCTAATCCATCAATAGACAGTGAAGTAATTTTATTGTCTTCTTGAACATTTTAAAAGAGAAAGCTTTAAATTACTATTTTTTTTTCCTTTTTGTCTTCAAATTTATTATAAAAGAAGGTTAGTACTATCAAGTCAAGCCGAGTTTTCATTACTGTTTTTTTAAGAGTTCAAAACGTTTTCATATTTCTGTTTTTTACTCTACAATTTTGTGAGTAAATTCTTTTTTACTGAGGACATACATAAACTACATTGAAGAATAATAAATGAAAAAAGGGGCGTCGGCCATACATGCGTCAACCACTGGGGGCCTAAGCCACGGACCCATTTTTTTGTGGTAAGACAGTTCGTCTTCAAAATAAAATTATAAGCGTGAATTTTAATAAATGAATACATTAGCGCCATTTTCAAAAATTAAGCAGGTTTGTGAAAAAAACGTACAACACGGCGTTCACAAAGCAAAACAGTAACAAAAATACAGTTACTAACATTAGTTTTTACCTTAATTACCTTTGCAAAATTTACATTGTCATAGATAATCATGACCTATGAAACTTAGACTTATTTAAACAAACTTTTAGAAACATCGTTTTAAGGTGAGTCTAGACTATACCTACATATAGGTACTCGTATCAAACAGTAACTGTTATGTACAATTAATTTGTCATTTGTCACTTCATTTTAGCTCTCGCGCTTTTATTATTATCAACTGACATTACTCTTATTTTCGTTCGATAAACCGATTTGGATACTTTCACTACTTGATGTTGTAACCAGTTATCTGACATTAGTTTATTTTTAACTAGGTAGTTCGATCGTAACTGCTACGAATACGTTTACGTGGTCATAAAATTAATGGTCCGAAGAGTAGTTATTTTTATATTAACTTTCTGCACTATTTCTTTATACACGCATTGCCTTATTTTTGTAAAAAAAAACTTGAGAGGTGTCAAGGGACACCCGGATGGAACGAAGTTAACAAAAATAATCGTCGCAACACCACACTGTTCAATGCGAAATAGAAAGATGAAACGCAAATATCTGGTTTGCTTTCTATTAGAGAGAGAGAGAGAGACAGAGAAAAATGTGCACGCCGCAATACGACAACGAGGAACGGGGGTTGAGTGAGGGGTACGGGGCGCGGGGTGCAGGCGCAAGGTGAAAAAGTGTCGTGCCAACTTTTCGTAAGAATTTTTCCGTCTAGCCCCCTTTCACAACGCGCGACAAGGAACTTCGTTCCAAAATACAGGTACTAAGTTTTTGCTTAACGTTTTCTTATGTCTATCTTAATATAATTATCATAAAGAGTTTTTTCATATAAAATCGGTTTCGTAGTAAATCTCTTGCTTCTTTCTAGAGGGGATTCCTATATGGCGATGTCAAACGATTACATAATATTGTGTTGTGTATGTTAATTTTATAATTAGTCATTCAATTTAAAAGTCACAGGTTGCCTTTTTTATTAATCATAATTTATTAATTTCCGTAAATAGTTTTTCTAAAAATAACGTTAACATTTAATTATTATCTTAAAATAGATTTTTCTGAAATTCATTTCTTTTCTATGATCTATTACTTAGCTAATAATTCATTATTATGTTTGTTTTAAAATATCCTTATTAATATTCAAGAAAAACTGTATAAATAGCTGTTACAATATCTCAAAATACAAGATAGGTATAATTAAAAGTAGTGATTATCATAAAATTCTAGACTGAAGTTTTATAAATAGATTATTAATTCAGCTATGGAATATTTTCTAACTTTCTCGAGTGTGCAATAACAAGATAAATGTTTATAAATTGTTACCGGTAACAGAACCATTATTTTTTAAGTGTTATTTGATATATTTATAATTAAATATTATTATAAACCATGGTTAAAAGAAAAGATCATAACATTTTGAACTGTTACACTCGTTACATTTAACAATGATAAATCTACATTTCAATTTCACTTAAAAAAGTTTTTCTCAAAAAAATAAGATCAGAGGGCTTTATCAAAAGACTTTCGTAAAATACGAAAGTCTTTTTTTTTACATTTACAGTTTACTTGAAGTATTAATTGGATGGAAAATGATAAAACGCGTATAGGTTACGAACGAGAAATTAATTTTTCACATCAAATTAACCTCAAAGTTTTCATTTACTTTACAGTACAAAAACGTGAAAAGTTAGTATGTTAGGACCTGAGTATGGGTCACACATGCAATTTATTACCGATGGTCAAAACAGTTTTGACCGTTATTATCATTCCTTATACACTTTATGGCATTTATTGAGTGTGGTTCAGCTTTCTTTCACCTTTTACGGCCATCTTGTTTTCTTTTTTTTTTGTTTATTTCTCACATATTCTTAAGTCGGAGTCCAAAGGAATGTCATTCCACATGCTGTCAGTAATTAAATAAAAGACAATGGGCAATTTTGTGCCAACTACGTCCCTAACCTCCAACAGTCATAGAACACAATCATGAAATAGTCCGTCTTCTTCAATTTGAAAATCTATATTTAAAAGAAAAACAATTTCGAACAACGACAGGTCTATTTGTTGGCAAACTGTTGTTTTTGTTCAACTGTCACATCACCTAATTTCACAACATCATCGTCATCATTGTCCGCCTTCATCCTGTTCTACTTTCATCAAGTGAAACACGTTTTCTCCTTCCATTCTTCTCTGTCAGATATCACGGCATCATTTACTCCTCTTTCTTCCATAACATTCCTAACGCAATCCATTCCTTTTCTTTTGTTTTCCTCTTACTCTCCACCCTCCTTATCGCTTTCTTAGTCATAATGTGTATAGCATATATAACATGAATAATAGTAAACTTGACAGTATCTAATAATTATGCAAAATGACCAACATGACCTTCGTCTGCAACTTTTAATGATGTAATTTTTGTCATCAGTATCTCATCAGATTCATATAAGTCTTCATCAAGCCCCATGAAAGCATTTGAATAATCACCTACTTTTGCTTTCAACATCAAATTAATGGTGAAAAGTGAAGTTGTATTGCTAAGTTTCTTTAGTAACATCAGCATAAGAATTGCGATTGAAATTACTGAGTAAAATACTTTCACAGACTTATCGCAGCTAATTAAAAAATATTAATTTGACAAGAAAAAGTTAAAATTTAGAAAGACTTGTTAAAATGTTATCAAAGGGTTTAATCTATGGTGTTTCTCTTTTAATAAAGACCGAGTACGTAAACAAATTCTAATAATATTAAAAGCTCTATGTTTATCTTAACCGACACTCTTTAGATGGTAATATTATAAGTTGACAAAAAAGCTCATTACTTTCTAAGACTGATAATCTACCTTAACATGACACCACACTTGTAATCCCCGAGACTTGCTAAAACGTTGTCAAAGGGTTTTAATCTATGATGTTTCTTTTTTAATAAAGAACGAGTACGTAAACAAATTCTAATAATATTAAAAGCTATGTCTTCACTGACACCCTTTAGACAGTAATATTATAAGTTGACAAAATAAGCTCATTACTTTCTAAGACTGATAATAATTTATCTTAACATGACACCACCAGGGGATTACAACCCCAATGGAAAGGTAATGTTATGGTACTTAACAGCTATATCCAAAATACACCCTTTAGAATACGAGTGTTTACGCCGATCGACATTCCATACAAGCTTTATAGCTCTGTGTTTTCGTTCTTAATTTTGATAATATTTATCACAGTCTAGCCAGTAGGTACTTATATCGTTTTCCGTTAAATGTGTGCTGATTGTCCTTAATACAGGTTATTGAGTAATCAGTAATCTATCTACTTTTTGAAATAAATTATTTGAATTTGAGTTCTTACTTCTCGAAATGATAAAACCAATTTTAATAAATTTTCATATCCATAAATGAGATAAATAGGTCTAAAATTATAAAACATTTTCAAAAAATAGTGACACTATGAAAAAATAGACCGATTTTAATTTTTCCACATAAACAAATTCCCGATTATATTATATTTATTACGGTATTTCGAAAAAAAATATTAGGTAATAAATAAGTTCATTTGACATACACGCTCTTAACAATTCATACATCCACAGTTATGTTTAGTCCAATATTTCTTGTTGGTGTTTATGGTCAATATCTTTCATACAAAATTGAACAAAAGGAAAAGCATTAAAGTATGCGTGAAATTGTTTCACACATAAATTCCTCGAAATTTTATTTAGACAATCGAATCGATAATATAATGACATACGTAAAGATTTGAAGAGCTATGCTGAATAAGATAATTGAAATTGCTGGTTTGTTACATTTTTGTTTTTGTTCATAAAATTCAATAGACCTATTTGAAGGCGCACCCTCAACGCGGGCATTCACCCGTAATGAAACGTTACAGATTCGAACATTACATCAGTGACGGAAGACAATCGAGGATCACAATTCGCACCTATAGAGAGGAGGTAGTATTGTAATGCTCAAAGTCGAATCTATAATATTACATTACATTACATGCGAATGCTCCCGGTGAGGAAGCGCCTTAAATATAAGATAAATATCAACGCTGTACGCTGTAATATTAACGATGCTGTGTTATTTTAGCAGGGATAGCGTATTGTATAGGCACATAATACAATTTTTGAATACCTTGAAAGATATCAGGATCTGGCACACAGTAGTCTATTGCTTCGTAGACATGAACAGCAGAAACTTCAAAGCCTAGTGATAATAGGTAAACACATAGTACTAATGAATGTTTGTCCGCGAACTTTCGCAGTGAAAGTTAAAGTGCACATGTCGATGTATGGACCTTTTGTGAATAGCCTCTTTACGATGTTGTCTCTTCGAGAGTTATGAGCTAGGTTAGTTGGTTAGGTTTTGGGCATTACCCTTTGTTTCAACATTAATGTATAAAAAACATTACAAATTCAACCTTTACAATTATTTGCTTACAAAGGCCTTTTGAAAATTTTACCAGGGCTACCTGTTTTGTACACCGGCTAACGTATGTTTTTTGTGTTTCGTTTTCAAGAAAAACATAATAACCAATTTTGATGAATTTTGGCACACAGATAGGTCATATAAAAAAAAACAGTTGTTCTTCGTCACTATAATACCTAACTAGTCAGTACCTACGTATGTTTTTATCTGTTCCGTTTTCAAGTAAAACGTAATAAAAAATGTTGATGAATTTTGGCAAAGTAGGTCATATATAAAAAAAACTGTTTTTCTTCCTCACTAATACTATCTATTATTTTTTTCTTCAAATGATAGAAAAATAAAGTTTAAACTCGATCTTAATAAACAAAAGCGTCATTTGTACAAGTTTTATGAGCGTAAACGAGTAATGTCTTACATTATTATAATAACTTTGACCCTTGTCATCTACAAAGCAAGGTCACGAGAAAACAGGGCCGAGTAATCATTATCTGTATGTAATCTCGTTATAGTAGAATAATCTTCATTCCTTATCTATTCCGTCTCTTGACGCATTTACACTATTCGATTTTTCGGTCTTTTTGCCTTGCAACAAGTCACTAGTCAAATCACTTGCAAAAAATATAACAAAAAACTAGTGGAAACGTCATTCCGATATTCGATTTTTACAGAAAATCGACCGAAAAACGAATTTTCAGCATGCCCCATTTACATAAGAAGTCCATCCATTTTTTTTTAAGACTTCCTACACATGGACTGTTTGCAAAAGCCTTTATCGGCTGTTTCAAGCTGCGATTGCATATATATTATTAGCTACAGTCTTCTTCATACGTCGTACACACATTCACGAAACCGCTCATTAGTCGAACTGCTTCGGGCGATCGCACTGGTTGATACATACACCTGACTACTTGAGCAGTCCGTGTATGGGCGGCCTAAAAGTTTCACTTTCAATCATTCAATTTTGATTTGTATCACAGTTATGATCGAAAATTCATTCAACAATCTTGAATGAGATTTTGATTATAGTGGACTTGGTTTGTAACATATCGTTTGATTGTCATCATCTGCCTGACTTATTCCTAATAATGATAGGGTTTCCGGTCTCATCATCATTATCATCATCAGCATAGAGCAGTCCACTGCTGGACATAGGTTTTACCATATGACAACTAACTCTACCATGCATCGCGCGATTATTGGTCAATTCAAATTGCAAGTTTCGCGCTACCTTGCGTCCCATTTAATTTACTACGGTCCTGTTCCACTTACCTCTACTGCATACTTCTGTTTCAATTCATGAAATCACTCCCACTGAAGCGATAGTAAAGATATTACGCATAAAAAATAAAATTTTAATATTTGTTTTCTACGTCACTTTCGAAAAAAAAGGAAACACATAAAAACACACAGTAATTAATATACATAATAGTAATTAAACAGTAATCAGAGCAGAACAATATCAATAGGTACATACCTCGTGCGTCATCCAGCAATGAATTAATCTTTGTAACTGCGCACGCGTTGAAAGCGTAACGGATGACGGACGCGAATCATGCCGGATTCTGTGGCCGTTGTAGCATTCTATTGGTCTATTGCTGTGAATAAATTAATCTGTAGTAGAAATCGCTTTTTTCTTGAAGACTACCTTTCAAGAAATAAGAAAATGGCCAAATCGAGAGCCAAATTCGAGGTATTCCACATTGAGCACCCGTTGAAATGGCTCCTGACCTAATGGCACCTTAACTATAATTACACATATGGCACCAATAAAAAAACTTCACAGGTGCCAAGTTCCTAATGTGAAATGCCTCCCAAATTCATAATTATGCCGCTTACTACATTCATTTTATTATTATGATAGTCATTTGTTTTCGGATGCGCAATGAGTTGTGCAGTGAGGCTATCAACATATCCGATATTGGAAAGACATCAACGCTTCAACGCTGTAAATGTAGTCCCTGAGAAAGGGGTTCGGATTCATGAAATTATCCTTTGTCTAGTATCATGATGTTGGCTGACAGATGCACCATGACTAACTAACAAGTGAAGTCACTAATGAAAGTTATAGGAACAATAAAGAGAAATACCTGCACGCGTAGCATGGCGATTCTATCTCTATTCTACCAAGAAAAGACAAATTTATCGTTATTTCTACAAAAATCGACTGTTTTTTTTTGCACAAATAGGACACCATTCGTACATTATTGAAGCAAAAACGTTTATTTTTCACATTTTTTAGATTACCATGCTTAAAACGATAAAATATTTCTACGTTCTGTCATTTTGTCCATTCTTCCGTCGACAAAACCCCTTTCTACGGTGTCATGCTACGCCTGCTGGTAGAGATGCATAATTTTTTTACATCCGCTTGTAAATCTAAAGCTCTATCGTAAACGATCGCCTTGGGCAGCAAAAGTAAAATTACGTCCCCATAGCTTTAACAAACAGGAGATTCATTTCATAAATTATTCTTTCACCACTAATGAAACTGTGAAATAAATAAAATAGTCTACTAAATACTGAGTTATTATATCTATGATAACTATTTGGCTAACAAAAAGAAGAAAAATGATTCACTGACCGAGAGAACCGGTGTCATTCTTTTAAAAAGTGTGTCTGTTGGCCATGTAGGTAACCAATTTATAGATAAATTCTCTTACGAGCATGTATGAAGCAAGCCAAGGGCTTTGGATCTCCCATGGTAAATTGTAACTTGCAAAATAATACAGCAAGGGCTGTGGACATCCCATGGTAAATTGTAACTTCAAAATATACCCAGCTTAAAAAAAAAGAATATTCATCATCATCAGCTGAAAGAACCACTGATGAACAAAGGCCTTCCACACCACGAGTCCACGACCCACGGTTCCCTTTTCGAAGAACCGGATAGCCTCTTCGAAAGTTTCCTCACGGGCTAATACCTATGTAATGTCTGTAGTATAACAAACGACATCAACGTTGACGGGAAGTCAGATTTAAATCTAGCCTTTTTTGTCTTAATATTTTTTTTACATGATAGGGTGACGTCAATGCACTGTCAATGCACACTAGACTGTGAAAATATAAGGCATTAGCACATTGTTCGTACATTCTACATTAATTTATGTAAATTACAAAATTCAGACATTTTGTCCTAATTTCAGATGAAAAATGTATAAATATTCATGAAGTTTCTCTTTTGGATTTTTTTTTCAAAATGCTAAAGTTGGTCATTTTTCTTTGTTTTTTCATAAATCTCCTTTTTTGACAAGACTGATGATGATTTATCAAAAAAAAAAAATGAGGAATATAAAACAAATCATTCTTAAAAGTTACGTTGAAAGTTTTCGTACCGGTACAATTGGTTTATTATGCAAGAGCATAATTACTTTGGTAACTGACCTACGCAATTTGTATATAAAAATATTTTACGATTTAATTATAAAATTGAAACAAAAAATACTACCTACTTAAAATAAGTATAATAGTTTTAATACGAATGCTTGTGAGAATTACGAGTACTATTCCAAACAAATATTACTGAATAGATTCGATGTTGATACGGAGATAAGTAATGATTACTAGGATTACCAATTTTAGTTTTATTCACTTTGGACGATTATTATTCAACGGCATGGGCAAATCCGCGTGCTAAATCTTTTCATTAAAAAAATTCGTCCTATTGGATTACTGTCTCCAAACCCTAGCATTATAATCTCATCTCCCAAAGCTTGTCTCCTTTCTCACTAACTACAACATTCGTATCAACTAAGTAAACGAACACACTCAGCCTCCACACACCAAAATTACCATAAACAGAAATTACTTTCTCCACCTACAAACTACCATAACTGTTGGAATCTCCCATTGGTTCGACATCATTTACTTTTAATCAGAATGCAACACGATCCAAGACTGTCGTAGCCATAGTTAAAAGAGGGCACACGTGCTTAGATTTAACGAGTGGCAGTTGGACAAGCTTAGCAGCTAGTAGTTCCGGGTTCGAAGTTGCTAAATGACAATAATTATGGTCAACGTATAGACGATGTTAAAAATAGATCGATTAAATCATTTGAGAAAGTTAAGGAGGTATCAGT
The DNA here is from genome assembly GCA_036375495.1 of Agrotis segetum. NCBI lineage: Eukaryota > Metazoa > Arthropoda > Insecta > Lepidoptera > Noctuidae > Agrotis > Agrotis segetum. Next base: position 1,041,182 of record JAQSVV010000132.1, read on the forward strand.
AGTTTTAGCAGCATTAATAACACTTTTGGAAGAGACAGAGAAATCGAAAGTAAGTAATTATGTAAAATGCGATGCAGTGAATTTAAATTGTGTAGTGGCTTTTCGAGAAGATGAATTTAAAGATATTAAGAAAAGTCGTATTGCTATAAGAATTTTAAGGAAGAAACCTACTGATGGACTACGGCATTTCTTAAGGAAGTAGGATAGACTAAGCATAATAAGGAATTGCAGCCTAGAAGCTGACTTCGGGCTCTTAATGAGAATTGTATAATAGAAATCTTACACTAATTCCCTGTCGGTAGAACAAAATTTAGAACTTATTTCAGCAATAGTACTGACACTCATTAAACGAATGAGATAGAATAGGTAGAAGAACAATTAAGAAGCAATGTTAGCTGATACTGATTGATGAACCTCTTCACGCGTCAAGTGGCTTACCTAGACCTACTAATACATAACAAGCAGCTTCTCCCACTTTATAATCATCAATAAACATAGGTGTATGTGTTAAGAACAGTTATGGACGAATTAATGAAAATTCAACAGTTTTTCCTATCGTTGCATGATTGAAACTTGAAGTAGGATTTACGGTAAAATGTATAGCATTTTGTTTCGGTTCTGATATAGTAACCACTGCTGCTCAAGTAGTACCAATTATTGAAGCTGTCAGATTAAATGATCGAATCGTCGTTTTAAACATCAGTATCACCATTAGCAGTCATAATCCAGCCACTGCTAAGTAATAATTGTCCTCACTTTTGTGGCATCCTGGTCTTGCCTACCCGGGCCTCAACCAGGCTTAATCCATTATTTACATTTGACTGCTAGACAGTAGAAAACGGCAAAAAAGTTCTGGTTAACGTCAACCAGAACTTCTACCGTCTTTACTCTACTCCACTTGTCAGAAGAACTATATTATGAAGCTTTATGTATGTCTTTAAAATTACTTGCGTGAGACAAAAATCAGCATAGGTATGGAATCAATTTTTAAGTTACTTCCAGGAAACTAATGAAAATCATTACAATAATGCTATGCAATTTACGAGAATGGTATGCGTGGAATTACTGTCTTGTCAAGCTTGTTGACTGTTGCTTCTAAGCTACATTTAGTTGTATCAATGTCAGATACTGCTTTGATATCTTACAAATGTTACGTTTTCTGTTTTCCCACTCTTCGCTTGTTTTGGTTTTCGAAAATCTTTACCAACTACAACTGCATGCTATTTATTATCTATGTTGGGATCGGCTTTCATTCAAACAGTTTTTAAATTTCTAGTCAATTTAAGACACATTTCTATATACTGGACCCTGTTCATTTTCTTAATTTCATAGCTATATTTCAGTTCGAACCACATCCAAACTTCACGGCTCCTGTTAATTACGTTTATGGCAGAAGTCTCATTCATACTGACTTGTTTCAATACCTTGTAAGAACCAGTATTTCTCGTTTAATGCAAAAGGGTAATAAACTTATATCCCGGACATCGTTTTATGATGTTCTAGTGACCATTCGGAACACTTTCTTGTCTTGCATCATTTAAAAAAAAAATAAGTTCTCTTTTGCCTTTAAATCCTTCTTGTCTAAACTGAATGCTTAAAAAACTGAATAATTTATACTACCACGTGCCTGTTGTGTTGTTTTTATTATCATTAGGTACTTATTCTGTGCTTAGCTCCACTTGTTACCAGACAATATTATATTTAGTCTTCTACTAATGTTTTATTTATTCAATTTTTCTTATAACAAGGTTAACTTGATTCACTATTGCCATCTTTATCATTCATACCCCATTTAACTCAGCTTGCTGCTCCAATACATCTATTACTATTATCTTATAGAAACCATAAATCCATCAGAAAATCGTTATGTGTCAAAACATCTCTTGGTTAACAAACCATGGCCAATTTACGGGGATGTTAAAAACGTATATTTCCGATGATGACATCTCGCTTTCACTATAGCACTTCTACAGACCGTCTGCTTTCGAAAATGTGGTGTGAATTTCAAGTACTTATTAACTTATGAGTACCCGAAATAAGAATCTTGATCAACACTTACAGAATTATAAACAGAGGCAAAGAACGGGTTCTAAGTCAGGGTTGCCCAATCAATTCTCTTTTTATTTCATTTAATATTGCAGCAATGAGACATTGATTTTGACTTACATCTTTTGCTGATCGCAATAAAAATTGAATTTAAATAGAACAGAAAAAAAAAACAAAACGATGCCTTTTCTATTTTCGTCTTGAGTTTTTTTATTTTTGACTCAACTAACATGTCAGTCACATAATGTCAACTCATATAATTTCGTTGTTACAGATGATACACAAATATAAAATTGGATCAACGCGAGGATAATACGGTAGCCTGTCATCGAGAGACTGATGAGTTCACTTTCCAAAATTACAATTCACGAAACTTCAAAAGAATGGAATCAGTTCGCGTAGACGTACGCGAATATACCACGAGACCAAACGTGTGTGCGAAATAAAAGTTCAGTGACAAAAAGACAGAAACTAGTAATGATCTGACAATGGCTGAACGCTATGAAGAGAAAATCAAAAACAAAATGGGAATCCATACTATAGCCAAGTTTCTAGTGATAATTTTAGTTAGTGCCAAACAGATTCAGTGCAGTGACAATGACGATATAGCGAAACGAATGAAGATAATCGAGAGTGTGTCCGGTAGATACTTTAGTGACGTTTATCAAAATGGTACCTTTAGGACTGGTAACGTGTTGTGGGACAATATTTTGAATAAGTGTACGGAGAGTCCATCGATGAGTTGTTTACAAAAAAATGTGTATACTTACCTAGATGATAGGTTGGGTATGAATGGTGATGTGGAAGTGGCTACTGGTGTGTGTTTCAAGAAGAATAGTGTTGATATCAACAAGTATAGTAAGGAAGCTAATACTATCTACCTCACTGGAAGTGATAAGGAAGAAGAAACGGAGAGGAATTTGGATGAAGAAAACGAGATTGAGGATAATGAACCGGGTAAGTGTAATATTGTTTCTTTGCGTATTCTCTTGTGTTTTTAAGTCAGTTAAGTTTTCGTGTGTTTTTATTTGACAGCACATAATAAGGAAGTGTCATAGAAAATTAATAAAAAACATTAAATATTCTAGTGATAACCAATCAAAAGCTATAAATTTTAGTAAAACATGTTTGCTAGCAAAAAGTTATTTTTAAACACTACTAAAATTGTTGTTTTCTGATTATTCAATAGAAATTATGTTTGTTTTGATAGTAATTTTATGTCTGGCGAAGTAAATGTCTAGACTTGCCACTTACTTTTTATTTATAGTTGACGGCATTTTAATCATCAATGTCACCATTTATAATTAAAGTTATTTAAAATGATAAATTACCATCATTATTGCATTTTATTACATACGATTATGTAAATAACATTTTGCCACTCAATTCTTCTTTCCTACTTATTTATTGTTGTCACATTCTGCTGATTTTTTATTTAGGAATAGAACTGCAATATAATGATTACCTAGTAATGTGGTGGACGGTGAAGCACTTGCCTAGAAGTAGCCTATTCCATTTTGATTAAAGACCTCAAGTTTGTAGTTATTAGAAAACAAGCAAGGAATTTCACTCCTTGGCTGTGAGCCACTTTCTGAAATCCTGAGGATCTTTAATATTATGCCAGGCTTGCCTAAATGGTCGCGGGATTATTTCCTTACCGTGACCCCGGAACATAACAGGCTACTGAAGGACACCGTGGATTTTAATCAGTACAAGTCTGACAGTCCCTCCCGCCCTGCCCGGGGTGGGAGGACTCATTTGATGATTTTACCACGCTAAAAAAGAAATAATTCTTGCCTAAATGGGTAATTCATGGATGGACATTCATACATGGTTTGATCTGCGTCTCAAAGAGGCCTGGATTTTACTCAAGATCCTTGATAGTCAATCAAAGACACCGAAGCGTCTGCATCTTGATTGACTATCTAGTCAATAATTAAAAATTCTGACCAACATTTTCAGAGATTTTGGAATATCCTTTTACTAATATGGAGTAGATAATCCAACTTTGCAATAACTTTAAAATAAATATCTAAAACTCAGTAAACACTTCGAACACAGCGTCAAAATGAACACACTGCATCAGAAACACAACACAAACATAAATAAAGATTTCTCTACATAACCTAGAGACGACAGAAGACATCATTGGCACTTAAGGAAATCCACATTCTTGGAGAAAACGCATTTGTTTATTCGTACAATGAGCAATTCATGTCAGCAGCTACTAGACAGTTTTATGGTGACCAGTTTATTTTGAACTGTAGTTAGTAACGAAATGTTCTGTAGTATAAACTGGTTGTAACTTTCGTTCTGCAGTTTTGGACAGCATTTTATGTTTTTGATTGGTTTAAAAGTTGTTTGGGTGTAGAATTTTAGTGTGCTTTGTTAGCCTAGAAGTATGTGGTCGAAGGATTCTCTCTTGTCAATGAAGTATTACAGAGCTATACACCCTGAAAACCGAGAAAAGTGTAAAAAGTTTAACGAAAACGCGTGACTGCAAAACGGAACTTCTTTCGACGTCATAATCTGACATTTTTTAGACAAGTGTTCAACAGGCGTTTAAAAGTTTTTGTGGTACCAAGGTCAGTCTTTAATAAATTTTTAACTTCATTCTTTATAGTATAAAGTTCAAATTCTCCAGTCGTGCGCCATTATACTTTATTATCTTAATCAATCTCCTATTCCCCCTCAAACTCTCTCTATGTATCTCATTCAGTCTCCCGGAATTATACACTTGCTAGTTCATAGTCGTTCAAGTCGTCCAAGGTTTTTATTCTTTTTCGAGATCTTTCCTCTTTAGTATTTTAAAAAAATACACTAGCGTGAACTGCAACATTTTGTAGGCAGCACGTCATTTAAACTACGTGCTGTGAGTTGGAACCCCACACGGAACCAAATATTTGTATGCGCTACAGATATTTCCGCGTCTTTGCTTGTGTTGGTAAATGCAAGTATGAGACAGACAAATTTGCTTTTAGTATTGTATCATCATAACTCTACCTTATTGTATAATCAGCGTGTAATCATTATTGTCAGCCGAAACACGTCCACTGGTGGACAAAAGCTTCTCCTTTAGACCGCCAACCACGCCGAACAACAATCCGCCTTGTATCCATTGGATGATCAATGACCGCGTCTCACAATCGGATTTGTTAATTATTAGGAATTTCGTAATAATGTTTTTCGTATTATCGTAGTGTACCCGAAGTGACTGTCTATCGAACCTCCACAATCCAGTTAGTGTCAGGTTGTCAGACTTTAGAGCTTCTGACTAACAGTAACGACTGTCTAAGATCTAGGAAAGCCGGGACCAACGGCTTTACGTGTACGGAGGCACAGAGGAAACTCGCTATGACAGATGGTCACTCAACCACAGACCAGCCGCGGCAAGCGCGGCTTGACTCGTTATTATATTTATTTTTTCTAATTGTACCCAGAAAAGTAAAATTTATATGCAAAAATCATTTTTTTTTTAATTACAAAAACAAAAAAACACTCTCTCTCGACTCTAGACTAGAAAACAACACTAGAATTCTATAAATATTCATAAAATATAAAAAGACCAATCACCTAGCCTAGCGAGAATCATGAACTTTCTGTTTCCGACGCAAACATCGCGAGCGGTGTCATTGACATCGTTGCGTAAAGCCTTGATCTTGAGGCCGGCAACATGAATCAAATGGTCAGACCATTCACTGTGGGAATATTATCTGTAATGCATGATAGCAGGCTGGCAGACTGGCAGTGCTAAATTGAAGCACAATTTGCAATGTTGCATCGTTACATTGGTAATATTTTAATAATATTTTTTAATCATTAACGCATGCTTCGCAAATCGGTTTTTTTAATAATCTTTTGCAATCAGAGGCCTTACCGCGAACTCTTAACGCGATCCAGTTTAGGCTGTGGGAAGAGACAGAGGTATACAAGTTGTCTAGCGCCATCTCTTTCTCACAGCCTAAACTGGATCGCGTAAAGTGGTCGTGGTAAGGCCTCAGGACTCATAACTGTGACTTTCCATTCAGTAGGTACCTCAAAGTCAAAGTCAAATCATTTATTTCAATTAGGCCATCCAAGAGGCACTTTTAAACGTCGATTTTTAAAATTAAGGAAATAGGATGGGATGGGATTGAATCTACACCCATTCGCTAAGGTAGGATGTATGAAGAAGAATGGGCAAGAAACTTCATACTTACTCTTTTTAAAAATGTTTAACAATATTTTATAACATCATTTGAAACAAATAATGTGAAATCAATGCACCTTGAAAATCTAGACTAAAAATATAAAAATAAATTAATAGTATAAAAATAAATTAATATAATACCCTCAAGGGTACGACTTCCCTATTCAGCAAAAAAAAAACGTAATTGGCTATAGATTTTATTTTATAATAGCCCACATCACTGACGTCAAATAAATAATATGAAAAGAAAAATTAATGAAGAATAAAGCCTTATTCAGTCTATGCAAGTTGATTACATCGTGGACTAAATATTGACAGGGAATTCAGTTGATCAAACAAATATCGCAATGAAGACATAATACTTGCATGGAAGCACTTATATATCGTGCTTTATAATTTGGTATTTTGGAATGGCATTATTTTTATAATCATTAAATTCGTTTATTATAGAGGGAATATATTTATTAAATTGTGACTAAATAGGCGTTTTAGGCTTTGCATGAATCTCAATAAAATATTACTTATCAGAATTTAACTTGGCTTTCAGAACAGAACTGCTTCAAAACTTTGAAAAACGTTAATTATAGGTTAGCTTATTAAACCTACATTTGGTTCAGTATCTTGGCAGCACTAAAAGAAAAATGGCGACTGCTGAAAAGGCTGACAAATGCTTCACTCTAGTCTGAACTCAGCATGGTTTTAACCGATTTAGTCAGCATAGCTGAATGCTGTTAAGCATTTTTCGATTTCCAGTCTTTTTATCGGCTAAACGCACCCATTATCTAGACTGAAAAGGTTGTGTTACAATTACAAAAAATAGTAAGTAACAAACACAACAAAACCATTTATTTTATAAACAAACCGTTACCTATTGTAGTGCAAAACTGACAGCAATGTGAGTGGTTATGTGTGCCATGCTATCATCTCAGAAACAAGTGCCATGCTTGTGCTACCGAGCGTGGCAATGTGGCTGGATGCCAACGAAAGTGGCATGTGGAATTTGTGGACAGTGGTTTCAAGGTTGAAGCGGTCATATGGATCAAGATAAAGATTAAAAGATTACTGTATTCAAAGCAATTTCGTAGAGATACTATTGAGTGGCTATAAGAAGAAATGTTGTTGAAAAACGATGGCGTTTAACAGGGATCTTATGAGAAATCGAAACTATTTTAAATATGAAGGGCATAACAGAATAAACGGAATTCCTTTTAAGGTGCTGATAGACTTGAGCATTTACTTATAACAAAACACCGAGCATTCGCCGTTTTTAAAATTTTTCGAACTGAACAACTAACAAAGCCAAGCAGAGAGCCAAACATCGATATGAAAATTATCACAATCCTTCAAGCGACTGCTATAGTCGATGTTCATCAATAAATTATTCTCCATGAAGATGTCAATCTTAACAGTCAGCTCCGTAAAAAGCTGGCCAGAATGTTCATGAGAATGATCACTAAGACACTCTGCCTTGTTTTCCTAAAATATAACATTTTGAATAGTGCTCCTTACAAGTGAATTCTCAAGTTTATTACAGCACAACCGTAAAAGAAAAAGGTTCATCTTCGATTGTTTTTTTTTTTTTGCTAGCGTGTTACCTTTGTAGTTTGCTAGCACGATTGCTGTCATACAATAATTTTCTTGAACTTTTCTATAAGTCCTCGAAGCATTTTTTAAGTTCAGAAGCAGTTCATGGCCGGTCAAGTTCAAGTTTCAAATTGTTTTATAATAACCTCCAGTTGCTCAGTATTGTGTTTCATAATCATAATTCTGTGTCTTTTTGGTTTATTTTAATAGCAAGCAAAAAATTAAAAAAAATGATCATTTCAAGCAGTTATGATCATTTTTTTTTTTAATTTTTTGTAACCAAGTTTACTGTTATCGCTTGTTCCCACTTTTAACCGAGTAAGTTCCTGCTTAAAGGCTTGGTTATTGACTGGGCAACCACTAAACCTTTTGGCTCAAATGTATACTAATATTATTAAGAAGTTTGTTTGTTTGGTTGAACTCGCTAATATTAGGAACGACTATAAATTCCGAATTGAAAAAAAATGGATAATCTATTTATTGAGGAAGGCTATAACATCGCGTTATGACTAATAGAAGTTGAGAATGGGGGAGAAAACAAGGGGAACAGCTAGTATGATATAATTATTTTTTTGTAAAAATAAAGCTTTGATACGCATGTCGAAAATTTTAATGTGGAGCGGGTGCTCTTAAAAGATGTACACTAGAGTTCACATTCAGTTTGTGCCTTTAAACAGCGTCCTCTTCATCTTGTGATCCTTTGCGATTATACCTTAAATGTGCTGTCTCATCACAACGCTTTTCATTACATCATAATATTGACAAAATAATAACATTCCAATTATTACCAGCACTCTTATTAAATTACCACATCTTTCTTTTTTGACCACTTTCATTTTTTAACATTGGTCAAGACCATCTGTGAATAATTCATCGCAAACGTGGTTTCGAAAGCATTTTACATTCCTCAGTGAAAGCAAAAGAGACTAATAAATACATTGAACAATATGTTTCTTATTCTAAAGGTGCTAAAGTTCGAAATTCAATGGCATTTCTTGGCATCGTTACTTTGAGTCAGACGGCGAAGTATTTGCGGTTGTCGTAATTCTTACTGCGTGTGAAATAAGGGTTACATTCAATTGCGTAACTGTTGTTGTAACATTGTTATGGTATGGCATGAGTTACGCTAGTAGAAAAAGTCAGCTGTTCTAATGATCTTTTTAGGTGCTACAATTTCTAGGATCTGAGATAAGAATGGAGGAAAATTCGTGTTTATATTTTAGAGACAGTGTATAAAATTTTCCACCTTTAATTTTTTTGTGGAATACTTATCTTTCGAATTTCAACCCGGAGGAGGTTGAGTGCTGCTTAAACGGATAATCCTGTTGTACCTTGAAAGCTCTCAAAAACTCGTCGCGTCGCGACGACACGTCATAATATAATTATGCAGTCGGCTAAGAAACCGTACCTTTATTATTCAAAAATAGATTAACAGGCCAGTTTTTCGATCAATAGATAAACGAACTTTGTAAAGCCGCAATTTTATTTTAACAAACTTTTAAACATGTCCAGGACTGTCAAATAGTTTAACTACTGACCAAACAACTAAGTATTAGAAAAAAGAAAGTAAACGAACGTTTGGAAATTACGTCGATTAACTTTTAAAATTACAGTAACGTGTTGCGTGGCCATTGATTTCCTGTATACGACCTTTCAAATTTGTATCTATAAAAAGAAATAACGCTGAATCATACTTTGTGAATCATTCATTACACACAACATTACATTACGTAATTATGTTTCTCCAAATGAATAAGAAGTGGTTGGCCAAATAGTACGAGTACGTACACAATTTCTTTTTTAGGTGGCGATATCTTCAAATGTGGGAGAACTTATGCTCCTCGTGAAGTAGAAGTATTGACTGAAAATCCACCCTGTATCTTCAGTTGTATTTTGAGTTCCAGGGTCATGGTTACCTTTGCAGCATTAATTGTGTGTAATGAATCATGTTGTCCTTAAATTATTCATAGCAATTAACTAGAAAAAAAACTAAGTTTCTGAGTTAGTGAGTTTCTTACTATGAACTTCCTTGATGGTTAAAAAACGCCTTACGCCGTTACGCCAAAGCCCACCACATGAAAGATACTTAAACATCTGTTGAACACTTGTCTAAAAAAACTGTCAAAGTCAAAATGACCTTTCACGTTTATATAGGGTCGTTTTGCATTTACACTTTGTTACGACTAGCGGTCAACAGAAGATGTTTATCTTTGTTGTGGTGAGGTCATACCTATTTTTGCGAATGTCAATAAAATAATAGGTACTATCATTCATTTGAAAATACACATTTCCACACGCACATTTTATTCATGTGCGCGTGTGTACACCACCAAATTGATGTGCATGCCAAGAATGTTGCTGCTTACGCAGGTTGTTGAACTGAATTGTACTCATGTACTGTTGTAATATCCACCCTTCTGCCTTTTAGTATCTAGTGGGCAAACAATAATTATGTTTTTAATTTCTTTTTCGATACATGGCTGGTAATTGAAAACTAATCCTATATTCCAAGTTTGGAGGCTCTTGCACGAGTTTTAACCTTTTTGTGACGTGACCGGAAACTGTGACGTTAATTTGATGGATAAAATTCGTTCACTAGAATTGCTTTTTCATTTTCTCAACAATTCACGTCGTAATTACTTCTAGAGCCTGTTTCCAACTAAAACCTTTCTTTAAGCCAACATCGCCTTTCCCTGCTATTTCTCCCAAGAAAACTATAACTATATAATCCCATCCGGACTAGGTCAGTAGTCCATGGAGCGCAGCACTTGTTCTGCGGTCAACCACAAAGGGCCCTCCACTTGTCATGGCATTTGACAAGCACCTGTATACTACAGAGATGATGTGGTTACAAAGTAAAGGTAAATAGTGTGGATTTTGTTGCAATAATGAGATGTATTGAGTAGGTTGATATTGAGATGGTGATTTAAGTTGTGTGAACTAGATGATTCATCTATTTCAAATGTGATCGAGATTGTTCACTGCGGCAGCATGCAACAAACAAACTGCTGTAACTTGATGCTGCCCCGATTCATCGACGACCGGTTCATCATTGGACGTTTTGCCGACAGGACGATTCATTTATGGCCGGTTTCACCGATACACTCTTTCACCTTTGGACTTTTCGCCGACACGACGGTTGTTCGAAACAACGCGTCGTTTATTCAGTTTCAGTATAGTTTATTAATCAAACGTTGCGTTGCATCGCCTTGCTATCGTTTGGGTCATTTGGAATTTTGGATTAATTAATTGATTTATGTGAAAAAAAATATTAAATTTGTTATCGTCGTTAAATATGTTTTGCGTCAGTTACAACCTGACACCGACCTAAAGATTGCAAAAACATAAAAAAAAGAATTTTACCGACTACTTCTATTACTCTTTGTCTTTAAATATTTTAATTTTTCTTTTTTTTTTCTTAAAAGTCCACTTTGTTTCTTGTTGTATAAACAAAAACATTCTTGGATATACATACACAAAGGTTTGTAGACTTGCCATTCGCAAAACACTAAACGTGGTTCCACAAAAACCTTTATACGTCTCTTGAACACTTGTCAAAAAAAATGACCGATTATTAATGATTAAACGAACTTACCTGTACGTGAAGTTCTATCATAATTATACGAGATGTTTCGCCCGAAGAGATTAGCGGTATTATAATTATTCGTAAGTTTATTTACTTGTAGTATCGCGTTATTGACTTCCACTCGATCACTATAGTTGAGAAAAAGGTGTCGCCACTAGCGACACCAACCTCAATTTAATTATTTTTTTTCTTCCGTTTCCTGTCACCTGTCACTGTCACCCGCACTTGCGCGGTCTCCACAGTTTTGTCTTCATTACGTTGAGAGACTTATATTTCCGTAACGCCTGGGGCTACTTAGGGAGGGCGGGAACCTCCCGCTAATCTCTTCGGGCGAAACATCTCGTATAATTATGATAGAACTTCACGTACAGGTAAGTTCGTTTAATCATTAATTATACTCCATGTTTCGCCCTCGAGATTAGCGGTATTATAATTATTCGTAAGTTTATTTACTTGTAGATATTTAGAGCAAGTGGAGGAAATATCCATAACTCTAAAAATAAAGTAATTCATTTATATTAATTTTAATTATAACCCTATATCATCATAGGTATCAAAAATCAACATAATCAAATATTAAGTTACAAAATCAAAATCAAACCACTTATTGGATCTAAGCCAGAATAATAAGAATTATATTCAATTATAATCAGACTATTTTCTAGGTATACAACTGGATATACGCAATCATGCGTATACCTAATCACAATCAATGAGAACAGAACGTGCGTGCTAAAGTTGCACTATCTTCCAAATTGAAGATTGCCTATTGTAAAATATTGCAAAGGTGGAAGAGTTGCCACTCCATCCAGCCGTCTGTCTTATCATAATTCAAAGCTGATTCCTAGACTGTGAGCTTTGGATGTTGCAGCGTCAATTCAACTCTCTTTTAGCATGGCCTTAACCGCTGAGTAGTTGACTCAGCGTCTACGAAGAAACTGGGTTATCAGGTTTGCGAGCACTAATAAGCAAGTTATCAGATTTTCTTCAATTTTTCGTTTTACTTAAAAATGACAAGAGTGGCTTTGCAGGACAAATCCCAGGCCGGTCTTCAGAGAAAAGTAGAGGCAGATGATGGTTGTTTATTACCAACTCTGGATGTTTTAATCAAATCGCTTTTAATTTGCAATTTTAATTATGGTCTGATTATTTAGAATCTTAAATTTGGTTAGTCTCAATTTTCAAAAGTATTTGTAATTTATGAGTCATCATAAGAGATAGCAATGTCACATACTTTCTCGATAATCTTTCAAAGGTTAGAGTTTCATTGGGATATAATGAGCTTAAGGACTACACTGACATCCCAAGTAGTGTTATAACAGGGTAGCGGAGGTTGTAACCTATAGACACCCTTACAAAACCTAGATATTTTATCCTATCGTCGCTGATATGTCTCCTACGATTAAGGAAAGTGCGGAGCGATGGGAATTTATCGTACCGTATTGGCCACCATCATTAAAAATATAAGTGAGAACATCCAAAATTATTGAAATGGACGGCTCCTGTACGAGCTTCACCTTATTTTTAAAGCAAAATAAATATCATTTTTTGAAGCAAACGTCGTAATTATTGCCTGAGTACAGTATCCGAAAAGGAATCTATCATGATGTCTACTGTCCGTAGTGGGACTAGCAGTTTAAGTACGTAAAGCCTTCCTAACAAAATCCCGGCCAGCAGGGATGGCTGCAGGGATTGCTGGCTTGTATGTTGTGGTTGCTGGAATCGGGAATAAAAACATCTTCAGGATTTAGTTCTACAAGGTCAGATGAGAGCAGTCTCATAAAAAGTGGGTACCATGGCTGAGAGGGCCAGCGAGGAATAACTATATTATGCCTAGGATTTGTCAGATATTATTTAACGCAAAGATTTAAGTATTACAGCCACAGGCGGAAGAGCATAAAACAAATGATTAGACCAATCCAAAGTAAAGGCGTCAATAGCATAAGCCGCTGGGTCCCTATGCCAAGATACGAATACATCGCATTTTTTGTTTATACGGTTGGCAAATAATCTATATCTGGGGTTAATGCATATTTAAATGCATATTTTTTGAAGCAGCTCCCAGAAGGTTCCCATTCTACATCAGGATGGGTTCTTCTTGATTCTCTGTTTGCAGTGAAATTATCCTGTGATTTTATGTATGAAGCTACTACTAAAATCGTGATTCACACCACTGCCATCATTATGCTTTTTCTTGACCCTGGTCAAAATGATTGAACACTTCCCATTCGGTTTATATAACTGCGGTAGTGTTATCAATGCGTACAAGTACCCGACAACTAAAATGGTTCTTCGCAAAGATCTTAAGAGCGAAAAAAGGCCGGAATAAGTTCCAATTGATTTATGCAATATTTTTCAGTATGGGAGCACTGACCACTAGCCATTTGTTCTCCACAAGCAGCTCCCCCACCCAATCGTTGAGGCGTCAGAATATATTTCTAAAATTAAGTTATCATCTCGGATTTATGTCCGTTTATAATATAAACGGTAATGACATATACTTGTTATAGTTGTCATTGTCGATCAAATTTAAGAACTTACAACGTTCCAGTTTTTTGGTGTATAGCAGTCCATATTCTGTGCGGATGATAATTAACTTATCAATAAAATTGTGTGAATTGCCTTATCTTGTTACGTTTAAGTTCTAGCTCGTTTTTTGTACGAGCTCTTTTATCTGCAGGTAAACTTAACTGCCACTTGTGGATATCTACAATATACCCTAAGTACTTGCAAGATTAAGACAGTATGAAAATGCTTTTTTCATAATTGATAATGAAACCTAACGATCTTGGTAATTTTAATAACGACCGGTTTCATAAGTTCAGTAAATATGAACGGATATGTACAAAGACCAAATGCTACAGCATTGAACTCGTACAGTTATTTAGGATAGACTTTAATTTAAAAGTACATAATTATGCATCTTTTAAGTCTAAAGTAGCTACATGCAATCTTTAGATAGCAACTTCAGAGAAGTTCGATTGTCTTTCAACTTAAAATTGTTATTTATGAATTTATTCAATCCCTTTTAATTTAAAAATAAATCTCGTCTTGTCATTTGGCTTAGGTACAGTAAACCCATGTGACACATATTGGTCAGGACTAAATTCACATTCAGAAACAGCCCCAACAGACATGAAGCTAAGAGCAGAGTCAGATTATGTATTTTCTTAAAACTGATTTAGATCAGCAGGGCTGATTAACCCGACAATCAAATCTGATTTGGCAGCCCTTTATCCATGACAAAATGTATATCGTCCATTGATGGACCATTGACTATAAAAAAGTGCAAGTCTGTCTGCATGACGTACCTTGTCTACTGGCGCAGGTCTGCTTGGACCGCTGCGTGTAGCTCTGCAACGAGGTTGACCGCTGCCTGGCGTTCTGATGTACAGGCGGCTGGTAACGTTGCTGCGAGGCCATCGTCTGCCTGCGGGCCGGTGTCCTCGCTTCCCAGTTTAAATAATTTTTGTTTGAAGAGCCCTTATTCTGGTTTAAATATTTTGGTTAGTGCCAATTGATATCTAAGATCCTTTTTGCTGTTGTAAAGCGCCAGGTGGCGTCTCACTTCCATTTTTATTCATTTTACTTAGCTGGTCAGAAATGATTTTGGCCAATATGTAATGCCGGCTGCTATTTGCTTTTGCCTGGCCTCCATAGTCTTGTCCCTTTTGACCTTGATTTCCGTATTAAGCTGCGGTGCAGCTGTTTATTCTTTATGAGTCCTTTTCGAACCGGAAATCAAACTTTTATGTCCGGTCCGTAGTCCTGAAAGGCTGAAGGCCTAGGACTATAATTATGATGTCTGCAGAGATAGCAGCTTCCTCAAAACTGCTGTCAGTCGGAGTATCCGATGATTATTATAGGGGTGGTCTCCTGCTCTGGTGAAGCAGGCGGTTTTGTGATCACCACAGTATTTACGACCGGGTTTGGTGCATTTTCGTGAAATGTAATAATAAACAGTAACACTACATCCTTCCGCTCTAGATTATTGTTAATCAGAGGGTAGTACTGTATTTACCCACAAATTACTATGAAACTTTTGATCTTTCAAAAATTAATTTATAACTGCAATAAATCAGCTCATATGCAAAATTAAGTCCCTAGGACTAGGACTAGGATTCGGATAAAACCTTGTCATCCGAGATCAAATGCAACAATGCAATCATATGATCACCTTAGGTAGTCTTGGTGCACTGTGTTAGACCCTAGGTCCAAGTTTCGGATCGACCCTAGGTCATCCTGGTGCAACGAATGCTAGCCATTTGGTGTAGACGGACCCTAAGTCGTCCTGTGGCATAGTATTAGACCCTAGGTCTAAGTTTCGGATCGACCCTAGGTCATCCTGGTGTAACGAATGCTAGCCATTTGGTGTAGACGGACCCTAAGTCGTCCTGTGGCATAGTATTAGACCCTAGGTCTAAGTTTCGGATCGACCCTAGGTCATCCTGGTGCAACGAATGCTAGCCATTTGGTGTAGACGGACCCTAAGTCATCCTGTGGCATAGTATTAGACCCTAGGTCTAAGTTTCGGATCGACCCTAGGTCATCCTGGTGCAACGAATGCTAGCCATTTGGTGTAGACGGACCCTAAGTCATCCTGTGGCATAGTATTAGACCCTAGGTCTAAGTTTCGGATCGACCCTAGGTCATCCTGGTGCAACGAATGCTAGCCATTTGGTGTAGACGGATCTTAGGTCGCCCTGGCGCATCGTATTAGACCCTAGGTCTTAGCTTCGGATCGGCCCCATGCCATCCTTTGCAATTTTCACAAAATTGTAAAAAATATAAAAAATGAGGGTAGGTACTTACTTGAAAGATTTTCAGTCGGAATCTCTAGAAGAGCCCGAAGATGATCCTAACGAAGATAGGCTTGATGGGCTCGATTGAGAAATACACTTAACAACAAAACACTTTCGCACCGCGATTTCTTAACTTGTTTTTCTAATTCGAATATTTCGAATATTACAGATAAAATAGTTTAAAATTATTATCATGGCGGCGCATCCGCATGATTTTTTATTCTTTGTGCGAAGTAATGAACCGAAGTGGATGAGCACTAAAACACGAATGAAGACAAAACTGTGGAGACCGCGCAAGTGCGGGTGACAGTGACAGGTGACAGGAAACGGAAGAAAAAAAATAATTAAATTGAGGTTGGTGTCGCTAGTGGCGACACCTTTTTCTCAACTATAGTGATCGAGTGGAAGTCAATAACGCGATACTACAAGTAAATAAACTTACGAATAATTATAATACCGCTAATCTCGAGGGCGAAACATGGAGTATAATGACATTGAAATAAGGTCCGTTTTGCAGTTACACTTTTGAAGACAAGTGTTCAACAGATGTTTAAATTTTTGTAGTAAGGCTGTATAAAAATAACATCAAAAACCAAATCGACGCGAAACTATTAAAAAACCTAAAAATAACGTGACAAACAAAATGACGTGCTATTAAATTTTCATTACATTCTATCGTGTCCAATTTATAATGCGTAACCACACAATTACATACACCGCGAGTGATAGTATTTTGTAATGGAAAAGTAGCGTGTGAAGAGACTTAGGGTCGGTTCATGATGGTTTCATACAATTTTTTATGTTTTATTATTAGAAGTTTATTTTTGAAGTTTCATTTTTTTTTCCTAGTGTGGGGCAACGTATTGTATTTTTTAAGATATAATAAACGTTATGATGATAATTTTTAGGGTTCCGTAGTCAACAAGGAACCCTTATAGTTTCGCCATGTCCGTCCGTCCGTCCGTCCGTCCGTCCGTCCGTCCGTCCGTCCGTCCGTCCGTCCGTCCGTCCGTCTGTCCGCAGTTTAGCTCAGAGACGCACAGTACTAGAGAGCTGTAATTTGGTGTGAATATACGGATTTGTTGTGCCAAAAAAGTGGTAAAATAAAATCTCGTAAAACATTTTTTTTTAGGGTACCTCCTGTACTTACACGTGAAGTGAGGATTTTTTTTTTCTCGCGTACCCCTTAGTGTGGGGTATCATTAAATAGGCCTTTAAAAAATAATGTTAGTTTCCATTGACAATTTTTTGATAAAAAAATTCGTTTGTGAAATATTAAGCTTTAAAGTGCTAAATTTTGCTCGATTCGAGTGTCCCCCCCCTCTACCAGCTAAACGGTTATGTTTGGGGGTGTGAAAAAATTCACAATAGTAGTATATATAACGAAGTTTAAAAGAAAATTATCATGACTAAGTAGGCTTTACAACTTTACGAGTAATAGTCGACCAACTTATAAAATGTACTTGATTAAATTTTTTCTTAAACAAAATGTATCGGAGAAACAATAAATCAACTGCAAATGTAAGTTTGTCAACTTTATTTTTACAGCTTTAATAGGTATGTTTTTACGGTATGTTTTTTTGGGGATAGGTAGGTTTTTATCGTCAACTATTTAACTAACTTCAAAAAAAGGAGGAGATTCTAAATTCGTCGTAATCTTTTTTCTTATGTATTTTCCCTGATTTCTCAAAGACGATTTTGAAAATTCTTCTTTTTAAAATTATATTCAGCGAATCAGTTTAGTTAGTACGCATAAGTATTTTGATGGACAACTACGGAACCCTACACTGTGCGTGGCCCGACACGCACTTGGCCGGTTTTATTATTTATTTATTTCAGAAATTAAGATGAAGTTTTTTATTTTTATTTATTCCACAACTATCACACAACGCCATCTAGTCCCAAGCTAAGCAGAGCTTGTGTTATGGGTACTAGACAACTGATAAACATACTTATAGATTTCTAAATACATACATATTATACATAAATTACACCCTGACACAGAACGAATGATCATGCCTCTCACACAAACATTTGTCCTGGGTGGGAATCGAACTAACCTATAGACCAACAGGCCACTCAGAAGTGCAGAAGTTATTGTAGTGAGAAGAATTTTTGTAGTTCCACACTCGGTGAAATTTTCTAAAAACACAATATAATTGCACAATGGGCCATGCTGGCTTTTAATTCATCACTTTTCAGGTCAAAGAATTTCGAATTGAGTTTTACTACCAAAAACCGGCCAAGTGCGTGTCGGGCCACGCACAGTGTAGGGTTCCGTAGTTGCCCATCAAAATACTTATGCGAACTAACTAAACTGATTCGCTGAATTTAATTGTAAAAAGAAGAATTTTCAAAATCGGTCCAGGAGTCTTTGAGAAATCGGGGAAAATACATAGAAAAAAGATTACAACGAATTTAGAACCTCCTCCTTTTTCTGAATTTAGTTAAAAATTGATGACGATAAAAACCTACCTATCCCCAAAAAACATACCTGTAAAAGCTGTAAAAATAAAGTTGACAAACTTACATTTGCAGTTGTCTCCGATACATTTTGTTTAAGAAATATGATATCCAAGTACATTTTATAAGTTGGTCGACTATTACTCGTAAAGTTGTAAAGCCTACTTAGTCATGATAATTTTCTTTTAAACTTCGTTATATATACTACTATTGTGAATTTTTTCACACCCCCAAACATAACCGTTTAGCTGGTAGAGGGGGGGGACACTCGAATCGAGCAAAATTTAGCACTTTAAAGCTTAATATTTCACAAACGAATTTTTTTATCAAAAAATTGTTAATGAAAACTATCATTATTTTTTAAAGGCCTATTTAATGATACCACACACAAAGGGGTACGCGAGAAAAAAAAAATCCTCACTTTACGTGTAAGTATTGGAGGTACCCTAAAAAAAAATATTTTACGAGATTTTATTTTACCACTTTTTCGGCACAACAAATCCGTATATTTACACCAAATTACAGCTCTCTAGTACTGTGCGTCTCTGAGCTAAACTGCGGACAGACGGACGGACGGACCGACGGACGGACGGACGGACGGACGGACGGACGGACGGACATGGCGAAACTATAAGGGTTCCTTGTTGACTACGGAACCCTAAAAACGATTCAAAACTAAGTAAATTCGTGCATTCAAGCCTGGTTTAATAACCATGCTAAAAACAGCTAAGTAACCATGAAAGTCGCGTTTATTTAATAAATCAGTCTCAATTGCATTAACTACTATGATTGACGCGTTAAATAACCGATGACTTGGCATTTTTTCGCTCCATGGTAGAATCGCGTTAACTAATTGATGAGATCTGTTGAAAAATATTGTATGAATCATGGTTTTCTTTTTGGAGTTTAAAAAAAAAAGTAGTTTCCAAGGACTCTATAGATGGCGTTGAACTGACGATGTTACTCTAGGAAAAAGATGTATGCCTTCATTTTTGCACAAATCCACGAGGCACAGACTTCTCTTCTTTTTCTCTTGGGACATTTTCTTTCTGGCGTGGAAAACTCATAAATTAAAAAGACTGGTAAATGAATATTTTTTTTCTTTTTCCTTATTTTCAAAATGCCATTTGTGTGATGTGATGTGACTGACAATGACATGACATGTACTTTTTGTTTTACGATCTCAAAATTACATCCAAGTGAAAAAAATAAAAAAATGACGTGACGTTCGTTCATTGAAGTAACATATCAAGTTCAGCGCCATCTATCCATTGACCAGGGAAAACATAAAAAGAAAATCCCTCATTCTAAAATTAAACGATTTTATGGAAGAGCTCGTGGCAGCTTATAAACAGTCGCACAAGCTGATCTTCCAGGTTAAGCCGCGCTTGCCTAGTTTGGTTTCTGGATGGGTGACCATCGATCATAGAGAGTTTCCTCCGTATCTCAGAAAACACATTAAGGTGTTCAGGTGGTTTGTAGATCTTTGACAGCCGTTATTGTTTGTAAGAAGCTCGAAAGTAAGGCTCAAGGGGTATCGTATTACCCAGTTACAGAGATAGGTAGTCTCTCTATGTAAAATACTTATATTCAGCTGCATCCTGTTCTACTAGATAAGCCGGCCTCAAGATACTTGGGAAAAGGCTAGGAAGATTATGACAAGATTTTTCAGGACACAAATAATGTGATTTGCATAAAAAGCTGCCCTACGGTTGTAGAATCTGTTTATTCCACCTTGACAACTTGAATGATCACAGTAGACTCCTTGGTTTTCTGATTTCACCTTGAAATATTTTTTAGCTAGGTCATACGAGTATCTTCCAAGCGAAATAATACGGCATAAGCAGAGGCCGGTTTTGTGTGGTGTAAGTTTGTGTTCTAACAAAAAATTAGACATAGTTGACTGGTTATGCTAATTATTACGTTGTCTATTAATTTTAAAATTTTCTATTGCATGAAATTATGTGACTGTTATAACTCAAGCACAATTGATTGCAAAAATTGTCCTTCCTCAAGGAAGAGTTTTGGCCGAACGGTGTACTGTATCGGCGATTCCGTGGCCGGCTATGCGACACCTCGCAGCGTCACGACGCCGTCACTTCGTGTGCAGTAGTTTTTAAGTATATTAGTTTATCATTGTTTTATACACAATACCTACACATTTACACATGTAAATGTGTATTGTGTTTTATGGGCCTTTAGTTGCACGAAATAAAGGATAAATAAATCTAGACCATGTAGCACAGCGGAAGAAAGTATTGAAGACAACAATACAAGAGAAACTAAAAAACTTGGAGAAATTGATATTGTATCATAATGTTTGAGAAATAAACTAGAAGTATTGTGAAGACGAGGAAAAGTATCGGAAAATGAGAAATGTGTGTGAAGACATTATGTTACGAAACTTAGTTTTCTATGCATTGTAAGTGTCGTGTAATGTGTTACAATTGAATTAAGTAGTTTTTTGCTTCTGTTCTGTGGTGGTGACGTATGAATGAAACAGGTTAACTGCAAATTTTCTCACGGCAATAAAACCTTACTTTGAGCGTGAACCTATGGAACTCCTAAATTAATTTATGTATTAGTGTGCTCTAAGCATTATAATTGCGGGCCATTTGGGATTTAAACTCATACAACTTAAGGATGCTTACAGACTCTCCTAAAAGATGTCAAAATAACTTCTTGACGCTTCTCGTGACCTAAGGGAAGACTTTTACCTAAACCAGATACTAATAAACGTTGCCATACAACGATACGACGCCGCCTCTCACAGTCACTGTCTTTGTCACAACATGACCAGTTGACAGCGTTGAGTTTTTCTATGCCTTGTAATACCTAGTTGATTTATTCTCGTTAGATCCCACTTCTGAATCCCGCAAAACATTATAATAATTATATAATTTTAGTACAGTTTTATTATTTATGTTTAATAAGTTTTACTTAACTTTTCTTTCCAGAATCTCCACTGGAAGAAATAACAGATGCACTCTACGACAAGAGTGTCAAATTCCTGGTGACCCACGATATGAAGCTCACATTACCTGAGACGTTCTTTCAAGGAGCGACCTTGAGGGTATCTCCCAGGGCATTGACGAAGACTGGCGCCTTGGTGCATTTAGAACTCGAGCCACAGGAGACTAATGGCGAAGGAAGACTCTTTTTTAAGAAAATAAGTGAGTACAGCACCTTTATATTATCATCAGCCTATAATGTTCCCACTGCTGGGACACAGGCATCCTCTCTGTGAGTGTGAGTGGGCCATCCCCCACTGCACGGGCAGTGTGGATTGGTGGATCTCACATGTCTTGGAATTTTTGGTTCTAGGCTATACCGGTTTCCTCACGATGTTTTCCTTTACCATTTTGAGAGCAGTGGTGATGAAATAAATTACACAAAGTAATGCGCCTGGCGGGGTTCGAACACACGACCTACAACTCGTAAGTCGGGAATGATACCGCTGGGCTACCACTGCTCCACTGCACTGCACTGCACCTTTATTTCTATTTATATGGAAGGTAAAGGTAGGTTATTTTGTGAGACAGGCAACTCAGTGATAGACTCTTCTATGTCTCTCAAAACGTTACCGAAATTATGTGTCACTACAATCATCTTGTCCACTTTAGTGGTGAACTAGTTGCATCATTTCACATTACAGCAGGCAGAGGTAACGTTTTGAGAGACTCTTAAGACTCTGTCACTGAGTTGCCTGTCTCACAAAATAACCTCCCTTTACCCTATTTGTTTTCTCCTCAGATTTTCGATCGAATTAATGTATTCTTTCTCTTCGTGATTAACACTTATATTTAGAAGTTTGACTGAAAATCTTTTTGTGGCAAGGAAAATTAGACTTCGTAATTTATTTCATCACCGCAGCTCTCAAAACTTTTGGCAACCAAAAATTAAAAAAAAACATGTAAAATCCATCAACCCGCACTGGGCTGGCGTAGTGAATTATGGCACCCTCCCTCTAACATAGAGTGTCCTAGCAGTGGGAAAATTTATAGGCTGATGATGATGACAAAAATACGTAGAAAACCGAAAGTCGCCACTGTGCTCTCGCTACCAGCATTTTGAATGATTTAATTTTATTATTTTTCACTTATTACGTTAGTTTTATGGCACAATAATTAATCTGACAAACCTGCGTTCTCTGTTTACATAAAATAATATCAAAGATTTTAAACGTTATCAATAAACAAAAAGATTAGTTCCGTTTCAATCCGTTCTGGCCAAGCGAAGACGCGGGCAAAATAATATAATTACCTATTCTATATTTAAATTAATTTGTTGCAGAAAAATACATTAAGAAGAAACTAATAACTGCGGCCATAGCAATCATCTTAGTCATCAAACTTATTGCTCTGAAGTTGGTATTTGTGCTGCCACTCATCATGGGTGTCACGACTGCCAAGAAGATGTTCCTCAAACTCCTTCTCTTTATATTCCCAGCCTTGAGCCACATCTTCAAGCTGTGCTCATGGTACCACCAGAACTATCACACCACGAAGTACCATCATCATCATCATTTGATAACTCATCATCATAAGGTTGGTTTTATATTTTCTTTTAACACTAATCCTATTTAAAAAACTTGAAGAGCTCCTGAACAAATAATAACAAGTTATCAACCACACTGGTCAAATCTTGAAGGCTATACCGCTTTTTTCGAGGTTGGTTTTTTGGGGTTGGGATATTACGTTATTATTAGTTACTACTGATATACCAACAATAAATTGTTTATAATTATTCTTGTAACTGAAAGTAAACTCCCTGTCTGAATAATACATATTTTCTACCGTGTTTTTACGTTAGTTCGTGTAACATCTTAGTTTTTATAGTGACAATCATAAATTGCGTGCACATTGTCTTTCGTTTTCACGTTAATTCCAATTTGGTATGTGTTGTTGCACTTTACGTGATTGGACGAATATGCAAAAATGTCAAGATTTCCGTGTCTCCCTGTTACCTTCTTTTTTGTAGTAATAAAATTTTGCATTTTAGGGTCCTCATGGTCATCATACTGCATACTCAGGCCACTCCTCCCACGGTCCTTCAACAGTGGTGGTTCGGCCTCACGCCGCAGGTCCACCACCTCCATCTTCGGGTTCCTATGATAATGACAACTGGCCTCTTTCTGGCGCTCCATTGGGTACTGAGTGAGTATGGGTTTAGTCTTCTGACATTTTTGGTATATATGTGATTGCATTAGGCATGATGGCGGCATCAACTGCACTTTTTCAAAAATGCAATTGGGAAAGTAAAATGTGATCGACAGTAAAGCACGCTTGCCTAAAAGTAACCTCATTACTGAAGACTTGAAGACCCCAAGGTTCCAAAAATTATAACCTTTTTGCATAAATACGAATGATTCCATAACGATGGTAATGAAGACTAATGGAGACATATTGATATATAGGTTATTCTGTAACCTAGTAAGGATAGCAGAATTACACCCACCTGATTGTAATAGGCTAGTTGCCTAAAAAAATGTAATTAGTCCGTCTTTTAGATTATTCAAAAATAAGGGACACGTATTTTTTTATTTGTAAATTAGACCAAAAATGACAAAGATGTAGCCTATTAAAGTTACGTGTGACGTCACGATGCGTGGCATTTTACGCGCAGAGTGACGTCATAGGTAACTTAAATAGGCTATTATCTTTGTTCTTTTTTGTTTAATCGAAAAAAGAAAAAATACGTGTCCAATATTTTTTTATAATCTAAAATACGGACTAAATAGAATGTAATTATTTCGACCCTGGAAACTACCCTATTGTTTTTGTTATAAATTTTTATTAAGTTTACTTTGTACATGTGCAACCATCCCCTTTTGTGAAATAAATCATTTATTATTATTATATTTTTCGTTTTCATCAGACATCTATTAAACAAATCAATTTTGTGAAAAAAAAACTTAATAATTATATATTGTATATATTAATTTCATTGTTTTTCCACAGTTACATAATAGGAGATATCCATCGAAATGCGATATCAAGCTTCAAGCCGACACCGGGAGACGCAAATGACATCAATTCTTGGGGACTCGGAATGCCTCCAGGTAACTAGTACATTATTATTTTTTATTTTTGTAACAGCGATAAAGAGTAGTTCACTTTTTAACCGACTTCAAAAAAAAAAGTAGGTTCTCAGTTCGACCTGTATCTATGTATGTATGTATGTATGTTTGTCCGCGATTATATCGCATTTGGCTGAAATGATTTTGATGCAGTTTTCAGGAAAGTGTTCATTACATTCTGGAGAAGGTTTTAGTATATAACACTAATAGATATCCCTTGACGTTGCCCGCGTGGATCCGTTTTGCTTACTTGGATCGTAGATGTTCAGAGACGATTGCATGCTTGTCCGCAATTATCTCGCGTTTGGCTGAAGTGATTTTGATGCAGCTTTCAGAAAAGTGTTTGTTACATTCTGGGGATGATTTAAGGATGTAACAATAATGGAAATGTCGTGAAGTTGCTCACATAGATCCGTTTTGCTAAATAGGATTGTAGATTTTCAAAGACGCCCATTTTATTGAGATTTTTGTTGATTATCTCAACTAAAAAAGGAAAAATAAAAACTCGGCAAAAAAAAATAAAATAAAAATAAAGACGGGCTGTCGGGCTGTGCCCTTCAATAGCCCTTTACGTCCCACGGTTACCCGATAGTCCCGCGACTCCGGCAGTTTTTGGCCCTCCCTGCCGTCAGTTAGTCATATTGCTGATAGCTCTTTCCTAGGCATGGTCCATGGTTGGACAGCGAGTCGCCAATTACACCTATATACCTAAACCCAGAAAAAATCCTGTAGATCAAACAGTTTTTTTTTCTATATTATGTTAAACCAGAAACCTACCAAATGCAGCACAATCCACTATAAATTATTGTCCTAGTCCAAAGAATAGCTCTGTTAATCATTCGTTTGAGCCAGAAACTATTAGCGTAGCTTTCATTCAAAAACCTTAGTAAATCTAATCTACGCTGCGTGTCGCGGGTTCGATTCCCGCACGTAACAAATATTTGTATGACCTACCAATAATTGTTCCGGGACTGGGTGTATGTGAGTTTCTATGTTTGTAAACGCACCCACAACTTATGAGACATTCCTAGTGTGGGGCAAAAAAAAACTTCTGAAGCTAGCGATAAGATTTTTTACATTTTTTATGTATTTTCTTTTCAGGACCATCAATGAACATAGGAGAATATGCAGCAAGTAACAACGTACCCCAAACTGTAGCAGCATCAGCTAACATACCGCAGAGAGTTGCAGCCACTAACGCTGGAAGGTAAGCTTTCCTTGACGATTGCCGATCAATGCTAAGGCCAGTGAGCGAGCAAATTACAATACATTTAGGGCGATTTTCGAACGGCACCACTTTTCCGCAAGGACCAGATTTGGTATTCGCTATAAGAAATCTCATCGCTGGACTCTACGATGCGCTCTTCAACAAGGCGACTTTGACATGATCAACTGTAGAACGAGCTCTAGCGTCGCTGTCAGCCTACTGAATAGCAAACCTTAGTCGCAAATGTGGCGTAAGCGCGTAAGGAGTAGGCGGGCCGTGTGAGGGAGAGGACAGCGTTCTCCCTACATCCCAACCGCAGTGGTAGACGCCCACGGCGAAAGTCGTCAGCAGACGATCTCCGGTAGGCGCGGGCGGGGAGTAACGGTCGACTCGCTGTCCGACTATGGACCATCAAAGAGTGCCAGTATTATGACGGCGCCCCCATTTAGAGGGCCAATGCCTGACGGGTCGCGTGACTTACGAATTACCGTAACCCCGAAACGTAAAGGGCTAAAGTCAAAGTCAAAGTCAAATCATTTATTCCAATTAGGCCATCAAAGAGGCACTTTTGAACGTCGAAATTTAAATTTAAAGGGAATAGGAAGGGAAGGGATTGATTCTACACCCATTCGCTAAGGTAGGCTATTGCTATTGAAGGACACCGTCGATTTTAGTCAATACGAGTCTGACAGTCCCTGCCGCTCTGCTCTAAATAGGAGGACTCCTTTGATGGTCTTACCACGCAAAAAAAATAAAAAGGTGTGCCGCAAGCACTGCGGCCACGCCGTCGCAAGGCTGTGTTTGTAGAGGACTGCATTGCGTGCCCGTATCTTGCCTATTAAGGGCCGAATGGCTGCCTGGGTCGCGGGACTATACATACATTATAAACAGGATACCAGAGCTCTGAAACATAAAGAGCAACTGAAGGAATAGGGTAGAGTTTTAGTCTGTAACTAGCTCTTTTCTGCACCACCCATTTGTTGATGTGTCAACAATCTTCACCAACTAGTCAATTAATAACTACTTGGTCATTTACAATTTATTCCATTTTCCATAACTGGACCATTTTTTTAAAATTAATAATTTATAAAGTCATATTTTAATACTGACTCATCGGGCTTATAAACCGCTTTGTGGGTAGACATAATTAAAGCACAATAAGGAAAAATAATAAAATGCTTATAAGGCACCTCCTACGCAAACTTTGAACTAGATTGACGAACATGGCAATGATGAAAGTTGAGATTTGTAGTTATTAAATTTTATTTTATGGAGCTTTTGTCTCTTTGTTTGTGTAATTGGACACATAATTATAATAAAACAGTCTTTAAACAGAAATAGACCCAAACACTAATAAATACTACTGTTTTGTGTATATTATGTGAGTTTAAATGTTTGTCAACGCGACTCGGAAGAAATTCTTAACATAGAGAAAACTTTGAAAAAAATGTCTCTTTCATGATTATGAGGTTTTTATTCGTCATCATCAGCCTATAATGTTCCCACTGCTGGAACACAGGCCTCCTCTCTGTGAGAGGGAGTGTTTATACACTTCTCATCAAAACCAGGAGTGCCGGTAGAAGTGAAAACTTTTTTGTTACTATGTTTTATTTTTAATTTGAATGACGTCTTACTCATTTTCGATCAGGGTCACGTGACCCTGACGCGAGTTTTGGTCACGTGACCCTGACGCGAGTTTTAAATTTTTTACCCATTACAGAAAAAGTGTACAACGCCGCTAAAGAAGTTTTCACTTCAAAAATCGAAACACCTCGCAGTTTATGATTTGATAAGGATTATCAGAAAAATGTGTATATTTAGGAATAAATGTAAAATGTCATTTAATAGTGAGTAGTATGAGGTTTTTAAATCCTAATGTTAATGTTCTAAATTCAAATTAAGTCTTCATAGGTTTCGTATTTTGTATAATGAGTAATTTTTACCCTGTATGGAATATGAAGGAAATGGGTAAAACAACACGCGTAAATGAAAAAAAAATGTAAGAAACGTTTATTTAATAACTTGTATTCCCTCCGCGAGCTCTTATTACTGCTTCCATACGGTTCTTCATCGATCGGATGAGAGTCACGATCACATGTTGTGGTATATTATCCCATTCCTCTTGGATTGCATTTTGCAGCTGGCTAAGTGTTTCTGGGGCTGGATCTCTTGCTCGAATTCGTCTCTTTAATTCATCCCATAGATGTTCAATGGGATTCATGTCCGGGCTTCTTGCTGGCCATACCATAATGGAGATACCGACTTCGGTAAGATAATCTCGTACGACGCCCGCGGTGTGAGCTCTAGCATTGTCGTGCATGAATATGAAGTCGTTGCCAATAAAATGTGCATAGGGCATCACATGAGGTTCAAGACACTGTTCGATGTACCGATGAGAATTTAGTGCAGGCAGCCGTGGCCCAGACACAAAGGCAAGTTCTGTCTTACCGTCGGCGCTGATTCCTCCCCAAACCGTCCACGAACCGCCACCATAGCTGACCTTTTCTTCAATGCAGCATTGTGCAAAGCGTTCTCCATCTCTTCTGTAGACCTTGTTCCTTCCGTCGTTACCATACAGCATAATTTTACACTCATCAGAAAACAGTACTTTGCTCCACTGAAGGTATGACCAAGTTAGGTGCTCGCGTGCAAAGTTAAGGCGCGCTCTTCGATGGTCTGCAGTTAATTTCGGCCCATTCGCTGGCTTATGCGGTGCCAATCCGCGTTCCTTCAACCTTCTTCTTATTGTAGAGTCACTTACAGCTACTCTTCGTACAACGCGAAGCTGCTGCTGCAGTTGAAAAGCGTTAAGGCGTCGATTTCGTAAAGAAGTTGTTACAATAAATCGATCATCTCGCTCAGAAGTGACCCGATTCCTGCCAGATCCTGAACGGCGCGTGAACGAACCAGTCTCCCGATAGCGTTTGTAGACTCTATGAACAGATGATAAGCTTAGATGCAATCTTGCAGCCACAACACGCTGACTAAGTCCAGAATCCAGCAATGCCACCACTTGGGCGGCTTCTGCGGGCGAAGTATCCATATGTTTTAGAAAAAAAAGTTTTTTCAGACGTCCCAAAGTCACAGTAAATGAAATAAGAAACAGAAAGTTTAAAGACAAGCGCTAATTTTTAGTTTTTAAACGAGAAACGTACTCCAACCCTAAATACACATTTGTCTCAAAACAGTGATTAATTTCATTTATAGGATAAACAAATGAAATTAATTCGAATTTTAATTTTTTTCTTCTTACTGTAATGACCAAACTGCCAGCTACACAGTAATGTTTTTTTTCATGGAATTAATTCTCTTTTGTAAAAAATTAGGACAAAAACAATAAAAACGAAAGTGTTTCGATTTTTTTGATGAGAAGTGTATATAACACAAGAATAATTATCTAATTTATCTAGGCAATCTACTAAGCAGGAGGAAATTTTAACATAGTTTATATATTTTTCTTTTCAGACCCGTGGGACCGCCTAATCCATATTATAGAAATAACAAAAAAACAACGCCGAAAGATCCAATTTCAGCTGAAAAGGAAGCACTGGTAAGTGTAAACAGTTTAATCAAAACCCAAGCAAAAACCAAGCACTACAAGTTCTCGAGTGGCGACCACAGACCGAAAGACGCAGCGTAGGCAGGCCCTCCACTAGATGGACCAACGATGTCGTGAGAATCGTGGGCAACCGATGGATGCATTCGGCGAATTGTCGTTCGGCGTGGTGGCCAAAGGGGGGGCCTATATTTATATACAGTAATGGAAGATTGGACGTCTTCCGTCTGATTTATCTGAATTTATTATTTTGGATTTTTGTTAGTTCTGGATATTGCCCCTTAACAAACACCTCTTAATAATCCTAATACATTATTGTCCCTCTACTGGTAAAGGCTTCTTTCATTCTACGTAAGACGGAAAACGAACATTCCACCAAGTAAAATAATATACCTAAGTTTATTTCACATAGAACGATTACGCATAATGTAATGCTTAGAAAGTAGTGGTTTTGGTCATAAAGATTTATTGATGAGTAGTTACGAAACAAAACTTGTGGAGAATGCTATGCAAAAGAAAATACTTGCTTTCTATATCCACAAGTGAAAATAAAAACAATGCTATGAATTTGTATCGCTGAATTCATCTCATAAAATTGTACTAGTGCCTTCTTCGCATAATATTATTATTACATCAATGAGTAGAATATTATTAGACGGCACGTGTGTGGCAGTGGTTCAGTAACTGAGTGGGTTTGCTTCTCACACGGAACAAATAATTGAGTGACCAACAAAGAAAAAATGAAAAAAGATAAAAACATGTGGTTTTCAGGCAGAACTTCCAAGGGGGGTCCCCTTACAACGTCTTAAAACCAGGCTTGTTCCGGCGAGTAAAAGTGACAGAGCTATATACAAGTCGTCGAGTGCCATCTTATTCACTCACTGCAATAAGCCTGGTTTTAAGACGTTGTAATACGCCCCCAGAATTGGCAGTTTGTGTTTATCAGTTTTAACATTAATTGTAGCACGGTATGCACGATACAGAAGAAATTCTTAGGGCTGGCAGTTTTTTTTAAGATCTTTCTTATGATTACATTAATTGATGGAAGATGATACTCGTACATTTGACAATTCGAAAGTGCCTGTAGCTGGCCTACTTGAAATAATGATTATAGCTAACTCAAACCATCTTTCCACTTCCAGATTCGAGCAGCATCGATAGCAGCTCGAGCGCCTCCCTCTCCTGTCAGAGACGAGATACTGAGGGTATCTGCCGTTAAGCTGAAGGAGACCAATAGGATCAAGGCAGAGACTGAACTGGTGAAGCAGCAGCAACAGATTCTGTCTGCATCGGATCCAGTAAGTAACATTTATTCATTGTTCGAAGGTTTTACAGACACACATCAAGCTATACAAAACCAGTTTGTCTTGGACTCGCTTTATATGATCTTTCCGCACATTGAACGGTCAGTTTATACTTGTTTACGTGGTTGCTTGCTTTTGCCGTGACCGCCCCTTTTATTTTTGCTTTTCAGTTCGTTGTTTTGTCTGTATTTTTTTTGTCGTCCAAGTAAGCAATAAGCATAAATGCTCACAATATTAAAACTAAAACTAACTGCTAAGGCAAACGAAACTAAAACTAAAATTACATTCAAAATAATACCAACTGTTGGGTATTACTGCCTACCCTCTTTTTTGATTAAAGTTTTTTTAAGTCTATCCTAAGGTTGTCTGGAGGATATTGGTATTAGCGACAAGGCCGCCGCTGTATCCTTAGAATTAACAATATTGTAAGCTTGTATTTATTAATTTTGGTGTACGATAAAGTTAATTTTATTCTATTCTGAATTGAGAACCTCCGCCATTTTGAATAAGTTAAAAATATAACAAATTATTTTTTCAGGAAACGATTGCAGCAGAGAAGTTCTACGGAACGCTGGTGGAAACTGTAGACGGGTTGCTGAGTCAGATGGGTGCCACAGACCTCGGGTGTCGGGAGAGGGCCGTGTGTTCTTTGTACGGAGACCCCTTCAAGCATACGCCATACAGTAATCTAGTATCTGGTCATCTTAGCAAGTAAGTATTAGCCAATCTTTTGATATTTGATACGTATTAAAGTCTATGCATGGGATCTCATCATCAACCTATAATGTTCCGACTGCTGGGACACAGGACTCCTCTCTTGTGAGAGGGAATGGTCCATAATCCACCACGCGGGCCCAGTGCGGGTTGCGGGTTGGCATGGGATCTCTCTAAGGGATAAAATCCGGAATGAGATCTTACGGCATAAGACCAAAGTAACTGTTATAGATATTGTCCAAAACTGTAGCAAACTGAAGTGGCAGTGCACTGGGTATGCCTGCTGCAGAATCTGAATGGAAATATTTTCGAATGGAGACCGCGCGTAGATAAAGGTAGGGTGGAATGCTCCATAAAGATGGATCGTTGAACTGAAAAAGGTAGCTGGCAGTGATATAATAATAATAATAATATTCCACAACTATTACACAACGCCATCTAGTCCCAAGCTAAGCAGAGCTTGTATTATGGGTACTAGACAACTGATGAACTTACTTATATATTTCTAAATACATACCTACATATTATAGATAAATTACACCCAGACACAGAACAAATGATCGTGCTCATAACACAAACATTTGTGAAATGATGATGATGAAAGTCTACGTAAAAGCGCCAAAAGATACTGTAAGATGTTAAGAAAGAAATAATACGAATTTGGCAAACATGACTGCGATAGCCGCGTCCGATGAATGGCCTGAATCTGAGAGTCGCAATTTCAAATGTGTCGATAATTCAGTTGTACGATATTTTATTCCATATAATTATGCTTTATTAGTGCGATGTAACTTTTGTCAGAAAAAACCTGTTGTGAAAAAATCCTACAGCATTTGATCAGTAGTAATACAGGTGAAATTCCTAGGCAGAGTATTTTTTTTATACAAGTTTGCTCCACTTGTTCAAACTATGGCACAAATAACTAATGTTCCTCACTATTTGCTCACGCCTATAGCGTATATGTATGAACGAATGACTGTGATTGTGCAAAATGACAGTAATCCACGCGGCACCTGTCATTAGGAGTACCATTCGTCATCTGTCATGGGCTGTGATTTACTGTTTTCATGGTAAATGAGTTCATTTGGTTCGTACTCGTGGCTCTATTAACCGTCGCATAATGGTGCATTTACATTAGTCGGTTAGACGGTATTCGGTTTGGCCGTATTCGGTCGAGTCCGTTGTCGGTGTCGAGTGCGCCGTGCACCGCCCGTCGCCCGCCGCCCACAGCCCGCAGCTCAGTTAACCCGAATGCGGCCGCCGCCTTCGGTGACCGACCTAATGTAATTGCGCCATAAGTTGATCTTCAAGGTAAAGCAACGCTTTTCCTAGAACAGATAGAGGATTGCTCCATTACACAATATTGAGTTTCATGCTGCGTCCCTCGAAACCACTTCTAACTGCAAATTTCTGTTCTAGTTCTCATTTGTACAGTTTTGGCAGTTATCTATAGGTACGTTTCCAACTTATAGTATCAGAAAGAACTGTTTGGTTGACCACGCTAAACTCAGGAACTACTGATTCAACTTAAACAATTCTTTTAGTGTTAGACAGTCCGTCTATAAAGATGGAGAGGAAGAGGAAGGCCAAAGAAAAGATGGATGGATTGTATACGAAATTATATGAATGAAAAAGGAGTAGATAATAATATGACGTCTGATAGGGGAGAATAATGATGGGTAAAAAGGGATACGGGTAGGAAGATGATGGTGATGAGTCCGTCTGTCAAGGAACAACACGCTTACCAATGAAACCCGCTCAGCGGTGGTAACCCATGGGAAACCGCTAGTTACTATACATATACCCCCTTAATAAACGTGGACTAAAGTTACAACCAAAATAATCCTCGGATTAACCATATATTTTTAAAGGATTAACCTTGAAGTAACTTTAGTCCAAGGGGGATAGATGCTAACCTAAGGCCCTGTACTTTTTTGTGACGAAAACTGGAACCTTGAAGTTAGTTCGATTGAAAAATAACTTTCTCGTTCATACTGTATAGATGCGATATTTCACGCAGTAAATACTTCAAGTCAGTAAATACTTCAGAAATATACACTGACACAAAATTCTAACAACGTTTTTTTAGGTTGGAACAATCAGCAAACGAGTCCTCCCATTACATTTGAATAATACATTTTTATGTTCCTGAAAACCTTTTTCAAAACTTTTACGAAAAGGTTTATACAAATATAGCTTGGCCATAATCGGCGTCTGTATGCATTATATTTTCTGTTCTACTATGCCTTGGCATAAATCCCAACTGATCTAGAAATCAGTGTAGTGTTTCAAATGAGCATTCTCCCATGAGACAAGTTCACGGTGGTAAATAATCTAGAGTAGTTCAATCTAGTAGTTAAGTATTTAATTCGGTGTGTCCTCTTCTAGATAGCATTATCTTCGTCTGTCGTTCAGCGGATCCTTGAACTACTAGTTACTTTATCACAATATGCCTAGACACCAAAAAATACCCAAAACGCTAAAATAATGTATCGAAGTAGGTTTAAAAAGTTTTGATTTATGATCTTCTCCGTCCATGCCGTAAGTCCATTTAATTTTGATCCATATTTCGACACCCCCTAAGTACAACTAAGTAACTGCAAAAAGCAAATTTTACAGGAGAGCGATTTATAGATTTCAATTTTTTTAAGTCGCCATATCTAAGCCCCTATATGGAATTGAAGTATAATATTTGGTGAGCGGGTTTAAAATTAAGTGAAATTTATAATTAGGAGTATATTTTGTTTCTAAACCTTCAAGTTTTTGTTTTATCACACATGCATACTTATACTTCATTGTAAAAAACAAACGAAATATCCTAACTGGCACATACACATTTCTTCATTGGAATATTCAATCACTTTGTTGCTTTAACTGCCAGATACGTTCTTATATTTGGTAAAGTCAATTGAAATATCCTGTGTAACTGGATTCCAAACTTGTAAAAATCATCATGTGTTTTGGTATTTTGAAATAAAAGCAGTGGTTATATATTTTGAATTATCTAATGTTTATTTTCAAAACACAAAAATATAAATTACAAACGTTTCACGTATCATAAAGTAACGTATATTGTTATTCTCTTCATTATTACTTTTTTACATATTGTTTTACAGTTTTAAATTATTTTTTTTAAGAAAAAATGTAACAACATTTAAAAAAATTAAAAATAGTCGCCCATCAGCATTGGGAGCAGGGTCCAAGGTGCCGGTGGTTATATTAGGGCTCTAGAGGGAGGAACTTCCTCACAATGCGCCTCGTGTCCAAGAGAACTGCTTTCTGCACCTTGAGCCAGCTGCACAATGACAGCCTCTTAAAGTGTTCGCAATTAATCCATTGACCGCAACGACTATCGGTACAATGACTGCTGGGTTCATGTCCCAAATGTCGACAATCTTGTGTGCCTAATCAAGATACTTGATTTTCTTATCATTTTCAGCTTTTGCGAGATTCTCGCCATGAGGGATAGTTATATCAACAATCATTGCACGGCGGTTTCGGCGATCTACCACTACTATATCAGGCAGTCCTGTCAGTGATGATAGATTGATCCCAATGCAATATGGCATGACCGTTTTCAAGAACTGGTTGTATTCCAGGGCAAGTTGCTAGTCCTAGCTACTAGATTGTGTCTTTGCAAGTACTCGCTGTTAGCAAGACGACGAACAATGTGTCTGGTCGACTCTCTGGTTCGGTAGCATCCCCGACAAATATCAACCGTACCGTCCTTGACAAGTATAATTATTTCCGGTAATTGTCGTCATGATAACTTCATCCATAATCGCACAGTTAAAACCTTCGGTTTCCCCAAAGAGGTAAATAAAACTTAGCCAGGCTATAGACGTAAAAAGGTCTACATCAGGCCTGTGAAGGGCCCGCTAAAACCGTCTGTGTAGCTCCTTGCTCTGCCATACCTCCCTGGGATCATTAGTATCCAATATCATAGGTTTGCGCTAGTTCCCGTAAGCTAAAGAGAGCGGGGTAAGGTCTTTATCCACAGAGACTACATCTTGATGTATCCCCATGTCGACTTCAAGGAAGTATTATTCCCCGAGACTGCGTACCTCGCAGTTGTGCAAGGTCTTAGCATTGAGGAAGCCACGGCCTTCACACACTTCCGCGGTATGTACAGTCTCATCACAGATGACCGTGGGTGATTCCGTATGTATCACCCACGCAATCACCCACTTGCAGTCAGCAGTGTGCGGACTTTTCTATCCAGGGCGTCATGTTCTGTCTGAGTCCATTTGATTATGCCAAAGCGGGCTCAAACGGACACCCTAGAATGTTTCTCGCTCAATCCTAATCGGTTCATCGTTCCCAAGAATCTGCCGATATCCTGGATAGAGATGTTCCTTCTCGTCTTCTCCATTGCCGCATACAGGACAACAAGAAGCATTGCATTTATTTATATAAATCCAGCACACTCATGAGCCACGCATGTGGCACAGAGTCATAGGCCTTCTTATAATCCATCGTTCACGTTGGCTAATCCCTCCGGGATCGACAAACCTGTTGGCTTACGGCCATGTCAATAAGGAGCAGCTCTTTAGTACCGCGGGAAAAATTCCTACATCCATTCTGAGTGGCAGACATAACTTAATTGCTATTAATATGATATGATGCAGTTTTTGCTCTCAGAATGGATGTTAGAACTTTATAGACCGTCGGTAAACACGTAATTGTTCTGTAGTTTTTTGGGTCCGTAGTACTACCTGATTTATAGAGCAGGTGGGTAACTCCTGTGGTAAAAAACATTGGTAGCGACCATGTCTCTAAAGATGACTGAAACTGTGAAGCTAAGCTAGCGTGCGGCCTTTGTAGCCATTTTAACCAGAAATTATGCAGTCCGTCCGGCCCTGGAATCAAACCACAATAAAACATTAAATTTTCTACGATAATCAACATCATTTCATATAAGGAAAACTATGTAAGTATATAGATAGACAACAATAATCAAGTTAAAATCCAATGTAAAACAATGTATGTGTTAGTTAGCTGATTTTTATTTAAATACATTTCTTAGAATAAGTATGTAAGTGCCTAGATAAATTTTTAAATCCACCTAATTTCCGGCGTAAAAACGTGTAACTGCGTAGTTACATACTTAAGTATCGGGAATTA
The DNA here is from genome assembly GCA_036375495.1 of Agrotis segetum. Taxonomy (NCBI): domain Eukaryota; kingdom Metazoa; phylum Arthropoda; class Insecta; order Lepidoptera; family Noctuidae; genus Agrotis; species Agrotis segetum. The sequence continues at coordinate 1,077,836 of JAQSVV010000132.1, forward strand.
ATAAATTGCAGTTATATCGTCATGACGATAGATTTTCATTCTAAGACGTGTTCAAATATTTACAGTATAGGTAGAAATTTCAATTTATGAGTGCACTTAAAATATATAATTTAATGATTATAAAATATTTACTTAAAATTACTTACCTTGCCTTGATGGCGAGATTATCAGGTCTGATGTTGCGCATAATACGTAGGGCACTAGATAAGTTTTGAGATATCTTAAAACTATCGGAAGTATATGCGTCAAATTGTCACCGATAATAGTGCCTCTAATTAGTAGTCAGTATCAAGTAAAAAAATATATTTAATTACCCGCAATTTTATTTTGTGAATTTTTCTTTGCTTCAAGATGTCAGAGTTAACGCGTCGTGATTTTCGTGCAATTATGCTCTATAATTTCAAGCGGGGATTGAGTGCTGATGACTGTATCAGTGAATTAAAATTTGTGTTTCGTGAGAAAGCTCCATCCCGTAGCTCAGTGTATCGGTGGTATAAACAGTTCCAAAGAGGTGATTTTAATCTGTTAGACGATTCTCGCTCAGGAAGGCCTGTCGAAACAGTGACTTCAGAAAATGTAGCAGCCGTGAAGGAACTAATTGAGCTAGATCGACATGTAACATACAAGCAGATAGAGGAACTCTTGAAGATTAGTGCACCATCAATTCACACTATTTTACATGACCATCTTCAAGTAAGAAAAATTTGCACGTTGTGGGTACCTCATCTTTTGACAGCGACCCAAATGGATGCCGTAAGAAATGGTGTCAAAAAATGCTTACTTTGTTCGATGGAGGAAAATGTCCTAATGTTAATTCTATAGTAACAGGTGACGAATCATGGCTGTATTACTATGACGTCAAATCTAAATCCAAAAATAAGGTGTGGATTTTTGAAGATGAGAAACAGCCCACCGTCGTTAAACAGTCTCGATCCGTGAAAACGAAAATGGTCGTTGTTTTTTTTGGCAGAAGGGGTATTATTAAAAGAATATGTCTTGATGAACAGAAGACTGTTACGGCGAAATGGTACACAGAAGTTTGTCTACCTCAATTGATCGAGTCTCTCAAAAATCTGCGACCAAACTCACGGCTTGACACTTGGCGGCTCCATCATGACAACGCACCAGCACATCGCGCTCAACTCACTCAAGAATTTTTGAGCCGTACTGGTCTAATTTTACTTGAGCATCCTCCCTACAGTCCTGATCTCGCACCTTGTGACTTCGGACTCTTCCCAATGATAAAGGATAAACTGAAAGGTCAACGGTTTGCCAGTGATAACCAATTAATTCAAGCTTGGGACTTGGCGTGTGAGGAAGTCTCTGAAGAAGTGTGGAAGAAAATTTTTGATGATTGGTTTCGACGCATGGAAAAGTGTATTGCAGCCGACGGAAACTATTTTGAAAAACTCTAACATTTTGATATAAAATCTCAAAACTTATCTAGTCCCCTACGTATTTAGTCCACAGCATTTTTTGGTCTTTAAATTGCATCTTCCCCTACTGTATTTTAAAATTTATAACGTTCACTCGACTTGGTATTAAACAACGCAACACTCTTGCGCACAACTCGCTGCCCGCCGAATAACTAAGTGACAGGCAGTTACCCGCACCGCGCGCTCTTTTCCTCCCACGTAGAAGTATGTAACTGGAACTTAAATGGTTGTACGCTGGGCTTATTTGTCAGATTATGCAGATACACAATTATACGTTTGAGAAAAAACTATGTTCCGTTGATAGAAAAAATCTAAAAAAAATATATGTGGTAAAGTTATGTATATAGATGCCAAAAATGCAATAAAAACCATTTCGTGTATCTGGCAGATACATACGTCTACTTAGCGGGTGTCGATTTACAAGGAGGACGCTTGTATAGCCTTGGGTTATTCATTTTTATTAGGCGCGTTCACACAGAGCGAGCAGCCTCGCGAGGCATTTGCCGCGTAAAGCATCTGGGTTAGTGTAGACGAGTCTCGACCATGGAAAGCGCGCGCGCTGCCTCGGACGAGTGACCAAGCACCAGATCCATCCAATGTTGGCTTTTTGTTTTGCTCGCGTATATTGTTTCGTGCACCGGTCGAAAAACAATAGGCGTGTCCACTCAGAGCGAGCAGCCTCGCGCGGCAAAGCTTCGCGCGGCAAATGTCTCGCGCGGCAGAGCTTCGCGCGTCTGCTCGCTCTTTGTGGACGCGCCAAATGCCTTTAAAATGACGTGTTCTCTTGCTTCTTTGCCAGGGATTCGATCAATTTAATCGAAACATGCATGCTTAACTTTGACTTGTTTTTAAAAGTCATTTAGGTTTTTTTTACATATTTTAAATTTCTTCCGTTATAAAGCGTGTCTAGCTTTCTTTTAATATCCATTTTTTCTTTTATTTCCAGGGATTCTAATGAGCTAGTTCCAGCAGCTGACAGCACAATGGCCCTGCACTACTATAGATACGTCCAAGCAGCACGTGATGGCCAAGAGCAGAAGGACTGCCTAACAGCATATCCGAACTGCAATATAGACTTCAACAAAAATAAAAAATGAAACTTGCTACATTAATTATTTTTTTACAAATGAAATAAAACAAAAATGCATTTCGATTTTCTGAAAATGTTATGATTGATTCATTTTTTTTTGCATAAAAAATGCATTTGTGTTTTTGAAATTTTAAAAAGTAATCACGGTTTTTCTCGCACATTGTAATGCATTTCGGTTTTTGCAAATGGATCAGTTCAATGGAAAATCGGTTACATGAATTCATTTGGTGGTTGAATATCAGTTTGATATTGACAAGTATTTTTATCACTGACGATTTAATAACAAATATCAACATTTAAATATTGAAACTATTACTTTGTGATAAAGGCGATTTACACTATATTTAACTATAGAATTTTAAATCTAAAATAAAGGACTCAATTAAGGCAACAATTAAAAAAATATGTATATTACGAATTTATTCTCAAGCAATTCGGAAATTGTAAACATTAATTTTAAATGATTCTATCTTTATGTAAATGAGCCATGTTTTTACCTTAGTAATTCATATTGTATAATAGTTTGTGGTCAATCGAACCTACCTTTTCTTATACTATAAGACTTAGAATGACGTTTTTTTTTCTAGTTTGGGACGTTTTCATTGATAGAAGAAAGATTTAAAATCATACGAATCTTTACAGACTTAGACCTACATCTACGGAGCGGTTCTATCAAAAAACTAAACCTAATTTTCTATAAAAAATAAGGTCAATTTTTGAATGTAACTCGTTAGAACTAAGCCTAATGGTAGCCATACACCATACTGCCTATTTGTCAATTCGGCATAATACTGCCAATTTGATCAAATAGAATTGAACGTGTATGGGGGTGGAATGCCAATTTGATGGCATGACATGCCAATTTTGATAGGTCATCAAATCGTTTTTGACACAACGTCAAATCGGCAGCAGTGATGCCATCTTAGCAACTTCATAGATAGTTAGCTAATTTTATAAAGGTGCTAGAAAAAAAGCTAAAAAGTGTAACTTGTGGCTAAACTTTTTAGCTACTTTTCTACAGGGACGGTTAGGCCACGTTCACACAGCGATTATTTTCCCGTATACCGTACACGAGATTTTATCGAATAGAGTTGACCAGTTTTAGGACAACTTTGCACGGTACACGGTAAAATATTATATTTCTCAAACACGGGAGTTTCCCGTATGAACGCCGTTTAAACTATTTTTAAGTTTTCATTTGTGAACTGTTATTACTGCTCTATTCGATAAAATCTTGTATACAGTATACGGGAAAATAATCGCCATGTGAACGTGGCCTTACCAGGAAAACTGAGGCTTTTCACACATGGATCGCATGTACACTCGTAAAAAAAAGAGTTATTCATTTTTTTTTAAACCAAAATACGATTGAAAACTTGAGAGGTGTCAAGGGACCACGAAAGCAAGTTAAAAAAAGGTTCATGCTATTTTCGACCTTATTGACATTTATGCAAACACCTGATTTTAATGAAGGAGCAATGTTAACGAATGAGAATGTGAGAAAAACAAACTAAATTTTAAATGTCGATAAGGTCGAAAATCGCTTGCACCACTTTTTTTAACTTGCAATCCTTAAGCAAATGTTTTCCGACCTTCAAGCGATTTTCGACCTTATTGACAACGATGCAAACACCGGATTTTAATGAAGAAGCAATGTTAACGAATGAGAATGTGAGAAAAACAAACTAAATTTTAAATGTCGATAAGGTCGAAAATCGCTTGCACCACTTTTTTTAATCTAATTCGATAGTCTCATGATGAAATGAAAAGGTGCTAGAAATTGTAGCTGTCGTCACCGAATAATAGCCAGATCTAGTTGCTGAGTTGGTATCACTGCTGCAGATTTGAAGTTGTGTCAAATCTATCGTATCGATAGGCAGGATGGTGTATGGTGTATATGGACGAACTACCGATTTGAAACAATTGCAAGCGTCAAATCTATCGTATCGATAGGCAGGATGGTGTATGGCTACTATAAGAGCGCTCTATATCTTTTAATCGGTGTTTATCCTTAGAACACGTGCCGTGTAATTTTCATTACGACCAAGCGAGATAAACGCTGTAATTTGTTATGCAATTATGCAAATGTTAACCTGTTATTAACCTGGTGAGTTTAGACCCTTAAGCATTCAAATCTTTAAATATTTATGGAATAGTTTTATTTCCTACCTTTGCATTTATTATGAAGTTTAGTTGATGACAGCTACGTCCAAAACATAGTGTTAGTAGCAAGACGTTATTTACTCTTAATTTTAAAATTATTTATTGACAAAAGACTGGCTTTGATTCGGTTCATAATGAGAGTATCAAGAAAGTTATTTTTTTATTTTTTTCTGTGTCTTAAAAAATATTAACATTAGAGCAAGTTGAAATAATTATAACTTAGGCCTGAATTTCTGTTGAGAATCCCTCAAGTCGGTCTTAAATAAACATTGAGTTATTTAAGGCACCATACTGTGATGCTGACGTAAGCGACGCGTACGAAGCTTTGTATTTCTCGCTGATATACTTATAACATGGCGATACGGACGCAAGTCAGACGCAACCTGTAGACCTTTTGCACACCTGTATAAATTAAAATACGCGTGTGAATTGAAACAAACGTGTGTGTGCCGTGCGTTTGACGCGATACAACGACAACAAACATTTCGCGATAACGTGTTTCTAAAACACGCGTCGACAGGCGCTTTTATAAAACGTGGTGTGTATACTGTGTATAGGCCCTTAAACGTAAGAGAAATTCAGGGCCTCCAGATACGTCTAAATTATGACGTTTGACATAACATTTTTCATAGACAATTTTATCTATTTTGTTTGTTGTGTATTATTTCTATCATTTATTTCAACACACGATAATGTTTATATTATGTATGTTTGCTTCTGAAAAAAATATAATCAGGCTCATCCCTTGCAATCCCTTTAAAATTTTATCTCACTGTTGAAAACATTATACTAGTTTATATGAGTGAAAGAATATTTCATAATTATAATTTCAATGAGTCACTTGAAGTCAGTCGGAATGAATAAATTAATTTATTTCTATAGTTAATAGTACCTACCACCAAGTCACTAGGACATTAGTATTTATTTATTTATTTTAATTAAGATTAAGAAAAGTTGCTCAATGGCATTTAAATTAATTATTTTAATGATTTAAAACATAAAATAATAATTTATTTTTGTAGATACAGTTAATTTTATTTATATTGTTGTGTTAAATAAATTATTACAATTTATTTTACACTGTTTTATTTGGAATCCTTAATTTAATTACAAATCATACTGTAAAAAAACTAATACGATAAGTGCTGAGACGAAAAAGTTTCTGAAAAAAATATATTTCACAAATATTGGCAACTTCGTTTCTCATATCCACGAGTTTTTCCATCGACTTCATTAAAGTCATTTTACACATTTTTGTGTTGTTTTTTGAAGTAGTTTTATATTGTTCGAGTTTTGTTGCCCTAACAGTTTCTTTTTTGAAATATTTATTGAATTGGACAAGATGTTCCTCTATACGATACTTGCGAATACGCTGTTCAGCTTGCTCGTATTGAGAATCGAACATGGGTTCCGACCCTCATCATCATCATCAGCCACTAATGTTCCCACTGCTGGGACACAGGCCTCCTCTTTATGAGAGGGACAGACCTCAGCAGTCGTTTTATCACGAGACAACAGGGTAATTCGGTTGTTGAAACAAAGGATAAGGGTACTGTAAACTCTCATAGCTGTATAATAAACACATCATGCAAATCATGCCAATTAAAGTTTATGATCTTACAAGGTCGCGGAATACTAATATGATAATTATATACAACATGTAACATAATTAACGCACATCCTGAAATTAGTTTGTTCAGAATCGTTTACTGAATCGATTTCTATCATTTTTAATAGAGGTAATTTTTTTATCAAAAATAATTAAAACTACAGAAAATTATAGTCACATCACGTAGTACAGTCAAAACAAACTAAGATAGACCGTAAATCAAGGCAACAAGACTTAAAAGTGCTATTTTATTTGTATTAATACAAATTCCGTCATTCAATACAAAATAAAGAAAAATAAACCTTACTGCAAAATAACTAATTTAGTTAATAACAATGCATTTACATGTTAAATTATAAATTCAATTTATGTATTATGATTATAACATAATATTCTAATTGGGGTGTCTGAGGGTGTGCGTTAATTACGTTACATGTTGTATATTTTTTACTAGGCTTGCCTGTGACTTCACTCAAGTGAATGTGTATTATTTCACCATTATTTGTCAGCTTAGACTGAGACGTGACACTGTGCCCACATTTCAATAAAGCTTCTCAAAAACGAACTCTATTTTCCATACGAAAATATGCACCTTTCGCCTCAAAATCTAACTTTATTTGCTACACGAAAAGATGCACATTTGCAAATGTGCATCTTTTCGTGTAGCATCGTTGTGTCACGCCGCGCCGCGCGTCGCCTGTCGGTGTGAACTGAGAGATGGGATAGGGCATTACCCAGTTACTAGGTTGTGGATTTATGAGCAATCGCACCAATGTAAAATACTGATATTCAGCTGCATCTGGTGCGACTGGAAGCCGACCCCAATATAGTTGTGAAAGGGCTAGGCCGATGATGAATGATGTACCTTACTAGGTACGGATAATGTCATACTTGTACAAAAATGCAGTCGATTTGTCTAGAAATAACGATGAAATAAGTTTGTCTTTTCTTGGTACAATAGAAATAGAATCACCATGCTACGCGTGCTGGTCAATCTACCTGTTCAGGTCAACTCGTTATTGTGTTTAATGGATAATTAAATATACCAGTTAAGGTCAAAGCCTCTCATCTAACAGTCCAATTAAAATTTAAATACGCTTTGTCTACTAGAAAATTAAAATACATAATTGTTTTTTATATAGTTCTATATCCGTAGCATGACGAATAAATATCTATGTTTTTCTCAAAGCGTGTGAAATTATTTATACTCAATTCTTTTTTTTTTCTGACGACTCGTAAACAAAATAACATGTTATATGTTGCATGTAGGTCATTTGAACAGACTGTAGATTGTGTTTTCTTTTTAATTCCAGAACTTGTATACTAATACGAACACATGCTTGAATAGACCAGACAAGACTTGCCACATGTGACAGTCCCTTTCGCCCCACCCAGGGCTGTAGGATGATAATATTGCCACTACAAAAGAAAATCTAAACAGATTTTTAGATGTTTATTTAATTTTTTTTTTTTTTTTTTTTTAATGGGCCACCGCGATGCCTGATATAAATGGAATAACAATAAACAGCAGTATCGGTATATTTCATTTTGGAAAAAGAGAAATTTTTTTTTTAGTCATGCAACTTTTGTTTGTTTTGGTACCAAGTGATACAAAATTGTGAATACAATACATAAGCAAAAACACTTATAGGTACTATGAACTAAGGAAACTTGTTTTTAGGTGGGTTTCTCTAAAAAAAAAAACTCAATGTTTTATTACTATTAAAGTTTTATTGTTTTTTATGTTACATCAAAGGATAAATAATAAAAAAACAGAGGTCGGCTCAAATAATAAAAAATAACACTTTTAAATTAAAAGTTTTTTCTCAGTCTGTTACCAAATTATACTTTTTTATTACTAAAATAACTGATACGCAGGAAGTCATCACCGCATCCTAGGAATCTGGGCTGTCGACCATAAAACGATGTACAATCGGCAGCAACAGGCTCTAAGTCTAAAACGAGGGTACTACTTGTTACACGAGGAGCACTCGGGCAGTGTGTGATGCGCCATGTCCTTTAAATAATAATTTTTCATTTTTTTTATTGTATTGTGCTGACTGTGTTTTCTTTTGTTCCAAAATAAATAAAAAACTTATTTATATTTAATTTTTATTAACGTTTTATGTCCAATATCAAATAAAAAAAAATCTTTCAAATATATCTACACATACATCTACACTTATAATTATTAAATATTATAAAGAGGAAAACAAAACTTTTGTATGTGTGTATGTTTGTAACAAATAAACTCCAAACTACTGTAACGATTTCGAAAATTCTTTTTCATTTGAAAGCTGCTTTGTGCAGTGACACAGGCAATATAGGTAATAGGAAGTGAGTGGGCGAAGCCGCTGGCAAAAGCTAGTCATAAGTATTAAATATAATTTATGGTTTAATTAAAAAGACGAAGTCAAGAGTGATAAACTGGGCAATTAATATAATAATGTCAGTCGCAAAAGCGTCATATTATCATGTTATTTGTAAGGAAAACTAGTTTGTCTATAATAAAAAGGTTTGTTAGATGGGAACTCTGCATTAGTCATGTTGGTTCTAGTAGGCGCGGTGTGTTTATTGATATGGATCTGCGCAGTGTCGTACAGGCGCACGCGACTTGTGAATTCTCGTGCGCATCCGCTGCCGCCGGCTTTCCCTGGCCATCTGCCCATCATCGGTCATACGCATATGTTGCTGACTGACCCAACAAGTAAGTTCCATTTCTTTTTACAGACTTTAGAATATTATAGAGGTTTAAGATTTCGGGAAATATCCATTTTTTAAATTTATGAATTTAGTTTGCACTATTTTTAAGACATCGTAGTTCTCCAATGCATACAAATTATTAAAATAAAAAAATACTAAATATTTCGGAAGAAACTTTTGTTTGTTTTAAATTTTATCTAAACAAAAAAACAAATAAAAACCCATAATAACATTTAACTTTAAAAGAGAACTGTACCCTAAGCACGAGTTTTTAGTATTTGAGACGTAAAGTAAACTGGAACTTTGGCAATTTCAAATTGGAAATTTTTAAGGAAAAAATTAGTTTCTTCTTCGCACACTAGAGGCGCTGTTCCATTTTTTCATACAAGAAACGCTGAAAATACTGGAAAGACGCTGTAAAAGTAAAAGAGTGAATACTCGTGCTAAGGGAACAGATTCCGTTTATTGTTTGTTATGTTCTCTATACCAACTATTTTTAGTTTTACTTCGAATTTAGAGAATTCACTAGGTAGTTTTATATTTTTCTTTCTGTCAGAATGTAATAAACGAACTTGAAGTACACAGTTTTTCAAATCTATTGTACGGTTTTAATGAGCCAAAAAAACCTACGAACAATATTTCAGACCTGTTAACAGTTGGATCACCAATTTACGAACTCGAAGAATCGAACTTCCTTGTGAAACTATATTATTATTATTTTAAAAGTTCCCATGGTCAACGATACATCATCAGAATCTGGAAAACTTCCAGCATCAAAGTCCTAATAAAGACAAACCTAGCGAATTCTAAACAAAACATAGAAACTCCTAAACATGAAGTAGGTAGATTAAACCGTAAGTGCGGTCATAGGTTAACGTTCCGACTCCATCTCTTCCCTCTTATGTATTACGACATCGTCCTTTGGGACGGGACGAGTGTCACAAGCTAAACGGCACCATATCATTGCACAATATAATCATCTCAGATCCGCAAGCATACCAAAAAAAGCTATCAGGAAGTGTTACTAATTTGGCTTTTAAGATTTGCCGATCTAACCCTATCTCGATCTTGCCCTAGTAGTTTACTAGGGCAAGATAATAAAGCCTCATTTAGAAAATTCAAAAACTGCTTGATATTTGTATGCAAGTTTGGTTTCATCAACTGAATAATAATTCATAGTCCACCAATAGTCCTCAATAATTATAGTCAAACTTGTATGCAATTTCTTGCAGCACGTTAATAGACCATGAAAGCTTGTACTAATAGGGTACTACCCTATAAGGTACCCTAATAGGGTACTAAACTTCTCTATTAGTACATTGTGCATTTAATTTCAGATTTATGGAACCTCATACAGGATATAAGTAAGAGCTCACTACAGGAAGGGGGCGTCATTTACCTGAACTTTGGATCTCAAATATACTATGGTAACTTTTTTTGTTACGTTTTACGTCTTCACTACTGGTACATATACCTACCTAATCCCCCTTATTAATAAACGTGGACTATGTTACGCTAAGGTTAATCCTTAAAAAAGTATAGTTAATCCGAGGATTATCCTGGTTGTAACTTTAGTCGACAAATGCGATTATCTTCTTTTTCTCATAAAAGTAAATGGTACATTTTTTGAGTGAAAATATCTTCTTAAACTACAAAACGTGATAAAGGAGGTCGTAAAAAACTCCCTTGTGGTACACCGTATTTAATTTAAATGAAGATCTGAACACCACTTATTTTTGTTTTTGTATTCATTTATTAAAAATACACACAGACTTCATGCACTTTGGTCAATATTACTCAGTGTCTTTAACAAGAAACTTTAATTTAAAGGTCCGTAAAATGATAATGAATTACAAAACCAAATGCCTAACTGCTCTTAAAAAATTTCAGTAAAACTTTATTTTTATTTTAGGTACCTATCTGTAGTTACCATGAAACTTGCGTGTAAAATAAAAAACAAAATTTTGTTTTAGACGTATATTAAAAGAAAAATATCTTTTTTCAGCCATATCTGATCCTGAAGATGCTCTTTTGGTGGCCAATACTTGTCTGGACAAACATTTTTTGTACACATTTGCAAAATGCATGCTGGGTCAAGGGTTAATTACTGGATCTGGTAAGAAGATAGCTACACATACACATATAATATCACTACATGAAAATCTACCGTAACGATCATTACCATCCTAAACTGAAAGCTGGCTTTTATGAAGGAAAATTAAAAGGATGTTTTCGAGAGTACCTTTTAAAGTACTATTTTGTGGTATTTCCGAATAAAAATAACGTACAATCAAGTTATTTAAAAAATAAAATGAGCTGATTAAGATTGCAGACACTAGCAAAGACAGATTCTTGGGTCGCTCCTAGATAGTCTAAATCACGTACTGTGCTGATATTATCTTTAGAATATTATCCCAATACTCCTATAGTATAACCAAACAATAAAAATATTATCACCTTGTATTTTTAAAATGTATGGCTTCTACCATCTTATCCATCCATTGCAATGACGGGAATCAATGGACACCTAAAAATAAAAATGTGAATTAAAAAACAGTTTTAATGACATTTTTCAGGAGATCACTGGCGCGTACACCGAGAAATGCTGAAATCAAATTTTACCTTACCAATAATAAATGGATACCTCGAAGTATTTAACAGCCTATCTAGAGCATTGCTGAGTGATATAGAATCTAATGTTGGGAAAGGACACTTTGATCCCTCATCGTACCTCAGGCAATTGACTTTGGGAACATCTTACTGTGAGTATAACTAAGGGTCTAGACTCTGACGGCAAACAAGAAACGAAAACGTTCAGTGATCTTTAATAGATTTTCAACTTTATGTTCCAATAAATACTTATGGCGTTTACGCATTACGTCCGGTCCGAATCCGATCCGAACCTGTAAAAATACGGTCCGTCGTAGCCGTAGAACTATTTCTATGGTAATTTACGCACTAGATCCGATTTCTTTCCGTCATCCGAGAATCTCCGTTTCAGAGAAAAAGTGACGAACTGAAGTGGCCATAGTATTATTTGTATGAACGCTCGCGCACTGCGTCCGTCCGAGTTGAATCCGAGCTGCGAACGAGCAGAGAGGCAGCGGGGCGGGCGGGGGGTATGCGGCTAGTTGTCAGAGATGGGAGTAGTGCGTAAGCAATATCCGAATTCTGTCCGTGATTTTTTTTCACGGGTTCGGATCGGATTCGGATCGGACGTAGTACGAAACTGCCCATAGAGCATAACGTTGAAAATCCATTGAAGTCAGGCTGCGGTTTTATACTATGTCAGCGTTGCTACTTTCAGAGAATAAAACTGCAGCTTACCAAGCGAATATATTTGTTTGCTAACTTGCTCTTATCGCTGCAATAAATAGTTTATTGATTTTTAGTGACGACGTTTGGCAAGGTTGGAAACGAAAAGTTTTATCCGAAATACATGAAAGCTGTGGATAAATTGCTGAGCCATGTAATGCGAAGGTTTCAGAAGTTTTGGCTACATAATGAATTTATTTACTACCTGTTAGAGAAAAAGAACGAATCTGAATTTGTGAGAATCGCCAATGAAGTATCAGATGAGGTAGGTACTTTATTACATTGAAAGCAATCGAAGAATAGGCTAGACTTTTGACCGGGTATTGAGCCACTATTCTCTATAAATGTTGACCGTGCGGCCGGTCTTACGCAATTCTGAAACTAAAGTTTGGTATTCGCCAAACACCTAACGCTCTTGAGCTTGACTTCTTGTAACTGTACTAGTTTCTCACTTTAATTTAAATTATTTAATTGTTTGATACCAGAGAAATTTTACCATTTCGCATTGATCTATGGCAATTTCACCATAAAAAAAACCATGCAACATAATTTCAAAATCAAATCTATTTTTATTTTTATCCTCAGATATTACAGACAAAGAGATCCTATTTAAATGCAACAACTAATGGTTATCTGCTTTCAAGTAAGTATTTCTACTTTCTTGGGTTTTGAATCACTGGTTCGTCTAGCTAGTAGAAGGTTCGATCAAGCCAGTTCGGACAAGATCACAAAATCTATCGGGGCCGATTTCTGGAGACATGTTCTTATTTTCTTACTGGTTTCACCAAAAATTAAGAACGCTCGTTTTTTGACATTCTTTGCGGTTCCAATTACTAAAATAACAATGGGTACAAGGGTAGAATTTAGAACTATAGGGACTTTAACAAATGCACAGAAAGAACTGGAGGGAGTGTAAAGAAAGAGAAAAGAGAAGTCCATAAATTATGTCAAAAATGATAATTAATTAAGTGATAATAGTGAAGTGATAATGGATGCAAGGAAATATAGAGAAATAACTAATATTTCATATAATTTTCCAGATGTTTCTTATCAGCCTCTTATAGATCTGATTCTGCAAAAACAATATAAAAACAACTTTACTGACGAAGAGATCACAGAAGAACTGCATACTTCTATTGTGGCGGCATACGAGACAACAACACATTCACTAGAAAATATTTTAGTAATGATAGGATCATTCCCAAAAGTTCAAGAGAAAATTTATGGAGAGTAAGTTGTACTTTGGTTCAAAAATGGCATAATCATGCTTGAGGCTTGGTTTAATCTCACAAATCAGAGCAGATTGGCACATCAGTAAGTAGGTATAGCACTGGATATAAAAAATATTAACAAAGAACAAGCGGCTTACGAAGTAGGTCAGTGAAGGAGGCAAAATATTGAAATTTACGTCTTGCCCCTAAAATAAAATAAGCTAGAATGGAATAAAATCGCTTGACGACTTATCTGGTAGCATCTGAATGAGAGTGATTGAGGATTGGTTCAAATGGATAGCGATTTTGGCAGCATTTTGCAAATGTTAATGTGATTTGATTGCAATTTTCTTCTTCTTCCTGCCCTTATCCCTTTTTACTTGGGGTCGGCGCAACACGTTTTCTTCTTCCATTCTCCCCTATCAGACGTCATCGTATCATTTACTCCTTTTTCATTCATAATAATATCATTTTGTATAGAATCCATCCATCTTTTCTTTGGCCTTCCTCTTCCCCTCCATCCATCAACATTTGATTGAAATCTATGAATGTTTTTGTCATTTTCAGAATATTGCAAGTATTAGGTCCAGATGGAGATATACAAAAGGATGATTTAAGAAAGTTAGTTTATACAGAAGCAGTTATTAAGGAAAGTCTCCGAGTACTACCGACAGTACCAGTTATTTTAAGATATATAGACAGAGATGTGAAGCTCAGTAAGTAACAAGTAGAAAGGTAAACTGGAAAAAAAAGATACGTGAGTCAAATGAATGGTGACCCAGTAGAGGCACGTAAATGTTACACTTAAGTCCCCGTTAGACGGTGCTGTATTTCATGTGGGTAGTCCGGGCCAGTGGAAGTCGCACGACATCCCGCTGCCCTCCGGATACAAGGGTAGTTGTAATAGTTATAAAAATTTACACTGGCATACCTCTCCACTGTTCCCAGGAGAACATCCGTCGAGGATTCAACTAGATTTCAACTAGCATACACAAAGATTTGTAGTTTGATTCCGTATTTGAATAATTTTGAAAACAAAAGGATAGTATAGATCCAGCTTGCTATTGTACAGTTGTAGTGAAAGCCATCATTACATGATTTATCAGATACGGAAGAAAAAGGGAAATGTGTAAAGAGACTGGTTCCAATAATGCTCGCCAAAGCCGGACAATTCTGCTTAGATTTGGTACCCTCTTTAGTACCTATTTACATTTTTTCTTTTAGAGAACTACACATTACGTTCAGGTAGCCAGTGCGTTTTATTTAATCTTGGAATGCTTCATCATCCATCGTGGGGACCCGATGCTGAAGAATTCAGACCAGAGAGATGGCTGGATACCACCTCGCTACCAGCTAACTACGCTGCGGACGCTGCTTTTAGTTTTGGCAAAAGATCATGTCTGGGTATGTTTTATTTTTAATTTGTAGTTGTTATTTTGTTATTTTTTTAGGAGCAGTGGTGGCCCAGTGGTATCGGCCCCGACTTACGAGTTGCAGGTCGTGGGTTCGAATCCCGGCAGGCGCATTACTTTGTGTAATTTATTTCATCGCCACTGCTCTCAAAACGGTGAAGGAAAACATCGTGAGGAAACCGGCATGTCCTAGAACCAAAAATTCGAAGACATGTGACATCCACCAATCCGCACTGGGCCCGCGTGGTGGATTATGGCCCACCCCCTCTCACAGAGAGGAGGCCTGTGTCCCAGCAGTGGGAACATTAATAGGCTAATGATGATGATGATGATTTTTTTACATTGCTCCTCCTCAGCAATTTCTTCTACAGCGCGTCCAGTTCCACGGTCGCCTAAAAGAGCTCAGTACGAGTCTGACAGTCTGACATTCCCTCCCATATCTAATGGGTGCCTGGGGATAGACGGAGATGATCAGCTGATTGCGCGCTGTGATGGGTGGTCCGAGGAGTAGATTAAAAAGACCACTTGTAAAGACATAGGGTAGGCCTTTGACAACGGTGGGACATTGAGGTCACGGTTGACGCTTTGGCTTAGTGATCGCGTATCGCGGTTTTTATTCCCGCACGGTGCAAATGTTTGTATGATTTACAAGTTGTTGTTCCGGGTCTAGCTGGTTGTGTATGTGAGTTTAAATGTTTGTAAACGCACCCACGATACTGAAATTATTTCTAGAGTGAGGATATAAGCATGAAACAAAATTTATACAAAATGTAACGTAATTAACGCACACCCTCAGACACAGGGACCGTACAACCCCGAATATAAGTTAATTCCTTCGAAAGTGTTACATGTTATATGGCTACAGTCAATAAAAGTGTTACCTCTTGGTAGTGGTAGCCTTTTCAAAACCCTGACGTTAGGGTAACCCTTTCAATAAGTTAACTAGTTCAAGATGTTACCGGCTCTTGTATGATTTCCAATTGAAGTAGATAACCCTTTAAAAGGGTTTGTTGGGGTAATCAAAGGGTTTTAAATAAAATAATTTAAAATTACGTTGGAGTGTAGAAATAGGTTGGCCTTGGAAGTTCGGAATCATGATAGAATCGTTCATAAGTGTTTCTTACTCGGTTTGACAGGACGGGCGGCGCTTTCTTTTTAACCGACTTCAAAAAGAAGGAGGTTGTCAATTCGACAGTATATTTTTTTGTGTTTGTTACGCGATGAGAAGATTGTTGATTTGAAGGATGAATTGAGCAAAATGCTCTGGAACATATTGAGATTAGTGATGGGTTTTTTATCCGGATAAATACTCAAAATGGATAAATACTCAATAAATATCCATTTTTACTCGAGTTTTTATCCAAAACAGTGGATAAATACTACTTACAGTGTAAGTTACATTGTTCATCGTAAATTTTGTTATTTTACAAGAATAAATATTGAAATACATGAAAATCTGTAAATATAGATTTGTAACGTACTTTTTTAATCACTTTAATAATGACAATTAACTATAATAGTCCGGTCAATTTAGACATAAAAATGTGAGTGAAATTACATAAAGTCCCAGCAAGCTGATTTTTTGTGAAGTTGTTCAAAACATAATTATAAACAATGTCTAGAAGTTCCCCATCATTCCCCTGTAAGGAAAAAAAAATATTCAAGGTCAAAGGTAAAAAAATGAGTTTTTCGCGATTTTCAGCAAAACGGTAAGTTTTATCATACAAGTACCTCAGACAAAAATTGTAGATCATAAAATTATCTATATAAATGTGTTAATACTCTTTTTCTTACGAGCCACCGTTTCAGAGATATAACGATTCAAAAAGTTATAAAAGTTGTTATCGTCATATGCATCTAATGAGGTAGTGTACTTAGCGCGTTTTTTTTAACGTGGTTTCCCCAGTAGGCCTACTCCACGGGTCAGTTGTGATCCTGTTTATTGTAAAACTATTGCAAAATAACGGATATTTTCAAAGATTGGGAAAGATAAAAGCGATGTAAATGAAAAGAAAGTGTTGAAGTTTATTCGTCTCATTCGTAAGTTTTAAATTCCTGTTCTTCTTCCTGATCTTCTTCTCCTGCTTCTTCTTCATCTTCATTTTGGATGCAAGTAAATTGAACACAGGGACAGGCACGCTTTTATCTTTCCCAATCTTTGAAAATTTTCGTTATTTTGCAATAGTTTTACAATAAACAGGATCACAACTGACCCGTGGAGTAGGCCTACTGGGGAAACCACGTTAAAAAAAACGCGCTAAGTACACTACCTCATTAGATGCTTATGACGATAACAACTTTTATAACTTTTTGAATCGTTATATCTCTGAAACGGTGGCTCGTAAGAAAAAAAGTATTAACACATTTATATAGATAATTTTATGATCTACAATTTTTGTCTGAGGTACTTGTATGATAAAACTTACCGTTTTGCTGAAAATCGCGAAAAACTCATTTTTTTTACCTTTGACCTTGAATATTTTTTTTTCCTTACAGGGGAATGATGGGGAACTTTTAGACATTGTTTATAATTATGTTTTGAACAACTTCACAGAAATTCAGCTTGCTGGGACTTTATGTAACCTCGAATGTCTAAATTGACCGGACTATAAGCGTTGAAAAAAGGAGGAAATATTCACGTTTTTTCTTAATTTGTTGTTTTCTTTTTTTCAATTTTTCAATCAAAACTTTAAATAAAACATAATTTTCAGTTTCTAATTAATTAAAAAGTAGGACTGACGCGGACATGCGACCGCACATTTGTCTGATCAAATCTAACCGAGTCTGAGTGTAACCGTCAGACTGACACAGATTCTGATGAAGTCTGACTCCGAGTCTGAGTCTGAGCGATCCTAATACCGACTATGACTGTGTCTGACTGAGTCTTACCGAGTCTGACGGAGTCTTAACGAGCATGACTCCGAGTTGGAACAAGTTTGACCGAGTCTTATAAAGTCTTACGGAGTCTTAGCGAGTATGATTTCGAGTCTGACCGAGTGTGACTGAGTCCGACCGATTCTTAGTGAGTCTTAGCGAGTATGTTTTCGTGTCTGAACGAGTCTGACTGACTCTGACCGATTCTTACTGAGTCTGAACGAGTCTTACGGAGTCTTAACGAGCATGACTCCGAGTTCGAACAAGTCTGACCGATTCTTATAGAGTCTTACAGAGTCTTGCGGAGTCGTAGCGAGTATGATTTCGAGTCTGAACGTGTCTGACTGACTCTGACTGATTCTTACTGAGTCTGACCGAGTCTTACGGAGTCTTAACGAGTATGATTCCGAGTCTGACCGAGTTTTACCAAGTCTGACTCCGATCCTGACTAAGTCTGACTGATTCTTACAGAGTCTTACCGAGTCTGACCGAGTCTTACCAAGTCCGACCGTGTCTTATCGAGTCTTACGGAGTCTAAGTGAGTATGATTCCGAGTCTGACCGAGTTTTACCAAGACTGACTCCGATCCTGACTAAGTCTGACTGATTCTTACAGAGTCTTACCGAGTCTTACGGAGTCGTAGCCAGTATGATTTCGAGTCTGAACGTGTCTGACTGATTCTTACTGAGTCTGACCGAGTCTTAACGAGTATGATTCCGAGTCTGACCGAGTTTTACCAAGTCTGACTCCGATCCTGACTAAGTCTGACTGATTCTTACAGAGTCTTACCGAGTCTTACTAAGTCCGACCGTGTCTTATCGAGTCTTACGGGGTCTTAGTGAGTATGATTTCGAGTCTGACCGAGTTTTACCAAGTCTAACTCCGATCCTGACTAAGTCTGACCGATTCTTACAGAGTCTTACCGAGTCTTACCAAGTCCGACCGTGTCTTATCGAGTCTTACGGAGTCTTAGTGAGTATGATTTCGAGTCTGACCGAGTGTGACTGAGTCCGATCGATTCTTACCGAGTCTTAGCGAGTATATTTTCGTGTCTGAACGAGTCTGACTGACTCTGACCGATTCTTACTGAGTCTGACCGAGTCTTACAGAGTCTTAACGAGTATGATTCCGAGTCTGACCGAGTTTTACCAAGACTCGAGTATTTATCCGTTTCGGATAAATACTTGAGTATTTATCTTCTGAGCATTTATCCTCCGCCCATCACTAATAGAGATCATCTGAAATCCTAAGAGAGGGAAAGGATACGATAGTCCTAGATTCCGGCAACATGCTCTTCTTCCGGGAAGGAGACCGTAAATCTCAGGGTGGTGTTGGATTTCTCGTCCGCAGGTCCCTCAACATACGTTACGAAAGTCGTCAGTGTGCCGAGTAGGGTAGCATAGCTTTTCTTTTTTTTAACGTGGTAAGATCATCAAATGAGTCCTCCCACCCCCTTATTGTCAGACTTTTACTGACTTAAATCCACGGTGTCCTTCAATAGCCCTTTCTGTTCCGGGGTCACGGTAAGGAAATAATCCCGCGACCCCGGCAGGCTTTGGCCTCTGAGAGGCCCCGTCATTATGCTGACGCTCTTTGAGGAGCGCGTGGGACACAACGCGCCGTCGACCCGGGCATGGTCCATGGTCGGGCAGCGAGTTGCCCTTTACTCGCTGCCCGCATGCGCGCGCCTACGGTGGCCGGAGATCATCTGCTGACGTCCGACGCCGCGGGCGCCTACCACTGCGGTTGGGGCGGAGGGAGGACGCTGTCCTCTCTCTCTAGCGATTACTGCCTCGCAGAAGGAGGAGACCGCTTCCCACTCCGTCTCGTCCCGCAGCATGGCCGAACCCAAAGCCGGGCGCGAGAGGTCTCCTATCGCCGCCGTGAGGACACGTCGGTGCTCTGCCCAAGCGGGGCAGTCTTGCACCGTATGCTCTACTGTGTCCTCCGGGCGATCTTCGAAGTGGTGGCACCCGGGTGTTTCCTCCTTCCCCATCAGGCACAGGTACCTCCCGAAACTTCCGTGTCCGGTGAGGACCTGCGTCATCCGATAGGTCAGGACGCCGTGACGTCTCTCCAGCCACTCCTCAAAGAGGGGTCTTGCTGCCGCAATTGCGGCGTGCCCGGCCTTTCGGTCGCGACAGTCGTCCCCTCCATACTGCCCTGAGATCGCGCCGGAGCTCTTCCCGCCGCGCCTCGACTTCTCGAGGCAGCGGGGTCACGCCCCGGCGCTGCGCCTCCACGCGCCACTCATAGACGCGCTGGAGGGCAGTCGCCTCCAGATCCCAGCTAGGGCAGCAGGGTAGCATACCTTTAGTCAGAATAACCAACCGGTATTCGTTGAAGGTCATACAGGTATATGCACTAATCTCGACTCATTCTGATGATGAAGTAGAGGCATTGTATGAGGATATACATAGCCGTACATACCTATGAAACATACTTCATCGTTGTTATGGGGGACTTCAACGCGAAAGTGAGCGCACGGAATGGCGATGAGTTGAGAGTGGAGACATTTACATTTATTTGGCTATGGGCAGCGAATCAATAGGGGCCAGCGGCTGGTTGACTTTATGAAAAATGAAGAACTCCATTTTATGGACTCTCTATTTCCAGAAGCGACCATCTAGGAGTAGGAGGTGACGTGGATAAGCCACATGGTACTACTAGAAATGATATAGACATCATTATGACGACTAAGAAGCGAATATTATTTAATGATGTCTCTGACATCGCCAAGGTAAAGCCGATAGCGATGACCGTATCGTCAGAAGCAAATTTAATATCAATGTAAAGCTTGAAAGGTCACGTCTGGTGAAGTCCACGGTCCGACCTGGCCCTACCCACAATATCCAAAACCCCGAAAACTTCCAACTAGAACTGTACAATCGCTTCCAGTGCCTAACCGAATGCGAAACTGGTGACACTGTCCAAGCAGTGGAATTCTTTAAGTCCCCTTGCCGCAATAAACCTCAAAAGCTCTTGAACGGAACCATTAAGTTGATCCATGCGGCACGCTGCAATTGCGGCGGTAAGACCTCTTTGACGCAGGTCCTCACCGGACATGGAAGTTTCGGGAGGTACCTGTGTTTGATGCGAAAGGAGGAAACGCCTGGGTGTCACCACTGCGAAGATCGCCCGGAGGTCACGGTGGAGCATACGGTGCAAGACTGCCTAGCTTGGGCAGAGCACCGACGTGTCCTCACGGCTGCGATAGGGGGAAACCTCTCGCGCCCAGCATTGGTCGCGACCATGCTGCGGGCGAGACGGAGTGGGAAGCGGTCGCCTCCTTCTGCGAAGCAGTAATGCTCGCGAAGGAGGAGGCGGGCCGCGAGCGAGAGAGGACAGTGTCCTCCCTCCGCCCCACCGGCGGTGGTGGACGCCCACGGTGACGGACGTCGCTAGACGATCTCCGGCCACCGTAGGCGCGGGCAGCGAGTAAAGGGCAACTCGCTGCCCGACTATGGACCATGCCCGGGTCGACGGCGCGTTGTGTCCCACGCGCGCCTCAAAGAGCGTCAGCATAATGACGGGGCCCCCCTCTCAGAGGGCCAAAGCCTGCCGCGGGATTATTTAGGACAACGTGGATTTTAGTCAGTAGAAGTCTGACAGTCCCTCCCGCCCTGCCCGGGGTGGGAGAACTCATTTGATGATTTTATCACGCTAAAAAAAAAAGCTAAAGAAAACAATAAAAAGGTGTTGTTGTTCGGAATGATAATCTCGAAGTTGTAGACCATGATCTTCTCATCGAGAATTCCTCAGTGTCTTCAGACAAGGGTGTTTAACCAGTGTGTGTTGCCAGTGATATGACATAATATGGCACTGAAACGTGGTCTTTGACTGCTGGCCTTTTAGAGTTACTCAACGAGCAACTGCTTTCCGTTGCTCTTTAGCAAAGCTCGGAGTTTCTTTGCGGGATTAAATCCGGAACATGGATATTCGGCGAAAAACCAGATTCACCAACATAGCTCTTATTTACAAGTTGGAGTGGCAATGGGCATGGGCAGGCCTCATAAAAGTAACAACCTATGTAGAAGAAAACTTCTCGAATGGCGACGTCGTCGGCCGGCCGTAAGATGTCCACGTCCAAAATTGATACTGACATTATTCTCTAACATTTAAAATTCATCGTAAATCTCGTCAATAATAACTATAATTTTATTGTAGGTATGTGTCGCTAGGCCCAAGACTGCATTTTGCAACTTGACGCATATCATGCGAATGCATGCAGTTTAGTACTTTAAAGTAAAGGCACGAGAGATAAAATTATATTACTTGTTGACCGAATGGGCAGGCGCGGTCCGAAGGGGGGGGTCACAGGGGACATGACCCCCCCCAAAATCCAAGGTCACATTGAACAATCTCAAAAATTTGACAAATAATAATAGAAAATTTCTAACTATCCCCTAACGGAGATAAATTTATAGTTAGCTGACATCTTGTGCAATATGCAATAGGTCTTGTGCAATAATGTTTATTTTATTCCAGATACCAATTTTTTATTAGAGTAGTGAGTGACCCCCCCCAAAATTTCAAGCTGCGACCGCGCCTGCGAATGGGTAACTCTGTTATAGTCGTTGAAGGGGTAACCTGTTCAAAACGTCTTAACGTTCAAAAGTATAACCCCCAAGAACAGGTTTTCGAATTAACAGCTATCAAATCGAAAGGGTTTTGAAGGGGTTACCCATTGATGGGGGTTTTCGTAAAAAAGTGTTATCAATTTGAAATGGGTTTTAAAACAACACTTTGCCAAAACCCTATCAAAAACCCTTTGAATGGGTAACCAAAGTGGTCCCTGTCAGACACCCCAATTAGAATATTATGTTATAATCATTATACATAATATTGAATTTTAAATTTAACATGTAAATTAGTTATTAACTAAATTAGTTATTTTGCAGTAAGGTTTATTTTCTTTTAGGCCGAGACTCCAGCAAAGCTGTGCGAGTCGAGACGTGTTTTGAACAACCAATAGAATTGCGTTATTGACACAGCTCCACTCCGGCAACGCAATTCCATTGGTTGTTCAAAACACATCTCGATTCGCACAGCTTTGGTGGAGTCTCGGCCTTATTTTGCATTGAATGACGGAATTTGTATTAAGGGGGATGCTCCAACCAGCCCGCGAAATTCAATTTTTTTTACGTTTTTTGCAATTTGCAGGCCAGTGACATGTTGTAACTTTATAATTAAATGAGTTGCGGTAATAACAAGTATAATTCTAAATATAAAAAATATCAAAAAATTCGCCCCATCAGCTCTCACATAGAAAAGCTGCATCATTTTAAAATCTCCGAAATCTAACTTCGATGCACCTTTTCTATGTGAGAGCTGTAGGAGCGATTTTTTTGATAATTTTTATATTTAAAATTATACTTGTTATTACCGCAACTCATTTAATTATAAAGTTACAACATGTCACTGGCCTGCAAATTGCAAAAAACGTAAAAATATTTGAATTTCGCGGGCTACATCGACGCAATCACCTTAATACAAATAAAATTGCACTTTTAATTCTTGTTGCCTTGATTTACGGTCTATCTTAGTTTGTTTTGACTGTAGTATAGGGGTAATGTGACTATAATTTCCGTAGTTTTAATAATTTGTCATAAAAAATATTACCTATATTAAAAATGACAGAAATCGATTCAGTAACGATTCTGAGCAAACTAATTTCAGGATGTGCGTTAATTATGTCACATGTTGTATAAAAGAGCATGATCCAAATATAAAAAATGTGTGGTCATAGAATTGAATGTGTTTTTTTTTTTGTCACAGGAAAAACATACGCGATGACATCACTGAAGGTAGCGATAGCCCATATAGTACGTCAGTTCATCATCACTGCTGATCACACCAAGCTGCGATTCAAATTCGACATCACAATTAAAGCGGTGTCGGGGAATGAAATCAGCTTGGAAAGAAGACGTATATAAATAAAATAAACACTTTGATTGTCATAGTTCCTAATGAATAGTACCACAGGTACCGCCATGGCCCTGCAGTCTCGACAAATATAACGACAAAAAGCGCTCGTCAAGTCTAATCGATGTCTTTCTGTAATAGATTTTCAACCTTATGCTTTTGAAATAAAGTTGCAAGTCTATTAAAGGAATTTGACAACGATACGACTTAGCTACCGATTTTTGTCGCTGTCTAATGTCGAGACTGCAGGGGCTGGATGGCCACTTCCAAGGTCTATGTTCAGTCGTGGACGTCCTGCGATTGATATGATTATTTTGATGTGTGTATGTATCTTTAGTATGATTCTACTGTGAGGATAGGTTTTTTTGGACTACAGACTCAAACTTAAATAAATTAAAAAGGGTGCTATTTAAACCGGCTTCTATTTAATCCTACACTGGCCACAAAATTAATTAGTCAGCCACGAACCAAATAAAGTTTCCCTATTATGTGTAAAAAAATCTACCTAAGCAGGGTCGACGAAGCCCTGCTTCGCAGGGCTTCTATTTCTGTGTACAAGGTTTAAAGGAACCTAACCAAACCGAACTTCGGGGTGTCCCTGAAATCTTGCTAAGTGGCTGAGTTAGTAATTTTGTGGCTCGGTTTATTATTTCCCAATTAAAAATGGTAAATTAATATTAATTATTAAAACCACATCGACTCGGATTCGGAATTCACCCTGTCTTCCCACTTATATAAACACATATAATAGTCATACTATTATATAATTCATAATCAGCCTACAATGTTCCCACAACTGGGACACAGCCCTCTTTTCTGTGAGAGAGTAGTAATCCACCACGCGGCCCTAAGTGGATTGATAAATGTCACAAGTCTTCGAATTTTCGGTTCTAACTTTTTTTTTTTTATTAATGATAGGTTCGCGTTTGACCATTATCTCGCCTGATGGTAAGCGAAGATGTGGTCGACGGTGAAGCACGCTTGCCTAGAAGTAACCTGTTCACTCTTTACTAGAAGACCCCAAGGTTATAGCTGTCGGGAAGTACAGACGGCGGCAGGGAATTCCACTCCTTAGCTGTGCGAACATTAAAGGTATTGGCAAAACGCTTTGTACGCACCGGAGGGATGTCCACCATATATCGATGGCGCATTGCCGTACGTCTTGTAGTCCGATGATGGAACTTCTAGGACATCCATCATTCGGCATCAGCCTATTAACGTTCCCACTGCTGCGACACAGGCCTCCTCCACCACGCGGACCCAGAGCGGATAAGTGGATGTCACATGTCTTCGAATTTTTGGGTCTAGGACATGCCAGTTCCCTCACGATGTTTTCCTTCACCGTTTTGAGAGCAGTGGTGATGAAATAAATTACACAAAGTAATGCACCTGCCTGCCCCTGCAGTCTCGACATTAGACAGCGAGAAAAATCGGTCGCTAAGTCGTATCGTTGTGTAAAATTCCTTTGACTTTCATTTTTATTTCGAAAGCATAAGGTTGAAAATCTATTAAAGAAATTTGACATCGATTAGACTTAACGAGCGATTTTTGTCGTTAAATTTGTCGAGACTGCAGGGCCAGGACTCTAACCTACGACTACGAGTATATTCATGAGTCGAAGCCGTCTAAAGGGTGGAATTTTGTAATGCCGACTGGAGGGAAAGTACCTACTCTTATTTTACTGAAAGGAAACATTCCTTTTTTTTTGAATAGAAAGCAAATTGCATTCAAAGATTTTAGAAAATCCTCTTCTCCCACACCCGGGAATCGAACCGGCTAAAATCTGAAAAAATTAAACCCTGTACTTTTATTGCATCGATCGTTAGAGTCAATTATAAGGATAAAATCTCTCTAACAAACATGATAAATTAAATGCTATTTCGAGCCCATTTCGAGCAACTACTTAGTTAGTTTACCATTTTTTATAAATAATTAAATTAATTTAAGATTTCCTGGTTTTCCTTTCATTTAATTTATCATGTTTGTAAGAGAGATTTCATCCTTATAATTGACCCTAACGATTGATGCAATAAAAGTACAGGGTATATTTTTTTCAGATTTTAGCCGGTTCGATTCCCGGGTATAGGAGAAGAGGATTTTCTAAAATCTTTGAATGCAATTTGCTTTCTATTCAAAAACAAAGGAATGTTTCCTTTCAGTAAAATTTTCTATCTGCAGTATTAAGGCGCATAGTACCCTCAATGACCTTGAGCATCCAGGCGGAGCTAAACGCACACTTTTACGAGTATATATTATGCCCGGTTTTTATATGTGGAAATCTCAATTTTTAACATATTCTTTGTAAAATATTGACTGATTTACATGAGCGTTACTCACTTTGTAGTAAATTTTAACACCGATTGATCAATTCAAAAATATTTCAAATAAACGAAGCCGTTTAGAAGGAGTGAGCAATTATTTGAACAAAATAGCGTGTTGTTAAATATTTTTTTACAGTTCAACTATTTGTCATAAGAAAATAAAATTTACTCACATTGTTGTACATGAATATACATTCAACATATATTTTTTTTCAATCTTTACACCCAGCCGTTAATCAGGAATATGCTTTAGAATGTAACGTTTTTACGGCTTAAAAGGCGCGAAGGCCCTTAAGAGTACTTTCCCTCCAGGTGGCATTACAAAATTCCACCCTGTATACCACATCTTTTCACTGTTGTATTTTGTTAATTGTGACATAACAGGGTATTTTACTTCGTCGATTTTAAAAACTGTTTGTGCTTCAGTTAGATTCTTGAAAAATATTGGACAGTTTTAATTTGATCTTTTGTTTTATTAAATCAATGAATACTGACAAATATAAAACGCAAAGAACTAGGAACACCAAAACAATAAACTAAATCACATTGTAAACTAAACTAAAAAAAAACGTTTTTCGTCAATAGCGTTTGTCGTTTTGGCGTCAATAGCATAGAAACCCGCTAGTGTTTTGGTGCGAATTTGTGAAACACAAACAAAATAATATTCATTTATTTATTTATTTAACGATTTATGTACTTACACACAAAAAAAAAATGTAAAGAAAAATAGGTACATATTTAATACTGTAGTATAAAGGTAACAAAACTTTTTAACTTTCGATAGAAATAAGAATTTTTGAAAATTAATACTGAAAAACTGGTATTTGTGTAAAAAAATCGGCCATTTGTCATCAAGCATATTGTGCAGAATTGCGCAATATGCCATGCACAATTTTCAATTCTTAAACGGTTTTCCAACGTTGTGCTGTAAGTTTTAATGTGTATGCCAAAAATTTTCGCGGCATGTAGCGCACAACCAAAAAGTGCATTTAAATAAAGTATTTTGCAAATAGTATCGAGGAAATCGTTTAAAAATTGCTGCTTGCAACTTGTTTTGCTGACTGTACGCACAGAACTTAGCGCCTTACAAAATAATCATAGCAAAACCTCTTTTGAACTAATAAAATTGTATAACGAATACTCGTATACTATACACATTTTTCACAAGTTTCATATTTTTGGGTAGGTAATGGAGGCACAATTTATTAAACCTTGATATATAAATAGGAATAAAGAAATACGTAAACAAAACATACAACGTGTAACAACAAATGCGTAAAACCTCTCGTGGGGTAACTCAGCCTATTATTGAACAATTTTTATTCGAAGAGTTTTGAAAATGGGCAAAAAAATATTGGTTTTTCATGCAAAATAAGAAATTTATCTGGCCCATATGTATGAAATTTTTTTTTGTTGCGAATTTCCAAAAGTCTTAGAATAAAAATGTTCAGTAACAAGGGCTGAGTTACCCCATGAGAGGTTTTGCGCATTTGGTATTACACGTTATATACGCCCAGCCACGAACATTTTTCTAATTGCAAGAAGATTCGCAAATAATGTCCTGTATTTTTTTTTCATAAGACATTACCTACTACCCTTAGCACGAATTTTCACTCTTTTACTTTACAGTATTTACAGCGTTTCTTGTATGAAAAAATGGAACAGCGCCTCTGTTGTGCGAAGAAGGAACTAATTTTTTCCTTGAAAATTGTCAAAGTTCCAGTTTACTTTACGTCTCAAATACTGAAAACTCGTGCCAAGGGTACAGTCTTCTGTGTCGGAGGTGCATTTACGAATATTTAACGTGAATTCACACGTTACTAACATTTTTACCTACAGATAATTCTTACGAGTTTGGCTGTTAGTGTGTTCCAATTTGGCATGCGGGCAGCGAGTGGCATGCGGGCAGCGAGTAAAGGGCAACTCGCTGCTGACCATGGACCGTGCCCGAGTCGACGGCGCGTTGTGTCCCAGGCGCGCCTCAAAGAGCGTCAGCATACTGACGGGGCCCCCTCTCAGAGAGCCAAAGCCTGCCGGGGTCGCAGGGTTATTTCCTTACCGTGACCCCGGAACATAAAGGGCTACTGAAGGACACCGTGGACTTTAGTCAGTATAAGTCTGACAGCCCCTCCCGCCCTGCCCGGGGTGGGAGGACTCATTTGATGATGTTACCACGTTAAAAAAAAATAATTAAAAAAGTGTGTTCCATTTTTGAATGTTTGTGCACACAGACACACACACAAAATGTCACAATAAAAATCCTATTATTAGCAAAAAAAAAAAAAATACAAACAAGTAACGCAACTTACTAAGTTGAACATCTTTGTCAACATATCTTGGGAGGAGGGGAGCTACGGCCAGCAAACGTAGAACTTCTTTGATCACAGCTTCCGTGTACACTAGTTTTGGTAAATCGTCTTTTTCCGGGTCTCTATCTCCACCTATTACTTCCATTACCCTGTGGAAGAAAGAAAAAACATTGGTGCACTTTTAAGGCTTACAACATAATTCTGATATTAAGTGCATCCAATATACTGATACTGCTAGCCTACATCATCCCACTGCTGGGCAAAGGCCTCTCCCCATGACTTCCAATTTTCACGATCCAGGGCCAAAGTGGACCACTAGTCATCGGTTTTATCAAGTGAATCCATTATAATATGTAGTTTTATTTTTAGGGTCCGTCTGCTTGTACATCCTGTCCGCAACTTAGCTCAGAGACTCTTCGCACACAACGTGACACAACAAAACCCGTAGTTTTGGATTACGTTTAGGCGTATTTCTTACTCTTTATCACCAATGGACATAAAATTAGTGTTATGAACTATAAATTCATGACAACATAATTTGACAGTTTTCCCAACTCTGAATTCAGAACTTAACTATAAAGTTTTTGAGTAACGCCTTGTGACGTCATCAGTATAGATCGGAACAGGTAGAGCTGTTTTACGTACTTGCCATAGGTAAGAATAATATGAATAGGTATCCCCCGAGTTCCGGGATTTGGAGTGCGACAATTCTAGTAGAGCAGAAAGAGACAAAAACAGGTGCGTCACTCTAGGGTCAGAAACCCCCCGCTATAGTTCTCTTATATTCAATACAATTCCGTAGTATAAGACGGAATCACGTGGAATATCCATATTAACATCAATGTTTGTTTCTGGTCAATGAACCTAAATAGCTCCACCTTTTCCGATCTATGGATAACAGTTACCCAGAAATACTTCAATCAACTTACTCTTGATAAATCTTTTCTTGCACTTCAGGGTATGAACCGATCATTGTCAAAACAAACGATAGCTGTTGGGAGGTAGTTTCAAATGCTGCTACTACCATTGTATTTATTTCCTCTCTTATCTCGTTCATAGTGAAGCTTCCATCAGCTGTCAATTCTAGCACTACGTCCAGGAAAGATCTGAAATCTGAAACAATTTTTATTGTTATTTTTGTGTGTAAGTACTTTTTACTTGTTGTAGTAATTTTTTATATTTTACAATAATACCAACAAAACAAAAAACACAAAAACTTTTAAGTTTTTTAATGAATAAACTACTTTGATGAAACTCATTGTCGTGCTGACGCTTTGAGGCGCGAAATCGATGGTCCAAATGGTTGGGCGGCAAGTTGCCCATTACTCGCCGCCCCCATGCCCGCGCCTACGGTGGCCTGAGATCGTCTTGCGACGTCCGATGGAGGGAGGACGCTGTCCTCCCTCCATCGGACGCCTCTCCTTTCATCGTACGAGTAAAACAAAATGTGAAAATTTTCATTTTAGTACAAATTATAAGCATTTATCTATCACTCTCAACTGTTTTGAAATGAAAAATCGACTTTTTACTTAGTATATAACATATAAAAACTGAACATTTTTTTTTCTCCACAACATTTTTTTTCTTAAAGCTTAATAACTAAGGAAGTAATGAAAATTAAAAAGAAATAAAAAAATAAGTGATTTCTTGGAAATCGCAACGCACAAAATATTCGAAACAATCAAATTTACAAACAGTCTTTTCTGCATTGTAAGCACGAATTTTTCATGCAAGTGTCACATTTATAAGCAGTCTTATGCTTGATGAATGTTGATCACTCTCCATAGAAACAAAATTTGAATCGATGTCATCACAGTCGGACTCCAAGCTCTCATTTAGCCATTCCTCTTTAATGTCCGCATGGTATTTATTTTGAGGCATTACAAGGTATTGGTTGATCTGACTTGAAGTACTTGGTTGATCTATTTTCGTATGTGAGTGAAAATATCATAAAAAACGATAAAACCTCAAACAAGTCTCATTCAAAAGTATTACACAAGTACCGACGAGTGGTCTGGTAGACCACCCGCGATCTTATAAAAGCTAAAACTCCCCGGAATCGCACATGCCAACACAACCGCTTTTCTTAAACGCTGCGGGGCGACTACTTGAGGGGTAGACAAAGGCGCGGGGGTGTATGTCTTTGCTAACATAGGTAACTAGACAAATCGGATACCCAAAGTGTCTGTCAGACCACACGTCGGTACTTAAAGGTTAAGGTTCTAATTCATACTTGAAATAACAATATTTTTTGCACGAAATTTGTTAATTCTCGATCATCCTACTTTGGCATAATATTATTAAATACTGTGGAATTATTTATCCGTATTAATTTTAAGACTTGTTTCTACTAACATTCTAGTATGTGTATACCAAATTGTAGACATTTTAAACAAGGTCGACCTTTTGACTTTTTTCCGCCCTTGAACCAATGTGCGCCGCGCCGCTGATTTAGGCCGTAGATATATTACGTAACTTTAGTTTAGAAAATACAAAAAGGCACTTACTTGATGCCTCTGAACTAGCTTCCTTTGGTCCATTTACTAGTGATGAGACTTTTCTTTGTATCACCTGAAAAAAAAAACCAAATTGTTTTAAATATAAAACAAGACAGTATTGCAACTTACTAAGTCGAACATCTTTGTCAACATAATCTTGGTAGAAGGGGTGCTACGGCCAGAAAACGATACGAAAATTATTTAAAAATTAGAATACTAAATAGGACAGTGAGTTAGAGTCTCCTTTGCACGAATAGCGATGAGATAACAACAAAAAAAAAACTAAAGAATCTTATTCTAAAAAAATCTGTTTTATCCAAAGGGCGGACACATATTTATTGCTATAAACTCACTGTATTTGAGGTGACATTATTTTATTGGCAATACAATGGCTAACTAACATAACCAACCAAGAAATCTGTGCCAAAAGATTACAAACACTTATTTGTCTTCCATGAGATTTTTTTTGTATAGAATAATATTACTCTTGAATTAACATCTAAATTGCGTGCCTTGCATAATATACCCATTTTTATAATATTTACTCGTATAATGTGTAAAAACTAGACAAGTGCAAGACGGACTCGCGTAAAGTGCCGAACGAATTTTTTTTTTTAACTTTTTTAATCTCAAACATAGTACAGTACTTCTTCCAGCCCTTTTTTCAGAACTTCATACCCAATAATGTCAGAGATAACGTAATTTTTCACATAATTTGTTGCATAGCTGAATCTTTCAACAAATTACATGAAAAAATACGTAAAATTAGATTGAGGGTGCATGTACACGGCGCATGCAACTCGCACAAGTAAAGGTGCGGGTTTGCGGTTTACCCGCGTGAGTGACATGCGCATTATGCGCAAGCTACTTGATCAAGTTACCCGCGGGGTGCTTGTACAAGGCGCATGTACCTTGAGCATGTTGAGGCACTTGCGCGGGTTTGTACAAGCACCCTGATTGAAAACCATTTCACTTATACGAGTAAGTTGAACTTGAAGTAAAAGAGATAACTCTCATTAAGTTCTTTTTATTTAGATTAGAATTAAAAATGTTGAATCTCAAACTTTTCGGTCATGAGTGGTCGCAGGAGCGGGCCGGGCATGCGGGCGGCAAGTAATGGGCGACTCGCTGTCCAACCATGGACCATGCCCAGGTCGATAGCCCGTTGATTTTCACGCGCGCCTCAAACAGTGTTAGCATAATGACGGGGCCCTTTAAATGGGCCAAAGCCCCGGAACGTAAAGGGCTTATTGAAGGACACCGTGGATTTTAGTCATTACGAGTTTGACAGTCCCTTCTGCTCTGCCCTGGGTTCAGGACTCATTTGATGATTTTACCACGATAAAAAAAAGGTCATGAGATGGCGCGGACTCTAAGGGTCTATGCACACCACGTATTTTAAATGCATTTTTGTCAAACAGCTGTTTGTCATCGTTGATATCGCGTCAAACGCGCGTCGACGACGGCGCGTCTGTATCGATACAAACTACGGCGGCGTGGCGGCGCGCCGCCACGCCGCCGTTGCCGCGCGATTGTAAAGGTGATATCAGACAGTTCACTCGAATGATTGTTCACTCGAGTGAAACTTAATAATTTATTCGGCACTCGTGTTTCATTTTTTGTTCAGACATTTCATTTCGAGTGAAATGTACCGAATGAAAGGTAAAAATGAACAAAAAATGAACCGTCTAAAAGTGCCTTAATTTATACAGGTGTGCAAAGGTCCACAGGCTGCGTCTGACTTGCGTGCGTATTGGCGGCTGTATCGCTCCAAACGCGTGGCGACACACGGCGCGTTTAAAAAACGTGGTGTGCATAAGCTCTAAGTAACAATAATTCACAATCATACCTCATCAGTGATTTGGTTCAAGAAGTTAACAAGTTCATCCTCTCTCTTCTTCAGCCCAGCCAGTTTGTACAACAAATCACTTTGATACCAAACCTTCTGTAGTCTGTTGAGAAGTACGTGTACCAGTTCATCTATTGCTTCTACGTATTTCTGAACAAAATCCTTGTCTTGTTCTTTTGTTTCTCCAAATGCTGTTACTGGAAACCAAAGAATTCATGAAATTAGGTGCTAAATCATTACAACGCTATAAATCAATATTTTATTATCATCAAAACCTACCTCGCGAATTGTAAATCTGTTTTTCATGGGAAAATAATGAATGTCTATTATAATCGGGGAGAAAATTTTGACCATTGGAGTAAGTCTGTGATTGGTCTAGTAGCTTTTCATACAGTAAATTGTATGGTTGCAAGTTCTCATACCGCTTGCAATGGATTTTTTACTCCACAAAAAAGCTTGTCAAATAATTATAGTTATTATTATCCCTTTATATTTTATTTTACATTGCCCTAAGCTAGAAACTTTTCATGCTATATTGTGTGCGTTTCAATAATTTAAACTCACGTACACGCTCGATCACTTCACTACTGTTCCAACCGTGCCGTCAACTTGATGTGTGGATTAATATTTAGATTTTTGTCGCCCAGCATTCGCAATTGAAATTCAAATTCCAATGAACTCTTTTTTTACTAGCCCACTCCTGAGAAAAGGCCTCCCCAATTTCTTTCACTTCTCTCGATGGTGTGCCTCTTCACGCTAATTCACAGGGAAGCCATCCAAATCGTCCCGCCATCTTCACCTTTGTCTACCGTGACCCGCAGTGGTAAACGCCCACGGCGACAGACGTCAGCAGACGATCGCCGGCCACCGAAGGCGCGGGCATGCGAGCGGCTAGTAATGGACGACCATGGAACATGCCCGTGTCGAAGGCGCGTTGTGTTCCACGCGCGCCTCAAAGAGTGTCAGTTTAATGACGGAGTCCCTTTTAGAAAGCCAAAGCCTGCCGTGACCGCGGAACGTAAGAGGCTATTGAAGGACACCGTGGGTTTTAGTCAGTATGAGTCTGACAGTCCCTCCCGCTCTGACCTGGGTGGGAGGTGATCGTAGTAAAATCATCAAATGAGTCTTCGTTTGATGATTTTACCACGATCACAAAAAAAAAGAAGGATGGAGCTCGTAGCTAAATAATTACAGCCGCATAGGCCGCACTTCCGGGTTAAGCCGCGCTTGCCGAGGTTGGTCTGTGGATCGGGGACCATCTGTCATAGCGTGTTTCCTCCGTGCCTCGGAAAGCACGTAAAGCCGTTGGTAGGCTGTCACTTGTAGATCTTTGACAGTCGTTACTGTTAGTCAAAAGCTCTAAAATCTGACAACCAGTCTTACCATCTGCGATAGGCGGAGACCTCTCGCGCCCGGCATTGGTTGCGGCCATGCTGCGGGGCGAGACGGAGTGGGAAGCGGTCAGCTCCTTCTGCGAGGCAGTAATGCTCGTAAAGGAGGAGGCAGGCCGCGAGCGAGAGAAGACAGCGTCCTCCCTCCGCCCCAGCCGCAGTGGTAGGCGCCCACGGCGACGGACGTCGCTAGATGATCTCCGGCCACCGTAGGCGCGGGCATGCGGGCAGCGAGTAAAGGGCAACTTGCTGCCCGACCAAGGACCATGCTCGGGTCGACGGGGCGTTGTGTCCCACGCGCGCCTCAAAGAGCGTCAGCATAATGACGGGGCCCCCCTCTCAGAGGGCCAAAGCCTGCCGGGGTCGCGGGATTATTCCCTTACCGTAACCCCGGAACTTAACAGGCTATGAAGGACACCGTGGATTTTAGTCAGTAGAAGTCTGACAGTAAGGGGGTTGGAGGACTCATTTGATGATTTTACCACGCCAAAAAAAAAAAAAAACCAGTCTTACCATGGAGTTTCGTATTACCCAGTTACGGGGTTATAGAGGTCCGATAGGCAGTCACTCCACGTAAAATACTGATAATCAGCTGCATCTGCTTCGACTGGAAGCCGACCCCAATATAGGTGGGAAAAGGCTAGGCATATGACAAAAAAAAGAAGAAGAAGAATAAACTTACTGGAAGAAATTCTGAGAATACTGCTTCTAATCAGCTTAGCGTGGTCGTAAGGTCCTTCACCGATTTGCTCCTCTAGCTCTCGGACTATCAGTCTTGTTTGATCGTTGAACACGTTGAAGAAGCCGTTTATCACAGGCATACTGAATACTGGACTCAGAACCTTGCGGTGGTGCTTCCATACAAGCCCTTGTGAAGAGAAGAAGAAAATCATACATGATAAATGGAGGTGACCCCCAAGGACAAAATTTTTGAAAGATGTTGATTACTAGAGACATATTCAATTCTCATTAATTATTGAAAATTACCAAAATATGCAATTTAAAACTACTGTTGAAAATAGTTCAGAAATAATATTAATTTACTTTTCGTGTATTATAATTTTGGTTCTTGAAAACTTTACTGAAACTGAGTGTAGGTACTGAAGTTTCCTTTTACAGCTTGCAGTAGACGAAATCAAGTCAGTCGAATTGCATCATTAGTCAAACAAGTCAACATTTTTTCCATAGAAACTTCGTTGGGTTTTGACTCCACTATTTGACAAAGTACACCCAAAATTAAACATGGTATCGTTTTGTCTCATTATTAATTTTGTCTGTACGGATGCAAAATTGTAAAATATGAAGCTATTAAAAAGTTACGAGCTTCTAAAGATTCGTTTTTTTGCTAATTTTAACACAACTTTAGGTGTAAATTAGAAGCTAAAGAAGCATCAAATTTCCAAAACGAAGTCCGTACTGACACAGCAAATTTATCGAAGAATTTAATAAATTTTATTTGAAATTAATTGGTGCAGTGGTTTTTTCATAAAACCCCAACTTCCTTTTTCATATTTTTTTACGCGCGCCTTTTACTCTGAATGATCGTGCATCTCACTGAATAAGTTTCCCCCTGTTTTCTCCACGGGGGGATGACGCTCGCGCACACATGAACAATATGGCTCGATTTCCGGTGAAATATCATGGTTTTTGACCATGCCTGCCAGTGAGTTCAAGGTCGCGACTAGCTAGAAGACCGCCTTAATAGCAAGGTTGATTTTCACTTGTAGTTGTAATCAGTCGCCCGTACTGAATGCACGAACGCCCGCTGCTTCAGTTGGTCAGTAACCGGCTTAAGAATTAACTTACCTGATCCTGTAAATAACCCTTGTCCAAGCCATGGAGCGGCAACTTTATACAAGAAATGTTTCTGTAAACAAGCGTTCGCTACTGTATTGGCATCGTCTGGGTCTGCAATACCTGTAAATATAAGTGTACAAAATAATAAGAAAATTATTCAAAGGGGTTTAAACTTTTTTGTATGGACCGTGTACCAGATGCCATCCGCCATTTTGATTTTTAAATACAAACATAAAATGTAAGAGGCTAACCCTCGTAAACCGTCACGTTTCCGAGTTATGAGCTGTCAAACATGTAAAAGTAGTGACATTTTTGTCAAAAAAAACGGAACCATAATAGATTCTTCATGTCTGTCTGTCCGTCCGTAAAGACACCGTAGATTTTAGTCAGTACAATTCTGACAGTCCCTCCTGCCCTGCCCAAGGTGGGAGGATATTTGTGATGAATTTACCACGTTAAAAAAGCTTAGACGCTATTAAAATTTTGTACAAATACGAAAACTCAGGTAATTGTAACCCAAGCTATTTGCAAAAACCATCACAAAAATATAACAGGTTATGGAAATATAATATCTATTACAAGTCAGCCATTTTGATTATTGTAATTAATAGAAAAAAAGAAGAATTTCCAACATACCATAGTAAATATCACCTGCGAACCGACCACATGTCACTCCGCCATTTTCCAAACAAAATCTTGACATCTTCTCCAAGAAAAGATATAAACCTGAAATAAGTTTTTTTTTTTATTTGGTCGCCATTTCTTTCATAGGTATCAAAGGTGCGTTTTCATTACATACATTTAAATTCACTTACACAAATACCACTACTTCATACCCGGAGCAAATACTACACATTATCATTTTTTTTGACCCCCTTAGACCGCCACGCCTAACGATTATTTGCCACTTGCATCCATCGGCTGCCCGCGACCCTCACGATGTCGTCGGTCCTGCCTATTACTACTACTGTAAAGTTCTCTATAATACTAAGAGTTCTAAAACACCACTTTCATCATCATCATCAGCCTATAATGTTTTACCGCTGGAACACAGGCCTCCTCTCTGTGAGGAGGAGTGGTTGGTAGATATAATATGTCATGTCATATCATTGATTTTTTGGTTCTAGGACATTCCGGTTTCCTCACGATGTTTTAATTCACCTTTTTAAATTCATATAATTTATATTAAAATAAACACTTTAATAGAATGGTAATTATAAACGACTAGCTGTTGCCAGCGGATTCACCCGCTACAACTCGAAAATTATCCCACGGGAACATAAAATCGGGATAAAAACTATCCTATGTGTTAATCCAGGTTATAAACTATCTGTGTACCAAATTTTAGCCAAATCCGTTCAGTGGTTTTTGCGTGAAAGAGTAACAAACATCCATACATCCATACTTACAAACTTTCGCCTTTATAATAGTAGTAGGATAGTTACAAAGTTCGTAAAGGATATTCTATTCTTTTGCTTAATCAAATCAATATTATAGAATCCATACAAGAAAAGAAAGAATTGAGTATAATTTTATGATTATGCTAAAGTGACTTTGGAAAATAAAATTAAAAATTACAGACTGCGGCGCATTAATCTACCATAATTTCTCAAATTTTCCTAATCAAACATGAACTTTCTTCTTTTGTTATAAGTTGCTGTCGTTTTTTTTCCATAGATTTCTAATATACGAAAAAAAAACGTCATCTAGAGTTAAGTTCATCTGCTGGCAATTGTACAAGAGGATATATTTATAATGCGATTATTATACCTAACATCATGCAAGCTTTTTTAAGGCTTGTACGTTCTTAAATAAACAATTATCATAAATTATATCACATTATTATACCTATGAAAATTAACTAGATAATCAGGAAGGTGAAAAATAATTTGCAGATATCGTAAATTTTGTTGTAACAGCTGTCGACAGAATATGTAGGTCATTAACAGATTCTCTGTATGTTTCACATTGGATTATAAAAATAGTAGATACCACTGTCACAGCCAGTCAAAATCGACACAAAAAAATTTTGGACCTATTAGAGCTTTTTATAAAAAATGCATGGAAAGGAAGGTTTTGGTTCACAACTTTTTTATTGAAACTTTTTAAGAGTTGCTTACTTACACTTCCTTATACACAGCTCTAATATACGGAGATTGCAGAGACATGCTTTTCGAATATCGTTGTTGATTTTCGCAGATTAATTAGATTTTTCCGCAGAACGAAGTCGTTTCGCGGACTCTAGTAAGCGATTTCTTAAATATTTTTTTTTTATCTTCTTAATTAATATAAGTTGTACCTACCTCTATTACTTGTTACCAACATGTGCGTATGTCCTATTAAAGGCAAAGCACCCGGGAACTCCGGGGGCAGGGGGTGTTTCGCTCCAAGCTTAGCCCCAAGCTTCCGGAAACGCCAAAACACGACCGCGAAAATCACGAACAAAATTAACGAGACCAACATGACTGATTACAGAGTACACTTTACTATATCAATACTAAATTTGGTTCAACTTATAAGGCCACCCACACACAACCGCACATTGAAACCACGCCTTCACAATTACGCATGAAGATACACAAGAGCTCGCAATATGTTGCACCAATTTAAAGTACTTTAAAATTTTATTGCCAAAAAATTGTTACCTAATTCTAAAAGCGGGCTCCGCTAGCTCTGAAACACTAATGTAACCTTTTAATGTCAATAAAAATGCGAATATAATTCATTTAAATTTTAAATTAGAACGGTAAAGGTTCGGTTGTCAAAAGCCATTTAAGTCTTTTTTTATCGTGTGATAATCCTTATCGGCTCTCTCCATATGCGTAAGGCGGAGGGGGAAAACACACGCACTTCTCCGCCTTGTGTTGGGGATGAGGGTCCACGCATGCAACCAGCACTACCCGGCAAGCCTCGACCCTACTACATCGCTGGGTACGTCTAACCTCTCTTCGTCCTCTCTACAGAAATATTAAAAACAAACTTCTTTAAAATATCTATGGTCCTCTCTACATCGCGCGTCGCGTCCGCGTCGTCGCGAACTCGGGCCTGAGCGTCCACTTTTTAACCCGTCAACATCACACACACGGGAACGGCTACAGATGTACGAATGTAACTAACGTCAAAATCAAATTGCGGACAGATAATATCGCCACGACTGAAGTCCTTTCGACACGGCGCTAGTGTCTATGTCATTATATCAAATTGCATAGAAAATGTAGTAGCACGCATTTTCCGCCGGTCGTCGGTTGGGCGGACACTAACCGCCTTATCACAAGAAAGATAAACATCTTCTAAATTATTCTAAATTATTTAAACAAGTGTTAAACATTATATCAACGTTAAATGTCTTTTTGACATTGACAGGTTATCCTGTCAATGTCAAAAAGACATTTAACGTTGATATAAGGGTCGTTTTGCAGTTACACTTTTTTATGGTAACGCGGTAAGGATCTATCTATGAACTCATAATAAATTTTATCATTCATTCTTAGTTCGGGCTCGTTGTCAAAACTATGATTAAACTGTGATTAGACCCCCTGTTTCTGGTCGGGCAGCTGACTGTCCCAAGTCACCTGCGTGCAGGCTACCCTTCATGAAAAATACAGTTCATGTTTGACTATAACGTGTTTGTTATTTAGTTTGTGTGAAGTGCACAGTAGTGCATTTTATGTTGTTTTTTTATTAAACCATATTATCCTAATGCCTCATTTAAGGTACACTTACTTTTTACGCGACTTCGTCAGAAGGAGGGTTAATTTTTTTTTGAGACCGTGTTTCGGTATGAGTGTTTATTACTTTGGCACGCTCTGAAGCCTAAGTGGCTTGATGTATTACAGCTTGAGAGATGTCGTAAAATTCGTATTATATTGTGAGAGTGACGTTAGTTAGTTCATGGTTATAAAATTAATAGATTAAAAAAATCTAAAAACCCACGTTTTTAAATTTCCTAAAAATAAGAAAATAACCCTACGGGGCTGAGAGACGGGCCACTCAAAACGTGGGGGCATGTATTATTTAAGGTATTATTTATGGGATATATTTACATGCCGTGTGCAGATCGTGGGTGTAACTTGCAAAGATACGCCCCCACGTTTTGAGTGGCCCCTCTCTCAGCCTCGTAGGGTTATTTTCTTATTTTTAGGAAATTTAAAAACGTGGGTTTTTAGTTTTTTTTAAATCTATTAATTATTTTATTCTTTTTTCGTATCCCATTCAGCAAACCCTTTCGTTTAATACCCATATCATGGGGGCGCATTTCAAATAGACCATCCGCCATCTTGGATGTCCGCCATGTTGGGTTTAATACACGTGACTATTTTTTTCGTATTCCTGACAGCAAACCCTTTCATTTGATACCCATATCATGAGGGTGCATTTCAAATAGCCTGTCCGCCATCTCGGGGAGGCCGCCATATTGAATTTGTTATGACGTTTCTTATCTAGTCATGTATTGTCATCAGAACTCAAAGCGTGTGCAAAATTTCAGCGTACTAGCTTATCGGAAAGTGCCTCAAAATTGAGTTGCAAATGTCCAACTGGAACGACAAACAAACAAGAAAAGTGAGTATATAAAAACGTGGGAAAAACGATTGTTAATTCAGAAAAGAAATGAATTTTTGTTCAAGTGGATTTTCTGCATAACTATTATGAACCGTGGTTTCGCTTGACCACATTAATTAATACTCTATCTATTTATTTTATCACTTAACTTTACCCAAATCCATAATAATAAAACATGGATGATACAATCAAGTGCAAAACTGTGGCTAATCAAAATACAATTCAAATTCAATTCAGTTAAGTTCAGTCTGAAGAAATGAGGAAATCGCAAAACTAAAGCATTTGATTCGATATTTCCTACTCATCCACGATTATTTTCTGATTTTAATTTCGTTGCAAGATCTAAGATCTAGGTCAATTCACTCTCTGGGACACGTCGAGCTTCATTATATCGGCGCTTTTCTGGTGGTTACCACTGATGATTCTGGCTTTCAGGAGTTGCAGTAGTTTGGAAATCCGGTTGATTTGTTCCAAAAAAAAGCTCCTTCCGCTGTACCCAGGAAGGACTCATTTGATTTTTTACTTCCCCCATTATATTGGCAAAACTTTAACTTACCTACTTCTGAATATTTGATTGGTAAGGTCCAATCAATTCGTGAGGAGCGCGAGCAGTAGTGGAAAACGGGGCGCTGAAAAAAAAAACACGCGTTTATTAAAAAAAATAAGAGGTACTTATGTAGTTCATTTATACTTTTGTGTCGAACCTATGTAAAACAACCCCTCATTTGACGACGGTTCGTGATACATCCGCGTAATCCGCGTACCCTGTGCAACCCCTAACCATACGGTGATTGTATTGTTATAATTATTGATAAAATTTGAACAAAAAAAATATTTTGAAAAAAAAAATATAACGATATTATTGGAATCAAATCAGTTACGGATTTTAAACAAACCATATTCAGGTTTCGCAAATATGCTAAAAATAGTGTTGTAGATGCTAGAATTAGATTCTTGAATTACTTATATACACATTTAATATAATACAGAACATGTTTTTTTTTGCATTGTAATTTATATTCTTGATCTTAAAAAAAAATTGCGTATAGCTGACCATCAGGCTTTACAATTAGTTATCTTAATCTAATGGCGAATACTTTGATCAGTGGTCAAGCAAAATAGCCTTCTTTTTAAATCAATTTTTAGGATTCCGTACGTCCGTATAAAAAACGGAATCGTTGCTCACGTTAAGGATGATTGACGCTACACCGGGCCGTGTCTGAGCCGTGTAGGACCGCTCTAAGGACACGGTGGAGCATACGGTACAGGACTACCTAGGTAGTTGAGGTAGTCCGGCGGGTGAGTAAAAGGCCACTCGCTGTCCGACCATGGCCCATGCCTGGGTCGACGGCGCATTGTGTTCCTTGCGCACCTCAAAGAGTAACTTTTGAGCATTGTGACGGGGCCCCCTCTAAAGGGCCAAAGCCTGCCGGGGTCACGGGACTTATCTCACTACTGTGACCCCGAAATGTAAAGGGCTATTGAATGACACCGTGGATTTGAGTAAGTACGAGTCTGACAGTAGGGTACTCATTTAACGATTTTACAAGATATCCAAAAAAAAACAAGCTTAAGAGGATAGAATAGCTGCTGCCATTTCAAAAAATAGGTATTTAGGAAAACTCCTACTGTCCCTCTCACGCTTTGAAAAAACCCCGATCGTGCGATGGAGAGCGTTGCAGCTTACGACTGACTGTA
Source organism: Agrotis segetum (assembly GCA_036375495.1). Classification (NCBI taxonomy): domain Eukaryota; kingdom Metazoa; phylum Arthropoda; class Insecta; order Lepidoptera; family Noctuidae; genus Agrotis; species Agrotis segetum. The sequence goes on from JAQSVV010000132.1 coordinate 1,119,997, forward strand.
AGTATTTTTTATATGAAATTTGTCTCTCGGGAGAAAACGTTTTTCACATACTAAATCACGACCAATCTTTTAAATTCTGGTGTCAATCGTTTCAGCATATTATGTTCTAGGTATGTAGGTTTTGCTTTTTTTCTTAAACTTCTTTGTTTTTTAAATACAAAGGTTTTACTTCAATAAAGATTTTGTCACAAAAATTTTAACTTTTAGGCGCCTGTAACTTTCAAACTATTATAAATTTTGAAAAAATGAAAACCTATAAACCTAGTTTCTTCTGTGTCAGATGCATTCTAAAAAATAATTGAGATAGGATAACATCTAGGGGGAGAAAAACGTTTTCTCTTTTTGTATGGACGAGCGCTCGGTAGACGATCGTCTTAAGCGTCATTTTTTTAATCGATATAAACGCCTCAGATATCTGTGTTTCTGGTCAGTACTCTTGCGTAATCAGTTAATAGGTCTCAAAAAATATTTCAAGTTTCTCGTGACGTAACGAGAAGGGAGTAACATAATTATCTGAGGTGCCTGAGATAAGTATAGAGGTATTTCACTCCACGGCTTTATTATTATTCCACTACATTTTCGAGTGGAAATCGCGGCTAAGTACTAGTTAAGATATACATAGACGAGGGCTTTTGTACAAACTTGACTTACGCAGGCTTTTAAAAGCATACGCACGCATAACTTTGACGACGCAAGAATTCTGAATCGCTTCATTTTGCAAACTCTTGCATACACACCAAACTCACACATGTAATCTACATCGTGACTTTTTAGTCGTCTTACAAAAGCAGCCCGGTTCGTGTATCTAATGACTAGAACACGTTTATAATAAAAAAAAAACCGGCCAAGTGCGTGTCGGGCCACGCACAGTGTAGGGTTCCGTAGTTGCCCATCAAAATACTTATGCGAACTAACTAAACTGTTTCGCTGAACTTAATTTTAAAAAGAAGAATTTTCAAAATCGGTCCAGGAGTCTTTGAGAAATCGGGTAAAATACATAAGAAAAAAGATTACGACGAATTTAGAACCTCCTCCATTTTTTGAATTTAGTTAAAAATAGTTGACGATAAAAACCTACCTATCCCCAAAAAACATACCTATAAAAGCTGTAAAAATAAAGTTGACAAACTTACATTTGCAGTTGTCTCCGATACATTTTGTTTAAGAAAATATGATCTCCAAGTACATTTTATAAGTTGGTCGACTATCACTCGTAAAGTTGTAAAGCCTACTTAGTCCTGATAATTTTCTTTTAAGCTTCGTTATATATACTACTATTGTGAATTTTTTCACACCCCCAAACATAACCGTTTAGCTGGTAGAGGGGGGGGACACTCGAATCGAGCAAAATTTAGCACTTTAAAGCTTAATATTTCACAAACGAATTTTTTATTCAAAAAATTGTTAATGGAAACTATCATTATTTTTTAAAGGCCTATTTAATGATACCCCACACTAAGGGGTACGCTAGAAAAAAAAAATCCTCACTTTACGTGTAAGTACTGGAGGTACCCTAAAAAAAAATATTTTACGAGATTTAATTTTACCACTTTTTCGGCTCAACAAATCCGTATATTTACACCAAATTACAGCTCTCTAGTACTGTGCGTCTCTGAGCTAAACTGCGGACAGACGGACGGACGGACGGACGGACGGACGGACGGACGGACGGACATGGCGAAACTATAAGGGTTCCTTGTTGACTACGGAACCCTAAAAATAGGTATTTAAGAACTTTATGACGCAAGGCGTAGTTAGAAACACCCTTGTCTCATAGAAAATTGGAATGGAATGATCTTCCCGATTTTTGCTGGGTAGGTCTAGTCTATAGCTTGATACGCAAACATTTTAACAGTGTGTTTCATGTATTTCTAATGTACGTATTTATTAAAAAATATTATCACGATGAAAAAAAAACTCGCCTCTAAGTATTTTAGGTCGAATAAATTAAGTGGACCACTTTTATAAGACGGCTAAAAAGTCACGGTGATACATAATTTTAATAAAATGATAGGAAACTCAAAACTGTACATTGAATATTTTTTTAAAAGAATACTTGATGTGTGATATACAATCGATACCGAAGCCAAAAATTATAGTTTTTACAATTTTTTGACTGTTTGTCTATATGAACGGGATAAACTCAAAAAGTACTGCATGGATTTACTTCTTTGGCACAAATAATAATATTATAAAGAAGTCGGGTCAACATAATAGCCATACATATTATCACGCTATCACTTACGGGAAGCGAGCTGTGAACCTTTATTTCTTCAACGCATTCGCGCAGACGACGTCGCGGGCAGCAGCTAGTCAAATATAAATTATAACATAATGTACTATTGCTTATTCTCGCGTCTTCACTTGCGATAACTCGAAGACGTAGCTCTTCTTGGTCGTAACGTTACACTCTTGCGCAGGCGAGGTACACGGAGTGATGTTCGGTTGGTCGTTAATGTCTCCAAAAACTGCTCTTTCAGACTGCTTTTCCACCAGAGATATGCTAATACTACGTTGCTGCGGATGCGTTTGAGATCCACCAGTCATATTCATTGGTTTACATAGCACAGCACTGGTGGAAACGGATTCAACTAAGATGTGTTTTTTTATATTGAAGGATGCGTGTTATGGCTGCGTGTAATGGATGCGTGCTATGGGTCCTCTTCCCTACTATCGATACATAGCATAGCTCGACCTGCGCTAGCGCAGCTACTTTGCGGTGGCGCATCATCATAGCACATCTTAGGTGCGGGCCACATAGAAAAGACGAAAGACGAGGATGCGTCGCGGACGTGCGCACATATTGTATGAGAGTCGCGTCCGCGCCCCGTCTCTTGTGTGTGTTTTACGTCGCGACGCTTCTATACATTTTGTATGAAAGAGACGCCAAAGAGACTATGTTTCCGCCCCGTCTGCATCTTACGTCTTTTCTGTGTGGCCCGCGCCTTACTGGCACTGCTACGTAGCGTAGCATCAGTGAAAACGGTCACACAGTTTCGTTGCTTAGCTTTTACATTCTCGCAGCATAGCAACATAGCACGTCATCTCTTGTGAAAAGGCACACGTTCAGCGATGTGCTGCCATTTTTGCCGGTTGGAGAGTTTGCGAGAACATTGGACCATGTTAGACTGAGTAGCTCTCTTTATTAGTTCAGATCAGTGACGTAGCACTGTCTGTCACCACAAGAATTTTATTGTTGTTTTTTTCCTCTGAAACATTACGTTGGATAAAATTAGTTCCTCGTTCGTATAGGTACTCGAGGCGCTTTTTCATTTGAGCTTAGAGTGCCAAACATTTGAAGGGCGTGCCAGGAGCCGAAGCCATCTTGCACAGGCCCATTATGCGTTTTAAGTGAAATGAGGGCCCAACCGGTGGCTAGCCCTGTATGTACAGTCGGCCAAGAAAGTGGTGTACCACCCTAAGGTTGAATATCGCTTGCAGATTCATAGGTGATAAAGATTAGTTTCGCTTGCAGATCTGACAACTTCTATTGCTGTCTTTATCTGATTATTGATAACGACTATTACTGTTTGTAACGTGACAGCTGTTCTTAGTTTGAACTTGATGGAACCAATGACGTCGTAAAATCAACGGCGGGGGGCTGTAGATTTTGATGACAAAATTGTATCTACAAATTCAGAATTGTAATCAACAAGTTACATAAAATTGTAAAGGCACAAGGCGAATCCACAAACCTACAATTTCTGTAAACTTGTAATTACAATATCAATAAAAAACAAGCTAAAAATAGATTTATCCTTTTATTAAATTTCTACAATCAATTTTAAAATACTTATAACAAACAAAAACATAGCATATATAGTAATATTTAGAAGATATTGAAAATTTTTAAAAATTAGAAACGGGTGTAACCGCCGTTGACCTCTATAACCTCTAAAAGACGAGACCTCATTGAACCAACAAGCCGTGAGCAAATATCGGTTCCCCGCATTTCCTCCCAAATATAATTACAGTGACTAATAAGAGCTTGTTTGGTTCTTTCATTTTGATGCGACCATCGTTGGACCATAAGGCCCCAAAGATTTTCTATCGGGTTGAGGTCCGGCGATCTTGAGGGCCACTGAATTACCCTTACGTCAGTGTGTGAACGAAACCAGGCTCTTACGATCCTCGCATTATGAATTGAACAATTATCTTGAACAAAATCAAATTGTGGCACTTCGTTCTCCGGGTAAACATTACGGACTGTCGGTAGCATTGCATTCTGAAGCACGTCGATATAATTTACAGCCGTCGCTCGAGGAGGTAGAGAACACAATTCTCCTACACCATCCGCACTCATCCAGCCCCAAATATTTACGGAAATTCGACCTGATTCTCTATTTGGAATTACATGATCATCTTTATACCGTGTTGAATTATATCGCCAAAGGTGAAGACGTCCATGCTGACTGGATTTAAACGTTTTTTCATCACAAAACACTGTATTAGACCAATCAAACTCTAAGTGCTCTCTGGCGAAGTTCAGACGAGCAAGTCTGTGAGCATCCGTCAAATATATTTTCTTGGCGTAATGCCTGTGGTGCAACCCCATGTAATGTAGATGATTCCTTATTGTTTGGGCACTCACATTGAACATCTCCGCAAAATGTTTTGTGGGCTTAAAACCATTGATTTCATATTCCCGTCTCATGAATTCTCTATCGTTATTGGAGAGTGCAGGCCGGTGACCACTTCTTCTGTGATCCAACAAACTTCCCTCCTCTCCTTCACGATGAATCCAAAAGCGGACAGAACGCCTCGATATATTCAAATTCCGGGATATCGCACTGATACTGCTTCCCTCATTAAATTGGGCAATTATTTGTGCTCTTTCGGCAATGGTCAAGTTGGCAGGCATTGAGATGATTTTATATGCAGTTGATTGAAAAATAACACGGAAAATATATAAATTTTTTGCATATATCGAGGGTATAGTGTTCAAACCCAATAAGTGCCGAAAAATCAAAAATCGTTTTATTAATTCATCTTAATGAATTTTTGATGCTCTTTCCAGTGGTCTAATCCAATAAGTTGAATTCGCAGCAGAAAGAAAGTTACTAAAGGTAATAACCCAATAAAGTCACCATGTTTGGCCAAGACTTAAAAACTGGTACCCTATAAAGCGTGTTATCTTGTAACATACTATTTTTGTTTCACGCTTAAACCACATAAAGCTTTTTATTGGTATTGACTGTTCAACAATTTTAACTAAAATGACCCAACTGTTTAGAGGCAATAATCACTATTTGTATTTATCGGGTTTTACCTTCAAATACGTGGATTAAAATAACAAACAAAACCAAAAGTTAAATCAAAACAAATTTATTTGTTGGGTTTTACTGTTCGATTATGTTTCAAAAGTAACAAGTTATGTTTAGTTATATTGTATTAGCTCTCATCGTCGACTAACTTTCTTGATACTTTGTTCGAAGAAGAACCCAATATAAATCAATTGGACCTATGAACTTCTAGCATTACTGTTGTCAGTTTGCGAGGCGCATTTGCATCGCGCGTATTGTTATCGAAGTTCTTTTATTTAGTACGATAATACTCTAAACTAAAGCATAGTTTTTTGAAGTTGGTTAAAAATACTAGCGTAGTCCGAACTAAGCTTATGCGAGTAGAAAATCGTTTTAAAAGCAGCTTTTCTTCATCTTTTTTTATCGTGGTAAAATCATCAAATGAGTCCTCCCACCCTTACTGTCAGACTTGTACTGACTAAAATCCACGGTGTCCTTCAATAGCCCTTTATGTTCCGGGGTCACAGTGATGGAAAAGTCCCGCGACCCCGGCAGGCTTTGGTCCTCTGAGGCCCCCCCCCCCGTCATTATGCTGACGCTCATTGAGGCAAACGTGGGACACAACGCGCCGTCGACCCGCGCATGGTCCATGATAGGGCAGCGAGTTGCCCTTTACTCGCTGCCCGCATGCCCGCGCCTACGGTGGCCGGAGATCGTCTGCTGACGTCCAACGCCGCGGGAGCCTACCACTGCGGTTGGGGCGGAGGGAGGACGCTGTCCTCTCTCTCAAGCGGTCCGCCTCCTCCTTCACGAGCATTACTGCTTCGCAGAAAGAGGCGACCGCTTCCCACTCCATCGCGCCCCGCAGCATGGCCGCAACCAATGCCGGGCGTGAGAGGTCTCCGCCTATCGCCGCCGTGAGGACACGTCGGTGCTCTGCCCAGGCGGGGCAGTCTTGCACCGTATGCTATACTGTGTCCTCCGGGCGATCTTAACTGTGGTGACACCCGGGCGTTTCCTCCTTCCCCATCAGACACAAGTACCTCCCGAAGCATCAGTGCACGGTGAGGACCTGCGTCAGGCGGAATGTGAGGACGCCATGACGTCTCTCCAGCCAAAGAGGGGTCTTACCGCCGCAATTGCGGCGTGTCCGGCGTCGGTCGCGACAGTCGTTCCTTCCATACTGCCCTGAGATCGCGCCGGAACCAGTGGCGGATTATCCTTAAGGCAAACTAGGCATCTGCCTAGGGGCGCGAAGGCACAAAGGGGCGCGCAGGCGGAATTGTAAAAAAAAAATATACAGTATAGCAAAAAATTAATTGTGTCAATATGTAAGCCACCACTAAGACAATAAAACTATTATTTTTGCATACAATCTCAATTTGCTTCAATTTATAACAAAAGATAAATTATAAGATGGGACTGACTAAAACTTATGGTACATGATCTCTGATTGAAGTTGGAAAGATACGACTGCAATGTTCGTCACGTCGACACACAGTATCGGACGGATTCGGTTCCTGCTTCTAAAGTTGCGGGGACGATAGTGTCACGGACTTTAAATTTTTTTGTCGTCGATTGACATTGATTTTATAAAAAGTTAAAAACACAAGATGCACACTCAACGTCTAAAAAATTCCCTAAAAAAAGCGCAGCATTCTAAATTGTGCCGTCATTACAAATACGCCTGGGAGCAGTCGTTAAAAAGTGGTTTTTTTATGACTGATTATAACGAGCAATGTGTGATTTTGATTTGATTTTTCTAAAAACTTTATTCAACGCTCTAAGTACAATACGGCCAACTTCAATGGCTGCAGGGCCGCTTCCATATGTGCAAAGTGTGCAATGCACACGGGCGCCATCCTCTAGGGGCGCCAAAACCAAGGGCCTAAATAAAAAAAGATACTGATCTAAAATAGGAGTTGAGAACTTACGATTGATCTCACTTTTAGATTAAAACTTGAAGTCCGGAAACGTTTAATTTTAGAGCTGACTGCGTTCGCTTTTCTATGAAATATTACCTTGTCCTATTCCAAAAACCTAAAAAATTTCGCGCTCGCTTCGCTCGCGATTCATATAAGATTGACATTCGCTTTTCTTGACCTCTCTTTTGATAGTTCATTTTTCAATAACAAATGCTTCCTAAGCTAGTTTAATCCTGTTGTGCTCTACAAAATTTTAAGTTGTGTCTTCTCTAAGATGGTACGGCACTCTGGGTGTGAAGTTTGAGTGGCACTTGATTATTTCTTTTGTGTTTAAGTTCCGAGGCGGCAAGTTTTACAGCCCAAGGGCGCTGAACTTTAGAATAAACCACTCACCTACCTACCATAAAAAAAAAAAAATCCAAATGCTTTAAGGGGCACCAAAATCCCTTTTTGCACACAGGCGCCAGTAGCCCTTACGGGGGGCCTGAATTGCTGTTTCTTCAGTGTTAGAACAACGCGTTACAGTCTCCTATTTATTTTAGTCGCATTATAAAAATGACCCTGTTCTAATAAGTGGAGTCGATTTTTTTTAAGATCTGCTCGACAGATATCGATCTCATGTAAACTGATGCTCTTTTTTCTTGGCCCCCATCTCACCGCGTTTTCCTAAGGTACATCGGTTTTGGTCAAACTATAGTATCTATTAGTTATTTTAAATATAGGGGCGCCGATGAGATGCTTGCCTACAGCGCTCTCAACGTTTAATCCGCCACTGAGTCCGGAAACGTTTAATTTTAGAGCTGACTGCGTTCGCTTTTCTATGAAATATTACCTTGTCCTATTCCAAAAACCTAAAAAATTTCGCGCTCGCTTCGCTCGCGATTCATATAAGATTGACATTCGCTTTTCTTGACCTCTCTTTTGATAGTTCATTTTTCAATAACAAATGCTTCCTAAGCTAGTTTAATCCTGTTGTGCTCTACAAAATTTTAAGTTGTGTCTTCTCTAAGATGGTACGGCACTCTGGGTGTGAAGTTTGAGTGGCACTTGATTATTTCTTTTGTGTTTAAGTTCCGAGGCGGCAAGTTTTACAGCCCAAGGGCGCTGAACTTTAGAATAAACCACTCACCTACCTACCATAAAAAAAAAAAAAATCCAAATGCTTTAAGGGGCACCAAAATCCCTTTTTGCACACAGGCGCCAGTAGCCCTTACGGGGGGCCTGAATTGCTGTTTCTTCAGTGTTAGAACAACGCGTTACAGTCTCCTATTTATTTTAGTCGCATTATAAAAATGACCCTGTTCTAATAAGTGGAGTCGATTTTTTTTAAGATCTGCTCGACAGATATCGATCTCATGTAAACTGATGCTCTTTTTTCTTGGCCCCCATCTCACCGCGTTTTCCTAAGGTACATCGGTTTTGGTCAAACTATAGTATCTATTAGTTATTTTAAATATAGGGGCGCCGATGAGATGCTTGCCTACAGCGCTCTCAACGTTTAATCCGCCACTGGCCGGAACTCTTCCCGCCGCATCTCAATTTCTCGAGGCAGCGGGGTCACGCCCCGGCGCTGCGCCTCCACGCGCCACTCATAGACGCGCTGGAGGGCAGTCGCTTCCAGATCCCAGGGCAGCAATCCGGCAAGGAGGTTGGCCGATTCGCCGGCGATCGTGCGGTATCCTCGGATCATCCGGATAGCCATGACGCTCTGGCATGCGACCAACTTTAGTGGTCGCGTCCGGATGCTCAGGACCCACACAGGGGCCCCGTAGAGGGCCATGGACCGCACGACGCCGGTTTTTAAGCAGCTAGAAAACAATTGTAAAAGAGGATGTGAAGGAAACAATAGAGATTGATAGTTATAAAGTGTAACGGACGGAGATCATTCGTAGCATTGATGCCTGAGTGCTTCGAAGAAGGAGGCGACCGCTTCCCACTCCATCTCGCCCCGCAGCATGGGCGCGACCAATGCCGGGTGGTAGAGGTCTCCGCCTATCGTCGCCGTGAGGACACGTCGGAGCTCTGCCCAAGCGGGGTAGTCTTGCACTGTATGCTTTACTGTGACCTCCGGGCGATCCTCGCAGTGGTGACACCCGGGTGTTTCCTCCTTCCCTATCAGACACAGGTACCTCCCGAAACTTCCGTGTCCGTCGAGGACCTGCGTCATGCGGTAGGTCTGGACGCCGTGACGCCTATCCTGCAACTCCCCAAAGAGGGATCTTAATGCCGCGATTGCGGCTTGCCCGGACGTCGGTCGCGACAGGCGTCCCCTCCATACTGTCCTTAGATCGCGCTTCCCGCGGGGATACACCTCGGCGCTGCGCCTCCACGCGCCACTCATAGACGCGTTGGAGGGCGCCTCCAAATCCCAGGGCAGTAATCCGGCAAGATTCGCCGGTGATCGTGCGGTATCCCCGGCTCATCCGGACAGCCATGACCCTCTGGCATGCGACCAACTTTAGTGTTCGTGTCCGGATGCGCAGGGCCCACACAGGGGCCCCGTAGATTGCCATGGACCGCACGACATCTGCGTACAGCCTACGGCAGGAGGCGTTTGGCCCGCTGAGATTAGGCAGGAGTCGCCTGAGGGCGGCTGCTGCCCGGTTCAGTTTTGGGGCCAGACGCAGGAAGTGCTCCCTGAAGTTCCACCGGCTGTCGAGGATGCCAGGACGAGCGTGTCGTCAGCGCAACATATTACGCTGACGTCATCGGGGAGGCCGCCGCGCGTACCACTTAGCCTTGATAAAAAAATATACCTCGAAAAACTTATCATACCAGAGGAATTTCATGAATGGATGTCTGGTATGAAGACGTACACCAAACCGACAGCTTTCGAAAGTCACGAAGAGTGATTTCTCCTGATTTTTTTTTGTGATTCTTTAAAAAAAACATGTTCGAAGTACATAATATGTTTGATTTCTCTAGATCTAAAACCCAATAAGTCGGTACCCTTTGTAACTTAAATTTTTATTATGACAAAATGGACTACCTCAGAAACTCAAAAGTACTGTTATACACTAATTCAACGTATCCACTTTTACCACAAATACTCATTATACCGACATTATTTGAATAACATAGGTATTTATGTCCTTAAAACTTAAATATTGAATATCTCAAAAGTGTCAATTTCGTACTTATTGGGTTTGAGCACTATACCCTCGATATTTGACAAAATGTCAATTGTCAGTTTTCTTTTTCAAATGGAATTCGGTTGTCTATTTAAATAGTTTTTATTACTTTTGTTTGGAAACATTTCAATTGCTTTGTAGAAACTAATGTCCTTTTCATTTATACTAAAGGTTAAAATGTCATGAACTTATATGTGACATATGACGTATGAATACTAAATACATAGGTTTACGTCATGATAATGTTGTCTCTTTCAGTAATATCGTTTTATAACGAACCTTGTTGTAATTTTCGATGACCGGGAAACTAAATCAAAACTGGTACACCACTTTCTTGGCTGACCGTACAGTCACGAGCAATAGTATAAACATAAGGAAAACGCTTTTGAATAACGCTTAGTGTAAACACAGTAAGCAGTATTTATTCAAAAGCGTATTTCTTCTACTATATTGATCAAACTATTGCCTTTTCATTAGACTTCTATTTTGGAAGCCATACTATAACGAAATAGGTCTTATTTCAAAGTGGAAACCAGTTATTCACAAGAAATTTGCGTTTGAATTTTGTTAAGTGTATACAATATACATGTTATTGCTCGTGACTGTACTATGCTAATGTATATCCAAGGACAACCCTCAGATGGAGTTGGACTATTGCGGAATATGGAAACAATAGACAGGGTTATGGCGTTTGGTGGGTTAGATGGATGATGATGGAAAAACTATAGCCCCTGCCTCATCAATGTATCCCTCGATTACGTATTTGTGTTCATATTTATCTAATTTACAGTTCTGTAGGACGCACCAAATATAATGAAATCGAAATAACGTGAAAATTGGAGAAACTTTGTGACCATTTTCTATTCGAGAAAATTTTGTTAATGTTTTTCGTCGAACGCCGCCCTCACAAATATAATGAAACTAACACTTGGCCCGCAACTTCGTCTGCGCGTGTTTCTAAGTTAAAACTCGGCGAATTTAATACCCGGTGGTTCCTTATAGGATACTTTACAAAAATCTTAAAATAGTCTAGTAGTTTCGGAGCCTACTACCTATTCAATACAAACAAATATTCAAAAATCAATTCCTCTTTTTGAAATATTATTGTAAACAAACTGATTTTGCGATGTTCACCTCGCTAGGGGTTTGGTTTTTGAAGTACCTACCTATAGATAATTATGTATCGTATACTGTATTCGATTGAGAGATTTATTTGCCAAGTTTTAAGTTTATCGAAGCAAACAGTACCAATCCTTCCCTTAAAACTTAATCACCTTTTCTCACCAATTTTGGGGGTGATTTTCGAAAATCCAAGTTAAGTTATAAAAAGACAAGTTAATTTATGTTTGACCAAATCTTAATAGTGTATTAAGATTTGGTCAAACATAAATTAACTTGTCTTGTTTCAAATTCATCGATCGGCGAGACCTTTAGACGTGAATACCCCTTTTCACTAACTTGGGGGGTGATTTTAAAAAAATCCACAAACACATTCATGTTTAATTATTTCTGATCTAGTATTTAAATACTGATTTTCACATTCATCAACTCACGCGTTATGATTTTCAAATAAGTACAAACTTTAACATTGTCTAGATTACCAATGGAGGGTAGTTTTAAAAACCTAATATTACCCGTCTTTTTTATTTACTTTTACTCATATTCGTACCAAGTTTCAAGTTTTTAAACCTAAGGGATGAAATTTACATCGAAAGGTTTTTCACCTCTTTTCACCCCCTTATAGGTGGATTTCCCCCTTATTAGTGCTCACCTAATAATAAATTGTAACTACTAACCAAAAAGGGTTATACGTTAAGCGGTAAAACATTCTCCCCTTTATACTTATACCTCTTTTCACTAACTTGGGGGATGATTTTCGAAAAATCCAAAAACACATGTTTCATTATTTCTGATCTTGTATATAAATACTGATTTTCACATTAATAATCAACTCACGCGTTATGATTTTCCCGTACAAACTTGATCAACAACGCCTAGATTACCAATGGAGGATAGTTTAAAATAAAAGTAGACCCAATCTTTTTTATTTGTGTTCTGGTTTGTGGCAAGTTTCTAATTTATAAACCCAAGGAATAAGATTTTTCATACAAACATTTTCACCCCTTTTCCCCTAAGAGGAAGATTTTCGAAAAAAAAATGTAACCGACTTTCTAAAACAACCCCAAAAAGTCGGTGACAAAAAGTCAATGAAATAAAAAAAAAAGTCACCGACTTTCGAAAGAAAAGTTTTTATGTAGGTTATTTTGAACCTTTTTGTGGTTGTTCTTGAAGTATGTTACGTTTTTTAAAAAGTTTTTACAAGCAAGAAATTTTTGTTCTAAGGACTAATAAAATTCAAATTTTTTGTAGAGTAATAATTATGATTGTAACTCAAAATCGCCAAAAAGTGAGTTACGATGTTCTTGCAGGTGTCGATTTTATCTCGAGAAAACAGGTATTTTAATTTTAGAAGTTCAAATACGTTCTACCGATGCAAAAAAAAATACTGGCCTAATGCAAAAACAATCTCAAAACGACTACACTAAATTTAGTTTACACGAGAAAGAAGAGCATTGACCAATATCAAATTTAGTTTACACGTGGAGGACAGGCAATGACCATTTTTTTTTCATCCTAGTAATAATATGTTTGCCTACATACTTACCGGCCATTTTATACAAGTTTTAAACTTCTTATTCAATTACACTTAATTTATGAGGAGTTATTTTAATGTAAATCCGGACTAATTAATTACGTAAGAATAAATTTGCATTGATTTAGTAAAGGAGGTGAGAGGTATATGAAATATAATATGTAGGTACCAAACACATTAGCAAACAGTTTTAATTGAAAGCATATAAAGCATTTTTTTATACACTTTACATAATTTATCTGTTATATAAATAATTGTAAAACTTATAAATTTCGTTAGTTTATAAAAAAAATAAAGTTTAAATAAAAAAAAAGTTAAAAATAACTAAAACCCGACTACCACCTCTGCGGTTGTTTCACACAATCTTTATTAGGTACGTGGCACACGACCACGGTTACCACAATATCGGTAAAATGTATATTGTACTTGTTTTATACTTTTCAGTGCGCGTTTTATGTAGTTGGAAAAAGGCTATGCAGATGACCAGTAACTCAACTTGTGAATGTAAGTGATAAAGTTAATAAATGCCCGAAACTATGGACGAGGTTTAGTGTTTAGATAGTAGTACGTCTCATAGCCGCTTCCGTAAAGCGTTGAGCTTTCAGGCCTTATCTGTTTTCTTCAGTGACTTCGATTAAGATTTTTTTGCCATGTAAAAAAAAAAAAAAACTAAGATTTTACTCTACCAACACGCGCGCTCATTTTGTATTTTAAATCTCATTTCTATTTCTATAGCTCAGTGTTGCACGCCTATGTTCAGACTAGGCCCAGTTTCATAAAACTGACAATTCGACATCTATGTCAAAAATAGACAGGTGAAATCTTGACATATATAATTATGTAATACAACGCGTTATGAGACTTGATAGATATAATTATGTCAATTAACCATAGTTGAATTATTTCTGACAATTGTAGGTATTCAAGTTTCGGATTATCGTGACAAGTATGTCTACTTTTGACGTATTTGAATCATGATGATAATGATGGCAAACTATTAATATACCTTTTATTGTTTGTGTGAAAATTGCAATTCACAAAACTTATCTTTCGGGAATAATAATAGGGTACTTTCCAGGGTCATAATAATTACATTACATATAGTCCGTACTTTAGATTATAAAAAAATATTGGACACGTATTTTTCTTTTTTCGATTAAACAAAAAATAACAAAGATAATAGCCTATTTAAGTTACCTGTGACGTCACCGTGCGCGAAAAATGCCACGCATCGTGACGTCACACGAAACTTTTATAGGCTACGTCTTTGTCATTTTTGGTCTAATTTACAAAAAAAAAAATACGTGTCCCTTATTTTTGAATAATCTAAAAAACGGACTAATTACATTTTTTAGGGCAACTAGCCTATTATAGATATTCTAGTTGTAACGGGATTATGTCTCAAGAAATGTGTTGAAACATTTAATACTTAAACTCTTACACCTTCAAAATATGACTTCGTAACAGAGAGTAACGTTTCTGTCGGAAGTGTCGGACGATTCTGAAAATAATAATATTAATGATACTGAAAACTGTTTTCAGAAACAAACACTATTTGACAAAAAAAAATATCGGACATGTCAAATGGTCAGCTTTGTGAAACAGGGCGCGGTGTGGTGCGAAAAAATGTCAGTTCGTAGCTCAAACTTTTTCTTCGTAGATATAATATAATTATTTTTTTAAATATTTTCAAACTACTCCTACATCTGAACATAAAAACTGTTCAGATTCAGTAACACGTACCAGACTAGATTGTCAAGACACATTAAACCTACTGGCATCAATATTGGAAGGCACTGGAAGCGCTCATTACTTTCGTCTGAAAAGACATGGCGTATACCTGCCCTAATAGACCGATTTGAAGACCTCACTGCATAGGCAAGCTTATTGAAGCTTCCTCCTTGAAGCCCCTTACCCTTCATATAAGACAAATAAATGGCCCATTGAGAATCTCACAGATTGCCATGTTACAGAAAAACAAAAGAGAAAAAAAAAGAACTACTCCACTGGTCAAGTGGTCACAAGGACGCGAACATTGATTTTCCATAAATAATGAAAGGAGCAAACTTACTTGTTAGTAATAGACTTGCTCTCTATTGTTTGGAATTAAATAATAATAATTGTGTAGAGAAACATGAGCATTTTTCTGAGCACACTTTCCCTCCAAAAATTACATGATGATTACTGATGTTCATGTTATACAAGTTTCAAAGTAGGCAAAATTAATTCAGCTGAACTTGATATGCCATAAAACATAAAAAAGGTCTACTATTAGTATGTACAGCAATATGTATTTACCATGTTAATTACGCACACATAAAAATCGATTAAGTGTGTGTCGGACTCGTAGACACCGAGGGTTCCGTACCTACAAAAAACTTAAATCAGCAGGCATAAGCACTATTTTCTATGAAATTAAGTTTGTAATGATTTTATTCTGTGAAATAACTACCTACAAATTACTGATATTCGATCTTTTCTTATACTGTTCTCTAATCTGGCACTTCTTGCCAAAATTTCATGATTCTAAGTCCCTTCGTACACTAGACGACTTTGATATCCATTGACGCGTGTTTTTGCACGAACCTTTATGACTTGTATTGCAATAGTCACCTTGATACCAAAGTCGTAAGGTATCGGAGAGTTGCATCGCCTATAGTGTACGAAGGGGCTAAGTCTCTAAGGGCTAGGCATCAGCCTATAATGTTCCCACAGCTGGGACACAGACCTTCTCTCTGTGAGAGGGAGTGGGCCATAATCCACCACGCAGGCCCAGTGCGGGTTGGTAGATGTCATATCTCTTCGAATTTTTTGGTTCTAGAACATGCCGTTTCCTCACGATGTTTTCCTTTACCGTTTTGAGAGCAGTGGTGATGAAATAAATTACACAAAGTAATGCGCCTGGCGGGGTTCAAACCCATGACTCGTAAGTCGGGACCGATACCGATGGGGGACCACTGACTCCTCCTCCTTGTGAGCGTCAAAATATGCAACATAACGAAGTTTATGCCTTTTTAGGAACGGCCTTAATATGTATTGTTCTCTGCTTCAAAGGATAGTAGATCGGGTAACCGTGACCCTGGAACGTAAAGGTCTATTGAAGGATAAAAAAGGATCAGTAAACTTGAGTATTTGATATTAATTTCAGCTTCAATACCTTTACGTGTTCCTAATAAAAAGTGTTTTTATAGATGGACAACAAAGTGACACAATGAGGCTTCCGTTTTTTCTTCGCGATATGGAACCCAAAAATGTTTCAAAATGATAATTATAATCAAGTACTAATAAGATACAACAACGGCATCGTTAGCATAAAAAAATTGAACATGAAACCTGTTTTAAACGTACTTGGCATAATTTTACTATTCAACGTTTGTCTTACACTTGAATATCGTAAGTTGCTGTAGTTTCGAAGTTTCCTACGAAATCAGTGCAGTGAGTGTTTATCTTGTAATAGACAGGTAAAGATGACTCAATAGTATAATATAGTGGCGCTAGCACAGGTACGTGAGGCAAACGTACGCGTAGTGTAAATAAATGGCAGAGGTAGGCGTCGCCAGGGATTATTGTAAGTTCGCCACAAAAATTATTCCCCGAAAAAAGTTTTGATCCTGTTCTCCTAGTACTTTCTAACTGTACCATTAAAAAAGCACGAGTTTTCAGACTTCGAGACGTAAAGTAAACTGGAACTTTCACAATTTCAAATTGACAATTTTCAAGGAAAAAATTAGTTCCTTCTTCGCACACCAGAGGCGCTGTTCCATTTTTAGGGTTCCGTAGTCAACAAGGAACCCTTATAGTTTCGCCATGTCCGTCCGTCCGTCCGTCCGTCCGTCTGTCCGCAGTTTAGCTCAGAGACGCACAGTACTAGAGAGCTGTAATTTGGTGTAAATATACGGATTTGTTGTGCCGAAAAAGTGGTAAAATAAAATCTCGTAAAATATTTTTTTTTAGGGTACATCCAGTACTTACACGTAAAGTGAGGATTTTTTTTTTCTCGCGTACCCCTTAGTGTGGGGTATCATTAAATAGGCCTTTAAAAAATAATGATAGTTTCCATCAACAATTTTTTGATAAAAAAATTCGTTTGTGAAATATTAAGCTTTAAAGTGCTAAATTTTGCTCGATTCGAGTGTCCCCCCCCTCTACCAGCTAAACGGTTATGTTTGGGGGTGTGAAAAAATTCACAATAGTAGCATATATAACGAAGTTTAAAAGAAAATTATCATGACTAAGTAGGCTTTACAACTTTACGAGTAAAAGTCGACCAACTTATAAAATGTACATGATATCATATTTTCTTAAACAAAATGTATCGGAGACAACTGCAAATGTAAGTTTGTCAACTTTATTTTTACAGCTTTTATAGATATGTTTTTTGGGGATAGGTAGGTTTTTATCGTCAACTATTTTTAACTAAATTCAAAAAAAGGAGGAGGTTCTAAATTCGTTGTAATCTTTTTTCTTATGTATTTTCCCCGATTTCTCAAAGACTCCTGGACCGATTTTGAAAATTCTTCTTTTTAAAATTAAATTCAGCGAATCAGTTTAGTTAGTTCGCATAAGTATTTTGATGGGCAAATACGGAACCCTACACTGTGCGTGGCCCGACACGCACTTGGCCGGTTTTTTTAATACAAAAAACGCTGTTAATACTGAAAAGACGCTGTAAAGTAAAAGGGGTCAGAGCCCATTCGTACCCTAAGATTCGCACCCTGTGCCCACTCGTACCCTGGAAGTTTTGAGGGGCCCACTCGTCTCCTGAAGAATATTTATTTTTATTCATTCTTCTAATATAAGTACATGTACATGTGTATACTGCAGCTTGGTAGTCCTGGTACAGTCGCGCAGAAAAGGGTAAAATAAAAATATAGTAATTCGGTAGATATCATGTTTATTTCAAATAAGATTAAGTTTAATAAATGCCTCTAGGCTCTTGGCATTAAGTCAGTCTTCAAAATAATTTATCAACTTTTAGTTTCTTGTACATTTAGCAAAATATATGATAACTATAAATAATCTTTATTAATAAAATGTCAGTAATAACTGAATTTTATTAATATATTATTAATGTATATAATAAAAATTAAAATTTAGATAAATTTACATCCAGTGTACAAACAAATAAACAATTAATTGTTAGTACTTTGTACAGTCAAAGAGATCTACAAAATAATGCAATATTACAATAACTTTGTGTAAAAGAAATATAAAAAGGTAAAATCAGTCTTTATCAACTACGTAAAACTAACATTTTTAAGTAAAAACAACAAATAATACTAACAACAAATACACATGCAAAATCAATTTCCTAGAAACTAACAAAATACAACTCTTTTTACAAAAATCAGCCCTGATTGACCATCATTTAAATCAAAATTAAATATAAAATATGCAAAAAAACACATATCAACAATAAATAATCACTTCTTATTTTTTTGTATATTTACCAACTACATACATGCAAAATCATAATAATTTAAATCTAATTTGCTTGCGCGCAGATACTCTGGCTAAGTTTACCCCTCCCGCTTCTGCATTTCACACCCCGCCCACATCTGGAGAGTACTTACCAAATTTTAACGCAATTTTTGGAGCAAAACAGAATTAATGTTAGAACGTTCATTATTTTTAACCGACTTCCCAAAGGAGGAGGTTCTCAATTCGGACGTTTGTATTTTCTTTTATGTTTGTTCGGGCATAACTCCGTCGCACAACCGATTTGAAAAAATATTTTTTGTTGGGTATTTATTATTGGATATGCTTCCGAAATGGTCCCATTAAAATTTTATCGAAATCGGACTAGCACTTATTGAAAAATCAACAAAAACCTATAAAGTTTTCAACTTTGTCTACACCGATTACTCCGATGTTTCTGCCATTTGGCCCCCATACAATTTGGGATGGGATGGATTTGAATAGTGAAACTAAAAAGGATAACATAAAAAACTTAAAAAAAAATGTGACCGACTTCAAAACAACCACAAAAAAAGTTCAAAAAAACATACAAAAAAACTTTTCTTTCGAAAGTCGGTAAGAAAAAAAAAGTTTATTTCGATAGGCGAACTTCATTTAATAAAAGACCAAAGACACATTGAACAGTCTCGTATTCGCAGTCACTTTCAAGAACCAATATGTCACCGAGTCAGCCATAACATACAAACAAAACACCTTATCTAATTTTGTAACCCGTTTTTTTGAACAAGCCATTCGTAGAGAGACAATTTTACATCGTAAGCCTATCGACAGGTTACATTATTATCATGACGGATTATCATTAATTATAGCTTTTTTTCAATGAGCTGTTATGATTTATTAAATTAATTCCGTTAATAAACTGTTCACAAGTGTACTCTGTTAACCGTTTCATAAGTAAAATATAGCTAATTTTATCTCAGGGGACCAATAGGCACCTGAATAGGTGCCGAATCTTTAACTTATATTGTATTATATTAGAGGGTACGAATGGGTACCTTAAAAATAATATATTTTATTAAAATATTAACCCGGCGTCATTGTGGTAGGAAATACGCACATGGGCGTTGAGGTGGGTCAATATTACCCGTATATTAAAATCGAGATATTTCCATATTTATTGAGTGTATTCGTAAACTGTGTTGTTATACAATTATTAGAGTATTTATTTGTTGAAAATGAAAAAGAAAAACATAATTCAGAAATATTTAATTAGGTTTAATAAATTTTTACATAAACCTATTAAAAAGGTAACGAAATAGGGATCTGTTGTGCTTTTAGGATTATTGTCATTATAGTAATCGGTATATTTGTATACTTATGGCATTTTTCTAACCTGAAGGATTATATCTATAAAAAATAAAATAAAAACAGTAATTAGAATCTTCGTAAGAGACGCAGTGACTACAAAAAGATATGAGGTGTTCAGGACAAATATATTTGGGGCCAGCTTGATATGAGTGCTTTGTTTTGCGGTCCCTTTTAGCAGGACACACTTGAAACTGTTTGCGGACATCGCGAGACTTTTCTGATAATTCACCAACAAATCCTTCCCCAAATAGTATCCTCAGTCAGCTAAGGAGGAGACGGGACGCATGAGGGAGAGGACAGCGCCCACCTTTCACGCCAGCCGCAGTGGTAGACGCGCCCACGACGACAGACGTCGCTAGATGAGCCCCGGCCACTGTAGGTGCGGGAATGTGGACTGGGAGTAATGGGCGACTCGCTGTCCGACCATGGACTATGTGGGTCGACGGCGCGTGTTGTGTTGTGTTCCACGCGCGCCTCAAAGAGTGTCAGCAAATGTCGGGGCTCATTTAGTGGGCAAAATCTGCCGGGGTCGCGGGTCTTACGAATTACCGTGACCCCGGAACGTAAAGGGCTATTGAAGGAAACCGTGAATTTTAGTCAGTACGAGTTTGACAGTCCTTCTCGCTCTGCCCTGGGTAGGAAGACTGAAGGGAAGCTCATTGATGATTGACATTATAAAACAAAATGTGCGTAGGAGATTAGACTGAAAGTATGTAAATTTTAGAGGAATCTGCTTTCTCATAAATCGACGAAAGAGAGTAGAAAAAAAATCGAAAAGCGAAAAGAAAAAACCGTTAACATAGACACCAAAAATAATTAAACAATGATAAAAATTGATTACTTGGTAATGGCACAAAATGGTAACGTCAATTGTGAGGATGGGTCAAAATTACCTTTTTGAAAATTAAACGCGTGTAGCTTCCAGCTCGGTGGCTGCCACATTGATTTCTCGTCAGAAACGTTTAGAACACACTATTGGCTCCAGCTACTGCACAGAAGGGCAGCGTCGTACGCACACTTTCAAAAATATTCCAAATTCAAAACCAGCCGGGTCATTTTGACCCAACCTCAATGACGCCGGGTTAATTGGTACCCTACCAGGAGACCAATGGGCACCTATAAAGGGGCCGAATCCACAACTTTAATGCTGGGGTACGAATTTTAGGGTACGAATGGGCTCTGACCCAAAGAGTGAAAACTCGTGCTAAGGGTTTTCAGATTCCACATTGTGTTGTAACAGAGAGGTATTCCACCTCTTCTGTTGAATCAACCTTTTTGCTTTTGGATCTACGAGTATATTGATTTACTAATTTTAAATATTTTTATTTCAAGTTTTCAATCTGTCCCTGCGTCACTTTCAATTCTTTTTTGGGTATTACAATTTTGACCTTGACGGAGATACGACGCTTTCAAAATTGACAGTATGGCACAATTTAGTACATTTTTTTTTATTGAAAACTGCCGTCACAAGCCACGCAGTCTCGAGTTGCAAAATTTTGTGTAGTCCGTGAAGCCCAATTTAAAAAAATCGATTAAAAACAATTACATCCAGCCTATTCGTCGAATTATAATTAAGCGAGGTTTCGAAAGTTCAGAGTAATAAAACGTTTCGATATAATAACAAATAATTATACCTAACTATTTATCCTGATATAGCGGCATTTAGAGAATAAATTATTATGAGATACTTTTAAGTGACTTTATGACGAGCAGTGGTGGCCAAGTGTTAAAGGCCACGACATACAAGTAGTAAGTAGGTTTCAACCCAGCAAGGCGCATTATTTTATGTAAGTAATTTATTTCATTAGGCGGTGGTTACAGAGGAGCTCGTGGCTAAATAATTACACCCGCACAGTCTTCCGGGTCAAGCCTCACTTGCCGAGGTAGGTCTGTGGATGGGTGACCATCATTCATATCGAGTTTCTTCCGTCAGAAAGCTCGTAAAGCCGTTGGTCCCGGCTGTCATTTCTAGATCTTTGACAGTCGTTATTATTAGTCAGAAGCTCTTAAATTCTGAAAACAAGACTTACCATGGGCATGGGGGATCGTAATACCCAATTTAATTACTGGGTTGTGGAGGTCTGATGAACATTAGATCTATGTAAATACTGATATTCAGCTGCATCTGGTTCGACTGAAAGCCTACCCCAATTTACTTCGGGAAAAGCTAGGCAGATGATGATGACCCGGTGGTGGCAGAAAACATCGCTAAGATACTGGTATGTCCAAGGAGATAAAGAAAGAAAGAAAAAACATTTATTTGGCACAAATACCACGACAAACACACAACAAAAAAAATGGAAACTTAAACAAAAAATAAAAGTGAGAAGTGAAAAACAAAGATTTTGAGGTGTGTCCCATGGCTGCGCCAAGTAGGCCCCAGTTCAGCAAAATGTCGAGCAGCTGGTGCTCGACGTTGGTTTCCAACAGAGATTGAGACACAGATCGAGTCGATTGAAATGGAGTAAATGACTGATTGTTATTTTCGCAATTTGTGTCCTTTTAACTCCCAGTTTTTTGGCTCTAGTCTGCTATTTTCATCAATTCGTAATTTCAACACGATCCCATTTTCATTTTGCAAAAAATTCTTAATCTGCTAAATTCATTATTCTATCACTGGCCTGTAAAAAGTCTCGTAACAGAATTGTGTTATAATGGCCTTGGAACATTTATTTATGCCAGATGTCATTTGTATATTTAATCCAAATTTTGAATAATAATATTTTAAGCAATCTGAAGCAGTAAAAAGTTCGTAAATAAAAAAAGATATACGAATTTACGATTCTATGCCATTTCATTTAATTAAATGTCAGTGGTTTTTTGATTGGAAAGTCATAATGACGCAACTCTGTTATTATTAGTCTAATAAAGTCGCAAAAATCAACAATTATGAAATCAATGATAGACCATTCTGAGACTATTGCAATAGATTTGACGTACTGGTTATCTGTTAGCGACAGGTGCATAGCTATGTGGTATGTCTTAAGACAATCGTCAACCGAGAGCTCGTCCATACATACTAAAAGAGAAAACGTTTTCCTGCCCCTTAAATGTTATCCTATGTCAATGATTTTTTAGAATGTTTCTGACACAGTTAAAAAATAGGCTTATAGGTTTTCTTTTTTTCAAAAGTAACTCTTAGGCGCTTGTAACTTTTAAACTATTAAAAATTTTGAAATCTAAAAAACCGTAGTATATCTCGGGACTCAACTCTGATTTATATAGCTCAGAAGCAAAAATGAGGCCCCAAGATGGCTCACCTAAATAAAATGGAACTCTTACGCAACTACAGATAACAGTAAAATAAATTGGCGCTGGACTCAAACAGGGATTCTTTCCTTACTTTCTTTTTCATTCTTTTTAATCGACTTCAAAAATTTCTTTTAGAAGTTCTCAATACATCGGGTTTTCATTTTTTAAATATAATTATTGTAAAAACATCTGAAAAAAATCTCCGTCAATGTCATAAAGACCGGTAAAACTGGCTCCAGCCCCTCAAATGGGAACCATCTCTCACTTGCGTAAACCACACATTGAAATCGCATAAAAGTACCCAAAGTGGGTCAACAACCATTCACACTAATTAATTATAATTACTACAAAGCGTAAACTTAACGACGAAAGCGACCGTTTATGACAGACTAACATTCCGCCCGCGACTTCGTCTTCCGAGATTTTGTACTTTCCGCTGTGAAATATGTAGTTTTGGGTATCTACCAAAAAAATGTAACTAGTCTGGTAGTCCGTCAGTTACGTTTCCAAAACAAATTACCCGTATTTATTCTTTGGTTACTTAGTCATGGTGCGTTTTATCTTTATAAATATTCACTGATGTAACAAAGTAAAAAAGTACTGCTCGTTTTTTTATTCTATGCTAACTGAACCAGCCTATCTTTTCAATCCCCCTAAAAGGGTTTTTAAAATTATACCATAGTAAGTGATATTTTTATTAACATTTTAAGAATGAATTGACAATCCCAACTAACGACTTCGCTCATAGCGATGCATATTAAAATAGAAAAATACTGTCATTATATAAATGAAGTACTTTTTTCAAACTTTTTTTTAAATTAGTTCACAATTTTTTTTTCTCATATTTCTATTAGATTTTGAGTTAATCTTTTACAAACAAACAAAACATTAATCTAAACATAAATAATTAGTGTAGATAAACAGAAACTGATCAATTCTTACTAAAATCAACTTGAATCTTAAAACGAACAAGTTTTACAAATCAAACTCCGTAATTAAAGATTCCAGCAACTTCGTGACGAATCAATAATTATTTGATTTGATAAGTGATTATAAATATTTATGTATATACACACCCACAACGCAGGATTCTAGTGTGGGAAATATTATTTAAAAAAAACTAGGCCTATTATAATTATGATGTGAAACACCTGACACCTAACCTTGACAAAAATGCAACATTAACATGTTAATGACAAAGCTATGTAGGTTATACATTACATTTATTTACATAATTGCAGAATTAATATAGTACTTGCACATTTATGTACATCTTTTATTATTTCAGTAAGCATTTAATTATCATTTTATTAAAAGAACTTGCTAAACGTATAGTCGACTCTTCGTGTGACGATGGCCTAAGAGTTGTTTGAAATTTTAAAAAAGTGTTTGCACTGAAAACTTGCTCAATACTTCTTCAAATTATCATTAAACACAGAAATGCAGGGCTGACTGAGGGAACATTTTGAACTTTTATAAAAAATGTGTGCCTGGCGGAAAGATGCAAAGTTTATGATCTGGTTTATTCATTTTTCTACTCTTTAGATATTAAATTTTAAAGGTATATTATATTTCGAAATGCTTGAAACACTTGTTTTTTTTTTGGTCCAAACAAATCGTATATTTAAAAACGCCTTGCCACCCAATGTGGCAATGCTACCAGCGGCAACATGAGTACTTATCCTGTTGACAGCGATGTTGATTACATTCATACTTTCAATATATTTGAGGTTTATAACTATTTTAATGAAACAATCATAATTTGGAGTTTGTTGAAAATTGGAAGAACTCTCATTTTTTTAGTTGATAGCTAAGTTAAATACAAGCCATTTCTTTTGATGTCCCGGCTCTTACGAATTGTTGTGCCTGAATGAATCTTAATAAAAAAAAACTGAAAAACTTCAAGGCCAAAATTGTGAATTCATAAAACTCGTAAGATTTTGTATTCCAACCAGTATGTCACAATGCTTAGTGTGTTGTTGTTGTGTGTGGCGTGGTGCGCCTGCGCAGTTGTCGCATGGCGGGCATACAGAAAGAGGGCGCATCCACTCCCACCGCCCATGCCCGGTGGCATCCCAATTATTGGGCATACGCATTTGTTTAGTGGTGACACGGCAAGTATGTTGATTTAACAAAAATATTTAACCGTTCAGGTGGGAGCAAAGACTTTTAAAACTTTATCCTGAGCCTCTCCTTGGCCTTAGCACGAGAGTTCATATTATTCCTTTCAGGATACTTTTTTTTACCCCGGGCAGGGCGGGAGAGACTGCCAGACTCGTACTGACTAAAGTCCACGGTGTCCTCCAATTGTCCTTTATGTTCCGGGAGTCACGGTAATTCGTGAGTCCCGTGACCTCGGCAGGCTAAGTATGTTGATTTAACAAATAAAAAAAATCTGCTGGGAGCAAAGACTATTAAAACCTTAGCCTGAAACTCTCGTTGGCCTTAACGCAAGATTTCGTATTTTTAAATATACCTCAAGTACCATCACCAGCGTAGCGACATCATCATCATCTGATGATTTTAACAGAAAAATAGGATTAGTACTGACTATAATCGTTTTTCCTAAAATTGCTCTCTACGTTCCAAGGTTGCGGTTATCGGTTAAGACAATCCACCGACCATCGTGTCAAGCAGTTCAGTATTCAGTTTTAAGACAAAATGATCACATAAAGGAGATAACGCTAACGGGACGAACTAGATGATATACCGTCAGAACTGGAAGGACAACGCGGATTTGCGAGAAATGGAAAGAGTGGAGTATCATCGCTCAGGAGTGGGATATAGTGGGCTAGGAGAATGTCAGAGTCCGTTCTGTGACTGGTTAAAACGTATTAGGCTCCATCACTTTACCAGGACTTTGCTAAACCCCTAAATCATAATTATTAATTTACTCTGTGTTATCACAAAAAAAGATAAATATCTGTTGAACACTTGTATAAAAGAACTGTCAAAGTCAAAATAGCATTTCTCGTTGATATAAGGGTCGTTTTGCAGTTAGGCTTTTCTTAGACACGCGTCAACAGTTGTTTACTTTTTTGGGGTAAGGTTGACTATGTTTCCAGTGGCTTTGGCTACGTGTAATTTTTTTGGGACAAACTCACCACACTGTGTTTCAAAAATTATCTCACAAGAACGTAATACCATTAAGTGCCTTGCCTCTCTTTATAAATATCAAGTGTCTGACGTGATTCACAAATTCACAATTTTGTTTCTAGAAATATGGGTTTTACTGAATCAGATGACTGAGGAATGCATGAAAAATGGCGGTGTTATGCATGCTCAAATTGGCACCCAGATTTATTACAGTAAGTAACATTCTTTCTCACTTTTTCTCGACTTTGTTATTGCTACAAGTATATGACTGCTTGCCGTTTTTTTTTTCGTGGTAACGTCGTCAAGTTAGTCCTCCTACCTCGGACAGGGTGGAAGGGACTGTCATGCTTGTACTGACTAAAATCCACGGTGTCGTTCGGTAGCCCTTTGTGCACCGGAGTCGCGGTATACGTACGAGTATGTCCCGCAACCCCAGTGTCTGCATGCCTTAATGTACTGATACACATGCTTTAAACAAGCATGCTAAAGCACAAGAGCATTCTACTTTTAAGCAAATGCTACTTAGTAGCATGTGTTTCGAAACCTCTTAACTTTGCTAATAATGAGCATGCTAATTTAAATGTAAACTATTCTTTCGAATGAAGCTATAATTATAATGAAGCTAAACTAGCATGCTAAAAGAGCATGCTTATGAGCATTAATAAGCATGCTCTTTTAGCATGCTAGGTTAATGCATGTGTATCAGCACCTTAAGACTTGACAAGCCAGCCAACAGATCACTTGTTTTTTAGAAATACTATTAATTAACCTAAAGGCGCTCCCTCAACGGGAGCATTAGATTGTAACGTAACATTAAAGATTCGACTTTGAGCATTACATACAACACTACCTCCCTGACTGACGAGCATTCGCGTGCATTAAGATTTGATACGAGGTGCGCATTGTAATGCTCGGTTCTCCTCCTTCACTGATGAAAACTCGTGATGCTCGACTGTCCTCCTTCACTGATGAAATTTTCGAATATGTAACGTTACATTACACGCGGTGAGGGTGCGCCTTAACGGTGTTCAAAGTTGTAACAAAAATACTCATAGGCGTACACAGGGGGGGTAGAGGACGGTTACATCCCTCTCTTGATGTCATAATAATTATGCAGCAAAATATTGCACAATATAATTATAGGAAGGCAATTACATCCACAGTCAATGAAATTTA
Organism: Agrotis segetum; assembly: GCA_036375495.1. Lineage (NCBI taxonomy): Eukaryota > Metazoa > Arthropoda > Insecta > Lepidoptera > Noctuidae > Agrotis > Agrotis segetum. Next base: position 1,147,259 of record JAQSVV010000132.1, read on the forward strand.
AGTAATCATAAGGTGTGGCTATAGACAAATAAGAAACGCAGAAAACTGAGACGAACCTATATGGCATAAGAAAATGGAGAGGCCCATGAAAATAGAGGGTAATTCTGCTTTGAAATTATAATGATCCTCATGGTCACCAATAGTAACAGAAAAAAATGATTATTGACATACGAAACCTTTGTATAGGTACTCGTACAATTCAATTAGCAATTCAAATAGGTAAATTCGATTTTCAGAAAACGCTACACAAATAGCAAAACTAGGAAAACCCTGTGACCTAGGAGTTAGTGTTCTACTGTAACGTTGAAAACAGCAGCAAAGGCTGCATTTGCGTATTCATGATTGCATAGGGTGAGATTGCATCCTGCAACAAGCCTGGATTTTTGTCGCTGAATTAAAACTAGATATTTTTCATAACATTTAAGAGCCCATACTACCTCAAATGGCTTAGCAGAATCCCGTGATACTTCGAAAATACTGCAGCACTCATTTTGAATTAAATATTTATAGTAAAGTTGAGGATTAATATTAGGTCTTATGTTTTTCGAAAACATGATTCTTCTCGATAGAAAAAAATCCCAAAGTTACTTCTAAATTGATAAACAGCTGGCAATAATTAAATACTTATAAAATTAGATCATGAAACTTTTTATACTAACTGAACTAACTTTAAGGGTCTTGTGCTATTTTTTTTTTAATTTCCTTTTTTGTCGGCGTAAAATAAATAGATTTGCGTGTAGACAGCTAAAAGAAAGAGCAAGCAATTGTGCGTGGTACGTGCAAGTGCGAGCGAGTAAGATTATATTGAAGTACTATTGTATGAGGAGCTCGTGGCTAAATAATCACAGCCGCACAGGCCAATCTTCCGGGTTAAGCCACGCTTGCCGAGGTTGGTCTGTGGATGGGTGACCATCTATCATTGCGAGTTTCCTCCGTGCCTCGGAAAGCACGTAAAGCCGTTGGTCCCGGCTGCCATTTGTAGATCTTTGACAGTCGTTACTGTTAGTCAGAAGCTCTAAAGTCTGACAACCAGTCTTACCAAGGGGTATCGTATTACCCAGTTACTGGGTTGTGGAGGTCCGACAGGCAGTCGCTCCATGTAAAATACTGATATCCAGCTGAATCTGGTTTGACTGGAAGCCGACCCCAATATAGTTGGGAAAAGGCTAGGCAGATGATGACTATTGTATTCAAAAAGCTTTTATTTATTTATGTACGTATAGTGAAGCTTTGTATATTGCAGTGATCACGGATCCTGAGGACGCCTTGACAGTCGCCAATACATGTTTACATAAACATTTTATTTATGACTACGTCAGAACTTGGTTGGGAAATGGACTACTGACATCTTCAGGTAAGCTTATTATTTCTTAGTAATTATCTGAGAGTTTATAACACTTTAGTGGCTGTGAACAAGACATTTTGCTCGCGTTATGAATGGCCATGGCCAAGAAGGCTGGATTTTTGAACTTGCAACCTTGTGGAATCAGAAAGGAGCAGTGTTCGAAGGCCGCTTATAAAGTGGCAATTCTTGGAGAAGGCTTATGTGCAGGTTTGATAGACTTCGGGTAAAAATGATAGTGATAACGCTTTGTAGATTTTTTTTTAGTATGGCTTTTGGTAAGTTGCAAATGTTATACAAGAGATGAGTTTTTCACAGTCAATTCACAGGGTAACAAGAGCGATAAGAGGTTCTTAAGATAGATTTTGCTTTAGGTCAGTTTTTATAACGTGGGACATAATTATAGCGAAATATAGGTGTGTTGTAGCACCTTCTCGGGGAATGGAAAGTTCCTCATTACCCGGTGAAAAGGAAGGTACAATCAGACCAGGCGGGTGTTGTGTCTGGTGGGCTTTCTGCCCGACATTCATAGTCGAGATATTCCATCTCTTCTAAATTCGCTGTTAACTTTGAATGCGCGATGTAGACATTTCACTTTCTTCTTTGCTTCATAGATGGCGCTAGTGCACGTTTTATAGGAGATTATGTATGTTACACAATGTCCTTTTGCTATCATTTTTTGGAAACCACATGCGTGATATAAATTATATTTGTCTGTTAAAACCAGGAGCATTATGGCAACGTCATCGCAAGCTACTTAACCCAGCGTTCTCCGTGCCAGTCATACACAACTTCCTCGGGATTTTCAACCTTATGGCTAAGCAGTTTATAGCTGAAGTGGAACCGAAGGTTGGGAAGGGACTCTTTGAAATCCTCTCGTATTTAAGGCTCATCGCTTTTCAGACTTTTAGTCGTAAGTATGATATTACGTATTTTTTCATTTAGTTTGTGTTTCATCGTGCTGAAGACGCGTTCCCATTGAGCAAGTCTTGCATACAAGCATGACGTCATATTTGTATACATCATCATCATCATCATCAGCCGGAAGACGTCCACTGCTGAACATATACCTCCCCTTTAGACCGCCACGCCGAACGACAATTTTATTATTTACTTGCATCCATCGGCTGCCCGCGACCCTCACGATATCGTCGGTCCACATTTCAACCATTTGTATAGGTACAAGTTGCTTGACATGGAAAAAGAAACAAAATTGACAAGTTCAAACTACTTCCTTGTAACTTGTATGGAGGTTTGTTCAAGTTGCATGCCTACAATTTGTAACTTGTATACAAGTTACCTAGTATAATGGAAACGCCGCAAAAAAGGAAAAAGCAGATTTCTGTTTTTTTTTTTTGTTTATCATTTTACGACGTACGTACATACGTACTTGAAATAATATTTTTAGTAGAAGTAGATTGCGGTAATTGAACAAAGTGAATGTTCAAGAACATTCATAAATAAAACGTTTTTATACTTCAAGGTTTTTTGATTTTATATGACCCTGAAATTACAATTTTGCCTCCAACTATATTTTTTTCGTATTTCTGGTTGAAAATATTCTAAAGAAAAAACAATTACACAAGTGAGAATTTAACGATGAGTAAGCCAAGTCCGAAGTTTCAGAACTGAGGCCTTAGCACAGGGTTTCAGAAGCTTTATCATAAGTTTTTTTCACTTAAAGTGTCCTCGCGCCTTTAGTGTACGAACGAGGAACTAATTTTACCCATCTCCGGTTACTTTACGCCAAAAAAGTGAAAAGTCATGCTAGAGCCTCTGAATAACCCTTTAGTACCACTTTGTCTGTTTGTCCATATCGGCTAAATCATTTTCGGAAAAAAAATAGTTTCAAACATGGAACCGTCCATTGTGCATTGAATAACCCATTTGGCCAGTTTTTTTTTGTCTATGTTTTTTTTTTATATTTTCTTTTTTCTAGACTGTGGTCTTAGGCAGGTGTGGTTGAATTGTGTCAAACTTTTAAGAAAAGATTTGCAATTGATTTCAGGAACAGCATTCGGTATCGCCGACGACAACGTAAAAGATTTTGCTCGAGAATATATGGGGTCAGCAGACCAACTGATGAACATGGTGATACATAGGTTCCAAAATATATGGCTCCATAGTGACTTCATCTTCAGGATGTCTGGACTGAAGAGTAAGGAGCAACGTCTGCTTAAACATTTGGATAACATGGCTAACCGGGTAAGTGTTGAAGATGAAGATGGCTTGATAGCTTAAGAAAAAACACAACACACACTATTCGCCAGGTTTATTAATCGAGCTGCTTCTAGCTAACATATTTTTTCGAGATCTTTTTTAGCATGACACAAAGCAAAAAACAAAAGCATAAATCTAATAAGAAAAAGAGGTTGGTTGCTGGTCGCCAACAGTAAGTTTGTGTGTTTGGCCAATTAAATTGTATGTCTTGTGGCGCGTTTCCATAGGCAAGTCTTGCATTCAAATATGACGTTTATTAATATGACGCTCATTTATTTTAATGTACAAATTTTGAATTGGAAACAAAGAAACAAGTTCAAAGTAACTCCTTGCCACTTGTTTACAGATTAATTGTTCAAGTTGCATACAACTTGCAACTTATATACAAGTAATTTGTATACAGACACGTAGCCTTAATATGCAAAATGATTGTGAATTTTAATAACTTTAAAGGTTAAATTACACTGTAAATAATTTAAGTGCGTATACACCAGTAAGTATACATAAGTAACCAGATACAAAACAACTATCCGTTAGGCGATTCAACCATTAAATTGGTTAAAAAATATTAAAAAAATGTTTCCTGTTAATCGTGTTATACAAAGCCTAAAAATATAACTTTTGTAGATATAAACGAGCAGAAGGCTTCGTAAATGTAAATGACATAAAATTGTAAATACTTTTACTTAGTGACACAGTACATTAAATTTTATTTTGCATCAATAACATAAACGAGTATTTTTTCTTCGTCACGCCTTATTTGAATATTTTTTGTCAAGTAATAGTATTAATTTGTATTTTTTTTTGCAATTTTCAAGGTAATAAAGAGAAAAAAGGAAGATTTGAAAAATTCCACAGAGAAAATATCTTACGAGTGGTCAACAACAGGTAACAACCTATTTTATTGTCGATGTGTGTTTTTTACGGTTCCGTACCCAAAGAGTAACACGAGACCCTATTAAGGATCCCCTGTCCGTTCATCTGTCACAACCACCAGGCTTTATCGCATCTCATGAACTGGGATGGATAAGCAGTTTAAGGTTTCACAGATGATGTATTTCTATTGCCACTTGCGTCTACCACTGCAGCTGGGATGTAGGGTGGACGCTGTCCTCTCCCTCAAGCGTCCCTCCTCCTCCTTTGCTAGCTTGGCTGCTTCGCAAAAGGAGCCGACCGCTTCCCATTCCATCTCGGCCCGCAGCATGGCCTCGTCCAATGCTGATGATGGTGCAACTGTCGGACTCTTAGTACTTTTTTCAGTCATTATGCCTAATGTACAATCGACAAAGTTGAATCATGACCCATTTAGACAAATAATCGTTTGAATCCGTCAAATTGACAAAGATCAAAGTCGTTGCCATAGATATGTATGTTAACGCGAATGTGGACCTAATTGTATTTGAATGTCTGTCAGAAAATAAGCTTATGGTGGGTCATAATTCAACTTTGTCGATTGTACAATAACGATGATTTCAGATACAAGATACAAGCCATTAATGAGCCTTCTTCTTGAGTTAAAGAATGATGACACTCTCACTGACAAAGAGATAAAAGAAGAAGTGGACACTGCTTTAGTAGCAGGTTTCGATACAACGTCGAATACTCTTACTTTCCTCCTCGTACTATTGGGAACTTATCCTGAAGTCCAACAGAAGATGTATGAAGAGTGAGTATAGAATTTGTGCATGATGCCTTAAATAAGGTATTTGACAGGTCATACAGCAAGTCTGCTGTAATTAACACAGTACATTGTACGACGGATCATTCTCATGTCGACAGAAACGCAACTCATCGGATTCGCAACTCGTCATCTCTCAGGATGGACTCGCAACTTGTCAAAAACAGAACTCGACAGAAACGCACTTTGTCAGAAACGGAACTCGTCAGATTAGCAACTCGTAAGATATTTTAAAAAAAAAAGTGTATTTTTAGGACGTTCATCGCAAAAATCCTATTTATTAATTTTACTGTTTGAAAATCTGACGAGTTGCGTTTCCGTAGAGTTACGTTTTTGACGAGATGCAATTCTGACAAGTTGCGATTCTGTCTACATGCGTTTTCTCACGAGTTGCGACGACAACTATAAACTTCGATTTCAAAAAATTGTTAATAGAGAACTTTTCAAACAGACAGGCGCGAAGCGAATGCGATCCGAAGCGTTTTTGTTGGCAATTTATTTATGAAATTGTTTGAAAAAGCGAAAGCGATCCAATAGTCTATGTGACTGTACTGGCTTCAAACAATTCCATACATTACAAACAAAAACTCCACGCCTGTATGTTTGATAAGCTTTAGATCTCTTTTTGTTTATTTATGCCAATCTCAACAGTCACAAATGCAAACTTCATCCCAGGTTTACCCGCAATAGAGATAATCTAACACAAGTGTACATAAAATAAGGACACATGCACTGCTTGCCCCTATCCCATCCCCTTAACCAATCCGTAGGGTGGCGCATGCGTGGTGAACTTCTTTCCGCATTGCATTTCCTCCACTGAGACCTCATCGAACATTGCCAATCTTCCTTTCTAGGCGGCACAGATCGGTCGCCTCCTAGAAAGAAAGGTCTGTCTAGTGTTTGCGCACTCTTTGGAAGTAGCCCCTCAAGTCTGAAGACCTTGGTCAACTTCGAAGTTATATCTGGAGTGGATAATTCACCGGTTTCTGTCCAGTACATCTCTGACTATCATGTTTAACTAAGAGGACAAAGGTGCCTTTACTATGATCGGTCCATCTCGTGTTGGTGAATGATTACACGATCCACTACGCTCTTGAATATAAATCGTACATATTTTGGTAATTTATTCTCTGTACCACTTCTGGACAAAGGCCTCCTTCAAAATCCCTGTTTTGGGCTGTTTGTAGTAATGCTTGCACCGCGAACCTGATCTTTGGATCATGTTCGCGGGACAAGCATAACCGTCATACCACGTATCTTATGGCTGCTACACACCTTACGATAAATCGTTACGATTAGTCGGTACAGTTCAAACTGCAACGATAAATCAAACAGTGTGTATGAGGAAAACTTTACAGTTTGTTCGATTTTTCTCATACACACTTGTCGATTTATTATTGCAGTTTGAACTGTACCGACTAATCGTAACGATTTATCGTAAGATGTGTAGCAGCCATTACGTCGATACGACGTACCTATTTTAATATTAATTTACACAAAACGAAAATTGTTGTGCCTGACAAGGTCCATATTTTTTTTATAAAGCACCTAAGTAGGAAAAAAACCTAAACGTAATTTACATGTTTGTGACAGTTGACCGATGAAATTTTTAACGATCGTCCTTGTCGTGATCGCATAGTACTTACCCATGAGTTGGATAGTAAAATAAATCAAATTATTTTCAGGGTAATGGAAGTCATAGGTCCAGATAGAGATATAGAAAAAGACGACATCAGAAAACTGGTTTACATGGAGGCTGTAATAAAGGAAGGTCTTCGTGTCTTACCCATTGGACCGGCATTACTTAGATACGTAGAACATGATACTAAACTGAGTAAGTTGAATGATTTAGTACCCTTAGGGTCAGTTCACATCGAGACGCGACGCGACGAGACGTGACTCGACGATATTGGAAAAGTGTATTATATGATTTCACGTAGAAATTAAAGTTAGATTTTGAATCGCTATTAAAAGGTGTGGCCCGCGTCGCGCCCCTTCGCGTCTTTGGAGAAATAATAATCTTAATGTGTACTAAATAAAGTAAGATTTTGAATAGGTAGCTGTGTTGAAATATGCACGCAGCGTCGCGTCTCAGTGTAAACTGACCCTAAAACTACATTTTGTCAGTCAAAAGCAGTAGGTAATATTTTTTATAATCGACTGGGAACGCTTTCATGCCTTTTTTTTAAATAATGGATGCATTGGGCTTAAAATCGCCACTTTATCAACCTCACTAATTGGCTGCACTAATTGGCAATGTGGCTTAAATTGTCCTTTATCAATATTATACTCTATTGTTTGAGCAATAAAATGAAATATTCCATGTTATGATTTTTTGATTATAAACCCACTTCCTACTAAAACGAGACTTGAAAAGACTTTAACAAGATTGACAACCCGTGAGTCTAGCAGTACCCTTAGTGCGAACATTCACTCTTTCTTTACAGTATGTACAGCGTTTCTTGTATGAAAAAATGGAACAGCGCCACTGGTGTGCGAAGAAGGAACTAATTTTTTCCTTGAAAATTGACAATTTGAAATTGTGTAAGTTCCAGTTTACGTCTCGAATACTGAAAACTCGTGCTAAGGGTACTGGTTCATTCACCCTTTTGGAAATTATAAATGTTTGTTAACCTTTTCCAGAAAACTACACAATGCGAGCAGGTTCACAGTGCGTGATCCTCACATTGGGAACACACCGTAACGCCCTATGGGGTGATGACGTCAACACATTCAAACCTGAACGATGGTTTGATCCTGCTATAGCATCGCAAGGAAACAATGCGTTCTACGGATTCAGTACTGGAAAGAGGTCTTGTATAGGTATGATGATATTATAATTTTTTCAGGGCCTGTAGTTTGCGAAAATCATAATCAACAACAGCCTATAATGTTCCCACTGCTGGTACACAGGCCTCCTCTCTGTGAGAGGGAGTGGGCCATAATCCGCCATGCGAGCCCAGTGCGTGTTGGTAGATGTCATATACCTTCGAATTTTTGGTTCTAGGACATGCCGGTTTCGTCACGATGTTTTCCTTCACCGTTTTGAAAGCAGTGGTGATTAAATAAATTTACACAAAGTAATGCGCCTGGCGGGGTTCGAACCCACAAACTACAATTCGTAAGTCGGGACCGACACTAGGCCACCACTGCTCTGTAGTTTGCGAGGATAGTGTGCTCAAACTGTTGGGGTGATTGTGATGAGTGCAATTGAATCCCCCATCCAGCCAAAAGTGTAGAGGAGGAATGCTGTTTGATCTTAGCCAGTAGATGACTGATAGACCCTACGCCCAACTCACGGCAGATGAAATGTATTTACCTCCTTTTAATTAAGACTTCTTCACATAGAAGTAATTCACTTCCAGCATCTAATGCATTCAACTCTTGTGGTTACAGAACAGTTTTTTTTTAAGTCGCTTTTGGCAGTTGTTATTTTGCGAGGCCCTATTCCTTAAGGCTGAGGCTACATTAGGCAGCGTTTTGAAATGCGAATGGAAGAGCGAAATGAATTATACGTGGAATCTTTGATATACGGTGTAGCCATAATTACGGGTTAGCTTTCATTTATTTGTATTAATCGCTCATGTGTAGCAGATTGCATCGTAGTTTGGGCCTTAGAATGATTGCCTAAGGGCTGATTTTTCAATAGCCAGATAACTTTTATCTGAGGCATAAAAATGGCGGTTTGACAGCTTATCTTTAGAAAAAACAACCACAAAAAAGGGTAAAATAACCAACAAAACTTTTCTTTCGGAAGTCGGTGGTTTTTTTTATTAATTTCATTGCTTTTTTGCCACCGACTTCCGAAAGAAAAGTTTTGTTGGTTATTTTACCCTTTTTTTGTGGTTGTTTTTGAAGGCGGTCATATTTTTTTTTTAAGTTTTTATTTTACTCTTTTTAGTTTAAATATTCAACCAAAATTATTGTCAAATACATCATTTTCTTACATGTGCATTTTGTAATCCGTAGAACCGGTAATAACATCGTTAACATCTCTTTCATTCATTCCCTATCTCAAAAACTGCTGAACCGATTTTGATGAAATTTGCAGTATTCCCTAAGTTGAACGATACCTAGTACAACAAAAAAAGAATTACTTAAATCGGACTTGTAGTTCCGGAGATATGCGAACACAAGCATAATTTTCTTACTTGAGGAGTTGTACCTTCCATCATCAGCTCATCCACCTGAGATGATGATTATCAGATGCAAATACTTGAACAGCTTTAGAAAATATATGAAAATGGTGTGCCTATAAAATTTGAAGGTTGCCCTCGATTTCCCTGGGATCCCATCATCAGATCCTGACCTGATGACAATGGGACCAATTGGAAAGTATACCCTTTCAAACAAAAGAAAAAATTTCCAAATCGGTCCAGGCGTCTTCGAGAAATCGAGGAACATACATAAAAAAAAAAAAAAGATTCCGACGAATTGAGAACCTCCTCCTTTTTTTGAAGTCGGTTAAAAATAAATGAAGTCAAACCTCTATTTTTATTCCTCAGGTAAAAGTCTGACTATAAAAAAAAAAACAGCCCTTAAAGTATCATAAAATCCAATTTCCTTTCATAATATCTAAGCAAAGTTTCCTTTTTCCACAGGTAGAACCTATGCGATGATTTCAATGAAAGTGACTCTCTCGCACTTTATACGCCGTTTCAAAATAAGTGCTAACGTGAACGATATAAGGTTCAAAGTAGACATGGTGCTTAAGCCGACGACTGCAACGATCAGTTTAGAGGATAGGAGCTGATGACCACACTTTGATAACTTATCTTAATTTAAAAAAAATAAAAAAAAATGGTCGTCTGTAACATGTCAAGGATCAGTTCGCACCAAGAAGCAGCGTTGCGCGCACAATTTACTTATTATGCTCGTAATAGCAACTCTAACTTTATTTATTACACTAAAATTATATTTTTTTATTATTTTCAAGTATCTTCGCGTCATTTCGCGTCGCGTCTTGGTGTGAGCTGACCCTAAGAGCATACAAGCATTGAACTTTGTAAATAAAAACATTATTTATAGTGTGTTTAACTTTTATTCTGCACTAGTTACCATGAAGAGGCATGATGGCAGATATTTCAAGTAGGGCCCTGCACCAAACAAATATTTGGATAATCTACAAGTTGTGTTATTTTGCTGCTCTTGAACGAGAGTTCAAATGTTTGTAAACGCACACACGACGTAGGAGAATATACAACGTGTAATGTTAATAACGCAAAAACTCTCGTGGGGTAACTCAGCCCATGTTACTGAAGAAAGTTTGTTACAAGACTTGTCGAAATTCGCAAAAAAAAAAATAGATTTTCATACTGATGGGCTCGGTCAATTACATTTCGTATGAAAAAGCATTTTTTTTTGCGAATTTTCAAGTCTTGGAGCAAACATTGTTCAGTAACATGGGCTCAGTTACCCCACGAGAGGTTTTGCGCTATTAACGTTACACGTTGTATAACTAACTACCTGTTGCCCGACGTCCTCTGCGCGAATGCGTTGAAGAAATAAAGGTTCACTGGTTGTTTCCCGTAAATGATAGCGTCATAATATGTAGCTTAGTATGTTGACATAAGTATGTCAGTAGCGTCATAATATGTAGCCTAATATGTTGACATACTCGTATGTATGGACATAATTATGTTGATCCGACTTCTGAATAATATTCGTGCCAGATTTGAAGTAAATCCATGCAGTACTATTTGAGTTTATCCCGGACATACATACAGACTCTATATATTATGTTGACCCGACTTTTTATAATATTCGTGCCAAAGAAGTAAATCCATTCAGTACTTTTTGAGTTTTTCCCGGACATATTACATACCTACAGATAAAAATTCTATAATAATTAAAAATTCTATACTATAAAAAACTATATTTTTGGCGTCGGTATCGATTGTAGATCAACCCCAAGGTTTCAAAAAAAAAAAAAAAAACTCAATGTACAGTTTTGACTTTCGTACCATTTCATTTATTATAAGCATAGATAAACTTTTTTTATGGACGAATACATTTCCATCCCATTCCCTTTATGAGACTTTCCGCAAATTCGTTCCAAGTGCGTCTGGGAGCATTAGTTTCAGCTGCGTCTTGATCGATCAGTCAGCCAGTCACTTTTTTACAGATAAACTTAAACTATCATGTTTATTGTGCTTTACTTTCCCATTACATCCATCGAGCAGATTATAATCTTCGTTCTATACTGATTTCATGTCCTGATACCGGTCTCCCCAAGTAACACAGTCTGGAAGTTTTAAAACCAATCTGTCTATAGACTGTCTAGTCAGGGTTAATCTTTAGATACGGGCTTTCTAAAGATGGGTTTGATAAAGAACATTTAATCTTATAGAGTTTTTTATCTAAAACTTTATTATTTTAAGAGCATTTGTTCTATAGAACACTTATTTTAAGTACGTTTATAGTTATAACGACAGTTTCTAGATAAAATGCTCTACAAATAGTTAAAAAAGCCTAAAGGTACCTATTTTGAAGTAGTTTTATAGATAAAACGATATATTTGTAGACAAAACTTTCTACAGATATTCTATTTTAGCTAATGGTACTCCTATCTTTTTTTTCTATAGATACTTCAGTCTAGATAAAATACTTTACTAGATATTTTTAAGTTTGTCTAGAAAACTGATAGAGAAGTCGTGTTTTTAGAGTTTTTATTCTTAAAAGTGGCTTAGTTAAGTGCATTTGTACTAGAAATTTAAATTGGATGAGTTTATGCAATGGAGAAGATGAAACAAATTAAAAGATCTGGTGGTTTTCGTCGAAAAATCCGCAAGTATTTAAAAAGAAAGAAAAATGAAGAAGAGTCGACCGAAGAAGAATCGAAACTTCCTAGTAACTTCCTCCAAAACGTAGAAAATTGTTGATGATATATTATGGGTATCAAAAATAAAAAGGTTTGCTGTCAGGAGTACGAAAAAAAAAACACATAACTTAAATCCAATATGGCGGACAGGCTATTTGGAATGCCCCCCCGTGATATGGGTATCAAATGAAAGGATTTCCTGTCAGGAATACGAAAAAGTAGTCACGTGACTTAAATTCAAGATGGCGGACTGGCTGTTTGAAATCCACCCCCATAATATGGGTATCAAATGAAAGGGTTTGCCGTCAGGAATACGAAAAAAAATTGTCACGTGACTTAAATCCAAGATGGCGGACAGGCTATTTGAAATGCACCCAAATGATATGGGTATCAAATGAAAGGGTTTGCTGTCAGAAATAGAAAAAAATGTCACGTGACTTAAATTCAAGATGGCGGACTGGCTGTTTGAAATCCACCCCAATGTTGTGGGTATCAAATGAAAGGGTTTGCTGTCAAGAATACGAAAAAAAATTGTCACGTGACTTAAATCCAATATGGCGGACAGGCTATTTAAAATCCACCCCATGATATGCGTATCAAATGAAAAGGTTTGCTGTCAGGAATACAAAAAAATAGTCAGGCGACTTAAATTCAAGATGACGGACTGGCTGTTTGAAATCCACCCCAATGATGTGGGTATCAAATGAAAGGGTATTAATGTAATTACAATTATAATTATTATTTCTCACATTGTTTATACTTATATAAATCAGAAATACTTTTTACTCGGGTACCCTCTTGTATTGATTAATTATATTGGTTTGTTACTGCATAAAATGGTCTTACGTTCACAACACATGAAATTACCTATTCACTGAAGAACGTCTAGAAATACTGTGACAAGATAAAAAGGAGTACAGAGTGACAGTCACTAGATAATTTTAAACCACTCTTAAATCTGTTTATTCTCTCACTAGATAGTTTAGTATGTAGTAAGTAAAATTATTCTAGAGCCATACTACAAAAGAAATCTCTAGACTGTTTGTTCTACAGAAATCGGTTTTCTAGTAAATTTTATCTGGACGCCATTTTTGTTGCCTGTTTTTTGCTTCAAATAACTTTTGTTACGTATTTTAATGTTTTTATCATTAAATTATGTCTAATTAGACATTTGATATGTCTTAAATAACTATATTTTAAATAAAATGAGTATTTTAAGCATTAAAATGTAAATTCGAAAATTTGCTTACATCAAATAATATTCATATTTTGAAAAAAATATGTTAAATCTTACATTTACAGCGGGCGCTCTTATTTTACAAGAGTTTTACATAATATTCAACGATAGAATTTCAATCGCATATTGATTTGCTTATTTACCCATTATTAAAACACAAATTAATAAAAAGTAATAATTTGTTACGCCATGATGCAAATATTATTAAGTAAAATAACTCTTGTAAGTTCCACGCCATTATGCATCACTAGTAAAATGTTACTTAAAGTTGTTAGTCTTAAGATCATTTGGTTTTAAAACGTGACGAGCAATGATTCCTTTAAAGGTCTTAACTCTATCTATAAACTATCTACTAGTACGCTACTAGATAAACGTACGGTCTATAAACGGTTTAGAGAGACACTAGAAACGTCTCTTAAGTCAATTTGATCTGAACTCTATCTAGTCATGTTTTCTTAACTCATTCTTAAGAGAGGGTACAAGAATGTGCCCACTTTTACTAAACTCTGTCTATAAGCGTTCTAGAAGATTGCTTATAGATATTTTATTCTTATGGTAGACAATTCAATTTCATTCTATAAGCTATCTAGTAGTACGTTTCTAGACACGTTTGTGTTACTTGGGTCATTATGAACTCGCCATTCATCTTCAAGTTGCTCATGTCTGCTGTCACCCGGTACCGTCGTATGAAATGCGCTAGAGTGACCTTCATTGATATCATGGCGTATGTTCTACCTGTAAAAGATAACGGTGTTTCACTATAAAGTTATCCAAGGTCATCATCATCATCATCATCATCAGCCGGAAGACGTCCACCACGCTGAATATAGGCCTCCCTCTTAGACCGCCACGTCGAACGCCACTTGCACACTTGCATCCATCGGCTGCCCGCGACCCTCACGATTTCGTCGGTCCACCTAGTGGGAGGCCTGCCTACGCTGCGTTTTCCGGTCCGTGGTCGCCACTCGAGAACTTTTCTTCCCCATCGGTTGTCAGTTCTACGAGCAATATGGCTTGCCCATTGCCACTTCAACTTGCAATTTTTTTTTTTTTATTTATAATTTATATCTTTATAATTATCCTCAATCTATTTTATTTATCCACAGTACCTTATAAAAAATAATACATTTCGATACATGTGAGGCAGTTTGTTAACGCATTCGAAGCGGAATCAAGCTTCGCCTATGGCTCCGCAGATAAACCACTGAGAACTTCTTATAACAAATAACGGCATTCATGGTAACGACGACTTTATTCATTGGTAATAAAAAAGTTAAGAGCAGTAGTGGCCCAGTGGTATCGGTCCCGACTTACGAGTTGCAGGTCGTGGGTTCGTACCCCGCCAGACGCATTACTTTGTGTAATTTATTTCATCACCACTGCTCTCAAAACGGTGAAGGAAAACATCGTGAGGAAACCGGCATATCCTAGAACCAAAATTTCGAAGACATGTGACATTTGCCAACCCGCACTGGGCCCGCGTCGTGGATTATGGCCCACAGAGAGGAGGCCTGTACCCTACCAGTGGGAACATTATAGGCTGATGATGATGATGATGAAAAAAGCTTAGAAAATTATGAAAATACCTATACAAGCTCGCTTGCCCAATCCAAATGCTGCAAATTCCTTGTTGTTTCTAATATCACCATTCAGCCACCTCTCTGGTCTAAATTGATCGCTCTCGGGTCCCCAAGATGATTCAAGATGATATACTAGTGGATGAATTACGCAGTGGCTGCCCCCACGCATCGTATAGTTTTCTGAAATACATTTAATCATCATCATCAGCTGTAAGACGTCCACTGACGAAAGTAGCTCTCCCCCTACTAAAATACATTTAAATAACAATTTGTTGACTGTCCTATCTCCTTTTTGCCATTAAATACATCATCTGCCTAACCTTTTCCCAACTATGTATATCGGGGTCGGCTTCCAGTCGAACCAGATTCAACTGGATATCGGTATTTTACATGGAGCGACTGCCTGTCGGACCTCCACAACCCAATAACTGGGTAATACGATACCCCATGGTAAGACTGGATGTCAGACTTTAGAGCTTCTGATTAACAGTAACGACTGTCAAAGATCTACAAATGACAACCGGGACCAACGGCTTTACGTGCTTTCCGAGGCATGGAGGAAACTCCCTATGACAGATGGTTACCCGTCCACAGACCAATCTCGGCGAGCGCGGCTTAACCCGGAAGATCGGCCTGTGCGGCTAAACTGCAAAAATATTCTTGTACAACCATTTTTGGGCAAAAATCACGCTTACTTGAGATGTATTTAATTATGCCTTGATTGGTATAGACACTATCAGGAGGAATGACACGCAAGTCACACTGAGACAGTGATGTGGATGAATGCAGAGAAAGAGCAAGGTAAAGATGGATAAGTGGTGTAAGAATAAAAAGAAAAGGGAGTAGATGATTTCGTGACATCTGCCAGGGGAGAACGGAAGAAGAAAACGTGGTGAGCCAAACCCAAGTAGTATGAAATAAGTATAGAAATCAATGATGATAATGATATACGGCAAAGTTGCCTTTGAAAGAGTAAGTATGGAGTTTCTTGCCCATTCTTCTTAATAATATGAATTGAGATAATTTTATGAACCTACTATTGCGATTGGGTGCTTCAATTTTAATATTCGATGTTCAGAAGTGCCTCTTTGATGGCCTAAATGGGGTTGGCAACGCAAAGATATTGTAGATGGTGCCACCATAGAGTAGTCCTTATCCGACCAATGAAGTAGTACTATTTTAAAGTACCTTTAAGATTTGAACTGATTTGAACCAATGACGATGCTTGGAACCAGCTATATAAACGCCATTAGTTCCCCAATTGCCATCCCTATTGAAATGAATGATGACGTTTTTTGGTTCACTTTTTTTGAGTTTTTTTTTTGGATGGCGAGATTTCACTCCTCGGCAGAGGCACCCTCCTCCTCTCACCCAACCGCGAGTCCTCTTTACTGTTCTGACTTTTATTTTTAAGGACAATAAAAATACTTACTGAGCTTGACATCCCTATCCACGTATCTAAATACAGCAGGAACTGTAGGAAAGGTTCTAAGAGATTCCATTACCACCGCGTTTGTATAAACTAATTTATTTAGATCATATTTATCTGCGTCTCTATCTTCGCCAAGTATTTGTATTAATCTGAAAATAGATTAAAAGAACTCAAAGTGTCGAAGTTATTGTTTAATAAAGGAGGAAGATAAATGACTGTGAGTATTTTTCCATTAATCCAAAGTCAAGATTAAAATGCTTAAATGATTGAATTGAAAATCAGTCAGTAAAGTCTTTAAAGTTTTTAATGTAATGCTTCAAGGCAACTAACTCGGGAAGCGGTCGCCTCCTTCTACGAAGCAGTCATGCTAGCGAAGGAGGAGCGCGTTAGGGAAAGGACAGCCTCTACCTCATAACTTCGCACCACCGCGGGGGCGGGAATGCAGGAGGCGAGTATTGGGCAACGTCGTGTTCACAACGCTTCGACGGCGCGTTGTCTTCCACGCGCGCCTCAAAGAGTGTCAGCACAATTACGGGCCCCCTAAAGGGTTAAAGCCTGCTGGGGTCGCGGGACTAACGAATACCGTGATTTCGGAACGTAAAGGGCTATGAGAGGACACCTTGGATTTTAGTCAGCACACGTCCGACAGTCCCTTCTGCCCTGCCCTGGGTGAAAGGACTCATTTGATGATATTACCGCGCAAAAAAAAGGCAACTCACTCTTCATACATTTTCTCTTGAACCTCAGGATGTGCACCGAGCTGTAGCAGAGTGAATGTCAGCTGATTAGACGTCGTTTCAAATCCAGCTACTATGATTGTATCCAATTCTTCTCTGACCTCTTTATCTGTTAAGGCGCCTTTTTGTAATAACTCTAGGAGTAGATCTAGGAAGGATTTGTATCCGTACCCTGTAATAAATTGTTCAATGAAAAAACTTACACTCTGATAATATTATTTCAACACTCGTTATATTTGAAATTGTTCAGCTTCGCTAGACTCGCCACCGTATTGCCGCAATTGGCTCATATTCCAAAGAAGAATGCCCTGCCCAGTTGCCCATCTCTGCCCCAAGAGTGCCGAGAATGTAAATCTATATCATAGATAGCCCTTTCACGGTACTTAAACTAAAAATATGTAAAGTCAAGTACAAGAAACCAATCACGAGCCCTTATGACGAGTTTACACTATTACTTTACAGCGTCTTTCCAGTATTTACAGCGTTTATTTTATGGAACAATGGAACAGCGCCTCTGATGTGCCAAGAAGGAACAAATTTTTCCTTGAAATTAGTCAAAGTTCTAATTCACTTTACGTCAGAATAACTAAGTTTTTTGTAGTTCCTTCTTCGCACACCAGAGGCGCTGTTTCATTTTTCTATACAAGAAACGCTGTAAATACTGGAAAGACGATGTAAAGTAAAATAGTGAAAACTTGTGATAAGGGTACGGTTTAAAGCCGATATTACGCAATGATAACTTTTTCAACCGGTTGTAACAAGTATAAAATTAGTTATTGATTATTTTAGACGGGTAGCGCCATCTAGTGACAGAAGCGCGAACTGATAGTGAATGGTTACAGTTCACTGATAGATGGCGTTAGAGAGTAACAAATTTATTTACGATACTTTAACTTCTAAATAAAATAAAATAAGTACATAGATAAAATTCAAATAATTAATTGTGATAGATTTCAGTTGAATTAAATTTAATTATATAACGCATGATCTAAAAGGCAAAAGCCTAGAAGCGGGTCTGAGCGTCAAGTGACGTTGAGCTTTTGGCTTCCTTTTTTCTTTGAACCTGGACACACGTTATAGACGCTGACTGATATAAAGAAAAAGAATTTAATTTAAATATTAATGACGCGTACCAGGTGTGGAACGGCGGCTAAAATGAAAGTGTATTAATATAAAGGAACCGCATAAGCGTATGTATTCATAATTATTTCCTGTTTTGTTGCAATTACATGGCATCACCCGTCATGATAATGGTATTGAAATGCTCACGGATTCTTTCTGATATTGTTCTCAGGGTTCCATCCATCCATTAATTTAAAATATTAATTAAAGAAAAATTAAACGTCTTCTCTACGCTTGGCACACATGAAGTAAGCTAGGACAAGCTCTGGTTCCAAGCCACGTATTACATTCTACAAAACACACAGGCCGCGAATGCTGACTGCGTGGCATGTCCACGGTTCGACCTGGATAGATGGTAGTCGGCCATTCTCCAAAAAGGTGTTATTTGCCTAATTACCGTGCCCTTTTTGAATTTCACTGATATGACGTTAAACACATTAGAATATGAAGCACATCAAAGATAGGAATTCAATAGTTATTTTGGCATTTTACTATTACTGGTGGTTTTCTAGATAATGAGATTTAAAAAAAAGATTGGGTATGGTAATTAGACAAGTTGAATATTTGATGCTACGGTAATTAGAAAATATTTTGTATCTCCATACTTGTATCTTTATTTTCGTTCAATTGCTCAATATTGCTTAATAATGACAAAGTACTAGTAGAAGAAGATGAGAGAGCACTAGTTGGACGCGGAGTTGATGCTATTAAGGTAGGTATGGAAGTTTTGCCATCACCTCCAAACTCCTAAAAACTGCGGGCCAACCTGTGCTCGGCGAGCTTAAGAGGCTGTTTAACTTCGTCAAAGACAGTGAGATTACCCCGAAGGCGTGGAACAGGGGCGTGGTGACATTGTTTTTCAAGAAAGGAGTCAAAAATCTCCCAAAAAACTACAGACTAATCCCGTTTCTGTGTCACGTCTACAAGCTGTTTTCGAGGGTCGTCACAGATCGGCTTTCCGCTAGATTTGACGTTTTCCAGCCACCGGAGCAGGCTGGGTTTTGCAAAGGCTATAGCACCTTAGACCACATACATACAGTGCGGCAGGTTATACAGAAGACAGAGGAATATAACCGACCGCTGTGTCTATATAGCCTTCGTGGACTACAAAAAAGCCTTCGATTCCATCGAAATCTGGGCTGTTCTGGAATCCTTGCAGCGATGCCAAGTCAATTGGCGTTACATAAAGGTGCTAAGGAACCTATATTATAGCATGGCGTCGATGTCGGTCCAAGTACAAAACCACCATCCAGCTGCTAAGAGGTGTGAGACAGGGAGTTGTAATATCCCCTAACTAAACTGTTTACCAACGCGCTGGAGGATTTGTTCAAGAAGCTAGACTGTAACGGACTGGGCATCAAGTCAACGGTGAATACCTAATGCACCTTCGTATTGCCGACGATATAGTTATTATGGCGAAATCGCTGCAAGACCTGCTGAACAGTCTCAATGCTGCCTCCAGACTTGTGGGTTTTGGGATGAATCTGGACAAGACCAAGGTCATGTTCAATGACCATGTCATCTCAGAACCAATTTCTGTCGAAGGTATAACACTCAGAAGGTATAACACTCACAAGTTGTCCAAGAATACATCTACCCGGGCAGGTATAGGAGCCTAAACGTGGAACATGTCAGTCAAGCTCACCCACCGACTTCATGTCACGCAGCTATGAAAAGGTCTATGCTTGGGGCTCACTAAGGAATAAAATCTGGAATCAGGTACGGCAAAAGACCAAAGTTACAGATATTTTCCAAATCTGCAGCAAATTACAGTGGCAGTGGGCTGGTCACGTCTGCCTCGATAGGTGGAGTAGGATGGTTCTTGAATGGAGACCGCGTGTAGGTAAGCGTAGGGTGGGACGCCCCCCGGCAAGATGGACCGATGACCTGAAAAAGGTGGCTGGCAGTGGCTGGATGAAAAAAGCAGGAGATTGTGCGCTGGGGACTGCAATAGGCTGAGATGATGAATGGTGTTGACAGAGTTTCAAGAGGATCTGATACGCTGTTATCAGGCACGTCTAGATCTATGACTACTTCTTCCTCGATTTTTTCCAAGTTTCCCTTTTCCTTTTGTCTTTTATTTATCTCTACTCTGATTTTTCTGTATAAGTTTTTCATACAACGGTAATTATTAACACATGGTAATTAGTATACGGTAATTAGAAAACGATAGACTTTCTTCAAAATTTCGAAAACCATCACAGCCTGCAAATACTGGCTTACCATAACATACGTAAGCCATAGTACTGTTTCATTTACATTATCAACTAAGGTCTAACTTCAAAAATCAAGTATTTAAATAAGTATAACGGTAATTAGAAAAGTTTGGAACCAAGGGCTACGGGAATTATATACTCAAGTGCTTCGTTGGCGCTACAGTAACGTTTGAGACGTACGACTGCTAATGGGTTGCAGCACACCCTGAGGACATTCGACGCGTGCGGTACTGATGTTCCAAATACCGTTATTTAGGCATGTGCACCCGAGAACAGATAATGTCACGGTAATTATAACTTTCTATCGGACACGCGGTCATTCAATTATAATTATTTATAGACTGGTTCTATTGAGTCCATATTTTGGTAGGTGATACATGTTGCTTTGTATTGTTTAAAAAGTTTAATGGATCGAAGTAAATCTGCAGGTTTGAGAAATTACAAGCAAGTTTTAACATAAAGTTGGAGTGCGGACAGGCCTCGGTAATTAGAAAATAGTGCTTTTTCGAACAGAGATTCAATTAATTTAGGCTTACTAGTTAAAAACTGAACTCAATATTTTGTTTACAGCTGTATACGGTCATAATCTAACATATAAAAAAAACCACGCTTGAATATGATCATATTACGGATTAAGTAAGCGCGGACAAATAAAAACTTGCAACCGGAGAATGGCCGTAGTATGTTCTACCCAAAGTAAGTGTTGTGACTATAACCATAACCTTGTAAGGAAGCGTGCTGTGATCCTGTACCTATGTGTGCACCATTAAATTAAATAGCTGAGAAGACATCAAGCATTTCTTTTATTTATCCAATAATACCTCATGCGAACAGAACCCGTTAGTCTCATGGCAATCTACGCTGGCAGCTGGTGGTAAGAGACGTAAGGACCTTACACGGTGCTTTACAGATTTTTTATAACTTTCTAATATTATCTTAAAAGTATGGTTAAAAACTACTCTGCTTAAAATAGATCTGCATTCAGTACCTTTTGCATTTACTTTAGGGGTTGTTTTTTTTATTTTGATTTATATTTTCCAAAAGTACCAATACCATAAGGAGGGTTGCCGGGAATAGAAAATTACAAAGGAAAAGATTGAAATAAATAAAGGACAAACCAGAACTTAAAAGTTATGTTGTAACTTATTATTTCTATTCAAAAACTGTCTTTATTAATGAGTTTTAAATTTTAATGCCAAGAAAAACATTTTTTTTTCTTTCAAAATTTTTATAATGAGTAGGTAGACAAGTAGACAATTTAATTAACGTTTTTCCATTGTAATTGGAGTATTTGTTTAAATAAGATAATAATGAGAAAAAAATAATGTTTCTCACACTCAAAATTTCCGAGGTTATTAATTTATGGAAGGAATTTATAACGAGGTTTTGACGTAGTTGTTATTTTTTTTTAATTATAACTAAGGAAACCTGTGTCATTATAATTATTATTATTCACTGGTTTTGTGGAATAACAAATCAAGTTTTTGGAAGCAAACTTGTTATTTTTAAATGTTTTGTACCGCTTATTATAATTAAAAATACATAATCTTCTTTTTTTTTTTCAATTTATTTACTTCACATTTTATCTGTAAGAATGTTAACAGTTCTCGTGTTTAATAATAGATTCTGCCCGCGACTTCGTACGCGGATCCCGTTGCTTATGCCAGCGACGAGGGAGTCAAAATCTAAGATCTGTAACTTCTGATGTTGATGATGCAGGAAACAATTCGAGACGTTCCAGATCTTTCATTTTTATAAATCAACAGAAAGTGGTCGCGGGACTTATAGTAACGCTAGGCGCTTGAAATTACACAACCGGTGTTCCAGATCTTCAAATTTATTCTCTTAGCAGAAAACGCCTATCACGTGGAACAAGTTTTGCTATGATACCATTTTTATTATTATATTATTATTATATCAGCCTGAACTGTCCCACTGCTGGGCAAAGGCCTCCCTCCATTCCTTCCAACGTTCGCGATTTGGCGCCACCTCTTTCCAATTCTTAAGGAAGACATCCAGCTCGTCCCGCCATCTCCTTCGCGGTCTACCGCGGCCTCGCGTCGCTGTTTCAGGGCACCAATCACGAGCTTTGCGTGCCCACATCTCGCTCGGCATGCGGCAGACATGTCCTGCCCAGTCCCATACCATTAACAGATACCATTTTTATATCTCTTAAATCCGTCCAGTAGTTCCGAAGATTAGCGTGTACAAACAAACAAATAAATCAGACACGCAGACGAACACACAGTTTTTTTTATTGGATTCGTATTTTACTGTTTCTAAACCTACCTCAATTATTACTTTTTTTTTAATATATTCATTTTTCAATTTACAGCCACAGTTTTATTGCACGACGTAAAAGATGCCAATAAAAAAAAAAACATAATTATATTGTTCGCAATATTTTTATTCGTCGAAACACATTCAGAAGGTATTTTTACAAAGTGACCAAATTAAAACAAAGAAATATTTATTGTTCTGAGTAACGTAGTTATAATTATAATATTGTCATTGAATCATAAAGAGAAATTAATTCGAAATCACATACCTACCCAATAAAAAGTTAAAGGGAAAACAAAAACAAAATACTATTAATAATATTTTGATACGCCAATAATGAGAAAAAATAAATGTTTCGATGAAGTCTTACTCAAAACATTATGAACAAATTTGTTCATTTATTTATTTTTCTCTATAAAATGGCGTTATGTTAGTTACACATAAAGTTCAATAAAATATTAAATAGATACAGAAACAATTTTCGAAAAGTCTTTTATGATAATACCTACTGAGCAAATAAAATAATCCCATAATATTTTTTGACTGATAAAAATAAATAAAATTACTGAAAGAATACATTTCTAATATACATACTTAATAAAATGTTGTATTTGTAGCGAACAAACTTATGAGGCTTTTGCTTTGAAAAAAAAACACTGAGTAAATAATTTAATGTATGAATTTGAAAGGAATTTTAAACACAATTATTATGAAAACAAAAGATTTTTTTTCATATCAAGGTAGTAAAGAATAGTCGTAATACTATTTATTATATTAAGTATAGTCTATTTCACAACATCTGGACTATGTGGCTTAACATTAGCAAAATAAAAATATTTTAGTATTATAATTAGAGGAATAGTTTGACCAAGATATCCTGAATACCATTTTACAACTCAGCAAAAAATATATATTTGTGAGATATCTTTCAAAGTTACTACGTCAAAATAATAAGGAAATGATTTTTTGTAAGTTTTTAAAGAACCTTTTATAAAACGTAAGGAGTTTTGTAAAAAAAAAACGTTAACTCTTTCTAACTAAAATAAATACTTCGACCAAAAAAACTCGGAAATGTAGAAAACTAAAAATGTTTCTTTTTTTCCGAGTTTTACGTAATGGTACGCCGTATACTCTTTGTATGATTTTCGGGATTTTTTCCAGTGTTGTGTGTGTTGAATTAGCAAGCAAAGCGTAAGACAAAATATCAGTATAGCAAAAATATACTGACTTTTGTCCTCGAAAACAAGTACTTTTAATTTTCATTTTGCCAATGTCAAATCAATTCTCTAAACTATTTTAATAACAGTAAAAATTGCACAATATTTTGACATCGATATCTTGTTATAAAGGCTTTCTTATTATTTTTTTCTTTCTAAAACAGTAGACAAAGGTTTTCAAACAAACATCTAATTAGGTTTACAATAGTAATGTCAAAATTATATTAGTATCAACATTCGGACTACTTCATTGGTAAAAGATAAAGTATACCTAATTATGGCGTCTTCATTTTTTAATACTAAAACTGTTATCCAAAAGATTGAAAATCTAATTTAAAAAAACCTTTCGATTCTTGCTCACAATAAATTTCACTACTCATTTTAGAGTCTATTACTGTCGTCATTGTAAAGGTAAGCTCCATCGAAGTGTATTCAAACCCATCAACTGATACTACCGTTTAAGGGTCAATTAAATATTAATAAATCTTTGTCGAGTACACGTTTGTACCATAATATTTATTCCCGTAATAATAAGGTTGTAAAGTGTCCGTGAACTTAACGGATTGCACACGAACGACTACGACGGTACATCATCTATCTTGTACTGAAAACATTAAACATTAGAAATTCTAAAATATTGCTGACACTTAAAAGTACTGGTATAAAAATAATCTCAAATACTTTAAGACTGAATCGAGTCAGTAATACATATTGCACAAAATAAGCTTCATAAGCAAATTGGACGTAATATTACGTTCGACAAAAACATTAATAAATATCTATATAACATAACACACGACTAGCATCATAATACTTTTAGCTCCAATAAATAAAAAAATAATTTAATTGAACTTTTCTAATGTAAAATATGAAAACATCCCCTTACGCCCTTAGTAGTTATATCGTACACCTTATTTCACAGGCCAAGAAACGATCATTCTATTTTAAAATTTAAACAGTCAGTAGATCCTATAATACAATAATAAAAATATAATAAATATAGCTGTTGCGCTCGTTGTACCGGAGCACAGAAGAATCACGTGGTTAACAGCAAAGGCAAAATCAGCCCAACTGTTATATAAGACTAGTGATAGGGAACGTAAAATCATATTGCATTTTAGTCTTATAAAAGACGTCGAAGAAAGAATGCAACATAACTCAAAACATTGCACACTAAAAATACCCACAAACCTTGACTGACAAAATTACTCGGAATTCCGAGTTATAAAACCCGGAATACCGAAAAATCGATCTTATCTGTTGTTTTTAAAATAGAACATCGTGAAGTAATACTAGATCACAGTCTATGTAAATAATACATTTAATTAGATAAACATTTACCTAAAGTTTGCTTTACAGGAAACATGTTAACGTCAAAAAGACGCAGAGATTAAAATACTAAAAGTTATTCTTAGTTTTACTAAAAATTCGTTTGGCTGAACAAAATTACTTTTTAATTTGAATATAGTCTTGAATACAATTAAAACAAGTCATTACAAATTTTTAACATTTTTCTGTTATTGCATTATATACCTTACTACATTGTCACAACTATGTGTTTACTACTACTCTAATTTTTCTTTCACATACATAATTTTTATTAGGTTCTTATAATTTTGTTCAGCCGTAACAAAAACAAGTCCACGTAATCTACTTAATACGAAGTCTCTAACAGTAGAAATGTACAACGGTAACGACTATTAGTAAAACGACATTTTGACTTACAAGAGTCGAAGTAGAGAGTTCAACCCAGTCTTTTAACGTCACTTTGTAGAATTCACGTCAACTTGCCACAAATAATTTAATAATAATTAATTCCGACGTTTTTTGCTTCACAAAAATTAACACTAAATATTTATTTCAATTTTCCGACTCATTATTATTGTTTCTTATTTTCCGACTTCAAATTGACAAATGTCATTTTGTAGTTTAGCAATAATGTGACGCCTACAAAATGAAGTTAAAGCGACGACCCCGTTTTTGCCTAATCAATCGATTTGGACGGCTTCACTCTGTCCAGCTTCTCAGGTTTTTCTGTACTATTCTGGCTACCCCTGAAATAAAAGACATTATTATGAATTAGTATTAGTGAGCAGCTGGTAAAATACATTCAATTCACATTATCTTGTACACTTATTTTATGTATTTTATTTCTTGGAAAAAAACACTAAAAGGGATTTCGATACGCTCACAATGGTTGGCATTCAGCACATTGGAGTATTTTAAAATGCCATAATTCCGGAACTAATACATTAGTAATATTTTAATAAAGAATTTGGTTTTGTATTTTTTTTTTAATTCTTAGACGTTTTAATTTTTTTAAATTAATATTTTAATGACATTTATTCTATATGATTATTTATTTTATATATGCAACATTATGCAACATGTAATATAATTAACGCACATCCTGAAATTAGTTTGTTCAGAATCGTTGACTGAATCGATTTCCATCATTTTTAAATAAATAATTAAAACTACGGAAATTCCCCCTAAACCTCTGTACAGTCGAAACAAACTAAGATAGACCGTAAATCAAGGTAACAAGACGGTGCAATTTTATTTGTATTTATACAATTTCCGTCATTCAATACAAAAATATAGAAAAATAAACTTTTCTGCAAAATAACTAATTTAATTGTTAACAATGCATTTACATTAAAAATTTAATATTTGTATTATGAATATGATTATAACATAGTATTGTAATTGGGGAGTCTGAGGGGGTGTGCGTTAATTACGTTATATGTTGTATATATTTAAAACGATAGGAGTAATCTAATAATAGCTCATGTTGTAAATATACACACATAGTAAGCTTTGAGGAATACACATTCGTTTCAAGTAAACAAACACTCAAGTGTGGCAATTTTCTAAAAATAATTCCATTATTAAAAAAAAAACTATTATTTTGTTCATGGCCAGATTTTCATAAATTACGGAACTAATAATAAATCGTTTTAACAATTCCGGAATTTTAAAAAATCCTGCTTGTTAACTTTTTTATATTATTAATATTTGGGTATTTTTCCAATACAAGATGTATTATGGGATATATTTAGGGAATTATTCAAAAAAATTAATATAATGACAGTGCCTTGTCAATTTATTTATGAAAATATAATGCATGTTAGGAAAAATCTTCATCTTTTTAATAAAATAAGCGACAGACATAATTTTAATACGAGAAATAAAGATAAAATTGATCAACCATATTTTAGATTGTCTAAAGTAAAAAAATCTTTTATGGGGTTCTGTGTTAAATGTTACAATAAAATACCGAGTGAAATCTTAAATCTAAATGAAAAAAAATTTAAAAGTTGCATAAAAAACACCCTTATTAAACAAGCATATTATAAATTAGAAGATTATATTCAAGATAAAAATGTTTGGAAACATGCTGGTCCTGCTCCATAGTACAATGTAGGGCTTAAACAAAGTCAAGCTGGTTGAAATTTGAATGCTCACACACTTAATTATATTTGTAAATTGTGTAATTTCAATATTTTGTTAAAATGTGAACGCCATGTACCTTTTTGCTTTTTTTACTTATTATTATTTTTTAAATTTTTAGTCCAGATTTTCAAGGTACATTGCTTTGACATTAATTGTTTCAAACGCTGTTAAAAATATTGTAAAACATTTTTTAAAAAGAGTAAGTATGGAGTATGGAGTTTCTTGCCCATTCTTCTCCATACAACCTACCTTAGCGAATGGGTGTAGAATCAATCCCTTCCCTTCCTATTCCCTTTAAATTTAAATTTCGACGTTCAAAAGTGCCTCTTTGATGGCCTAATTGGAATAAATGATTTGACTTTGACTTTGACTTATGGCTCACCAGTTCAAGCTCAACCGTCACAACATGTGGCACAGCCGCCCCTTGTGCTTGGCCCTGGGAGGCAGCTCGTCAGGCAGCACGCTGGTTGTGTTGCTGTCCGTCACCACGGTGCTCTTCTTCACTATTGGAGGCTTCTCGCTTTCCCGAGAGCTTGCTGCTGCGTACATTGATCTGAAACATACTTTAGTTTTACTTTGATTTAACAACTGTTTCTTTTGGCGTTGTGTCTATTAAGAGTCTATGCACACCACGTTTTTTAAACGTACCGATGTCGCGCGTTCGCAGCGATACGCACGCAAGTAAGACGTAGCCTGTAGACCTTTGCATACCTGTATAAATTACAAACAGAAGCAAACTGCTGTGTTTGATAAAAGCGCGCCATCGACGCTTGTTTCAGAAATGCGCGTCGACAGCGCGTTTAAAAAACGTGGTGTGTATAAGCCCTAAGATTTAGTTTTTTTTAGCTTCTTTTAGATTTGACTGCTTTCATGGGATAAGGAAGACAAAATGAATTTAGAATCAGTTTCCGAAAAGGGAGAGATCAAATAATTATATCGGTGTCCGTAAAATATCATTTGGCTAAGACTGAGCAGCAAAAACTAATTGACTCAATACGCAAACAAAATGCAGGTGCTTAGTACAGTGATTAGGTACTTTTTTTTTTGCGATGAGTTGTAGTAATGTTGCGCCACTTGTACAGAAGTTAGCAAACTTCCGTAAGTTGATTACATAGATCAACAAAGATGCAAAGATCAACTGATGGAAATTAATACTCGTAGTTTTTTAGTCGGTCCCGCTATTCACTTTTTGGAAGCAGAATAAAAATAAACTATTAGTTTTAATGAGCCAAATAAAATGTAATCTACAAAGTAAAAACAGAACTTCTATTCATAGAACAATAGGATATTTTAATGGATAAAAAAAATGTTTTTTTTTTTTAAATCGATGAATTCTAACAAAGATAAAGCGCTTTAAAATTCGGGAGTGGGGTCTTATGACGTCATAACGCCTGTAAAATTATACCGACCGAGTGATGTTTTCTGAGTTTTAGACGCGTCGTATCAATTTCGTTTTACGTACCAAAAAAAAATGGGTCGAATAATTTATTGATAATCTATCTTCCAGACAAATTAATTGTTTTGAGTAAACAAAAACACATGAGCCCTACCTCGTCAGCTTACTCCTCGCGGGTCTTGTTGTGAAGTTGGTGCTCTTGCCTCTTCTCAAGGAGTGGAAAGAAGTCTTCAAAGGCTTCACTAGTGCCATACTACTGCTGCTCTCAGGAATCGGCTTTGAGCAGTTCAGGGTTTGGACTGTTAGCTCCACGTCTTTGATCGGTTCGTTTAATGCTGGAAAGAGAATATTTTTTTTTAACAAACTATAATTAAAAGCAGTATTTGTCATATTACTTTTCTGGCATTTATCTGAATTTTTTCTTTTCATTTCCCTTCCATAACTTTCTATGTCTGTGTTCCAGCAAGATAATGATGAGACTAGTTCAAAAAAAGCAGTTGGCATTGCTGGTGTTCATTTCTGGAAGAGTAGCGCATATTTTGAGAAACTTTATCAAGTTTCTCAAAAAATTAATAGCCTTGTTTTACGATTGATACTGATTTTATCTCGTTCAAATCAACCCTCACTGATTGTAAGCCAAGTAGTAATTCCCTGAATTCCCAAAATTTAAAAATCGGGATAGGTTAACCCGAAGTTCGGAATTCAATATTTATAACAATCTCACTCAGTGGGAAGATGAAAATTAATTGGGAAAAGCTTCAAGACCGTGTAGAGAATGGGATACGATTATATCTCAGTGACGGTAGAAACAGACCGTCTTCTGAGTTGCTAAACTCTTGGCAGAGTGTTAGGGTGCTCCCACATCTATCGACAGACAGAAAGCATAATGCGATAGCACGCGGCGGAATCCTCGAGGCGGCCGCGTGCTATCGCATTGTCTCGGTCTAGCAAATGGCAGTTCTAAGCGACAGAAAGAGAAAGGGCGACGGAAAAAGCCGATTCCGCGTCGATAGATGTGCGAGCACCCTTATTGGTCATGGTCATCATAATATCAGAGGCTCACTTCACGATGCGTCAGAATTCGTAGGAAACAGATGGTATTTATAATTATGACAAAATATTGGTAGCACAGAAAGTAAAGACTTTTTTGGTTGCATATAAAATTCTCTACAACATTAGTCTTGCAACTTTTATCATAGAACCTAAAATAATAAAGTTACTAGAGAAAATTGATAAATAAGGCTCCCGATCCTTACCAGTGAACTCTTCAATAGGCTTATCAATGGTATCATGGTCGATCCACGTGAGCCCCATCTCCACCTTCTCCGCGAGGTCCTGCCAGCGCTGGCGATTGTCCATGGTGCCTGTGTAAAGCGGCAGGATCCACGGAAACGTGTCGGACAACACTTTGTACAGCGGCAGGCAGATCATGTCGATGAAGCCCACTTGCATTTGAGGAAGCTCATCTTTCTTTTCTCTGGAATTTTAAATTGGGTTATTAGTCATCATCATCAGCCTATAATGTTCCCACTTCTTTGACACAGGCCTTCTCTCTGTGAGAGGGAGTGGCCATAATCCACCACGCGGGCCCAGTGCGGATTGGTGGATGTCACATGTCTTCGAATTAGTGGTTCTAGGACATGCCGGTTTCCTCACGATGTTTTCCTTCACCGTTTTGAGAGTAGTGGTGATGAAATAAATTATACAAAGTAATGCGCCTGCCGTGATTCGAACCCACGACCTACAACTCGTAAGTCGGGGCCGATACCACTGAGCCACCACTGCTCACTGGGGTTATTAGTATTGGTAAACTACTTATTTCTGTTAAAAACATAGATATTCTAGAGAGATGATAATAATATACCGCTGCGTTACACTGAGCCAATAAAAACAATTGCAAATGCCGGCACCGCGCTGGATAGCGCACACAAGAAACTAT
This sequence comes from Agrotis segetum, assembly GCA_036375495.1. Lineage (NCBI taxonomy): Eukaryota > Metazoa > Arthropoda > Insecta > Lepidoptera > Noctuidae > Agrotis > Agrotis segetum. Next base: position 1,177,931 of record JAQSVV010000132.1, read on the forward strand.
TTTTAGCAAATTTTGTTGGATGGCTTGGGAATAATTTCATTATTTGACAAGATTTCAACGATGGAATGAACTAATACGCATTCTCTCAATTTTAATAAATTCAGTTTAGAAGCCAACAGCTTCTATAATAACTTCAAATTTTCTGGAAGCAGTTAGTGCATGGTCAATGTAAATTAAACTGGTACCTGTCCATCATAGCAATGGGCTGTTGGTTGAGCTGCAATTTCTCCAGATCGCCCTGGTCGAAGAATTCATCAGCAACGAGCTTGGCGACCTTGTGCTGTACTTCCCAGGGCTTGGCTATTGCTGACACGTCGCAAGCTGTCATCATCATGCCACATAGTACTGAAAAAATAGAACGGTTTAAAGGGTTCATTAATCGGTATGTTAATAATTATACTTACTGATCATCTTGTTGATCAACTTAACCGAAGAATTTTAAAGACTGTCATCGACTACAAAGGCCTTTTAAGAGGGTAAACCCGTTAAATGATTCCTTAAACCCTGGGTGAAACGGATAGGACTGTTAGACTCTTACTGTTTAAAAATCCGCCTTGTAAGCCACGGTATCTTATATAGACTGTTCAGAGACCCCGGGAGGTATTTGGACCCATCAGTTGGTTCACAGCCAGGCGTTCGTTAACGTCGGCAAGCCGGCACCATCGAGGCTAGCCCTGTTCCTTTTTGGTCTTTTGTCGAGCTACGTCTATAAATCCGCACCTAGTTCCGCGAACTCCGAAACCGAAATTTGAGCGTTTCCCGCGGTGAACAACACAAAAGCGAATATTATATATTAACCCTTAATTCGGCAAGAGCAAAAATTAGCGAAATTTTGATTTTTTTGTTTATATTTGTCATCCTTAGATATTCCTAAAACCAGGAAAAATAATGAAAAAAATCTACTATGTCTAGATTTTCAGGAAATGCATGTCCAGTATACTGGACATTGCCAGGTTCTCTGAAAAGTAACAAAAAATATTGATGTCCAGTATAGTTCCCACTGTCGAATTAAGGGTATGTTTTTTTAATTTTATAGAAACTCTTTTTTTATGCAAATTGCTGTTTTATGTTTAATATTCGATGCGTTTTGGCTTACAAAGTCATGCGTAATCCGCCCTAAAGTAAAGAAGTGTCGTGAAGGCTCAACTTTGAAAAATGTTCCCTCTTTTCAACGGTTTTTTTTCGTCAGGAATGTTAGAAAAGGCAAATCGGCTGCTCATTTCAACTAAACATGGATCTGTCTTTGAGTCCTGTTCATCTCTAGCGTATTCATGTAAGAAACTTGACAGTAGTAAAGGGAGAAGCGACTTTGGGCTTCACACAATTTCGGAATATATCTTAGCAAGATCATTTCAGTAGTCGTTATCTAAGATTCAGTGTGCCCTTCTATCCAGTGGAAGGTTGTCCGTTGAGGACTGGGTTTTAGGATAATATTGCTGTTAGTTTCTTTGCTTTTTAGAGCTTTGATATGGCTGTGCCCTCAAATAAAAAACCGGATACCATAGTATTGCATTCACAGTGGCCTGACAGCTGTTGAGGCTGCTGTAAGGGCAACCCACTCTCACTGGAAGGTCGAGATGTGAGCAGGTAGTAGATATGTCAAGGAAGCTGTTGCGGGCAAGATAATGTACACCAGCTCTAAATCATATTGGTTTTTGAGAGTCCTGTGTAGGTGCGTACTAATTTCATTATTTTATTGGTTCAATTCCTGCCCCCTTTTGTTTTATATCATATTTTTTATTGAAAATTACTTTTTTTGGTATCCGCATATAGCAAGCAACCAATAAGTGGCGGAATCTCTATCGGCTGATGTAGTATACACGTGTAGGTTTTGAACAATGGGTCTAGATGCATAAGTATGATAGCAGCTTATTTTGCTTCCTGATAAGAGAACAGGCCAATAGGTATGATTTGAAGTATTTTTAGTATTGCTGCAGTTGGCATAGTAGTTATGCAGCCATTTGTTGCAGGAAAGAGAAGTTTTTAGAACCCATGGAGTCATAAAACTGTCTTCAAGAGTATGGCACCTTGTTTACGCGCGCTTATTTGCCATGTATTTTGAGGCGTGTTGAATTTTTTTGAATACTTTTTAGTTATATTAATTTGAGTTATCAAGAAATTAAGAGTTACACACATAAAATGGACGTAATTACATAATATCATATTGAAATCAAATGTCCGTATCATTGGCAATGTCCAGAATACTGGACATTACTAAACCATACTAAGTTACTGCAAACCTGGCAATGGCAAGTATACTGGACATGCAAGTTTTATAAAGAATACTGCAAAATCTATGATACATACAATGCTAGCAGTGTGCGTATACGTTTGTACATACCATCTGAAACGTATAAATAAAAAATAATTGCCTATTTTAGAACAAAAAAATCGGGTAATTCTATAATTATCAAGAGCGGGTAAACGCCGTTCGCCCTGCGTAATATTGCGGAGACTACTGCCTGACCAGGTGCAGGTGTCCAATGACAGTTATTTTTTGGGTAATAATACAGTACATAAGCAACATATTTTATATGAAAAAAACTTAAATTTATTTAAAATAAATGCATCAGATTTTTTCAAAGTCGATGTCCAGTATACTTCCCCGTGCCGAATTAAGGGTTAATTAAACGTTTGAAAGTTCTTACATTCTTTCTTCTCCTGACTCTGCCAGTCGAACTCTCCGTTCTCGACGAGCTCGTGGAACTTGGCTCTCTTCTTGAAGTACATTGCTAGATCTGTGGACAAGATGGCTGTCTCTACCACACGCATCACATCCTTGTAATCAACCGGAGATAGTGCCTGGAAGATAAAAAAGAATATAAAATGAGGATTACTCTGTTGTGAGCATTTTATTTTAGGGGAAAGCTTTCAAAAGATGCCTGGTCTTCGGGGGTAAAACGGGAAGAGTGGGACTTTTAGCTCACTAAAAACATCCCGGTGCAACCATAAGTAAATGTAGGTAAATGGAGCTCCTGATACCCTCTGTGCAATATCTGCTAGGGCACATTCCTAGGTGGTCTTAGTGCAAATATTAGGTACAACGGTTACTCGATCATGTTAAAATAAGTTTTATAGCAAATTTTAATATTATTACAGAATACCACACTAATTTGTAGGTGTGAAATCCATCGATAACCCTTGCTATTATTGGCGTGGTGGAGCTTATTGGAAGCCTCACCGAACTGACCTAAATTGTCTTTTATACTCACATAGAAATAATTTTATGCTCACACCCCATCTATATATGATCAATTGTAGTTCTCTATACATATCACAGACGACAAGACAGACAAAACGGTCTAAAGTTTCATAAGATCTCTGAGACAGCAGTAGAATTTATTGTTTGCATAAAACTCAAATGAACCTGCTGTTACTTGCACTCACCTGGAAAATATTATTGCTCTCGCTATTCAAAATCATGACACACTGATCAAAATGGTGATGTTCCATCGTTGATGTGGAGTATAATATCGCTAGGGGACTCTCTGTCTTCGTCTGAAATGCGTTGTTGGTCCCTCTGTGATCCAGATCATGGCAGAGACAGGCCACCAGCAGGCCTAAGATTTCCAGGTCAGACATGAACCGCTCCATCTTTCCAGTCTTCAGCATTGCGAACATCGTTTGAGCGACGTTGAGAGCATGCCTCCAGTTGTGGTATTTGACTGGACGGTAGTTTTTTTTGACGCTTAGGATCCACCTGCAGAGCACCTGAAATTAAGAGTGCAAAGGTAGTTAAGCGTTTAAAATTTGTTTTGTTTTTTTTTTACACTCTCGAAATAATAATCTCTTGTTGGCACAGTACTGTACATGCTTATACTTTATTTACTCATTAAATAGCACACGTATTCTACTATTCCTTGCGTTTTTTTTTAAGAACTTGCGTCTTCACATCATCCAATGCAAATCCCTCAAAATTTTCTAGATGTTCACCTTTAATACAAAAGTAAAAGGTTCTATTGGGAACATTTGTCAGTTTGGTGTAGTTTGCTGTAGGTAGTTCTTTTTGAGTGCACTTACATCGTAAGGTATGTGGAATTTTTCGACCAGGTTACACTGTAGGAACATGCGAAGCGTTGCTCTGCACGTATCCTCATCTGATAGATCGAAATCTGAAACAGACAAAGAGGTGTCGATATCAATGAGGTACCACCAAAAAAGACTTGGTAATATTTCAAAGTTTTTGAACAAGAGTTTCTGAGAATGTTTTGTTGGCCCATAGGTCATGGCAGGCCTAATTAAGCTTTGCGGCCTTATGAGCTACGTCAGCTATTATGTCGGCGAGCACACTGTGGTGTTGTGTGCTAAACTGCTCTGTTCGTAGTATGTTAGATCTAAGCGCGCTTGCTCATAATACGATGTCATGCAATTCGACTGATTTGCGTCACCGGCCAACTAGAAGTGAAAGTCCTCCTAAATATAACGACATGAAGTCGCTACCAATTTAAATAGTGCGATTGCCTGTGTGTAAAATGAAACAAAAACAGGCTTGCTACGGCTATGTTAATCACTCAAATTACAAAATTATGTCGTAGAAGTAAAGATGATTCAAATTAATCCAATTACGTCATGACCAAGGGATGTAAAGGAAACATTTGGATATTATTTTGACTTACCGTGGAACTGAAAGCTGTACAAGTTGTAGATCTCTGCAGAGGGGATATTGTCTTGACTCAGCTTGCTAGTATCCTCTGTTGATGCCGTCGCGTGATATGAGAGGCATTCTAACGCCACCTGGTGAACAATGCTCGTATTAGTGTCGTGAATGTGAAGTGTGAACTTATAATTCACTGGAACGCCCTATCAGGCTCCAGGCAGTTCAAATTGTTCAGGCGCAAAATGTTCCTTTCGCAAAATGTCTCTTTCCCAGAATGTACCCTTCTCCAAACATTCATAGACTTTTTGCATCAGAGAAAAACTGGTCAAGAGCTAGGAGGTGTAGAACACAAAAACCGGTACTGTTGTGATGTTTAAATTATGAAAATGTAGATAACTGTCTCTACTAAAAAAATACGTTTATACAAATTGTATGAAAAGTAGTATGGCAGACGGTTTTTGTGTTCTACACCTGTACTAGTATTTTCCGCGAAAAGTACATTTTCGAAAGGGAGATTCTGTGAAAGGGACATTTTGCGCCCGAGCCGTTCAAATTTCACCAGGGTTCTGAGAAAGTCTTAATACGTTAGAGCGTCTCTAGCTGGAAGACAAAAGGAAAAGGAACTGGTTAGGTTTTAGTGAAGAGTCTGACACTCTCTTCGACTCCAAACACGTTGTTCCATAATCTCTAAAGTAAAAAAAAAGGTAATGTATCCTTTAAAGTCTAGGACCTACCTTCTGTTTTGCCATCAACTTGCAAGCGTTTTCATACATCTGCGTGTTGTGTATGCCGAGGCCACAGAAGATAGCGAACGCTTCAAATATTGAAATGTCGCCTTCTGTGAACTGACATCCATTCTCCTGAAAAAAAATGATTGAATAACATCTTTCATGTAAGATCATTCCAGATTTTAAGCTAGAGTTTGACTTGGCCCTGTTTATATTTAGCCGCGAGCAAAGGCAAAATCAAAGTCAAATCATTAATTTCAATTATAAGACATCTAATCAAATTGGAACGTCGATTATTAAAATTAAAGAAAATGGGAAGGGATGAGATTGATTCCATGCCGGTTGTCTTCTACTAGTTCATCAACCTCTTACTGCACAAGGTACTTGAAACTGACCTTATTAATTAGCTGCGCTACTCCAATGACGTCCTTATTAGCGTTGACAATGGGCATACACAGCATGGTCCTGACATTGGCCGCATCATCAACAGACACGTCTGCCACAAACATGCCGTTCTCTCTCCGCCAGTCCGCCACGTCGGAAATGTTCAGAGCTTTGTTTGATTGGGCCACCTGGAAGAAAAATCATCATCACTAGTCTATAAATGTTTTCACTGCTTGCTGTGGCCTGTTCACAAATGCCTCCTCTCTGTGAGAGAGAGTGGGCCCTAATCAACCGCTTGGGCCCGGTGCGGATTGGCAGGTGTCACATTATCTTTGATCAATAACAGTATTATTTTGAGCGGTCATGGTCAAACTGATCTATAGAAGCTTTTATAAGGATGATTGTGGAATAAACAGTTATGAGCAAACGATATTTGGGTTTATTCCACTTTGTTTAACTGGGTGAACAAAGTGAAGAACTTTGGTGTCCTCAGTTCACTTCGGAAAAATATCACGTGGGTATATTGAGGTCACCAAAGTTGTCCACTTTGTTCAACCAGGCGAACAAATTGAAATACATCGATATTAAGGGTGGGTGGAGTTAGGCACTGACACCGTTACATAATCTCTTAAAATATTGGTAAACGATTATCAAATATAATGTATTCTTAAAATCCTTACCGCCAGCGCAATACTAGCAAGCGTAGACCTGTGGTCATGTCTTGGAGTGAGGGTTGTCCTGGACTGATGAGCGCCCAGCTCGAATAAGGTGTGGAAGCGCGTGGGGGCTGGTGGTGGCAGCGCAGGCATAGCAGACTTTTGGCCGCCCGGACGCTGCACTATGCGCTCCAAGTGGCTCTGGAAAGAAGTATAGAGTAGTTTAAAGGGGAAACTAGTAGACAAAGCAAAAATATGAAAGCGTGATTCACATCGATGAAGTAGCTGAATCAGTAGTAAAAATTAACGTTACAGTGAAAATCAAGAAAAAAGTAACATTTTCATAAGTAGATCATCACCATCTACCTAGCCTTTTCAACGTCCTTGCAACCCAGCCTGTAGTGGATAGTATTTACTTTATTAATAATGTACCTATACCTAAGCAAGAAAGTTTTGCTACTAGGTGCTTACCGATTCACAATGGTCCGTATCTGATATGAACACCGCACATCGTTCGCATTTGAGCAGCTCCCTCGCCTCCGTCATGATCTTCGTGACCAAGCATTCCAGGTTGCTTTGCTCCTCAAAGATGCTCCTAGCCAATGCCAGTAGGATCTGGTTCCTCTTGTACTCCAGCACTGAGGACTCGAAGAGTTGGGCGTTCTGGATACCGATACCGCAGAATGTGAGATACCGGCGGAAGACCTCCACGTCTCGAGGGAAGAATTCTTTGGATCCTGGAAAGAAATTGATGGTGAGTCTCACTTTAATAATAGAATGCGTATCTATCCAAAGTTCAAAATAAGACAATATTCATCATGTAATAGATTTGCTTCCTCATCTTTACGCAAGACATGTAACATCTAGCAATCCACACCGAGTTAGTATGGTGGATACCTATTAAGATATTCTTGCAGAGAGTCCTGTGTTCCAGTGGTAGTTACATTTATTGATTAGAAAAGCGTAATACAATGAGAATATAAGTACTGCACACCTATGTACTCAATAATCCGAACCACCAATATTAAGTTGTAAAATAAACACAAAATCTTAACAATGAAAAGAAAAAAAAAACCCTTTCCCTCAAAATGGAGCACGAAGCGTAGCTAAAAAGCGTCGCTGATCTATCATAAATTTAGTTAAAACAATTAGCATCTCACAAAGGCTTAGCAAGTTGTGGATGTTGGAAACTTGGCGAAAAGTCGATGCTGTAGAGTCTGTACCGAATCCAATTATTATCAACTGGGGTATCGAGATGTATACGAGAAACTGACTTGAAGGAATTTAATTTTGAGTTTCAAAATGGTTTGTTTAGTATTCATAAACCAATATTGCTCGAATTTGTGGAACGGTTTAGCTCGGTAATTGGTTTCCTTACATTAATGTTTCGTGGTAATTTTGGACCGACCTAAAGGACGAGGACAAGGTTTTAAGTTTTAAAATTGATATTCTACCAACAATAACAGAGATAGATCATTCAAAAATCAGCCAAGCTTGGTCACCAATACAAGATATTATACTACCATATTTTTTTCATTATTTGAGAATATAGCACATTTTGTGTATTCGGGAGAGGAGCATTTGAATTAAGTTGGACATACCATCAGTCTTGTTGATAATCTGCGCAACTCCAACCACGTCACCTTCATAATTACAGATGGGCATGCAGAGAATCAGCTCAGTCTTGTAACCGGTGCGAGCGTCAATCTCGCTGTTGAACCTGCAAAAGCGTCATCATGAGATTAATAAAGGTGGACCAGGAAAATCAGTTTTATCATCAGCTTATTACAGTTACTCCAATTGCACACCATTTCACTTGATCACCGGCTACTATCATCTTGCGGCCACCTTGCGAAGATCGTCGCTGCACTATACCTACGCTTACCCTCGTGTGTGTCACTGCGTGGTACCAACTGAAAACCAGGGCTGGGTGTCTTTCGCCCAGCATATGCTGAGTTGGTAACCCTTTTGGTGTGGACATGCTCAGCAAAATTGTTATTGTTATTTTAATTTTATTATTTCTGTGTGTGTGTCCAATATTGAATAAATGTTTTTCTATTCTATTATATCCTAGTGCACCCTTTGCTTGCCGATTCATTGTCTCCACTTAAAAACACGTCTACTCCAAATGTCTTCGATTTACGACTTAATGGCCGGTCGATTGCTATTTCAGCTTTCTTATTCTACGGGATATGTCGATAACTTTCGTTTTCTGTCGGATTATTGCATTATGAATTTGATTCCGCAGAGAAACACCAAACAAAGCATATCAGGAAATACGAGTATGTATTACGGATTTAATTTGGAATCAGTTTCCACAATAAAGGTTGACTTGGGAACACGTACCTGGGGTCAGAATAAGCGTTCTTGATATTGATGGGATGTTTCGTCTGTGCTGCCAATCCGGCTACTCCTACACCGAAAGGTATCTTGATCTCTTGCGAGCGAGCAGTACGGAGGGCGTCGTTTAATTCTGAAAGAAGAGTTAGAATTTTAATCAGGAATACTCTTGTGAGTTTCATGCGGTTTGATGAAGCATTATTTGAAATAGCTCAAAATGGCAGTCTCATTTGTAAAATCCTCCACTTAAAAAATTTATTCCACGAGCGTCAATCCCAAAGGTTGAGCACGGTACCCTTAGCACGAATTTTCACTCTTTTACTTTACAGTATTTACAGCGTTTTTTGTATGAAAAAAAAATGGAACAGCGCCTCTGGTGTGCGAAGAAGGAACTAATTAATTCCTTGAAAATTGCCAATTTGAAATTGTCAAAGTTCCGTTTACTTTACGTCTCAAATACTCTCTCTCTCTCGAAAACTCGTGCTAAGGGTACGGGTCATACACGGGTGATACAGATCAAAAATCATCTAAGTTCGTTCATAATGTACACTGGAGCAGTATACGAATGTTGGAATACTCTACCCTATACAAAACAGTGCTACTGTTACAAAGGGTACAGCAAGAATATCAGAGCAACATTTTAGTTCTAACCCAAAATAGTTTCGTGCACCAACTAAAAGGTCATCGATCCCATTAGTTTCAGGTTTCAGCAGTTGGATAGACAATTAGCGTGATTAGTGCTGTCCTTGGAAATATTATGTTGGTGACCTTAATAGGGTACCTAGCAGAGACCGAAATGATGACGTCTTCGTATGCTACTTGTTACTAGATTTAGAGGTAAACATTCACTTTAACTTTAACTAGAAGTTTTTTTTTTAAATGTCTCTCTATTAATATTTTCTTTTTCTCTGTATTTTTTTTTTGTTCTGTGTTGTATATGGCCACTATCTTTTGTCAGGGCTCATAAACCGTCTCTGGGAATTACTTAGGCATCTGAAATTATTTATTGTCTTTACTTCCACACGCACCTCAAGGAGTTGTCAGCAAAACAACAAGGGCGCATAGAGCCAAACGTCTGCTGAGACCGCGGGACTTTATGAGCACGAGCAGGCTACTGTGATCGTTGAACGCAGAGTGCAACTGAAGGAAACCCACAATAAAGCAGCAGGTTTTTGAAGTACGCCTATTACGGGTATTTTTGAATTAGTAGTAGTTGTGAAGTAGTAGGTAGAGTCCCAGTTATAAGACATTGTAACTGTGAAAATAACAGTATTTTAAGAATGTACTTTTTAGAATGGGCTACTACAGAGTTGCCCATTCTAAAAAGTAGGTAGATATTTATGGAGAAGAACGAGCAAGAAACTCCATTGACACTTTCACAGGTTTTTCAATTATTCAGAATAAATGAAAAGCTGACGTGGCTCAGAAGGCTGCCCAACTGAAGTGGGGCTGGGCAGGACATGTCTGCCGTATGCCAGACGAACTGTGCAGAGCAGGCTAGGAAAAAAGAATGAAATGAAAATGATTACAAAAATTTTTTTGCCTAATTAATTCTAAGATTAAACATTATGGTAATAACGATGTAGCAAGTTAAAATTGTCGATGGTAAATATAAAATTCAGCAAAAACAACTAAGGCGATTCAATTTAATTCTAAAACAGATTGCCTACACACTAAATCCCCCAATTCATACTTTTCTAACAATTTCTTAGCTTGAGGGCATCGAAATATGAACCCAATCATAGAGATCCAATCAATCTGTGACGTCTAACATCGAGATTGGAAAACACCTCGAATCTGAACGGGATTCCATTTAATGCGTCGACAACGGAAAGGTTATAAAAGAGTAACCGTAGGTAATTGCTTTTCTACGTGTTTGGGTAGTCTGTAGAAGGGTAACCATTTAATATAGCTAATTTTCACTGTAACCCCAACATTGTTACAAAAAGGCTAGGTAGATGATGATTTACAAACGTATGCACAGAAAAGTAAAAAAATAACATTAAAACATTCAAATAAATATCAGCTCAGGCCACATCGCTTGTAGAACTGACAACCGTTGGGGAAGAAAAGTTCTCCACGCCCGGTAGACGCAGCGTAGGCAGGCCTCCCACTAGGTGGACCGACTACATCGTGAGGGTCGCGGGCAACCGATGGACGCAAGTGGCGAATTGTCGTTCAGTGTGGCGGTCTAAGTGGGAGGCCTATGCTGCCGTCCTTTAACAAGAATGCCGTTAAGTGACATTTTGGCATTTTTGACTTTCTGATGCCATTTTTATCAGAAAAAAAAGCTCTATCGATCTGTCTAATTACGGTTTCAATAGCTTTTATAGTTTTCGAGATATGAAAAAAAGAAATGCCGTTAAATGCACAAATCATATAGTAAACCTACGCTAAAACGTAGTTATGTGACATTGCAAAGCTAAAACGCAGCTAAGGCTTCATAACTACAGATTTTAACAATAAATTTGTGATTTGATACCAAGCTAAATTGCCGTTATTTAAGATTCCTATTCATAAATGCCGCTAAAAGCCCTTTGCTGCATTTTAAGCATTGTATAGTACAGTTAGAATTCATAATAGCGGCAGTTATTTAAAAATCTAGCAAACTATTTGAATTATTGTAAAATACTAAATTGCCGCTATACAACATAACTAATCTAAAATGCCGCTAAGTATACTTGCGTCGTTGCACAAGAGGGGTTTTGGAGTTGATCTTTTAAGAGGTTCAGGGTCCTTCCTCCTTGTGCTGATGGTGATCACCGGGATTTTAGTGAGGTAAATATTCCACACTTCCCGGTCTTATCCCCAAAAACCAAGCGCCTTATGAAGATTTCCCCTCAAAACAAAAAAAAGTGTTCTTGCGAGAGTAAGTTTGGGTGCTTAAGCTCCCATGGCAGCGGAGCGGGGACCGGGGTCCGGTGCGGGATTGACGCGCGGCACTCTGAACTCCGTTCCCACGTCGTTGGAAGACGGAGAAACAGGTCCTCATCAAAAAGCACGGGTGCCCTGCTTAATCTCGGCCCACAGTGCTGCTCGAATAGGTGGCTAAGCTCTTTGAAAGAGTGATTACGGATAGCCTTGTCGGTTTCTAATGCATGAGAGCCAGTTAAGGAGCCAGGAGCGCTCGACTGTGGACGCCATCATACGCGTAAGCACCCTCACGACGGGGACAGTATCCCTGAGCAGAGTCGTCTTGGCGGTGTCACTAAACATCACCAACGCTTTCAACACCTTGCCATGGAGTTACACCAGGTCCGTCAGCTACTCCAGTCATCGAGGAGAGTGGAACCAGCGAGAAATATCGCGTGGTGTCCCACAGAGATCAGCCTTGGGCCGCTCTTGTGGAACATGGGGTACGACTGGGTGCTGCAAGTGACCTATCTAGTGACCTCAGCGTGTGCTACGTTGACCAGACGCTTGTCCTAGCGCCGGGATAATCACATCAGATGACAGACGACCTGGCAATGCAGGATCCAGCAGTTGGGGCTTGAGCTGGCGCTGCACAAGACAGAGAACGTGTGCTTTTATGGCCGTCTGAACGTGCCACTTTACGGTGTCTTGGTGGTGCTTTACGGAGTCCCAAATATGGAAGAAAGGGTTGACATCGGCGTTGAATTGACGATGAGGTACCTAGGACTCGTCCTCGGCAGCCGATGGAACTTCAAGGAGCTTTTCGTTTAGCTCCAAAACGGAATCAGGCTGAGGCCGCCTCCAAGTGACTCCTGCCTAATCTCGGTGAGCCAAATGCCTCCTGCCGTAGACTGTACGTCGGTACCGTGCGGTTCATGGCCCTCCACGGGGCTCCTGTCGACCGGCACGGCTGGTCTGAGGGTCATTGCCATCCGGACGATCTGGGGATACCGCACGATTGCCGGTGAATTAGTCAACCTCATGAAATGAAATGGGAAGCAGTTGCCTTCTGCGAAGCAGTCATGCTAGCGAAGAAAGAGGCGGGACGCGTGAGGGAGAGAACCGTCTTCACTTTATGAACTAACCAAGGCGGAGACGCCCATGGCAACTGACGTCGTGACTGATTTCCGTCCACCGCAGACGCGTAAGATAATTAATGGGTATCTCACAGACGGCGAGTGTCTCATGGACCAATGTCCGGGTCGATGGCGCGTCGTGTTTCACGGGCGCTTCAAAGAGCTGTCAGCAATCTGACGAGGCCCTTAGAGGGCCAAGGGCCATGGCTACCTGTCGCAGAACTCTCTTTCCAGGTAACCGCGACCTTGGAACGAAAATTGCTATTGAAAAATCACCGTGGATTTCAGTCAGTACAAGTCTGACAGACTTCAACTTAGTTGATTCTCTATCAATTTATGAAACGTAATCCAAATCTAAAATGCCGTTATCATGAAATGTTTTGTATTTAGCGACACTTAAGTTATGTAATAAACAAAAAAATATCTACGGCAAAAAATAGATTAAATGATTATTGAAATTTACTTGTCTTGATTGCCGTTAAGGTGTCTTAGCGGCAATATACCATGGTACGAGTCTACTTGTTTAACCTAACCTAGCTAACCTACATTGACATTAAGCGTATTTAGCGGCTTTTAAAGTTAGTATTATTATAACTTTTTAAGTGTGGTAAATAACTAAATTATTAGTTCAAATCCATTAGCAAAAATGCCGTTAAGGTATGCATTACGGCATTATAGTTATGATTTTAGGGCTAGATATTTTAAAGATTACTTTAACAAAATGATAAATGTTTATTTTCTCTAATTTACGGAAACGTTTTTGACTGTCAGCTGCACTGTCTAAAAGAGCCTTTTAAAATATATTTTTTGGTATTTAAAAGTTTCGAATACGACTCCTGGTTAGGAAGTAGCATCAATTTAAATTTTTTCTACCGTTTTTCCCCCGTATCTCAAAAAGTGATTTTTGCACTTAACGGCACTCTAGTTAAAGGACGGCAGTATGTTCAGCAGTGGACGTCTTCCGGCTGATGATGATGATGAAATATCAGCTCAGAAAATAGGTTTGTAAAACTAATCTTGTGCTTATGGTGAACCTTCTTAAGGATGGTATGAAAAACCCTTATCGAGCATGACTGCGATTGCCTAGTTGATGAAGCAAATATTGTACTGAATCTGAAGATCGCAGTTTCAAGTGCTGATCGCAATCGTTTTTATTTTCCGAAAAATCATTGATGTACGCCATGCAGGTGTTACTGCGTATAAAATATTTAAAATAATCTTGGCTGCCACTGTAACCAAAAAGACCAGACAGTTTGCAACCAAAAACAAATCCTCCTGTTAACTTTGCATATGTCACCCCAAAAACAAACAAAAAGTCATAAATAAAGTATTCATTAAGAATTCATAGCCACTCAAAGAACATGATTGAAAACGGCTTAATTACCGATGAACAATGACCCGACATTATAAACTTTATCGTCTATTGAAACATTATTGCGTTTGAATTGAAGGACAATGGCGCATCAAAATGACGTTAAAATTACCCGCATATGGCGACCACACACTGTATGGATTATTGCCATCATGGGGAGGTAGGTTAGCTGAATGATACAGGTTCAGTGCCTTGGTAAAATAAATAACCACAACTAATATTTTGTCTTGTTAGTCCATTAGTTGCTAGCATAAAGTGCGCATCCCTCCGCGACTTAGAAATCAATGAAAGCCAGCATCATCCCAGCTGTCAGCTATAGATCCTTGACGTCATTACTGTTAGTCAGAAGCTCGAAAATCTGGCAACTAGTTTAATGAAAGTAAGGGTATGCACTCGTATTACCCAGTAACTGGGTTCTGGAGGTGTGGTATCCAGTTTGGCTGGAATCCAACCCCAACATGGTTTGGAAAAGCTAGGCAGATGATGATGAGTAATGGCAAAATTTTTCTTAGTGTACTCACGAAACAGAAGAAATTTCTACTACGAGGCAACACTTTCAGTAAATAAAAGTAACATGAAACTTCTTCTGCAATTGCCTGTACCATCTAAAATGATACCTACTTCAATTTAGACTTTCATACTCACCTACCAAAGTGACTATTTCCAAATGTCACGCCTGACGCCTACACTCCAAATTTCCATGAATACTCAGCGTAAAGTAATTTTCACTTTCAGAAATGAAGGAAAAACGTGAAACGGTTCGCTTGCCTCTCATTCCCGAGAATTGGCGACATAGGGTTATAGCCTTGACGGAACCTAATTTTCAGCCTTTGAATTTCTTTTGTTATGACCGAAGTAGAGGGAAGTTTTGGGAGGAATTTTCAGTTAAGTCAATGTTCTAAGCTCTAGAGCAAACAGTTGAAAGTCCTTTAAAGAAAAACGTGGCTTCAGGGCTATAGTTTCGCAGGATTTACAGACTACAATGATGTTTGACTGTCACCTTTGTCACCTTTGGGTGTATGAGGAACAAGGCGTTTTGTTCCTTTACCACTAGTGATAATATGGGAGGTATAGATTTAGACCCAACGGGTGTTGTGCTGGATGGGCTTTTTGCCCAACTTTCACTGTCGCAATTTTCTATGAAATTCGCGGATCGGGGAACTCTATAGGATTTGCCGAACAGCACGCCCGGCGCGTCGCGACGCTAGCGTGCCCTAGGCGAGCTTACTTATTACGAAATTCTATGTAAGTCGTCACACAAAACATGACATGCTGGCGCCGACGTTTAGCGAGACAACGACGCTATTTTCATTCAAAGTTATTAAGCACGATAGGCTAGGTAAAGCTATAATAAAAATCCGCGATGCAGAACCCTTTAATTATTCCTCTGCTCCATAGATGTCGCTAGTCATATTTTTGTTTGACGACTAAATTAGGTCCGCTACACACCAAAACGCTAATGCTTTTCCCTTTTGCCTTGACAAGCGTTATTAACATTTATTTTCGGCAATTCCACAGACATCACGCGCAGGGGTGCGACGAAATCGATTCGCATGTAATTTTCCGGCGGTGGGTAGGAATTCATGAATCATAACAATTTGGGAGCGCCACCCCTTCGAATTATCTGTTTATTTGGACAAGGATTTTTCAGGTTACGTAAGTACCTTGACTATTGATTTTTTAAGTGTAATGGCGGTGCCGGTGCACCCTGGATGCGGGCAAAAACTCTTTCTTAAGCACTGTGTGCCTAAGTGGTCTCTTTGCCCGTATGCGAATAGCCTGTCGTGTGGACGCTCCAACGCGTGTCCCTCTGATGGGCACAGCGGCAGAACGGGCTTGCGGACGGTGAGTGATGGGTAGCTCGCCGTCCGAAGGACCAATCCCGGGTCGGTGGCGCGTCGTGTTTCGCGCCAAATGCCTGCTGGGGTCGCGGGTTTTTTCTTAACCCAGGATACCGTGGCCCCAGAACGTAAAGGGCATAGGAAGGAACACGGGTGGATTTTAGTCAGTAAGAGTCTGACAGTCCCTTCCGCCCCACCCAGGGCGGAGGACTCATTTGATGATTTTACCACCTTAAAAAAAAAAAGTGTAATGGCGGTGGGTTTGTGTGTGTTTAAAAGGTAATAAATTTGAGTAGAAGTTGTGAAGGCATTTGCTTATGGCACCAACTTCCTATTAATATTATAAATACGCAAGTTTGTGAGGATGTATCATGTGTGTATGTAGGTATGTAAGGCCGAGACTCCACCAAAGCTGTGCAAGTGAAGACGTGTTTTGAACAACCAATAGAATTGCGTTGCGGAGTGGAGCTGTGTCAATAACGCAATTCTATTGGTTGTTCAAAATGCTTCTCGACTCCGCACAGCTCGACACAGCTTTGGTGGAGTCTCAGCCTTACACTATCACGCAAAAACCACTGAACGGATTTGGCTAAAATTTGTTACACAGATAGTTTATAACCTAGATTAACACATAGGATAGTTGTTATCCCAATTTTATGTTCCCGTGGGATAATTTACGAGTTGTAGCGGGTGAAACCGCTGGCAACAGCTAGTGATATTATAATTCAATTTCCTTGCGGATAAAATGAATAGCTATCAATGGATATTACAAGGAAGTCTAGAAGTATGAAAATGAAGGACATGCAAAACTAACCTGTATCTCTTGTCACATCAAACAGTTTGGCCTGCAAGTATCTGTGGGGTGGTATGCCTTTCGCCAGGAATAAGCTGCCGCGGTCTGCCGATGTCAGTAGGCACACGTTTACCAGGATCTAAGGACAAGAAAACCTTGGTCAAATCTATATTTAAGCATCATCATCATCAGCCTATAATGTTCCCACTGCTGGGACACAGGCCTCCTCTGTGTGAGAGGGAGTGGGCCATAATCCACCACACAGGCCCAGTGCGGGTTGGTAGATGTTACATGTCTTCGAATTTTTGATTCTAAGACATGCCGGTTTTCTCACGATGTTTCCCTTCATCGTTTTGAAAGCAGTGGTGATGAAATAATTTACACAAAGTAATGCGCCTGGCGGGGTTCGAACCCATGACCTACAAATCGTAAGTCGGGACCGATACCACTGGGCCACCGCTGCTCTCATATTTAGGCGTAAAGGAAGAGAATAAAATTTATGTAATCCTTGTGGCTCATACTTTGTCGAGGGTCCTTCAGAGGTTTTTAAATACAGAACAATTTTCTTTTTTTTGTTTCGGTAAAATGAACAAATGAGTCCATCCGCCCAGGGCGGGACAGGAAAGACTATCAGACTTGTACTGATGTAAATCCATGATGACCCTTCAATCAACTTTACGTTCCAGGGCCACGGTTACCTGATGAGACAGTCCCGCGACCCCGGCAGGCTTTGGCTAAATAAATTGGCTTAATTTCCTCTTGAAGCGTTGTCTATACACCATTGCTATCACGGCGCCAATCACATTCCTTAATTTCAATCTACAAAAACTGTTCATCAAACACAAGCCCAAAGACGTATATATAAGAAAGACACTATACTCTATAACTTCCGAGACAAATCGATACAAGTCTCATACAACTGAATCAGCAAGTAATTTATATGCAATAGGATAAAAGTACGGTTTTTTCTTTTGTTTCCCAGCTTATTGTCGGCCATCGCTTCGAAACGAGCGCTTATTTGCATCCGAAGAGTTAAGATTGGATCTTTTAAGATTATAGTTTTTTGTAATGGCACCGAATTGTCTCAGAGAGACTATGAAATTGCTTTTTGTGTCTCGCTACAGTACTATAAGACCTTATTTCATGTCCGTATTTTACTGACCGGCGTACTTGAAGTATGTACGGCGTTTATTATATGGAAAATGCGCCTCTAGTGTATGAACGTGGAGCTAATGTTTTCCATAAAATTAAAGTCAAAGTTCTCATTTGCCGTACATCACAAAAACGTGAAAGAACCTCAGTTTACTAAATAAATAAATATAAGTCCTTGTGAATCCTTTGAAAACTGTCAGGTCAGTATGCTGCTATAATAAAAAATGTTCTCGTTATGTATACAACGTGTAGAGGTTTCGCGGTTTCGGCGTTACACGTTGTATTAGGCAATAGTTTTTCTTTTTAACCGTCTTCAAAAAAGGAGGAGGTTCTCAATTCGTCGGAATCTTTTTTTTATCAAAAATTAAGCGGTCGTAGGGCTAGTAGGTTGAGTATGGATCAGCAAAATTAAAAAGAAAACTTGCCTTGTTTTGACTTACCAAAATAATTAATGAAAAAACTGAATTAATTTAATAACACCCCAGGTTTTCCTTCGGGGAATTTTGCATGGCGTCATGTTTGTTCATGACAATAATAACTTGGAACTTCCGGGTAAGCAATGTATTGATCCAGCATTTTATAATTTAGTAGTTAAAGCCAGGTCCAGACTAGTGTAACTCGTAATGTATCTAATCCACCGTGTAATGTAGGGCGAATTTTACGTGTGGACGTTACTACGAGCGTTACAATCATGTAATGCTCGTGGTGCCTTCCACACGTAGAATTCGCGGAACATTACAGTACGCGTAACACCAGTCTGGACCTGGCTTTAGAAAGTATAGCTTCTGGCAACTGGTTGAAGGAAACATAGTTGGATTATTGACTTTATGAATATACCTCTTGCAAGAAACTGAGCTCCTGGTAGTGGACAAGTAATATCTATCTACACTAATATTGGAAAGATGAAGAATTTGTTTGGAGAACGCGCTAGTCTCAGGCACTAGTGATTTGAATTGAAATCACCAAGGACTTCAGATCATTTTAATCCCTCTAGGATTATAATTATCTAAGGTTCTCTTTGTCTCATTCAGCCTTTTGTAAGTTTCCCTAGACAAGGGTCCCGTATTTCACTTTACGTACAAAAGACTCACATTATGTGGAATAAAAATTGCCTTACTTGAGTTATTGCGGGGATTAAAGGGCTTTTACGGGCACTTACTTTATCCTTAATAACGCCATCTATTGAGGTGAAGAGTAAATTGGGTCGTATGTTTACGTCATTTTATTTAGTGGTTGCCAATAGATGGCGTTGATTGTATTGCATGTTATTTATAAGAGTGATAACAAGGACTCGAAGGGACCAACTTTGTCTCTCTTAAAAAGGTATTCCACTTACCCAGTGAATAATAAAAATTACATACATACATAAATTCACGCTTTCTTCCCATGGGGCTAAGAAGAAACTACAAACCTACACCGATCCATGCATAAAAAAAACTGTCTCATTTACAAAGTGTTCCAGTTTTCTTTAATCAATAATAAATAATTATAGTCTCAGTAAAAAATACGCACTGTCTGAATAGAGGCAATTTTGACAGTATAGTAAAACCTAAAGAGTTATAACAGTTATAGAGGTTTATATTGTCCCACTAACAGAGGTAAATCAGGGCTTAAATGTCGGGACTTCAGCATAAATTCCAATTATGGCGGTTTCTCCCATAACCAGAATTAACTGTATTTAGAAATTGGTACAAACAAACCAGTTACACATAATTATAACCTCCTTTTTAGGGTTTGCCTCAGTTGGTTAAAAATCATATAAATGTATACGTAATAGGAGTTAGACAATATTCAAATATGACAAATCATTAGTACATTTATTTTCTAGTGCGTAACACAAAACAGAAATAAATAAATCTTTCTCCCCTCGGAAGTCAGCAACTTTTACAAAGCTTCCTAACTACATAATCCCGGGATCCCAGGACGATTTCACGGCAAAAAAACTTGAAGCCAAATAGTTTTCTTAAAAAAAAAAACTCTACAACACAAGTCGGAATTAGGACAATGATGAACGGAACAATTTTGTTGAAGAACCATCCATATACGGGGAAGAAGAAAGTTCTTTTTACTTTTAATTAAAAAAGCTTTCTAAGATTGTGGTTTGTAGGAGTATTATTAAAAATATATATATACTAGCTTCTGCCCGCGACTTCGTACGCGAATCCTGTTGCTTATGCCAGCGACAACGGGGCCGTCAAAATCGAAGATCTGAAACGTCGAATTCTAAGAGAATGGGGACGGGAAAACAATGGGATGCGCGAGACGATTCCAGACGTTCCAGATCTTTCATTTTTGTAAGTCAACAGGAAATGACCATCAGACTAAACAACTCTTGCTAATATAGGAATGACGTCATTCCTCACGGGCTCTTGGAGTTCCACATCAGGTGTTCCAGATCTTCAATTTTTATACGTCAATAGAGAGTGCTCATCAGGCTGAACAACTCTTGCTAAGACATCATTCCTATATAATGTTATAGTGTAGCTGGGGCCTTGGAGTTCTACATCAGGTGTTTCAGATCTCAATTTACATTCGTCAACAGAAAGTGCTCATTAGGTTGGACAACTCTTGCTAAGATGTCATTCCTATATAAGTTATAAAGTTGTTGGAGTTCCACATCAGGTGTTCCAGATCTTCAATTTTTATACGTTGACTGAGAGTACTCATCAGGCTGAATAACTTTTGCTAAGACGTCATTCACTTATATGTTATAGTTTAGCTGGGCTCTTGGAGTTCCACATCAGCTGATCCAGATCTTCAAATTTTACACGAAAACAGAGAGTGCTCATCAGGCTGTATAACCCTTGCTACGACGTCATTTCTATATATGTTATAGTGTAGCTGGGCTCTTGAAGTTCCACATCAGGTGTTCCAGATCTTCAATTTTTAAACATCAACAGAGTGTGCTCGTCAGGCTGAACAACTCTTATTAAGACGTCATTCCTATATACGTTATAGTTTAGCTGGGCTCTTGGAGTTCCACAACAGGTGTTCCAGATCTTCAATTTTTATACGTCAACAGAGAGTGCTCATCAGGGTGAACAGCTTTGCTAAGATGTCATTCCTGTATATGTTATAGTGTAGCTGGGCTCTTGGAGTTCCACATCAGGTGTTCCAGATCTTCAAATTTATTCTCTCAGCAGAAAATGCTCATGATGTGGAACAATTTTTGCTATCGCACCATTTTTGTATCTCTTATAGTTTAGCTGGTTCGTTGCGGTTCAGCACCAGGTGTTCAAGTTTCCAAGATAAATTATAGCCTATGTGTTGGCCAGACTTAATACCAATACAACAAAAAAAAAATCACTCAAATCCGTCCAGTACTTTTTGAGTTTATCCCGGACATACATACAGACAAACAGATAAACAGACAAACAGACAAAAATTCTAAAAACTATATTTTTGGCTTCGGTATCGATTGTAGATCACACCCCAAGTATTCTTTTAAAAAAATATTCAATGTACAGTTTTGACTTCCCTACTATTTTATTATATGTATAGATGGAGATAAGACGATAAAGCGAGGAATGAAAAGATTTTAGGAAGCCTGTCTTTGCATACGTAAGGCCCCTACTACTTGAAAAGGTTTTTTCAAATAAAAGATTTTCGGGTCTTACCTTTATCATCAACGTTTAAAATGATATTTATTTTGTAAGTTGGTTATAAAAACACTTTTACACGTCACTACCATTATTTTTAAAGCTGAAGAAACAGCCGAAACAAACTCAGAGGTCACAGTCTCTTTTAAAGTCCACACATTGTTTTGCTCAGGTCATACGAGGACCAAGCGGGTGTCTGAGATGGTCTTTTGGGGAAAGAGCCACACAGATTTGAGTGGACCAGGTTCAGTCAGTGCAAGCATTTGTCGGTTATCGTGTAGCTCGACTCGGAACACAAGGACCTCAACATAAGCTCAATATAAATAGGTAAGTACGAGTACCTATAACTTAAATAACTTGAAGGTTTTATTCTTCTTTCGTATAATTGGTACAAACTACATTTATACATTTCTTGGGCCCGGTAGAAATTGGATATTTGAATAATTATGGATAGTATTGTCATGACCAAATCTCCGACACGATCTGTTCACTTTACACCTTAAAAGATTTTTGGGTATATCGCCATTACTAGATATACAAACTTACAAGTATTCTTTGCGAGTGTATTCTATGGCAAAACAAACGCAATATTATGTTGGATACTACATCTGGAGTCATT